>JAKSZT010053770.1:29110584-29312461 GCA_026826555.1 Tolypeutes matacus
AGAGAGAGAGAGAGAGAGAGAGAGAGAGAGAGAGAGAGAGAGAGAGAAAGAGAGCGAGCGAGAGCGAGAGCAAGCAAGTAAGCCAATGAGAGTGATTGGTTTGTTGACTGACTTTGGGGTAGAGCAAATAAAAGAAGCAGTTGCTGATAATTATTAAAATAATCTACATTCACTAAACCATCTTAATCTTTTAATCCCTAGTTTCTATTATCATTACTTTACTGGCCAGGACTCTGAGCTTCAGGGAGGAATAAGGATTTGTGAAAGGCCACATAGCTTAGAAGCTGAGGTGAGAAGACAAGACACAAGTACTCTAATTCCAAAACTCAGAACTCCTTCTTCTTTAGGAGGCTGCTCAAGAATTGTGCCAAGTAAAGGCACAATAGTAGGTCTTTACTTGGTTCGGAAAGGCAGAGCTAATGGTTCCTTTTACGTGAACAAGAAATTAGTCGACATGTTTATGACTTATTATTAACCTTTGGGACATTGTTTAAATATACACGCAATCGTGTCACAAATAGCTTTGAAATCCAGGTTCATTCAAGCATGAGTAGGATGAGAAAGGACATTAAAGGTGTAATGAGAATACCTATTCATCTTATAATTGTGAAAAAAAAATCTAGTTAGTACTTAATGTGTCTGAACTTCGCGATCACTTTAACTACATTCTCCTTGAATAAATGCTAGTTTCTTAGTGTCAGAATCCTGTGTGTTGAAGTTGTCTCAAATCAACAAAATAATGGATGTTCTCCTGTCCAATTTTAATATTCACAAGGAGTATACCAGGTGGCAAAACTTGTCCCCGGGATCCACTCTCTTTGGTTAGCCATAATGAAAATATTGTCTTTCTTTAATAGCTTAACTTTTTTTCACCATTCAAATTTTCTATCACACAAATTATGACAATTCATGGAAGAGAATATTTCACAAAAAACAAAAGAAAGAGAAATAAAACCATCCTTAGTCCCAACACAGAGATACATTGTTAACATGTAGGTCAAGACTTTTTCTTCTTCATATATATAGTTCTTCATATACAAATACTCTGCATCTTGCTTTTCTCGTTAATAATATATTGCTTACATAGTTCAAAACAACATAGATGTGCTTATACATTATCTTTTAAATTACTACATAGCATTCCATTGTATGGATTTCCATAACAAACTCACCCAAACCCCTAGCGTCTGTCTATATTTTCAGTATTATTAATAAGAATAGCTTAATTTTAAGAACGACCTCCACAGGATCTTTACTCTTTGCCACAATATCCAATGGCACTGGCAATGAGTGTGTGGATTACAATAATTTTTCCATTGATATGCTAATGCAGAAGAAATAGAAAATTAGAGTAGCATTGTATTACCATCATTCTGATGCACAAAATAAACATTATCCACTTTATTTTCTTCTATAATTTAAAGTCACATATTAATTACTTAAATTTTACAACTAGGAACGTAGCCGAGTATCTAAAAATCTTGTTTCAGTTCAAGTTAATTCAGATTGTCCATCCATGCATGAGAACAGCTGAGCTATGAAATTGGGCAGCAAGTTTTCTAGCAATAATGAGAAGATAATATTCCTTAGGAGTATTTAAGTGACATTACTATTGATAGGTTAATTGGAAATAAAAATGTAAAGTTTTCTTAAATCACCAGAATAAAGTGCCTCTGGTTTATTGTAGCTTCACATGCACTTTTTGAACTCTCCCCACTTTGCAGTTCAGGTTAATAACTGTCTGATTAATGTGACTGTGGCTGCTGTCAGAATTCCATATACATCCCATGGCAAATCAACCACTTTCAAAAGAAGATTTTTCCCTTGTACGTTTTGATTCATAGTCATATTGTTCCTTCTACACCTTTTCCACATTCTTGGAAACTGATTCCTGCATCCAATTAAATGCATGGAATATTTGTTGGAAAAAAGAAATGCAATGTGATGTGAGGTCACGACAGTTGACTGCAGTTGGGAATCTGATGTAAGAAGTGCCCTCCACGTTCAGAGCCCAGGGTACCACTGGCTGCTATCTCATGAGTGCCGTAATTATTTTGAAAAAGGCAGTTGAAGTGATAGTACTCTATCATGCCTCCTAACTAGACTCAAATTATTTTCAGCTTTCTATGTGATTGTCCACACTATGCTACTAAATGCATGTGTTTAGAGTTCTGTCCCTGCACTAAACTCTCAATTAGTTACCCACGAGCTTATTATGCAGTTGGGAATCACCCAGACGCAAAATATGACCGTTCCCAATAACAATTAGCACTTATTGAGCAGAGTTCTATGCTAGAGACTTTCTAAGCATGTTAGAAGAATTATCTCATTTAAGTCCCAAATAAGCAAACAAACAAAACCTCTATGAGCAAGAGGAAACAAAGAAAAATTCAAATTAATTCTGGAAGGTGAAATTCAAATTCGTAATTTTTCTTTTTACATCGAAAGCTGATTAATTTATGAATAATGCATAGTGAGTACTAATGATACCAAGATATCAGGATAATCTTTATAGAGTTAGTTCGTTTGAACTGCCTCAGGCTAATGACTGTACCGCTTATTTTGGGTGGGCAGGCACCTTTAACATTTTGTGTGGGTAGGTATTCAAGAATGACTCGACTCCATTTCATGTTGGTTCCTCTGCACCTGTCTTCCACTTTCTTGGGTGTACACCAGAACTGACAGTCCTTCACCCTGATTTGTAATGCTACCTCAACCACCTACTCAATCTTATACTGTTGGTTTCTTTCTGGGTTCCCACGGTGTTCTTTGTTCAACTTGGCCATACCAGTGCCGGCATTCCCACTGTTTTTATTACTATGGCCTTTCTAAATAAATCTTGAGATCTTGTAAGGCTAGAGGTTTTTAGAGTTTCACTCTTATCCCAGTCTCAAATACAAATTCATGGTTTCAAAAATATTTAGGTTACGTACAGTGAACAATTCTCAGAATTTCAGGTTTAAGAATAATACCTGTGCCTTATCTCTCCACTTCACTTGTGAGTATCATGAAACATATTAAGTACCAATTACTAAACTCAACTATTTTAATTGCAATTTGCAGACAATGGTGTTATTAGAAGTTAATTCATGGTGATTTAAGAGGTCTTTAGAAAATCAAAAGTACTTTTTCTTAAGGGATTAAATTAAGCATATCAATGAAAGTGGAATTATTTTAAATGTCCTGTCATTTTATTAGTGAAATACTTAGGTAATGACTGAGTTATAAAGAACTAACTCATTTTTTGCCTTTATATTGTGTATTTTACGATAGTGGTCCATTTACTGCCCGGCTCTCTAGTTCAGCCTATTCAAAAATGATTTTTTTATCTAAGTAATTTAGAATTACCTAGGGAGTTTTTTTTTTTTTTTTTTTTAACCAGGAGGTCCCGGGGATCGAACCCGGGTTCCTCCATATGGGAGACAGACGCCCAATCATTTGAGCCACATCAATCGCCGTAGGGAGCCTTTTAAAACAACTTTATGACTCCTCAAATTTAAACATTCTCAATAAAGTTTGAAAGCAACACTACATCATTAAAAAGGTAGAGGTTTTGTCTCTCAACTAGAACACTGATGCCTCCTATTACAATGATACACACTAAGCCATGGGGCAATAATGGGCTCCCTTAGCCTTTTATTCCATAGGTTCACATGCCACATCAAGAAACAATATCTTGATAGCTAAGACATTCTTTTATGTCCCATTGTTCTAACTGTTACCCTGTTCTAGATATTTTCAATGCATTTCTATTTTCCAGTTTGCCTTTTCTAAACATAAGTTTTATTGCTACGTGGATACCTGAGAACTGAAAGGAAAATTTACATGTATTCATTTTATTTCAGGAAATTTTAATGTCCCCATAGTAATATTGTGGTCAGGACAATTTTAAAAGGCTTGCACAAGTGAGTGGGAATAAAAATAACCAACTGTTAAAAAACTCTGCAATTCACTGACTCCCTAATTATAAGCCCACATTCTTAAAACTCTGTGGAGTTTTATTTGACACATCTTTGTCTCCCCCCATTAAAGGATGCTCTAGTTTACCTTCAGGTGGGAGCTCAGACATGAGACCTACCTACCCTGAAGGAACCTGCCTGTTCAGTAACTTCTTCTAGGGTATAGCCTAGGAGGTTGCCATGTTGCATTTTGCATGCTTCTCTCAGAGAACCTACTATCTACTGTTCAAGGTCACTATTTCTACTCCTACTAGACATGTCAGAAGGGCATCCTTTTCCCCAACAAAGGATCTGAATCACAATATAAATAATACAATAAGAACAAGCCTTCAGGGATGGGCTATAATTTGCCCCATGTCCTCCTTGGGCCAGTTCTTTAAAACAGAGTTTGGTACCAGACCTGAGTGTCATGCCACAATACTGTTGACCTCTTCCCAGGTCATAAAATTTTGAAAGACAAATAGGCAAAGAAAAAATTATCATAGGGTCACTGTTTTAGTTTCCAAGGCTGCTTAGAGCAGATATCATGAAATGGGTTGGCTTTTAACAATGGGTATTTATTAGCTTATAAGCTTACAGTCTTGAGGCCATGCAAATGTCCAGAATGAGGCACCATCAAAATGATGCTTTCTTTCTGAAGACTGGCTATAGTCCTGGACTCCTCTGTCACATGGCAAGGTACATGGTGGCATCTGCTGCTCTCTCTCTTCTCTTCTGGGTTTTGTTGATTTCGCCTACTTGCTTTCGTGGCCTTTTCTCTCTCTCTGTATTCATCCCGTTTATAAAAGACTACAGTAAGACCCACCCTGGGCCATACCTTAACTGAAGTAACCTCATCAAAAAGTCCTACGTACTATAGGTTCACACCCACAGGAATGGATTAGCTTTAAGAACATGATTTTCTGGGGTACATACAGTTCCAAACCACCACACTCCATCTTCTGGGTCCCCAAAAGACATGTTCTTTCTATATGCAAAATACATTCATTTCATCACAATATCCTAAGAGTCTTAAGCCATTTCAGAAACAATGCTTAGTACAAAGTCTCATCAAAATCAGTATGAGTATCATGTGTCCTGGGGCACAATTCCCCTCCATCTGTGTACCTGTGAAACCTATAGAACAAGTTATTTGCTTCTGATACACAATGGAAGGATAGGCATAGGATAAACATTCCCATTCATATTGGGAGAACTGGAAGGAAAACAGGGTCACAGGTTCCAAACAATTCTGAAACTCAGCAGGGTATACTACATTAGATTTTAAGGTCTGAGAGTGATCTATGGAACGATATTTTGTACTTGGGCTTGATGATGGTAGACTTGCTCCTTCCAAGTGCTTGTGTAGCAGCCAGGCTCTCGCAAAACACTGGGGCACAGGCCCCTCCCTCTCCAGGCACTGGGGTGGTGGCCAGACTTGCTGTAATCCTCAGGGCACAGGTCCTACCATCTGCGACATTGGGGTAGCAGCACTGTTCCTGAACAATGGGATGGAAGGCCCACCGTCTCCAAGCATTGGGGCAGACTCGCCCTATCCACACACATGGGTGGGCCCTCGTGGCAAGAGGTCTCTTGAACAGACCTCAGCTTCCATGGTTCTGCTCTTGGATCTTCCTCAAATTGTCCCTTTAGGTATAGGATGGCAGTGGTTCTGTTCATACAAGTTATGCAAAAATCTTGTTGGCCTTGTATATAATTCACAGTAATTCAAACCATCAGACAATAGAACCCTCCATAGATCTTTCCTGAATAACTGCATTTCAAATCCTGACTTCCATGGAAATTTCTGGCTGGTACTATGCTCAGTTAAACCCTCACATGGAGCACTAGTCTCTGGGAACTCAGTTTCCAGAAGCTCAGAATTTTCCAAACCATAATTTCTGCTTTCTTTGTGCCCAGGGATTCAGTCCTTAGTTTATCCCTTTCCTCTCACATTTTACTGTAAGCTGCAAGGAGAAATGAGGCTGTACTTCCCATGCTTGGCTTGGAAATCTCCTCAGCTAAATATTCAAGCTCATTGCTTTCAAATTCTGCCTTGCATCCAACATCAAAACGCAATTTTGCCAGGTTCTCTGATACTTTAAAACAAGGATTATCTTTCTTTCAGTTTCTAATAACACAATTATCATTCTGCCTAAGGCCTCATTGGAAGTACCTGTAGTGTCCATATTTCTGCAAACAGTCTCTTCAGAGCAATCCAGGCCTTTACTACCAGGCAGTTCACAATTCTTCCAGCCTCTTCCCATTACACTATTACAAAGCCATTTCCACATTTTTGGTATTTGCAATAGCAGCACTCCATTCTCCTGGTACCAAAATCTGTTTTAGTTTTTTAAGCTACTTAAAGCAGATACCATGAAATGGGCTGGCTTTTAACAATGAGAATTTATTAGCTTTCAAGCTTATAGTTTTGAGAAGGTACAAATGTCTGAATCAAGGCATCATCAAGATGATGCTTTCTTCCTGGAGACCACCTGCCAGCAATCCTGGACTTCTGTGTCATATGGTAAGGCACATGGTGGCATCTGTTGGTGTCTCCCTTCTCGTTCAGGTTTTGTTGATTTCAGCTTCTTGTTTCTATGTTTTTTTTCCCCTTTCTTTGTATTCATCCTACTTATAAAGGACTCCAGTAAGAGGATTAAGACCCATCCTGAGCCATACCTTACCTGAAGTAACCTCATCTAAAGGTCCTACTTACAATAGGTTTAAACCCACAGGACCAGATTAGCTTTAAGAACATGATTTTCTGTGGTACATTCAGTTCCAAACCACCACAGTCACTCAAATAGCCAAACATGCTACCCAACAGTATGTTTTAACCTTTCAT
The DNA here is from genome assembly GCA_026826555.1 of Tolypeutes matacus. Classification (NCBI taxonomy): domain Eukaryota; kingdom Metazoa; phylum Chordata; class Mammalia; order Cingulata; family Chlamyphoridae; genus Tolypeutes; species Tolypeutes matacus. The sequence continues at coordinate 29,117,371 of JAKSZT010053770.1, forward strand.
TAAGCAGTGGAAACCTTTTTTCAAAGGATGCTTTGGTTGAAATAGGGGTGAGGGTATGAGGTAGAACTCAGGTTCTTGCTAACTTTACCCCAATCTTTTTTTCACAGCTTCCAGGAGATTCTTTGGAGTCCAGTGGATTATTTATAATCATTTCTATATGATAGGAAGGTTCCAGGAGGATAGGGCCATGTCTTTTATGTTTTCTGCCCTGCTCTATGGTACTTCCTTTGATATATGGAATTCCTTCTCTCCTTTCTCATATCTACCTGTTGTAGGCCCTTCAAGACCCCATTCACATCTTACCTCCTCCTCAGGACAAAATTGATCTTTCCTATGGCAAATGATAGTGCTTCTATTATAGCTATAGATATTTCATGTCTCAGATATTCTGAGACAGTCCCAATTTCTAATATTGGATCCTAATATGTTCTTGGACTCATTTACTTGTCAGAGCTCAAGTTTCAAATTTTGGTGAAAATACGATTATGATAATTATAGCTCTTATTGCAGTAAGTCTTGTTTCTGAGTTATTGATCTATGGAGACATCATAAACTATATATTTTCAAAGAATAGGGACTGGGTCATTTCATCATACTCAGTCATCATTCCTCCTCTTCCACCTCTTTTTCTTCATCATGATCATCATCATCATTATCATCGTCATCATCCCTAAAATCATTTATTGATTACCTGGAATGTACCAGGCAGTGTTATGCACTTATGTTAATTACCTCATTTAATTATTACAACTCTGCAAGATAGGTACGTCTTGATCTCCATTTTGTGATGAGGAAGCTGAGTCTCTGAGGTTACCCAGGTAGTAAGTGGCTGAGTTGAGTTCTCCTAAATCCAGGCTCTTCCCAGTATGCTACTCTGCTACCCACAGTGCTTTGCATATTCTAGAAATATTTATTCTAGTAAATACTAAATAAACATGTGCTCAATTGCTTAGACTTGAAAGCATGGAAAAGTAATACACATGACTATATCTATGCTGTGAACAGAAATATTTCCCTTTCATGCTTGTATGATTCAGAAGAGAACTTAATACTTGCATTTAGTGCTGTCTTAACTCACTCTGGTGGCTGAAAAGTAAAGTGAATCCACTGGAATTTTAATTTTACTGGCAGTTTGTGGCACCCAAAACACAACAGATATATTTCTCCATGATGCTTGATGGCTGGATAATCTGAACAATCTGGGATCAGTTCCACACTGTTGAGGGCTGTCTCTAGCTTTCTACAATATTCCTGGGTGGTGTCATATTTGGCTAATGTGGACTAAAACAAAATGAACTGGCCTAGCTATTACCAATGTTCCCTGATATCTAGGAGTTCTGTTTCCTGGCATGCTTGTAAGGAATGAAGCATAGGAAAAGTGAGAAAACATCTGCAGAGGACAGGGGCGGGGCGGACTGTCCAACAAGATGGAGAAAGAAGCCATCACGTTCCTTGTTATCTTCCTAGTATTGTCAGAAGTACAGTGTAAGGAGAGGAGCAATGAGAGGTGTCTAATGGTTATGATATTACGGCATTTGTGCCAATCCAGAAAGTCCTCCTCAGTACCTACAAGGCAGAAAGTGTTGTGCTGAGATAGTGGAGGACACAGAGAAGATTATGACACAACATCACATTTCAAGGTGCTTGCAATCTAACATATTGTACTATAAGCCAGAATAAACTAAATGCTGTGGTTAAACATTTTTTTAGGATTAATTTCTACCTTAAACCACATACAAAAGACAATTCTTGATGGAGCACGGATTTAAAGGTGAAAGGTCCAACTTTAAAACTTCTAGAAAAAATACAGAACACTTTTATGATTTTAGGGTAGAAAGGATTTCTTAAGCTAAGCTCAAAATGCAAAACAACACAGTAATATTGCTATGTTTTATTACACAAAAATTAAAAATTTAATTTCATCAAAAGAGATCATAAAGAAAGGAAAAAGAGCTGCCACAAACTGGGAAAAGATATTAGCAATATATATAAACAAAAATTTAATATCCAGCATGTGCAAAAATCAATAAGAAAAAAGACAATAACAATACAAAAATGGGAAAGAAACCTCTCTCTATATATCACAGAAGATATATATTTTATATGTGAACATATGAAAAGATGTTCTTAGTAATTAGGAAGGAAATTAAAACCATAATGATATATCATTTCATATCTACTACTGATACAAATTTACTATCAATTTTATGTCAAATGTTGACAAGGATGTAAAGCAACAGTGACTCAAATGCTGTGTGTGGGAGTACATATATATATATGCACAAACACTTTGGAAAATGTTTTGGCATTATTTAGTGCATTTGAAGTTGCTCAGGTCCGATGGCCTACCACATCTACTCCTACGTATACACCTGAGAGAAAATCTTGCATATGTACACCAGGAAACCTTTACAATAATAACTAAAAACAGTAAAGTTTTAATAGTAAAAAATTGGACACAACCCTAATGCTTACCAACAGAAAAATAGATATATGAATAAGTACATTCATATTTGTATCATAGGAAACTGTGCAGTAGTCAAAAGGAATAAACTACAGTAATACACATCATTGTGGATGAATTTCACAATGTTAAGATAAAAATATCTAAGTAAATATACACCATATAATTCCATGCTTATAAAGTTCAAAATCACTTGAAAATGAACAACAGTTGTTGAGGGTTATATCCATATATGGTAAACCATAAAAAAAAAGCAAAAGAATGATAAACACAGAATTCAGGAGAAGGGTGGGGGAGTGGGAAGGAGGGGACCTGGAGGAAGCTTCAAAGTTATTGGCACTGTTCTATTTCTTAAGCTGGGTAGTGGCTGTATAGGTGTTTATTATAGTTGTTTAAACTGTATGCATACATCATATATGTATATATGAATATATATGTGTATGTATGAATATATATTCTCTTCTCTCCTTTGATATTTTTCATAATAAAAATATATTAAAAATGTGCCATTGGAGTGTTGATGAGAGGCGTGGGAGGTGAGATAACCATGGAAGGCTTCATGGTGTAGGTAGTATTTCAATTGGTCCTTGAAAGATGAGCAGGGTTTAAGGCAAAAAACAGAGAGTAAATTCCACTCTCTGGGGAAGAACAGAATGGGAGAGACATGAGAGCGTGAAAACGGCATCGTATGACCTCGAAACAGCAATGCTTGGCATTTAAATTGGGGGGGATAGTAAATCAGGATGGAAAGTTATGCTGGGTCTGAGGGTAGAAGGTCTTTTTTGACTCATTAATGTGTTTCCATCTTATCTTGAAAGCAAAGGCAGGTGGTTGAAGATTGTGAGGAGACAAGTGATTTGATTATACCTGTGATTGAGGAATATCATTTTGGTGGTAGTATGCAGCATGAATGGGAAAAATTAGAGACAGGTGGGAGGGACCCCTCTGGCTACCAGAAGAGTTCAGGATGACAAAGATGATGGTCTGAGTAGTGGCAGGCACAATGGAATGAAAAGAAAATTTGGGATCTGACTTAAGTTTCCTTATTGTATGTGTCCATTTCCACAGACTGAAGCCAGGTATACTGGCTTCCTCCAGGCCAGCCCCTGCTCAGGATTGTTACTGACCTGCAGCACATCAACAACACAAACAGTGAGCCCCATAGTAAATGATGGACCACAGTGAATAGCACAATTATAAAAAAGTTCTTCCATGAATTGTAACAACTGTACCATGCTGACGCATGGTGTTAATAATAGGTATCTGGGACCTCCGTATTTTATGTATTATTTTTCTGTAAACCAACAACTTCTCTAATAAAAAAATTAAAGAAGAAGGAGGAGGGAGGAGGAGGAGGAGGAGGAGAACCTGAGCGCATTCCTGAGTCAAATAGCTAATTGTGAACAATGATTCAGCAGCTTGCTCCCCATGTCCCTTTGATAGTAGGTATGCCTACCCCCCAATTTCCCTTGCCCTTTTTCCTTTTGGAGATGGGAAGGCAATATTTGAAAATGACCCCTGTCCATTATTCATTAATACCTCTCTCTGTTTACTTGCACCTAGGGACATTTTGTGACCTTAACTTCGTTTTCTGAGTTCAGCTGTTCTCCCAAAATCCCATACACAAGCCGAGTAATGCTAAAAGGTTTAGGAGTCTCCTTTACTTACTAGAAGAGATAATATTGACATTGTCCTAAAGATAATTTGGTCTTTTGGCAGATAATTATACAAAGACATGAGATGCTGAGATGACATAATGCCAGAAACTGGTGGCTGATTAGAAATGGAAAATGAATGCCTTGGACATCCAATAGGTAGTTGGGAAGTCAGGTTAGGCATTCAGGAGGGATGTCACTCTATGTCCCCTTCCCTTAAAGTTGATGAAATAATGAGCCATAGGCCTGTCTTGTGGGTTGTTTTATACAGGATGAAGCAGAGGTGACGGGTCCAAACATAGGGAAGAATTACTTTTTGAAAAACAAGTATCTTGTCAAGTTGCACCACCCAGGAGAAGGAGATAGCACCATTCCTCAAGCAGGTGCAATGCCATTTCTGTGTTCAATGGGGCAGGAGCTAGAGAAAGTCACAGGGAAAGAAGGGGACATGGTCTGAGACTGGTGTATGGCCAAGAAGGGCAAACTCCCTGAAGTAGAAATGTGAATTGTCTGAGAGTCACATTTAAGGAGTAGAGTACCCAGTTTTCGCTCTGCTGTGCAAACCAACTGCTGTGTGAATCAGGATCAAGCGGTATTTCACACCCATTTTTTTTTTTAATAGAAACTTGGAGTGGTAAACTGGGCAAACTGAGATTTTCCTGCTGACCCCCGCAGAAGAGCTTTAGGTCTTGAGGACTGAATGACAAAGAATCTTAAGCAGGTAGCTAATTTGCATAAACACTGTGAGGACAATTTGGAGTAATAAAGAGGGAGGAAATTTTTTATTACTCTCAGGTAAAGAGAGAGAAATGATGTTTTAGTATAAAAGAGAAAACTATATTCCTAAGTCTTCCCCTCACTGAGGAGGCAATTTCCAGATTATAGTAGTGGCTCATAAACTTTCTCATCCTTTTCCATAGGCAAAAAAAAAAAAAAAAAAGCATGAATAATTAAAACAAAAGGATTCTCCTCACTTCTAATTTATTCAATTTCTTTTACATTTTTTCCCCTACCAAGATGCAATCCTACTACAATCCCTTTTATTCTTTACCAAACCTTTAACTAGTCCTCATGGGGAAGCTGCTTTTGAAGAGGTTCAAAGTTGGGCATCCAATAGAAGAAACAGAGCAGAGAAACGGACCCTCCCCGCATGGGCTAATGAATCCCTGAATAATTGACAACGGAGTATAACGCCAAGCAAGCCGTCTCTGCTCCCCATGGTTCCGTGCTCTAATCAAGACAAGCTCTCCCTCATTTCTGAAAGTAACTCATGCAACTCATTTAACACAGTGTTCAGAGGTCAGACTCTGCAAAGAAAAAGGTAATGGATGTGATCTTTGTGAGAGGCTTTTTTTCCTTCATAAAAGGCATGGAGCAGAGCCAAAAAATAAAGGAAATTTTCACATTTACAGATGACCTGAAGGATGATTCAGAGTGATGGCTCAGAAGCAACTGGGCACCTGAATAAAATGGGCTGTGAGGACACATAACGGTGGACGCTTTATGCAGAGATGAGCTTCCGGTGTTTACTGAGTCACAGCACCCAGTAAACCCAATGTTTACTGAAACATTGGGTAGAAGATCCTTGCATTTACAAGAGCAAAGACTCACAAGGGTAGTCGTCAATAAAAAAAAACACATCAGTGGGTCATCCTATTTTGACAGGCACTGTCCCTACACTCAGAGGACTATTGCTGCTCCCTTGGAGACTGTGGCAGAGCTCTCCAGGCTAGGAATTCAGATTCCCTCATTTATTGTGTGATTATCCACCCATCGTGACCATGCCCCATCCCCCGATCCTTTGAATGATTTTGTATATCTTTCATGTATATTCGGATGAACCAATCCCCACGAAACCCCCCCCAGACACCCCCCCCAATAATCCCCCGCAGTACCCATTGTAACCCTTCTGTGATCCAAATCCTCCTAAGCACCTCTTAAAATATATGTATATATATATATAAATAACATTTATGTAAGCAAATACACATATATGCATATATATTTATATATCATTTTGCAAATGTTTGTATGTATTGTAAGAATTTTGATTTTTACCAATAAAAAAAAAAAAAAAAAAAAAAGATCCTTGCAATGCAGTGCCCTCAAATGATCTCCCCGAGCCCCTATGATTCTTTTATTTCTCCAGTCAGATTTCTTTATCCCCTTCTTAGGCGCTTGTTATCTGTCTTCTGTCATGCTTTTGATTTTACCATCCTCTTTAGCCCGTTTATCTGCACTGACCTGATGTCACAGGGATTAGCTCCAAGGAGTTTGCATATTTTGCTAAGCTCTGGTTTTCCTATCACTTTAAAATTGCACAGCTCTCCTGTGTAGCTTTTATAATAGGTTCCAGCACATCTGTCTTGTAACCCTTTATTCTGTCATGTTTTGCATATCGCATGCTTTTGAAGTGCCTCATTATTTCCTGCTTGACCTTATTTTACTTTATTTACATTCTTACCTTGTCATCCATATTTGGTGATAGGGAGTTTACATGTTAGGAAAACAAGTCATGAAATGTCACATGGTCTAAGTTTAAAGGCATTTCGCACACCACATCACTGACACTGCAAAATCTGTAACAACTAAATGCACCCAAAAAGGCTGGTCTATTTACAGTGAGGCACTAGGGCACAAACAAGCTGCATATGAGTTAGATGACATTCACCGCACATACTCCCACTCATATACTCAGTTTTCTGTGAGATTCCCATGTCTTGCTTCATCAGGTGCCCTTATGGCCATGTACTTAATGAGCATTGCTGTTCACTTCCAGAGCTGGAAACCAAACCTACAGTGCTCTGCACTTTGAAGGCTTCGGGTCATGTAGTCATTCAGTCAGTAAATATTTAGTGAGTGCCCACAATAAGCCAGGCACACATCGGGCAGTGGGGTACAGTGCTGAGCACAAGGCACTGTGGTTTTTGTTTTCATGGAGCTTATACTTTGGAGAGACAGACTTCATAAACTGATCACACACGTACATGTTAAATTAGTACCGTGACAAAAGCGATAAAGGAGATGTGCTCATGTTATGAGAGCCAATGACAGGCAGATGTGACCTGACTGGAGAGCGGTGAGAAGTCTTCCCTGAGGATGTGATGCTTGAGCTGCAATGAGAGCGAAGAGGAGGCACTGGCTCCGTGAAAGGAGAAGGAAGAGCATTGCAAGGAGAGGGGGCAACAGGGGTGAAAGCCCTGTGGCCAGAGGAGGGGCCGTGAAGTATCAGAGCCTGAGAGGGTTGGAGGGATTGTTGAGAACAAGGGGGACTTTGTGTGAGATGAGCCAGTGAGGGAAGCTGGGCCCAGAATGTGTGGGGCCTTAGCAGCCTTATTATAGGGTCTTACCTTTATCCTGAAAGAAACGGGAAGCCGCTGAGGGGTTTCAAGCAATGAACAGATAGATCAGATTTGTGTTTTGAAAAGGGAACACCTTATCTAGCAGAATAGAGTGAGGTAAATACAAGTTGATTTGTATTTCAAAGCCTTCATAGCTTCTTGATATACATACTTAAAAATACTGTATCTTTGTGTTCAGAATATTGAATATTTTATTAGTGATAAAGGCTCTGGAGAGAAGGAGGGAAGGAAAGAACAGGATAAAACTGACAAGTATTGAAGCAGGCACTTCAAATATTATTGTTCCCATTTTACAGATGAGTAAAATTGACTCTCCTGTTATATAATGTGATAGACTGTCATTCTACCAATGACTATGTTGATTCAACTGGCCCTGCAGGCCAGGAAAACACTATGTCCTCCTGAAGCCGGCTATTAAAATAGGGAATCAGTAGATGGATCTGGAACCTGGTGTAGACACTGATACCCCAATACGGCTGCTGGAAGACCCTCGCAAGATTTCCACCACTCAGAATGAGATTCCCAGAGATTCCCAGCAGAAGCCCTAAATATTCTCCAGGGACATTATAACTGGGCCCACCCGGGGGGTTGATGGGTGGGGTAATCAATCAAAACAGCAAACACTTGGGACTCTTCCCATGCCATTAGCAAAGGGGTGGAATAATTAATGGTTTAAAAGCAGGCACAAAGGTCAAATCTCTCCTGCTCCCTGCTCTCCCTCCCCTGCTCTCGGCCCTAGTGGCTTCTGTGCCCTGCTCTTGCCCAATTCTCCCTGCGCAAATCAACAAGCACGTAAAACCTGGGCATTTATTATCTATAATGGGAAACAGTAGTCTATAAATCAGCCCCCTTTATCACTTTTCAGCCCCTTACTCTCTACCAGGGACCCGTGATCTGTTATTTTTTTCTCATTTCTCTTCCCTCCCCACCTTAATAAATTACTGGCCTAACTAACACTACGTGCTCTGAAATTCATTTCTGCAGCTTAAGTCAAGAGCCCCCAAAATCCAGTAACACTCCCACCTAATGTGCATACCTCCAAGGCTGCTCAGAGGAGGCCTGGCATTTGGTCAAGGCTATAGAGCAACTGTAAGCCCATGACTGGGCAACTTGCCTAAGATCAGAGCAAGGCAACCAGGGCGTTGTTTAGCCAGAATTTCAATATCAGGTCTCTCTGGCTCCTGCTGTTTTTACTATACCATACTTCCTTAGAAGAGAGAAAAAGATTGTGGAAGAAGGAAAGGGGCCAAGAAAGGGAGTGGACACAGAAGAAGGAAAGGGGCCAAGAAAGGGAGTGGACACAGAAGTCACTAAGACAGGTGAGGACTTCCTTCTCAGTAAATCTTCCAGGAAAGGAAGAAACTGAATGAGCTTAAGAAAGCTGATCAATGAAAAGTATAGTAGTTTGGCCAGTTTGATGTAATTATGAATTCCAAAAATAGATATTGGATTATGTTTGTAAACTGGTCTGTTAATCTGGGCATGATTAAGTTATGATTAGGGTGTTGACTGGGCCATGTCAGTAGGGCATTGAGTCACACCCCTTGGTGGGTGGGGGAATCAAATATAAAAGGCAAGGCAAAGGACAGAGGGAGCAGTTTTGAGTTGCAGTTTTGATGTTGGAGTCTTGAGCTGGAGCCCCAGGAAGTAAGAGAGCTTGGTCGTGAGGAAGCAGAGAAGGCCTGGGATAGAGACAAGCCATTCGCCTGATAGTCTACAGCTGACCTTGTGGAGGAAACAGAGGCGCTGAGCCTGGAGAGAAACGCAGCCCCAGGAAGAGAGGAACCCAAGAAGCCTGAACCCTGGCAAATGCCGGCAGCTGTCTTGCTCCAACACATGGCAATGGACTTTGGTCCATTGGAAGGGAAGAAACTTATGCTTTATGGCCTGGTAACTGTGGACTTCTACCCCAAATAAATACCCTTTATAAAGACCAACCAATTTCTGGTATTTTGCATCAGCACCCTTTGGCTGACTAATACAGAAAGTATCTTAGATGAGCTGACGGAAAACAAATGAAGTGAATGTGAGTTCCTTAATGGGAGTCCATGACTAGAGGCTTCAGGCTGACATAGATCCACTGATGAGGGTATATCACTTCTACTGTTTTGACCCAGCTTTTTCCAGCTGGGAAATTCTGTGTGTGAGACAGTTTCCTGTTGCTGAGAGATATAGCCTCACTGCTTTGCTTCTCTGGACCTCAGAACATATTATTTCAAGATGGTATGTCATGCAATTCAAGTCCAACAGCAAGATGTGAGATGACTTCTTTCCAAATTCAAGCAGAGCCTCCAGCTTGGCAGACCTGCACATTTAGGGCCCAAACTGCCTCAGGTCTGTAGAAGATAAAGTGGGATCCTCTAGGGAACTCTGGGGATCTGCACACAACTAAATCTATCTCCTCATAGAGCAGACACCTCTTAGACCTGGCAGGAAATGACAAACTCTAAGGAATTTGGGCCACTAAAGTAAATTTCTGAGGTGTAAAAACCATCTTTAAAATTTCAAATAAAATGGTGAGGCATAGGATCAAAAAGTTATAACAGACTTTTCTCAGCATGTATATTTCTAAGGCATTTCAAACATTTCTGCATTAGTCTCTTCCAGAAGTCCAGCAGGGTGTACTAGAGCAGTGTTGACTGACCGTGCTGAGGCCCAGACCCTGCTGGTATAAAAACTGCCTCACCCCTCCCTTCCCACAGCCGTTCCTTCTTCCCCTTAGTCTAGTATCTTTTTACAACAGCAGACAGATATGGAGGGCTGCGGGTCTTATGCTGCCTGCAGAGTGGTTTTGTTTGGCCTGCACAATTTTATGTGTGTTTTTTTAATTTAAAAAAATATTTTTGCAAATCTGGGCTGATTCTTAAAAACACAGATTTTTAGTTTCTCTTGAAAAATCAAAGACTTCCTTGAAAGAATAAGCCAGCATTCTAACAGATTAACAATTGGCCTGGGGTAGTAGTGGGTACTGCTCAGGGAACTCTCATTATTTGCAGAAACTGTAATTATCTATGTGGAAAGTCCAGAGCTATCTATAGATAAATTATTTGAATTAATAAGAGAGTTTTGCACAATGCAATCAACTAATATACAAAATCAATTGCCTTTCTATCTCTGGCAACAGACAGTTAATTAAAAAATTTCATTTAAAAATACTATATGCACGAGTGAAAATAAAGCATACAAAGTGCATGGGAATAAATCTAAAAAATATTTGCAGGTCTGTTATGGAAAATCAATAAAACTTGTAGGCACGTACATCATAGTTACAAGGTGATGATGTTATAAAATGGCACTCTTATTTATAATACAAAATGCATTTTATCCAAGTGGGGAATACATTATACTTTTATGGAAAAGGGAATTTGTTTTACTTTTTAAAAATACAAACGTGCTCTCCTTTAATATTCTCTTTTAACTCACCCTCAGATTTTTATATAAGCACTTAGAAATACTATCCCTTCCTTCCAAATGTCTCTTGATTTCTTAGATTCCCTGCTTCACTGAGATTCACTAGTAAATTATTTTGTATATTCATTATTCTCTGCCTGTGTTTTCTATTTATTTTTAATTTTTTAATTAGATTATATCTTTTTAAGATATAATTAGATTATATCTGACAGTTTTGTACCAGAGATTTATTCACCAGTTATGAAAATTTTATCCTTATCAACTTTATTAAGACTATTTTACAACTTATAACCAGTCTTCTTTTCCAAATAAATAGCTCTAATAATATTTTTTTAGTTAACATCTTACACTTTTTCTTAAAATCCAAGTGTTCCTCTTATGACATTAGCCTTCTTGAGTGACCAAAGAAAAACAATTGGACATAATGATTATATATTTCTATTTCTTATTCTTATTTTCTGGATTTTCAGATTTTTTTGTTGTCTATCTTCTAATACATCAGCATTAATTGATGCTGAAAACTTTCTAGTAATTAAAGTCAAAACTTGCTACTCTCCACTTCTTTTTGATAAAGTGAATATTTTATGTTATTATGATCCACATGGCTTTTCTCCATGTTTATTCTAACTATACTGTTCTACCCCAATTCTCTTCCATGACATACTTTTTAAAAAACAAATTGATTTTATTGATACATATTGATAAAACATACAATTAATCCAAAGTGTACAATTAGTGTTATTTGGTATAATCACAGAGTTGTGCATTCATCACTTCAATCATTATTAGAGCATTTTCATTATTTCAATAATAATAATAAAAATAAACAAAAAACAGACTTAAACAAGAAAATTCCTCACCTCTCAATCTCTCTCTGTTTCTCTTGCTGTACATAGCTGCTATTTCTGGCTATTCCTGCACAATTATTTATTTATTTATTAAACAGTTTTATTGAGATATACTCACATACCATATGATCTATCCAAAGTGTATATCAATGACTTTTAGTATAATCACAATGTTGTACATTCATCATCTCAAAAATTTTAGAACAATTTCATTAGTCCAAAAAGAAAGGCTCCACACCCCATAGCATTCCTTCCCCATAACCACTAATCTAATTTCATCTTTATAAATTGATTTACATTTTATATAAAATGGAATCATACACTATGTAGTACACTGTCTGGTGTCCTTCACTTTGTATAATTTTTTGGGGGTCTGATATTAACATTTTGTAGTACTGACCTACATTTGCTCAGCTTCAAAGAAAAATGGTCTTATATATGCAATTTTACCCATATTCATATTTCACATAATATATTTAGTTCCTAATAGCGCAATCATACAGTATTTGTCCTTTTGTATCTGACATGCTTCACTCAACATAATGTCCTCCAGGCTCATCCATGTTGTCGTATGTTTCATGACCTCATTTCTTCTTACTGCTGCATAATATTCCATCGTGTGTATATACCACAGTTTGTTTATCCATGCATCAGTTGATAGATACCTGGGTTGTTTCCAACTTTTGGCAATCATGAATAATGCCGTTATGAACATTGATGTGCTGATATCTATTCGTGTCTTTGCTCTCAGTTCTTCTGGGTATATACTTAGCAATGATATTGGCGGGTCCCATGGCAAATCTATATTCAACTTCTTTAGGAACTGCCAAATAGTCCTCCACAGTGGCTGTACCATTTTACATTCCTATCAACAGAGAATAAGCATTCCTATCTCTCCACATCCTCCCCAACATTTACAGTTTTACAACTTTTTAATAGCGGCCAGTCCAATAGGTGTGAAATGATATTTCATTGTAGTTTGATTTGCATTTCCCTAATTGCTAGTGATGTTAAACATTTTTTCATGTGTTTTTTTTTGCCATTTGTATTTCTTCTTTGAACAGTTGTCTTTTCAAGTCTTTTGCCCATTTTTTAAATGGGTAGTTTATCTTTTAGTTGTTGAGTTGTTTGATCTCCTTATATATCATAGATATTAAACCCTTATCAGATGTGATTGCCAAATATTTGTTCCCATTGAGTTGGCTGCTTTTTCACCCTTTTGACAAAGTCCTTTGAAGGGCAAAAGTGCTGAATTTTGAGGAGGTCTCATTTATCTAGTTTTTCTTTTGTTGCTTGTGCTTCTGGTGTAAGGTTTAGGAAACTACTTGCCTACCACAAGATCTTTTTTTTTTTTTTTTTTTTTAAATTTTCTAAGTCATTGTATATTTGAAATAATTTACTTTAAAAAATCTTTTTTTTTAACTTTATTTTGTACATTTAATAATTGAAAACATAAGCAATAAAAAACTAAAAAGTAAACACAGATGAATAAATATATACATTTCTCAATTAAATGTAATGGATACATGTAAATTTTTTTGTTGTTTTGTTTTTTGTTTTTTTGTTTTTTTTTGTGTGTGAATCAAACAATATATTACACAATATATTTGGTTCATAGTAATGCATTCACACAGTATTTGTCCTTTTGTGTCTGGCTTGCTTCACTCAACATAATGTCCTCCAGGTTCATCCATGTTGCCATATGCTTTATGACTTCGTTTCTTCTTACAGTTGCATAATATTCCATCGTGTGAATAGACCACAGTTTGTTTATCCATTCATCTGTTGATGGACACCTGGGTTGTTTCCAACTTTTGGCAATGATGAATAATGTGGCTATGAACATCGGCGTGCAGATGTTTGTTCGTGTCACTGCTCTCAGTCCTTCTGGGTATATACCCAGTAGTGGTATTGCAGGGTATATACATCTTCACGTGGCAAGTCTATATTCAACTTCTTTAGGAACTGCCAAACAGTCCTCCATAGTGGTTGTACCATCCTGCATTCCCACCAACAGTGAAGAAGTGTTCCTATCTCTCCACATCCTCTCCAACACTTGTAGTTCTCTGTCTTTTTAATAGTGGCCATTCTGATAGGTGTGAAATGATATCTCATTGTAGTTTTGATTTGCATTTCCCTAATCATGAGTGATGTTGAGCATTTCTTCATGTGTTTTTTTGCCATTTGTATTTCTTCTTCGGAGAAATGTCTATTCAAGTCTTTGGCCCATTTTTTAATTGGGTCATTTGACTTTTTATTGTTGAGCTGTAACATCTCTTTATATATCCTGGATATTAAACCCTTATCAGATATGTGATTTCCAAATATTTTTTCCCATTGAGTCGGCTGCCTTTTCACCCTTCTGACAAAGTCCTGTGAGGTGCTAAAGTGTTTAATTTTGAGGAGGTCCCATTTATCTACTTTTTCTTTTGTTGCATGTGCTTTGGTTGTGAAGTCCAAGAAACCACCACCTACTACAAGGTCTTGGAGATGTTTCCCTACATTTTGTTCTAGTAGTTTTATGGTCCTGGCTTTTATATTTAGATCTTTGATCCATTTTGAGTTGATTCTTGTATAGGGGGTGAGATAGGGGTCCTCTTTCATTCTTTTGGTTATAGACACCCAGTTCTCCCAACACCATTTGTTGAAGAGACTGTTTTTTCCCATCAGCGTGGGCTTGGTAGGTTTGTCAAAAACCAGTTGACTGTATAGGTGAGGGTTTATTTCTGGATTCTCAATTCTATTCCACTGATCGATATGTCTATCTTTATGCCAGTACCATGCTGTTTTGACCACTGTAGCTTTGTAATATGTTTCAAGGTCAGGCAGTGAAATTCCTCCCACATTGCTCTTCTTGTTTAGAATACTTTTGGCTATTCAGGTGCACCTACCCTTCCAGATGAATTTGGTAATTGCCTTCTCTAATTCTGTAAAGTAAGCTGTTGGGATTTTGATTGGTATTGCATTGAATCTATAAATCAGTTTGGGCAAGATTGACATCTACACGATATTTATTCTTCCAATCCATGAACACGGAATGTCTTTCCATTTGTTTAGGTCTTTTTAAATTTCTTTTAGCATTGTTTTGTAGTTTTCTGCATATAGGTCCTGTACTTCCTTGGTTAAATTAACTCCTAAGTATTTGAGTCTTTTTGTTGCTATTGAAAATGGAATTTTCTTCCTGATTTCCTCCTCAGATTGTTCAGTACTAGTGTACAAAAACATTACTGATTTTTGCGTGTTGATCTTATATCCTGCCACTTTGCTGAACTCATTTATTAGTTCAAGTAGCTTTGTTGTGGATACTTCAGGATTTTCTAAATACAGGATCATGTCATCTGCAAACAGTGAGAGTTTTACTTCCTCTTTTCCTATTCGGACGCCTTTAATTTTTTTGTCTTGTCTAATTGCCCTCGCTAGAACTTCTAGTACAATGTTGAATAACAATGGTGACAGTGGGCATCCTTGTCTTGTTCCTGATCTTAGGGGGAAAGCTTTCAACCTTTCCCCACTGAGTATGATGTTGGCTGTGGGTTTTTCATATATGCCTTTTATCATATTGAGGAATTTTCCTTTTATTCCTATCTTTTGAAGTATTTTTATCAAAAAAGGATGTTGGATTTTGTCGAATGCCTTTTCTGCATCTATTGAGATGATCATGTGGTTTTTTTCCTTCAACTTGTTAATGTGGTGTATTACATTGATTGATTTTCTTATGTTGAACCAGCCTTGCATACCAGGAATAAATCCCACTTGGTCGTGATGTATAAATCTTTTGGTATGCTGTTGGATTCGATTTGCAAGTATTTTGTGGAGAATTTTTGCATCTATGTTCATGAGAGAGATTGGTCTGTAATTTTCTTTTCTTGTGGAATCTTTATCTGGCTTTGGTATTAGGGTGATGTTGGCTTCATAAAATGTGTTGGGTAATTTTCCCTCCTCTTGATTTTTTGGAAGAGTTTAAACAGGATTGGTGTTAATTCTTTTAAAAATGCTTGGTAGAACTCACCTGTGAAGCCATCTGGTCCTGGACTTTTCTTTGCTGGGAGATTTTTGATGACGGATTCAATCTCCTTAATTGTGATTGGCTTGTTAAGTTCTTGTATTTTTTGTTGTGTCAGTGTAGGTTGGTTATGAGTTTTTAGAAATTTGTCCATTTCATCCAGGTTGTCTAGTTTGTTGGCATATAGTTTCTCATAATATCCTCTTATGATTCTTTTTATTTCTGTGAGGTCATTTGTAATTTCCCCCCTTTCATTTCTGATTGTATTTATTTGCATCTTCTCTCTTTTTTTCTTTGTTAGTCTAGCGAGGGGGTTGTCAATTTTATTGATCTTCTCAAAGAACCAGCTTTTGGTTTTGTTGATTTTCTCTATTGCTTTTTTGTTCTCATTTTCATTTATTTCCGCTCTAATCTTTATTATTTCTTTCCTTCTTTTTGCTTTGGGATTGGTTTGCTGTTCTTTTTCTAGTTTCTTAAGTTGTTCAGTTAAATCTTTGAGTTTAGCTCTTTCTTGTTTCTTAATATAGGCATCTAGGGCTATAAATTTCCCTCTCAAGACTGCCTTTGCTGTATCCCATAAGTTTTGATATGTTGTGTTCTCATTTTCATTTGTCTCAATATATTTACTGATTTCACTTGCAATTTCTTCTTTGACCCACTGAATATTTAGGGGTGTGTTGTTCAGTCTCCACACACTTGCAAATTTCCTTTTTTCCTGTCTGTTATTGATTTCTAGTTTCATTCCATTATGATCTGAGAAGGTGCTTTGTATAATTTCAATCTTTTTATATTTATTGAGAGCTGTATTGTGACCTAACATGTGGTCTATCCTGGAGAAAGATCCATGGGCACTTGAGAAGAATGTATAATCCGCTGAGTTTGGATGCAGTGTTCTGTATATGTCTGTTAGGTCTAACTCGTTTATCATATTGTTCAAGTTCTCTGTTTCCTTGTTGATCTTCTGTCTAGTTGTTCTATCTAATGAGGTAAGAGGGATGTTGAAGTCTCTGACGATTATTGTAGAAATGTCTATTTCTCCCTTCAATTTTGCCAGAGTTTGTCTCATATATTTTGGGGCACCCTTGTTAGGTGCGTAGATATTTATGACTGTTATATCTTCCTGGAGGATAGTCCATTTTATTAATATATAATGGCCTTCCACATCTCTTATCACTTTTTTGCATTTGAAATCTGTTTTGTTTGATATTAGTATAGCTACCCCTGCTCTTTTCTGTTTACTAATCACGTGGAGTATCTTTTTCCAACCTTTTACTTTCAGCCGGCTTGTATCCTTGGGTCTGAGATGAGTGTCTTGTAAGCAGCATATGGATGGCTCATATTTTTTTATCCATTTTGTCAGCCTGTATCTTTTGATTGGGGAATTTAATCCATTCACATTCAATGATATTACTGAAAATGCACTATTTATTTCTTCCATTTTATTCTTTGGTTTTCATATGTCATCTTATTTTTGTCTTTCTTTTTACTCTTTTGGTTATCCTTTCTGCTTTTCTTTCTTCTATACTCTCCTCCAAGCCTCTCTCTCCTGTCTTTTTCTTTCAGGTTCTAAGGCTTCCTTTAATATTTCCTGCAAAGGTGGATTCTTTTTTGCAAACTCTCTTAGTTTCTGTTTGTTTGTGAATACTTTATATTCACCTTCATATTTGAAGGACAGTTTTGCTGGATAAAGAATTCTCGGCTGGCAGTTTTTCTCTTTCAGTTTCCTAATTGTATCATACCACTGTCTTCTCGCCTCCATGGTTTCTGAAGAGAAATCTGCACAAAGTCTTACTGGACGTCCTTTGTACGTGATCGTTTGCTTCTCTCTTGTTGCTCTGAGCATTTTCTCTTTATCTTTCACATTTGACATTCTCAATAATATGTGTCTTGACGTAGGTCTATTTGGATTTATTCTTATTGGGGTACGGTGTGCTTCTTGGACATGAAAGTTCATTTCTTTCGTGAGAGTTGGGAAATTTTCAGCTATTATTTCCTCAAATACTCTTTCTGCCCCTTTTCATTTCTCTTCTCCTTCTGGAACTCCAATGACACGTATGTTCTTCCGTTTTGTGTTGTCATTCAACTCTCTGAGCCCCTGCTCAATTTTTTCCATTCTTTTCTCTCTCTGTTCTTTTTTCTCTTCAATTTTAGCTGCTCTGTCTTCAGTATCACTTATTCTTTCTTCTATCATTTTGAGTCTGCTGTTGTATGCTTCAAATGTATTTTTGACTTCACCTATTGTATCTTTCATTCCCATGAACTCCGTTACTTTTCTGTTCATGATTTCAAATTCTTCTTTACGTTCGCGCAATGACTTCTTGATGTCATTGATCTCTTTAACTATATCTCTTTCATCTCATTAATTTGATTTTGGAAATGTGTGCTCATCTCACTGATTAGTTCTCTCAAATTCTGCATCTCTTCTGGGACTTTGCTGAATTCCTTTTCTTGGGCCATGTCTTCTATTTTCTTAGTATGGCCCGTAATTTTTTGTTGGTGCTTAGGCATCTGGTTAGTTTGTATTTTACTTAGATGCTCTATCTCTTTCTCTTTTATGGGGTTTTAGTGGCAGGCGGCTGTGAGTTACCACCGCTCTTTGATTTTTGGCTCAACCTTGATTGTTAGGATTGTTTGCTGGTTGCTCAAAACTGGGCACTGGACCCAGTAATTGGTTGTAGAGTCGTTTCCTAGGGCCTTGGGCAGGGAGGCTATAGAGGCCAGGAAAAGCCTCTCTTTTTTTTTTTTTTTTTATAGATTTTATTTATTTATTCATTTATCCCCCCCTTGCTGCTTGTGCTCGCTGGGTCAGCGAACCACGCCATGTGGGCGGGCTTGCCTTCACCAGGAGGCCCCGGGAACCGAACCCGGGGCCTCCCATATGGTAAACGGGAGCCCTACTGATTGAGCCACAGCCGCTTCCCAAGCCTCTCTTACTTATTAATTTTCTTATGTGTACTTCCTTGGTCTTCCAAGAGATGGCGCTTGTTGGCTGCTCTCAATTCAATGCCTGGTTAGAGCGTATTTGTTGTGACATAGACCAGATCAATGTGATAGAGCTTCCTGTCTGGGGGCTAGGAGCCCTGTGATTCAAACCTTGTGAGACAGTTCCCCAGACTTCTCTCGTAGCGCCCCCCTTTTCCCAGCTAGGAAATATTTCCACTCCCTTCTGAATCCTCAACAATCAGTCCCTGTTAGTAGAGGAGGAGATTGGGAGGTTTGTATATCTTTTGCCCCTTGCACGCTCCAAGGCAAACAATGGCGCAGCCCCACCCAGCCTGGAAGGGCTCTCGGGACAGGGCAGACCAAACCTGGGAGTCCAAAGCAGGGTCAACCCCAGGCTCTCTCTCCCCTCTCCCGTGGTGTCCTCAACAATTAGTCCAGGCTAGAAGAGAGGGAGGTTGCGAGGATCGGATTTCTCCAGTCCTTTCTGGGCTCTCAGGGCAAACCGCCGTGTGGAAGGGTCCGTGGGGCTCCGCAGCCCAAATTTCAGGTCCGAACCTAGTCAGCCTAAGGCTATGTCCCTCTCTCTCCCTTTTCCGGGAGTGGCAGATCCCTGAAGCCCCCTTTGTCTGTGTTCGCAGGCACAGAAGCCCGAGAATTCTGAAGAGTGTGGGGGAGGGTGCCGGCAGCAGTAGAAGGTGCTACTTGCAACTCACAGTTCTGTAGTCGTGATTTCCCTCTTCTGTCCCTCTCTCTCCTGGGTGGTGTGCAGCCTTCACCTGGTGACCTAAACCCTAGAAGATCTTTTTTGGGGCTGTTTCAGCTTGTCCTCTAGCTATTTTTCTGGAGAAGTGATTCCCGTGTCTTACTAGTCCGCCATCTTCCCGGAAGTTCCCCACAAGATCTTGAAGATGTTTTCCAACATTTTCTTCTAGAAGTTTTATGGTTGTTGTTTTTATATTTAGGTTCTTGATCCATTTTGAGTTAATTTTTGTACAAGGTATGAGATAAGGGTCTTCTTTCTTTCTTTTGGATGTGGCTATCCAGTTCTCCCCAAGACCATTTGTTGAATAGACTGTTCTGGCCCAGCTGGGTGGGCTTAACAGCCTTGTCAAAAATCACTTGACTATAGATGTGAGGGTCAATTTCTGAGTTGTCAGTTAGGTTCCATTGGTCATTCTGTCTGTCCTTATGCTAGTACCATGCTGTCTTTACCACTGTAGGTAAGTAATATGTTTTAAAGTCAGGAACTGTGAGTCTTACAATTTCATTTTTCTTTTTAAAGACTTTTTTTGGCTATTCGGGGCTGCTTACCCTTCCAAATAAATTTAATTATTGGCTGTTCGATTTCTGCAAAAATGGCTGTTGGGATTGTGTTGAATCTGTAAATCAGTTTGGGTAGAATTGACATCTTAACAATACTTAGCCTTCCAATCCATGAACATAGAGTATTCTTCCATTTATTTAAGTTTTCTTCAGTTTCTTTTAGCAATGTCTTGTAGTTTTCTGAATATAGGTCCTTTATATCCTTGGTTAAGTTTATTCCTAAATATTTGATTATATTAGTTGTTATTATAAATGGAATTTTAAAAAATTTTCTCCTCAGACTGCACATCAGTAGTGTAAAGAAATGCTATTGATTTTTGTGTATTAATCTTGTATCCTGCCTTTTGCTGAATTCATCTATTATTTCTAGTAGCTTTTTTTGTGGACTTCTCAGGATTTTCTAGATATAGGATCATGTCATCAGCGAATAGTGAAAGTTTTACTTCTTCCATTCCTATATGGGTGCTTTTTATTTCTTTGTCTAGGCTTACTGCTCTAGCTAGAACTTCTAGCCCAATATTGAATAATAATGGTGATAGTGGGTATCCTTGTCTTGTTCCTGATCTCAGTAGGACAGCTTTCAGTCTTTCACCATTGAGTATAATTTTAGCTGTAGGTTTTTCATATATGCACTTTACCATAGTGAGAAAGTTTCCTTCTATTCCTAAATTTGGTGTATTTTTTATCAAGAAAGGGTGCTGCATTTTGTCAAATGTCTTTTCTGCAACAATAGTGAAGATTATATGATTTTTCTTCTTCAATTTATCAATGTGGATTATTACACTAATTGATTTTCTTGTGTTGAACCACCCTTGCATACCTGTGATAAAACCCACTTGATCGTGGTGTGTAATTTTTTTAATGTGCTTTTGGATTTGGTTTGCAAATATTTTGTTGAGGATTTTTGCACCTATATTCATTAGAGATATGGGTCTGTAATTTTCTTTTTTTGTAGTATATTTATCTGGTTTTGGGATTAGGGTGATGTTGGCTTCATAGAATAAATCTAGTAGCACTCTTTCCTGTTCAATTTTTTGGAAGAGCTTGAGCAAGATCAGTATTAGGTCATATTTGAATGATTGGTAGGATTCACCTGTGAAGCCATCTGGTCCCGGGCTTTTCATTTTTGGGACGTTTTTGATGACTGTTTCAATCTTTTCACTTGTGATTGGTATGTTGAGGTCTTCTATTTCTTCTAGGGTCAGTGTAGGTGGTTCATGTGTTTCTAGGAATTTGTCCATCTCCTCTACATTGAGATTTTTGGCATACAGTTGTTCATAGTATTCTCTTATGATCTTTCCTATTTCTGTAGGGTCAGTGGTAATGTCCCCCCCTCCTTTCTGATTTTATTTATTTGCGTATTCTCTCTCTTTTTCTTTGCATGACATATTTTAATATCTAAGTCCCCCTCTCTTCCCACAAACTAATACCTCACTCTTTTGTCTTAATAATAGTAATACCTCCTGATATATTTCTTAAACTCCTCTAACAACTTTATAAGACAAATGTCATTCTTCCTAGTTTATAGAAGAGAAAACTCAGATTCAACATAGTGAAGTAATGTTTCTAAGTTAAGTAAGGCAAAGGTACTATGTTTGCCATTTTGGAAGTTGGGAGTGGGGCTGAGGGTTTGAAAGCACTCCAAACAGTCATATTTTTAAGTAAGTCTTTAAATTCATTGATTTTAGTTACTCTTAGTCATGTGTGACTCATTTCTGGGATGTGTCTATGGGACTGTCACCTGATCTATGAAATAATCCCTTAGATGGGAAAGTCTTTGGCATTTCTCTCAGATGTCTGGGATACCACTCAGATGCCTATGGAGATACTTTAAAAATATATATCTGGGGAGTGGATGTGACTTAAATGGTTGAGTGACCACCTCCTACACAGGAGGTCCTGGGTTTGGTTCCCAGTGCCTCCTGAAAAAACAACCAAAAAAACAAACAACAAGCAAAACAAATGAAAAAAACCAACTCAGGGAAGCCGATGTGGCTCAGTGGTTGAGTGCTGGCTTCCTACATACGAAGTACTGGGTTCATTCTCTGGCCCCGGTGCCTCAAAACAAAAACAAAAACAAAAACAAAAACAAAAACAAAAAACTTATCTGTACCAGTTTCTCAAAATGCCCAGGATGAGAAGGATGTCCTCACACACATGCTAGCCTCCTCTGACAGCCCCTGTACATGGTTTGCACTGCATTCTTAGCAAAGCCCTGCACTATAAAACAGGCATATGCCATTTTCCTATAACCAAGACTAATGTTTAAAGGCTAAAATCTGGTACATTAACTAAGTGTTCAAAATAAGTACTATTTACATCCTGAATCTAAGGACGCAGTAATTCATTAATGTAAACACGAAATGACATTTCAGAGTTGCCCAGCTCTTCAGCAGTCACTCAGATTTGAGCAATTTTATCATATTGGGGTTTAATCTAGACATTTTACAATTTCCAGATCATTACCTGGCCTTTTCCTTCTTTTCCTGATCATGAAAAAAGGAAAAACCCACTGTTTTCTAAACTTGCTAGATGATTAAATTTTTGTGCCTGCATGTATGTGTGTGCACGTGTATGTGTTTAGTGTGGGCAGAGAGAAAATAATGCATTGAAACTGAAGGTCAAGGAAGTGCATTAACAAGGAAGAATGTGCTTAGTGTTTTTTTTTTTAAAAAAAAAACAATTTATTGAAGTATATCATTCACACATGAACATACATAAACAATAAGTGTTCAGTAAACATTTGAACTTACAAAACAAACATGCATAACATCACACAGGGCTCCCATACATCACTCCACCACAAATACTTTGCATTGTTGTGAAATATTTGTTAACAAATTATGAAAGAGTATCATCAAAGTATTACTACTAACTATAGTCTGTATCTTACTCCCCTATACTTTTTTTTTCAAGGATTTATTTACTTTTACCCATTTTTTACCCCCCTCCCCCATTTTTGCTGTTTTTGTGTCCATTCGCTGGGCAACTCTCTGTGTCTATTTCCTGCCCTCTCTTCTCAACCTTCTCCTCCTGTCTTCACTGGGATTCGATCCTTGGAAACTCCAATGTGGGAGAGAGGCGTCCTACCACCTGCGTCACCTTAGTTTTGGGTTTTTTGGAGTGTCTCGTCTTGGCTTTCCCTTGTATCATTCTCCTGTTACGTCATCATCTTGCTGCATGGCTCATGGGGCCTGACAGCACATCCGCGCACGGGACCGGACAGTGCATCCACGTGCAGGGCTTGGTGGTGCACCATGCACAGGGCTTGGGGGGGGCACACCTCCTCGTGGGTCCTGGTGGCACACCTGCGCACGGGGCCTGGGGGGTTCACCTGCTCACGGGACCTGATGGTGCACCTGTGCATGGGGCCTGGTGGCCTGTACACCTTCTGTATTTTTCTTTTTACCGGGAGGTCCTGGGGATAGAACCCAGGTCCCTCCATATGGGAGACAGATGCTGAACCATTTGAGCCACATCCATCCCCCTGCTATATATCTCTTAAGGTTGAACAAAGGTACCTAGAGTTACAGTCATTTCTCATACAGGATGGTCATATAAGAAATCAGGCTTAGTTAAAAAACTAGGTCTGGGGACACACGCGTGATTTCTAATATAGCGAATGTTTAGCCTACCCTGATTATCACAAAATCAGGACAGTGAGAATATTCGCATGTGCTTAGTGTTTTAAAGGCTGGTCAGACCTAAGTGCTAGCTTCTCTTCCTGAGCTTATTTTTAATGATATACTGTGAATGTCTAGTTCATCTACTTCTCTCAGAGTCTTGGAAGTTTACAAACCAACCTATAATACCCATGGTGTTAACAGCTGCATTATAAGCATGATCTGTACAAATATTTAAGATATATATGAGTACTAACAGTATTGGGGGGGAGGGGCTTTACAATAAAATATAAAATGGGTCCCTAATTTTATTGTGAAATTTCTGAATTTCACATGTTATCCAGTTTATTAATAAGTTTAAAATAATCAAAACACTAAGTCATATGAATATTAGTCATTCCTGGATTCTTGCTGAAATAATTTAAACACATCTATGAATTAAAAGTCATTAATTATTGATAAGCACTAATGCAGGTAGAAAAAGTTAGCTTTAAACAATTATATTTGATAATGAATACAAGGTCTGAACTAATTATGTACTGTGATCAAGAATAATTGTTGATCTTTAATCCTACAGACACAAAATATTTATCTAACTCTAATAGCAAATAATATGAGAATCTGTGAATTTACATCATGACATAGAGCCTGGTACCCAAAATTTTGAATACCAAACATAATCCATTAATAGAAGACAAAAGTCCCTGAAAAGCCCCTAGCCTTATTGTGAAGATCAGATATAAAATTAACTAGGATAATCTGATCCAGAGAAATTTCTGTCTCTCAAGTGGCTCATTTTCTTTGAGAATTAATTAAATGCCAGAAGTTAATATCTATATTGTGGCAGTTTGATATTATTTATGAATTCCAAAAAGATATTTGATTATGTCTGCAAACTGATCTGTTCCTCTGGGTGTGATACCCTTTGATTGTATTAGATTCAGCTGAGATGTCTTTGATTAAATTATGTTAAGATTAGGGCTTTGATTTGACCACATCATTAGGGCGATTCAGTTTGAGTCTCTGCCCCTTTATGGGTATATAAAACAGACACTCAATCAAGGAGACCCACAGAAGTAGATACATTGAGAAGATATACAGAAGCAGAGACATGGGAATAGAGAGAGCTCCACAGACACAGCCAAGGCCCAGGGAAGAGAGATGAACCATTTCCTGATAGTTTACAGCTGACCTTGTGAAGAGACAAGAGCAGCTTAGTCCAGAAGGAAATGAGCTCCAGAAAGAGAGATGAGCCCTATGACAGCCATAACTGAGATCAGAAGAAGCTGGGACCATGGAGCCTTAAGAGGAAAGAGGAAGGCTGAGTCCTCGCAGACATTGCCCGCCATCTTGCTTCAACATGTGTCAACAGACTTTGGGTGAAGAAGTGCCTCTTATGGTACCTTGAGTTGTACTCTTTAGGGCCCTGTTACTGTAAGCTTTTACCCCAGATAAATACCCTTTATAAAAGCCAACAGATTTCTGGTACTTTGCATCAGCACCCCTTTGGCTAACTAATACATATATCTCTATCTCTATCTCTACCTCTATCTCTATAGTAGTCTAAGGTAAACTAACCTATATTATCTAAAACTAGCCATAATAATTCCTTTTGAATAGCGTGAACACAGAAAAGGATGGGTTGTTGTACAAAAATGGCATGGAAAATGATGACAGATTACTTCATTTTTATAATCGTTGACCAGAAGTAAAACTATTATTTTCTGAAACCCAGGTAAAGGACTCATTTTTATCGCTTCCTGGAGGAAAAAGCATCTTTCATAAAATGGAGCACCGCCTACAGAATTTTAAATCCATGTTTACATGGATTTAAGGTCCACAGGTAAGCCAATGGAACAGGATGGAAATCGCCTTGGACAGTGAACCAGGAGGAACCATTGACAAAGCCTGAGTCACACACATCCTACCTGCGCCATATTTGTGTCAAGACAGCTTCCCTCCAGCTCAGTGGTTCTCAAAAGTCAGAGTGCACAAATTTTCCCGGGGGGGTTTTTAAAACACCATTTGGTGGCTTTATCCCCAGATTTTTTTTTTTTTTTTTTCTGATTCAGAAAATCTGAGCAAGGGCTGAAGAATTTGTTTTTCTAACAAATTCTTAGGTGACGCAGATGCTGCTTGTCAGGAGATTATGCTGAGAATCACTGTTCTGGTTTATCTTCTATAAAAAAGAGTACTCTTTTCACCTAAGGGTACTTCTAGATTCAGGCTTCTTTGCCTAGAGAGTACTGTGCATATCTACCAGCCAACCATTTAGACCCCTTATTAAAAATTGTGGCTTACTGTTTGGAATGGACAACCAACACCCACACAGGCCACCGCTCAATTCCACCAGGGGACACCTTAACCCTGAATGACATGGCCCTATCTTCCTCACAGAGCTCTGTTTGTTTCACTATGTCCTCTGTGCTGTGTTGATTTTACCTGCACTGAAAAAATAATTTTGTTTTATTTAACTACCTGACAGTTGGCTTTGAAGCATGTTATGATAGTGCTCTTTCAGTTTAAAGGGAAGCTCGTGGAGCCAAGAAACCATGAGGAGGTCTATCTTAGAACCACCCCTAGATAAGGCAAAGGTAGGCTGGTGTTCAGGATTGGGGTTTCCACACTCTGGGGTCAGCCTTGCCTAGGTTCAAATTCCAACTCTGATACTTCCTAGTTGTCAAAGGATTGGGGGAGGGATCAAAATAGACAATGTTTGCATTCCTTCTCCTTTTGCATTATGGAAAATTCCTTGACTTTGGAATGAGAGCCACAGAAACAGTAATCTTGGTGGTAGGAATAAAATAGCTCCAAGAACCTGGATTCAGTTGACCAGGAACAATTAGTTGGTAAAGCTCAACACAAGAATCTGAGGTCCCAGAAGCCAAGAGCCATAGTTTTACTGCATTAACTTAGAGAGCAAGGAGGACAGGCAAGAATGAATTCTAGATTTTATTTATAGTAATAACCAAGTTTTATTATGTGTATACTAGTTGCCATTTTTATAGAGAGAAAGAGAGAGTGAGAGAGACCATGATCCATACTTTACCAAGTTTTATTGTTTTTCTACCTTTAGATAAAGAATTTATTACCCATCAATCAGAGGTCTCATAGTAGCTATTACATTAAAAAAAAATCCACCATCAATTTAAACTCTAATTGGAATATTTCTAACTGCTATCATTTTTTGAGGACAATCTGTATTCAAGAAACTTAATCTCCCTTACTCCTAATGCTTCTGTCTGTACGATACCAAGCCAAAAGACCAGTCAACACAAAGAGATAGTTCCAAAGAAACACAGAGTCATTTGATTACTATATGTGGGAGAAAAAAAGCATAAACACAAAAATAAATGTTACAAGATTGAATCTCAAGTGAAAATTGAATTATAAATCTGTGGTGGCTTGTCCATATGAACCCAGAAAACTTATTCTTAAACTTAATCCATTCCTGTGGGTGTGAACTTCAGTCAAGGTGTGGCCCAGCTAAATCAGGGTCAGTCTTAATTCTATTAAGACTTCTTCTAGGGAAGGCCACAGAGAAAGACAAAGCCAAAGGGCATGGTCAGAAGCAGAAAGTTAATGGAACTGGAAAAGAAAGAAGCCAGGAGAGGCTGCCAAAACAACAAGGACCAAGGATCAACAGCCCTAGTACACTCCAGGCTTCTGGGAGAAAGCATCGCCTTGATGACACCGCCTTGTTTTGGACTCCTCCCAGCCTCAAAATCATGAGGCAATAAATTCCTATTGTTTAAGCCAACCCATTGCGTGGTATTTGTTTTGGCAGCTAGGAAACTAAAACAAAAACCAAAGGAAAATATATAGAGTCATGTTTCCATTTCAATCTACTCTTTAGAGTTCCTCACTTTGTCTATCTCTTAGTTTGCTTTTTAGGAAAATACTTAGGTTCATCAAGTAGAAGTTATAGTAGCAGGAAACAAGAGACATTTTAATTCTTACATTGTGTTGGCCCAAACGTTTAGAAAATGTGGTCATGAAATGAAAGGACTGCAAAAATCTGCATGAAGTCAGTTTGCCTAGATTTTTCTTTCAGAATTAAGCAATTCTATAAAAAGAGACTGGTCTTACCCTCATCCGTCCATTTCTTATCGCTGGTCCATCTTCTGCTAATCTCAATACGTACAAATCCATTTTGTATTCCCTTCCTCCACGAATGCTGAATCCAAACCCTTTGGCTCCTTTCTCCATGTCCACAGTGAAATAATCAAAATCCTTTGGGTTTGGGGAGAGAACAGAACAAACAATTTTTAGTATCAGAGAAGCTTCTGTGGTCAGTCTTTCCATCCTCCTCTCTTATGATAATATGCTCCAAATGATATGATGTTGTGAGAAGTAATCTGACTTCATTCTCTAGCAAAATGCAAGACAAAATTCCAAAGGTTTTGTGAAGATGAGAACATAATTTACTTGGTCATTAAAAGAAGTATAGGAGAGTGGATATGGCTCAAGCAGTTGAGTAACTGCTTCCCACACGGGAGGCCACAGGTTCGGTTCCTGGTGCCTCCTAAAAACAAAAACAAAAAACAAACAACAAGCAAACAAATGAAAAAACCAAATCAGGGGAGCCGATGTGGCTCAGTGGTTGAGCAATGGCTTCCCACATACGAGGTCCTGGTTCAATCCCCAGCCCCAGTATGTAAAAAACAAACAAACAAAAATACTATGGTATAGCTTGTTTACTTTGGTACTCATCAGTTTATTTAGCAAATGTGTAATTTTTACATATAGGCCTAAATGACGTGATCTCTTACTGGTGTTGAGTATCTTAAATAAATGTGTCAGGATCTTGTGTGTATGTGTGTGTGTGTGTCTGTGTAAAAATTATAGGGTTTGTTGATTAGAGAAGTGAAAATTAATGGAGTTTTCCTTTAGTTTTCTGTTTCACAGACTAATGAATATCAAGTTGAAGTGTACAAAATGCAATTTTTCTTTTATATAAAATGCAATATGGCCAATATTTCCTGACTCTCACTCATCTCCTTAAGATCTTTGTAGATAAAAGTGATCTTTAATTCATGATAAAACGCAATGTATTCTGATAGAGTTGAAATTCAACTTGACTTATATCTTGGTATCTACTTTGCCAGGTATTGAATATTTATCAAGCTCTGGACTAGGTACTTTTCATAAATATATCTCATTGACTCCTCACCATGACCTATAAGGCGGTCCCACCCTTTAGGAAACTGAAGCTCAGAGAGGTTGAGGAAGTCGCCCTGGGATGCACCCAATGTGAACAAATTATCACAACAACTGCACTGTCCTGCAGAGAGTGGCTTGGTGGTGGTTGCAGAGGCTACAGCCTAGATGACTGCAGCCAGGCCTGGCCTTATCCTTAAGCATAGTGGCTTGGCCCTTTACCAGAATGGGAGGTAAGGGGCCTTGTAAATAATGAAGAGCCTAAAATACCTCCACTGCTGGCATCTGGAAAATTTTCTGCATTGATAGCACCCTTTGAAGTCCCAGATAAGAGTATTTTTAAATCTGGACAAGGCAATGTACTGGATGTTGGTTAGGTAATATCGACAGGGATTAGTTCATCCCATTACCACTCACCCACTATTTACATCCATCCATCCATTTATTTATTTGCCTAATTTATTCCAAAGGAAATCTACCCAAGAGTTTTAAGGGTGTGGGTGTCACCTGGATAATAGCAGAATCAGGACTAGAACTCTGGCTCTCTCTCGCTAAAGTGTGCTCTTTCCTCTGCCTTCTACACGTAGCAAGGGGCCCTGTTTTACTTCATTCCCTGCACTTCAGGAAGTCACGGGCCTGCCTGTGGATTGAGGGGACAGAGGTACCTGGGGCTGCCTGTAGTCTGACAGAGGGTACTGCCTGGTGTCAGGAGAGTGCTGCCTGTAGTCCAGCAGCGGAGGCTGCCTGTAGTCCAGAGGTGGGGGCTGCTGGTAGTCCCCTCCGGGGGGCTGCCTATAATCCAGTGGGGGCTGCCTGTAGTCCGTGAATGGAGGCTGCCGGATGTCTGGTTTCACATCTTGTCTGGCTTTTACTTCTGACCTGTAACTAAATAAACAGAAGCGGCATTTGCTCGGCTGTCTCAGCCGTCTGAGGAGACTAGTGGTGCCTGATGGTGCAACCTCTCGGCACGGTCTAGCCGCAGAGCTCCAGGCCACTCCTCTTGACAGTCACTGTGCATGTTCAGAATTATGAGAAGATTAAATAGGTGAAAAGTAATATTTACAATTTTTTGAGAAATGCCATATTGTATGCTTTTTCATTTGACTCCTTAAGAAATCAAGATAAAAATGATGGTTCAACCAGAACTTTGTGGAAAAAGACTCATGGATATCCCACTTAGACTTTGTATTTAAAATCTGTACAACCACAACAAACCTAGGGGGTTAAATGCTTAACTATATATCCCCCAAATATCTGTCTTAACACCAGTTAACCAACTTGCTCTCTTTCTCCCTCTCTCTGCCCTCCATTCCCCTGCTTCTCACACACACCTTGACAGATAATTCATTTCTTGATGGAAACACTGTTGAGGTGATCTCTAAATACTTTACAAGTACACAATTAAGGCTATTTAACCTGCTAGGTTGGGTCTTTCCGAATATCTTACAGAGGTTAAAAGAGTGATGGCAGGGTATAATCACCAACTACAAATCAGGTAGAAAGTTATTGGGTTATTAGTAAAAGCAGAAGCACTCCTACCCAGATATTTTAATAATAGACCATAGATATTAAGATTAGCATCAGATACTATTGCAGTCATTGGATGGAAGGGAAGGCAAAAAAATGTCATGCCCAACATTTGTCCCTTGCTGTTTCTAGTTACTAATAAGATAAATACAGAGAGCCAGAACCAGTAGTTTTGCAAATCCAAACTGCTCTAAGCTGAGGGGGTTCTGGTTCTGAAAAGGGACTAGAAGAGCAAATACCAACCATTATGGAATCATTAATAAGGTAAAATGAAAAATTATCACCATTGTTTTAGGGCCCACTTAATTCTGTAGTTCATTGCCTATTGTCATGTCGAGTCAATAATGAGCTACCCATGGATATAAGTAGATTAAAAAAGCGCATTCTATTTAATAACATTTTTTTTATCTAAAATTAATATCGAGGATATGAGGAATTGAGAAAATATTTAGCACCAAGGAAAAGTTGTAATGTGTCAGGAAAAGAGGTTCAAAGCAGGCAAAATTTTTACCTTTAAGAGTAGATGGGTCTATACTGGTTTATAGGCTCATTGATGCTGATTAGTATTATATATTTTTAAAAATCACACACCTGAACAATTGGCATTAGTGTAATCTGATATTTGGTGAGAATTCACTGAGGGTACATAGTGATAGATGTGTTTATTTGTGCTTCTTAGAAGGGGGTTAGTAATGTAATTATTTTAATCAACACTTTGATCAAGTCACATTAGTTACTTAACCCTGCAGAAGTGAAAAATTCCTTTTGTGAGCTGCACAGTTCAGCCTTTATTTTATGCCTCAGTGTGTTGTCCACTCACTTACTGAGAGTGTCCATGCTGAGAACAGAATTACTTAAAATATACTTTGAATAAGATGCTTACCTATGCAAATGCATGCACTTAACAAAAAGAATTGATCTGGGTGACATTTGTCAGTGTGTGTCAGTTTCTTTCTAGAAATAGCTTGCTTGGTGGTTTAGATGTCACATTGTTTTAAGTTAAAGCACAGTCACTTTATTTTCATTATCTGTGTGGTATTGGTATGAAATATCTATTATGTGCTCCATTTCCAAACACATGTGTCACAAGGTATAGCAAGAGAGGGTGAAATGTAAGAGTCTCCCCAAAGATTACACAAAAGACTAGAAAAAGGCACAGTCAAAACCTCCAACAGCTGTCATCAGGCCTCCTTCAAGCTCTCAAACTTCATTTTACACCAGTGTCATGTGTCAGGATTTTAAGTTGAACTGCACATAGAAGAATTCTTTAATTAGGAAAATATATTTAATTTTTTATGAGTGTTGCTAACTTTTAAGTGAGTGATCCACTGGCTAAGGCAAAAAGTATGCTGCTTTGAATTTGTGAAATACTTTATTTTAAGGAAAACTCAAAATTCATTTAAAAAAAAAAGCCTCTCTTGCATTTTCGTAAAGATCATTTACTTATGAAAGAAAGTCTTTGATATGACCCTTCATAGCTATTGATACCATTGTTAAAGAGACTTTAGAGATGATAAAACCAGATTGTTAATGTTTTTAGCATGTTTTTATGGTATGAAAAGTTCCAGAACCAAGACACAGCCCATGTGGTAGGGTATCTTACGGTGGGATTGTGTATCATGTGGTAAGAATCTCTTCCAGCCTTGAGCATTTAGGCTTCAAAGTCTGGGAAAAAAAGTTGATTTCCAGTGCTTTTTCCCTGACCTCACCATTTGAAACACAGCCAAATATTAATTGTCCTTTCTGGGGAAGGTGGATTCTGCTTAATTTTGGAATATATTACATAGTTAATCTTGTTTTCAGCAAATGCTTCAGAAATGCTTCTCCTTGAATCGGGTTTTGTTCATGTTCATATGAAAATTATTTCCTGTTCCCTGAGCACATACCAAAAGGATGTTAAGGACAGAAAAATGGGCAGAAGTGTGCAGGGTGTCAGTAGGAAGGCAATCCAAGATTAAACCAGCTAGGATAAAATATTCATTCCCTCTAACTCACAAAACAGAAAACTGCAAGCAGATTGCCATTTTGTTTTATCCCACTCTAAAATGGGAACTGGTTCAACCTGACACGTAGGTGGGTACTCCTTGTACAAATGAACTACTGGAAAGCTCACACTGTGTCCTTGGCATACAAGTTGTCTTGGAGACATCTCTAGCCTTATCTAGAAAGAGGCAAAGAATTTTCCATTTGATACCATGACTGCCTTTAAAGGAAGCTAGGAAAATATTTCTGGTATCTATAAGATTATTGACTCTCTTCATTCATAGGCAAATTATCCACTACCAACAATCAAAGGGTTAAATCCGGGAACCCAAGTGCCAGTGAAAGGCCCTAGAATCTGTGTGGGAACTTTCCAGACTTTTAATACTATTGAAGCAAAATAGCTAAGAAATTTGAGCAAATATGTTGGTGATTTTTAACAATTTTGGATCAGGTTGATCTGTTAATCCCAGAGCTAAGAAATATTTTATTCTGTGGTCAGGAGAGAAAAAAAAAAAATCTTTAGAGCGTTTGCATCTGTGAGAGGGGTCTAGGTGTCCCTGCTAAGTTAGTAGCTGAGAGTGGCCACATCCAGCTGTTGCTTTCCCCACTGAACTCTAACACACCAGGGTTGAGATTACCCACCCCAAGGCTAGAAGCAAGAGCCTGTGCCCAGGGGAGTCTGACTCTGGAAAGGCCAGGATGGAATTACGACTGGGAGGTTAATCGACAATGCAGGGACAAGAAGAGTCTGAAGCTGGCTCAGGGACTGAGGGAGGACTCAGGTCCTTTCTCGAGAAAGCCAGTGTAATCTGTCAAAATAATACATGGTGAAAGCTAACACACCTGGGGCTTTTTACTGAGGAACTCAGGACTTACTCTTCTCATAGATTGTCAAATTCTTACTTCTGCATCATTTGCGTTATGGACCTTGGTCTTCTCCTTGGCATATATTAAAAACACAATCAGCTGAGGGCAACAGACACTTTTCTATGAAAGCAAATGGGGGAAATCAGAGTAGAACAGGGTTTTATGGAAATAAAACCTGTGGCACAGGGAAAATATTTGCTTTGCAACAGTGTGAGCGATGGACCCAGAGAGTCCTGCTTAAAAACAGGGTCTTACTTCATCTTCATCAACATGAGAGACAGGAGATGGGAAACAGATGTTCAGAAAACGTTAGAATTATTGAAAAGACCGTGAGGGCTTTGTATTCAGCCATAGTCCCACGGATTGCTCTGTTTTTCTCCAGCTGCAAGGAGGGAAACAACACAGGAATGTGTCTTCTTCTCTTTCTTTGATAGCTCATCCTAACCCAGGCTCCCCATCATGATAGTGCCCTCAAAATAAAAAGACAGCATTGTTTTCATATGATATATCCTTTTTTTCCTAGAAGTTCAAAGTGCCTTATTCACATTGGCTCATGATTCCAATCTCTTAACCCTATATGTGGAATGGGAGGTCCTCGTTAGCTTATGGGTAGGGGGGATGCAAGATACTCACTAAATCTAAACTGTATAAATACCAACATTTTAATTCATGCCTACAGATCTTCACCATTTCCCCCTCTTCATACCACCAGCATTCTCCAAGCCACAACCTTAGCAGGTCACCAGACAAGGGCCAGTGCTCTCCACCTACTTTATCTGTATTCCTCCTGATCCGCTTCCGGTCTGTTCTCTATAGGGATCTTTTTGAAAAACAAATCCAACGATGATAGTTCTCTGCTTAAAACCCTGCAATGACTCCCAACTCCACTTAAGATAAAGATCTTTAATGTCTATAAGCCCTTTAGAGTTGGCCCTGCCACTCTGTCTGGTGCTCTCAACCTCCCCCCCTGCCCCACCTCCTCACCACATGGCCTCATTTCCTTCCTTCCTTCATGCGAGCAGGCTCCCTCTTGCCAGGGCCTGTCTACATGTTGTTCACTTGGCCTGGACTCTCTTCAGGTGGTTACCCCCTACTTATCCCCAGTTCCTCTCATTTCTTCAGGAAAGGCTCTCTTATTGTGAAGGACAGGTGCAGTTATATTTAAAAATAAAACCACAAATATAACACACACACAAACACACACACATAATTTCAAAATCACACAAGGGTTCCATTTCTACTTTAAGAAACTCCCCCTCCCTCCCTGTGTCCTACCCTGTCCTCAAACTCTCTCACCTCTCAGAGACAGAAAAGCCAGAGGAAACGTTACCTATTTTCATGTCCTTGCAGCTGAAGTGGCTGAGGAGGAGCTGGTTGGGTGACAGGGCTGTTGGGAGTGGCGGGGCTTGGCTGGGCCAAGGGGCTGTGCTGCTGGGCCGCTGGGCTCTGCTTCTCCGAGCTGGGCGCCGAGGCTGGGCTGTTGAGCTCTGAGATGGGAACCAAAGCAGTGAGGTCAGCATTTGATAAAGGGCAAGAGGTGGCTAGAGATGATAACTCTTTGTCTCCTCAGATGACTCGAGGCTTTGCTTATTTCAGTTTCTGTTACGTTTTAGCAGGGAAAGTTAAACTTACCGAGTTCTAATACCATTCCCAGCACTAGCACACCTTCACTAATTGTAACTGTTGCTTACTAAATTTATGAACAGAAGCTCTTGTCATTTCGTCAGAAGAAAAGACTACAGTGGAAAAAAACCTGTTAAAACTATGAGAAAGTAATTCAAAGAAGTAAGTTCTAAAACATAGTCTGTTTTTTTCAGGACTACCTGCTGAGAGAATTTGTTTTAGCCACCACTTTTTGGTTGTAATGAGAAATCTAACCTGTAGTTCAAAGTTAGGATAAGGAACTAACCATAGTAAAAGTAAATGCTTTTTCACAATCTTTTTTCCAGTCCCTTGTCAGTCTTAGCACCCAATAGCCCTTTGCATTTCGTGGAAAGAAAAGGAACACTGGGCACAGGAAGGTTCATAAATTATTCTTCATTAAAACCATTTTCAGACTTTTCTTGTAAAAGCATCAAATTTTAACTGACATAATCTCCACATGTTGGAATAAGGGTCAGGGCAGACACATTTAAGTCTGGGAAATCCAAAGAGCTTGTTTCATTTTTAGTGTGCAATCTCGCTTAATTTCCGTAGAATATTTTATACACTTTGGTGTATGCAGATAACAGCTTATAAAAGCCATGGCCATTTTCTTCTTTTTTCTTTTCTTGGCTGGGTGAGTAAAGGAAGGAGAACTATTAGCATTTCCCTATAAGTCTCCCTTTTCCTCTCTTTTCAAAGAAGCCCAACTCTTTAAATTTCTCCTCTATTTATATCAAGGTTTCTCAATCTATACACTACTGACATTTTGAGCTGGATATTTTTTTGGGGGGCACTGCCCTGTGCATTGTAGGATGTTTAGCAGCATCCCTGGCCTCCACCCACTAGCTGCAAGTAGCACCCTTTCTAGTTGTGACACCCCAAAATGTCACTGGACACTGTCAAATGTCCCCTGAAGGTGAAATCACCCTGGTTGAGAAGCACAGTTTTATATTTTAAATCAAGTAGCCGTTTAGCCATGGGTGCCTCCATAGGCAGTCCTCAGATGGAATCATATGGGACATCATTGTCTACTCAACCAGTGAGTTCCAGGAATGGAATTATTGAACCTTATTAATGAGTCAGTAGCTACAAACTAGTAATGAATCCAGCTGCTTATGGAAATGGTAAACTTATGGTGACCACTCAAGATTTCATGGTCCCTTAAGGTAAGGCTATGAGTTGTGATGTTCACTATTCTTCAAGCCTTAGGGTGGAGTTCTTGTACAGAGAAATTTGAAAGGCTAAGTGCGAATTTTAAATTCTTGTCAGATGCAACATTATCTAAATGAGCTCTCTTTATACCACAAAACTTCCTCAAGCTTTTCAAAATCAATCTGACTTTGAAGAATCCTCCAGAGCTTAACTGTTAATATGAATAAGTTAGTTTTTTTCCTTTCAGATTTGTAACTCTATCATCTCTGTTGAATAGGTTCTAGCTTAATATAACCATAAAACCATTACCCCTGAGACCATCGGGAATGATTGAATAACTTAGTGTCTTGGGACTTACAGTATTTAGCCTGCAATGCCACATAGTTTAATCACTGAATGAATTTAGTACTGAGTAAACAGTATGAATTTTTGCAAAAATCCAAGTAACAATAAACCCCTACATTCTGATCCCAAACTAATGGCATCCAAGTGGACTCTATGGCGAAGCAGGCAGGCCGAGAACACCCCAATTAGAGAGTCTGTGTGTTGACAATCTCTCTGCAAGGCTGGCTCAGGCACTCACCCTCTTGAGGAATGATGCGGAGGGTGACATTAAGGCCCGCATCTTTGATGAGCTTCACGATGTCTGCATGAGGCATGTTGATGATAGACTGGCCGTTCACCGCTAATATCCGATCGCCCACCTTTAGTTTTGCACAGCGATCTGCAGGACTTCCATCAATGATGCGTCCGATTTTATGGGGCACAGCTGAAAAACCCCGAGAGAAACAGTTATTGGGGACATTACCAATAAATGTTCTATCTTTGAATTTCATCCCCAAAGGAAATAATGCAATGCCAAAATTCGTTTCTTGTTCAGTATATTTGCCTTTGAATTACAATCATACCTATCAAATGTGGTACTGTACATACTCCTGAGACCGTAATTTCTAAATTCAAGTTCTTTGCAGTGATAGGTCAGTTCCAAACACATAGATACAAAGAGCTCTCAAACTTTGGGGTGCATTCAGAATCACCCGACGATTAAAGTAAAGCTCTCTAAGTCTTACCCCAGACCTTCTAAATCAGAATGTTCAGGCAAGAGGCTAGATTCAGGATTCTGATATATATGAGTGTTTGAGAACCATATACGAAGGACATTGTGTCCAAAGAGCTCATATTCTAGACAATAATATGTGGTTTTAGAAGCATATAATAAATGTCAGGAATTTAATTTCTACCCTTTCCTATTTTACTGAGAGGAGAAAAGAGGGAAGGAAAGAAATATATACTAAGATGGCCAGTAGCTAACTAGTGAAGGTATGACCAACTTCCTGCTCATCAGCTCTAAGATGTCACTGATGATAAGCCACACCTTCATTTTATGTACCAAGAGAAAGAAAAATAAAAATAAAATGTCATTCTCTACTGATTAGACAATGACACTCTGTTGGCTATTAAGATGCACCCCAATTTTTGAGATGTTAAAATATGAAAAACTGTATAAGAATTGATGAAATATGGTAAATGTCTCTTTAAAATAATGGAAATTTCTTTTCTTTAAAAATTTTAAAATGTCTTTGTGTGAGTAGAGGCATGTATGTGGGGATATATATTTTCCTAGCAGGTTGATTTCTATTCAATGTGAATGTCTGCTTGCCTTATCAATAAAACTTTCTGGGATGAGACATCAATAGGATGCAAAGTCCCTGCCCTCAAGGAGCTTACAGTGTCCCTGCAAGGCAGAAGCCCCAGTCAGGAAATCACCTGCCAATGACTCTGTCTTGTTGCCTTCTGTATGGAGAAGTCAGGTACTGATTTAATCTGCATAAAGAGTTAGCCACAACCCACCATTCATTATGCTCCAGGGACATCTGTTCCTTGAACTTTCCATTTTGCACATGCATTACAATTAAAGGCACAACATCAGCTAATAACCATGGTAAAGAAGGACAATTAGTGGGTTAATGAACTGGTACCTTGTTCATTCTTCTATTGTGACAGGTTATAAATAACATATGAAAATATTGGCTAAGCCTGTGTCCCTGAAGTGAAACATCCTGTCGGAAATTCAAACATATTTTTATTTACCACAAGTACTAATGGCTTTAATTAAGAAAGAACATCTTATTTAGAGCATACTAATGATCATATTAGAGTTTTAGGGAAATGCATTTCTCAATTAGAAATTTCTTTAAAAATAAGACCTAATTTATTTGCTGGTTTTTTTGCTTTTTTTTAAAAGAATGATGTATGTATTGCAAAGTGCTTGGTCTTCAACCAAAATTAGGTTGAATTTTTGCCCATGCTTTCTTATGTCCCCTTTCATGCTCACAAGCATCCATCCTAGAATGGTCAATAAATTATTTGGTCACCCTGGCCATAATGTGGATATTTGTGGATATTGTTACTGACCTTGTGATGTTTGGAAAGTTACCTAACCTGTGTGATTTTGTTTCTCAACAGTAAAACTGGGGTAATACCATTATCCTTAGAGGGTGGTTTTAAGAATTAAATGACTTATATGTAAAGAGATTGAAACAGTGCCTGGCATGCAAGAATTGATCCATATGGATTAGCTACCATTATTTCTATTATTTCTGATAACACTGTGTGTGTGTGTGTGTTCTGGCTTGTGTCTAGGTACTAGTGAGCACCAGCTAGGATTTTTCTACATGAGAAAAACCTGTAATACTGCTAAAACTGAAGGGAATACTTTGCTTAATACAGGATTGTACAGAGCAATATCCTCTCTCTAGGTACCAATGCAGGAAAACAGCTTCATTTAGGAAAGAGGTATGTATTTTGGGGACTAGATAGCCATAGGGTGGGGCCAAGCATCCTGTTTGTTTTTCTCTGCTTTCACAAAAAAATATGTTGCAGGTCTCTGGAGGAAAACATCAACCTGTAAGTAAGAGTTTATTATCCAAAGAGAAAGCAGCATGATACTGATCTCTTAATTATCTGACCCTAGCATATACATGCATACACACACACACAAACTTACATTCATATTTATGGAAATTAACAATCTCTTTTCTTCTGGCCTCCCATATCTAAGCCAAGCACTGTGTGAAGTAATAATGATACTTATTAGGGGTGCCGATGCAAAGTACCAGAAATCTGTTGGCTTTTATAAAGGGTATTTATTTGGGGGTAAAAGCTTACAGTTACAAGGCCCTAAAGCATAAGGTTTACATACATAAGATTACAAACATAATCTTTATCTTTTTTGGCATTCATAAATAATCTCAAAGTGCCACAGATACCCATATTAAATATATATAGACTGACAGGGCCTAGAATTTCAGGCCCTGCTCTTAACCAGTACACCACATCGCCTCTCTTGACTCTACTCTCTCCTCCCTCTGCTCGGTTACTTGCTTTGTGAATACCTGGTTCATTTCTTTTGTGAATGCAGTCTGCCTCGAAGCAGGGAATTGTAAACACTTTACCAGGTGCCCTGATTCGGGGGGAGGGTAGAAGTCAGGAGCTTTTCTTGAAGCAGGATCTTCACAGCAGCTGTCTTTTGACAGGCAAGGTGAGAGGAGAAGGAAGGAAAGGAGGGGACATCGGAGAGTTCCTCAGATCATATTTACCACATTTACCTCAGATCTTCACACCACAGCATCATTCCATTGTTTGATGTAATTTCTTTGGGTATTAGAAACACTCATATTTGAAATGAAATTCAAAATACACTTCCAAACACATACAAATGTTTTTTGGGTGATGTGCTGTTTTGAATTATTCATGCCTCTGCTCCTCTCCATTACTGTGGATCATTTAGAATGTACTGGGCATAAAGCCCAAGTATTTCAAAACATAGACTACACATACACACGTAATCTTATGTGCTCAGCAGTAATAAAAACAGTACTACTAATAAGCTATTATTTGTTAATTTCTAGGCACTCCTCTGGCACTACTTTTAAATCCTTACAGCCACAGTGTGAAGTAGCTGTAAAAGTGTAATAATCATGCTTATTTTACTGATGAGGAAACAAACAAGTGTCAAAGTCAAGATTTAAACCTATGCTTGTATAGCTAAACCCTGGGGTCATTCCCCTTTCTTCTTGATAGGGGAAGGTTGTAAACAATTTGAACTATGAGGAGGGAGGATATGATGGGTGAACCTTAGTTTAGAAAAGCCTCACATGCTGCTTGAGATTTCAGGATGAAAGTTTCACTGTAAATGGAATTATCTACCTTCACTTATGGTGAGAGACCTTCGTTTCAAAAGGTCATTTTAACTTATTAGGGTATTTGGATAATAATAAAACTAAAAGTGTAAAAACCAAAATCAAAGAATGAAAGCTAAATTTTATGGTAGCCACATAGAATGATTGAGTAGCTCACATAAAGTATAAGTGGACACATGATTAAAAAGGTATGTTTATTAATTGAAAGAACCTGAATAGCTTTATCTTAATTATTTTTTGTTGACATTTACTTTAATAAAAACACTACTTGAAACTCTTGGCAGCCTAATTTTTTCCTTTACCAGCATTTTCCCTGCATATGTAAGTATATCGAATGCTGATGTACAACAAATCATTGACAAGGGGTGTGCTCGAAGAGGATTCTCTCTGAAAACAAGATGCAGTTCCATTTGCTCAGTGAAAGGTCTACAGAGTTTATGACCCAACTGCTTTCTGTGCATTGCTAATGGAATTACGGAGCAAGAAAGAGGCCCTGACCTTGGTTTCTATTATTGGGATGAATGGTGCTCATTAAATCTCTGGGAATTGATGACTAAGGTAACTGCCGGAGGGCAGTCCATTTAGACGCATGCCTTGCAGACATCATCTGTCAGGCAGCAACAAAAACCAAGGCTTTGGGTCAGTCTTCTTGACACATCATGCTTAGGATACACGGATATTTGGGAAAAGTTGCAATGTGTCCTGTGGCTCTGGACACACTGACATTTGGGGAGGAGACAATGGGTCACTAGTTTGAAATTTCCCTGTGATTGCAAATCACATAAATGAGGGAAAAAGAAACACTTTTTTTTTTTTTTATTCCTTTCTGGGTGAATCACTACTGTACATGAATACTGCAATAGATTTTATATTTTCCTGTAGATAAACTGACTTTCTTGGCGCTGCTCAACATGTTACACTTATTTTAATAGGACTTTTCAGAGACAATTGGTTGGACTGGATGCTCTCTCAGTTAGTTCTAAAGGTCTGGATTATTTGAGTTTCTAACTCAAAACCACCAACTGGAGGATAACTGCTGCCAGAACTCCCTTCTGGCTGTGGGTTTCTCTTATGGGACCACTGTATGGTCTACCCAGCCTCTGACAGACCTTGGGCAAAGTGGACTGAGCTGTAGCCAGTGAGCTCATGTTAAGTCTACCTTAGGTCAGTCCCCAGAAAGAAGATGGGATAGTCACCTGGAGGGCTCTTCTGGCTTCGGCAATGGAGTCTTCCTGAAATTATCAGCGATGGATTCTTCCCAAAATTCTTAGCTGTACCATCCTGAAGTATTGGGTATTATATCCACCCCCCCCCCCTTTTTGCTTATTTCCTTGTTGTTTTTATATGTAGTTTGTCTGGGAGAAGGAAAAGCCTGGGGAGTCATGTTTGCATTTAATTATCTCCTTGTTAATAGATCCCACAAAGTGGGGTTGTATATGGAGAAAAACATTAAACAAGGAAAGTGGATTCTGCATCAATCATGTCAAACTTACAAGCGAGAGGTTTCTGAAATGAGCGTGTCAAAAATAAATACTTCAAAGGAAATCAATAGCATAAACTCTCATTAGCTCACAATCCCATTAAGTTGTGAAGGTTAGACAACATGTCATTAGCTTAAAGAGGGAAGGGACGTTAGTTTGGGTCTTGAATTTGTGGTCTGATATGAAAAGAACTGTTTTTTTTTAAGTGGATGATTCAAATTATTTTTTCCTTCGATAATCTGTAACAATATCTAGTTTTAAAACTGTGGTTTAGGGCAAGAGGATCAATTTCTGCATGGATCAACCCATTCCTGCGTAGTGTCTTCTTAGCAGCATGTATGATGCTCGGTCCAGTGGGGAAGACAACCATAAAATAACACAGGGTACCTGCCCTCAGGAAACTCACAGTCTAGATGGAGAGGCCAGAGATAAACATATAAAAATACTTAAAACACAAATGGCAAATCTGTGATAAAGAAAAGATGCAACAACACTAGAATACAGGGACTACATTATTGAGTCTGGCTGTGGATTCAAAGAATGGTGAGGACAAGGAGGGTCATTCTGGGGAGGAGGAAGCTGTTTCTAAGCTAAGTGGTAATTCCCTTAGGACAAAACTCACGGTGCTCAAGAGCATCCCATCAAATCCAGGGAGGGAGAAGCAAGGTGAGATGCTTTGTAGTCTGGGCTCCCTCCTGCTCTCACGATGGCTGTTTCTCTGTCTGGGATCTCTGATATGGTGCCTTTCACCCAGCTCCTCTAGATGGAGTCTGACTACAGAGAATGATGGAAGCTTACCTGTCTGTCACAAGTGCTTCTATCTCTTTAATACATTGTGCAGACTCCTGATTTCCTTTTCTGACTTCAGACACTTGAGCCTACTCTTAATCTTGCTTCTTTTCCATCTTTCCTTCCTAGAAGTAATCATTATGTTCTATTGTGACAAACTCACTCAGCTAGAGGTTGTCTCTTCCTATAGTGTGTGTGGCACAGTATCCTTTGAAACAGTTTTTCTTGGTCATTGGGTGGTGAAGATAGAGGGAAAACATGTGTTTTATATTTTCAAAAAATTGTGGTAAAATAAAAAATAAAACCTAGACTGCATGAATTGTTTTCTTCTAGAAGTCTATGAAAGTTAGCTTTCCAAAAATGTAAAAAAAAATCTTCTCTGAAATTCATAGCCAACTGAGTTGCAAGGACTGCATATTAAAAAAGTATACTTTCTCTTTACCCATGAGTCATTCTTTTTTGGTCGAATAGTTTAGTTATCCCCCAGTTAGTAACAAGTAGGTGTTCAAAGGATGGGAAGAGGTTTGGGAGTCCATCTGATGAACTCATGTTTCCAATGGTAGAACACACCATATAGAAAGTATTAAATATATGGCTGTAGAGACAGAAACACTTGTTAGTCATATTTTAGTGTTTATGCTTTTATTTTACAGCAGTTTTAAAATCTCATAGCTAAGTGCTGAGAGTGAACTGGTAATGAAAAGGAAGATCATTGCATTAAACTTGACTGTTCTATCTTGGGACATGAGGTTGAGTTAAAATGGCTTCATTGTTTTGAAAGATTTGGTGGTCCTGTAGACATAGGGCTGACTTCATGAGCATGTGACGGGTGGGTCATACAGGGCCCAATACTAAGTGTGGCCTGTGCTTAATTTAAAGCTCACTGCCACCATCTTGATATTCTGAACAAGGTTACCCTGCATTTTCATTTCGTGCTAGGCCCTGCAAATTATGTAGTCGATCCTATGTAGACATACTTTTAATGTACTTCCTCCCTGCACCACTCCACTGTTTTTAGTGTCTGTAATGGAAGATGTAAATGTGAGTATGGTAAAGATGCTAAGAAATATGGGCGGTAGGGAAGGAACAGAAACAGTCTCTCATCTCTTGTGGGTGCATTTCTCCTTCTCACACAGCTCACTAGAAAAGACAGCCCAATTAATTTCTAAGTATATTCTTAAAGACCCTTGATACCGCCTATATTGATTCAAGCAGCCTAAAAAGAACCTTAGTTCTCTTGTTTCTTTATGAAAATTATTCTTATGTAATAAGTCACACATTATTGTCATTTACAAACCAAATATTCGATCTCTCTTTAAATAGACTTTAATATATACCACCATATTTCAAGGAGTTTATATATTCTTTTGATATAATTTATTTTTCCTCACAGTCTGACAAGAATTTTAGACACTACAGTGGTAGGAACCAAAGAAATTTTAGAATAATTATGTGTGTGGGAGATAGGGAGCTGGACAGAGAGAATTAAAAAACAGTTCTATTTCTAGCTGCTTAAGCTTTTCTCTTGTGTAGAGATAATTCTGATTTCTCTGCATATCCCGAGACATCACCTTGCTAATTTCTAGGAATGCTGGAACATTGTTTTTGATCTGCCTTGGTCTGAAAGTCACTACAGAATATCTAGTCCAACTAAGCCAAATATAACACCATTCAGAATTACTTGCATTTCCCCCAAAGACCCCAAAAATGACACATATTTCCATCAGTCAGTAAAACTAGCAATCCAGGACTTTCTAGTCAAGGAGTAGAAGGTGAAATTCTGTGTTGCTCAACTGGGGTGATTTTAGCAAGTAAAATTGCATATAGTTTTTAGCAAGCTTTCCTTACAAAATAATCGGACAGCGAGGTGATTTGGTAATCAAGGAAAAATTTATAGAGTTATTGATATTAAAATCTGATAAAGGGTTCTTTCTTTCTTGCAGAGCAGAAAAACTATTTGTTTTATCTTAAAAAAAAATAGTCACAGGGTTGAGAATTGGTTGTAAATGCCCTCTTCAAACATATAAATCTACCTTTCATAGGACTTTATTGTTTACTTTTATGCTGATAAATATGCTGAATAAAGGGTTTGTAGAAGTTTGGCAGTCTGATGCAGTTATGAATTCCAAAAGTAGATATTGGATTATGCTTGTAAACTGGTCTGTTCATCTGGGCATGATTAAGTAATGATTAGGGCTTTGATTGGGCCTCGTCAGTAGGGTGTTGAGCACCACCCTTTGGTGGGTGGGGTCTCAAAGATAAAAGACATTGCAAAGGACAGAGTTGTAGCAGGTTTTGAGTTGGAGTTCTGATGTTCGAGTTTTGATGCTGGAGCCCGGGGAGACCAGCAGACGGAGGAGCTTGGTGGTGAGGAAGGAGAGAAGGCTCTGGGATAGAGACGAGCCATTTGCCTGATAGTCTACAGCTG
The DNA here is from genome assembly GCA_026826555.1 of Tolypeutes matacus. Lineage (NCBI taxonomy): Eukaryota > Metazoa > Chordata > Mammalia > Cingulata > Chlamyphoridae > Tolypeutes > Tolypeutes matacus. The sequence goes on from JAKSZT010053770.1 coordinate 29,162,236, forward strand.
CCTTGTGGAGGAAATAGAAGAGCTAAGCCCAGAAAGAAACAGAGCCCTGGAAAGAGAGGAAGCAAAGAAGGCTGGACCCTGGCAAATGCTGGCAGCTATCTTGCTCTAACACGTGGTAACAGACTTTGGTGAAGGAAGAAACTTATGCCTTATGGCCTGGTAACTCTAAGCTTCTATCCCAAATAAATACCCTTTAAAAAGACCAACAGATTTTTGTTATTTTGCATCAGCACCCCTTTGGCTGAATAATACAGGGTTCCTTTTATTTATAAATTTTTACAGAGGCCTTATCAAATTATTATTAGAAAATGCTGAATTACTCTACAAAATGAGAAAATTGTATAAAAATTTAAAAATTCATGTCATGATATAAAAGAGGCAAAATCAATAAAATATAGTTCTATCTTCTAGAATTGGAAATCTCTAATTAAAATAATTTAATTGATGTAATACACCCACAAATAAAAATAGAATACAACCAAAATGCTTAGAATGAAAAACGTTAGTCTCCTGCTCCAACCTTCCCGATCCTCACTGGTTCTGTGACTCAAAGGCAAACATCTCAATCCTTTCAGCTGTTTTTTCTCCACTTTTCTAAATAATATTCTTAGATGGCTATTTCTCAATTATCATTTTTAGTCATTATCTGTTGACTTTGTCTTATGATAGAAGATATAGCACTTATGTTAAACCTCACCCCTCTCTCCATCTGTGATAGATTGAATTATGTACCCCCCAGAAATACATGTTCTTGGTCTTAGTCTGTGTTCCTGTGGGTGTGAGCCCATTGTAAATGGCCCACATGAATGAGAATGAAAGTGGGTGGACCTTAATCTGACTACTGGCTTCCTCTATAAGCATTTCAAGGTAGGACACATGGTTCCCAAACCCTACGTCATATTAATTTTTGATTCATTTTTTCATTTGGCTAGAGCATATCCTAAAGTAGTTTCTTAAAAAACCATACATGTGAGAAAATAATTTTTTTGAATTCTTAATGTTTGAAAATCTTTATTTTTACCTTCATGCTTGATTTAATTGTAGCTTAAATTTCTAGATTGTATAAAATTCTAGATTGAAAAATCATCTTTCCTCAGAAATTTGAAGGCCTTGTTCCATTGTTCCAGTTTTGCTACTGAGAAATCCAAACCCATCAGGATTGTTGTTCTTTGTGTGTAATCTATTTTTGTTTATCCTTTTCTTTTTAGAATTGTCTAAGATCATCCCTGTACTTTGTGTACTCTGAAATTTTTCAGTGATGCGTCTGGGGTGAATTTTTTTTCAATCACTGTACAGAGGACCTGGGTGGGGGTGGGTGGTTTTCAATATGGAGACTTGTTTCCTTTAGTTTTGGTTTTGGGAACTTTCCATTATATTATTTCTCTGATAATTTCCATTCTACTTCTCTGTTCTGTTTATCTGAAACTCTTACTCATTGAATAAGAACTCTTATATTGGCTGGTTTGATCTACTAATTTTGATCACTATTTGCATACTTTGTTTCTTTTGGTCCTATTTAAGTGAGATTTCCTTTACCTTATCTTCCAATCTTGTGATTGAATTTTATATTTTAGTCACGATATTTTTCTTTTCTAAGTTCCCTTTCTTTAATCTATTTTTTCAAAGCATTTAAAGTTTTTTTTTTATTGAAGTATATCATTCATACATGAACATACATAAACAATAAGTGCATAAAGAAAGTTGTGAACTTGCAAAACAAACATGCATAACATCATACAGGGCTCCCATACATCACCCCACCACCAATACCTTGCAGTGTTGTGAAACATTTGTTAGAAATTATGAAAGAATATCATCAAAATATTACTACAGTACTAACTATAGTCCATACCTTACATTTGCTGTATTTTTGCCCCAACCCACTCTATTATTTTTATGTATTGTATGTATGTATGTATGTATGTATTTTTATCCATTTTTACCTCTCCCACCCCCCATTTTTGCTGTTTTTGTGTCCCTTCGCTGGGCAATTATCTGTGTCTGTTTCATGCCCTCTCTTCTCATCCTTCTCCTCCTGTCTTCACCAGCATTCGATCCTCAGAACCTCTGATGTGGGAGATAGGCATCCTACCGCCTGCGCCACCTCAGTTCCTGGTTTTTTGGTGTGTCTTGTCTTGGCTCTCACTTGTGTCACTCTCCTGTTATGTCATCATCTTGCTGCATGGCTTGGCGGGGCCTGGTGGTGTACCTGCACACGGGGCCTGGGGGGCTCACTCGTGCATGGGGCCTGACGGCCTGCATGCCTTCTATATCCTTCTTTTTTTAAAAATTTTTACCGGAGGTTCTGGGAACTGAACCCAGGTCCCTCCACATGGGTGACGGATGCCCAACCATTTGAGCCACATCCGTCCCCCTGCTATATCTCTTAAGGTTGACCAAAGATACCTAGAGTTACAGTCATTTCCCATACAGGATGGTCATATAATAAATCAGGCTTGGTTTATCCCCAGCATTCTAAAAAACAGACCTAGGGAGAAAAACTAGATCTGGGGACACATGCATGGTTTCTAATATAGCGAATGTTTAGCCTACACTAATTATCACAAAATCAGGACAACGAGAATATTGGTATAAAGTATTTTTAATTTTATAATTATAATATAGTCTCACATCTCTCTATGGATATAAATGAGAAGTTTCTAAAGCTTTCTTTTCTCTGAATTATCTTTATTTCTTCCCGTTTTCTTTCATTGTTGTTTGTCTTGTTTGTCTTCTATTTAAAAAACAAAAATATCACATCTGGAGGTCATGGTTGTGTTCCATCATGCTCCGGACTCTAAGATCTGAGTCTCTGCATATTTCTAAAGAAACGAGTGGGTCTGTGCTATCCACATCTCCTTCTGGTTTCTCTGCCCTGCTAAATGAAGTACTATTCTTTTGTCTTTAAAATATCTTGCCCACTGATGCCCACTTCTTTTTTTATTCTTTCACTATCGCTTTATTGGGGCCTAAGAAATGGGAAGAAATTAGCATGTTATTATATAGTATATACTTTTGTAAATTTAAATCAATTGCAGTGATCAATATTTTGTTGTTGTTGTTGGAATTTATTTGGATCATATAAAATTCATGTACCCAAACTTTAAAAGTCTTATTGTCTCCTATAGCCCTGACAGATAAAAATATAAAGGACAACTGATTTATTTTCAAGTGATCAGAAAATGTCACATAGTCAACCTCAGGCATTTGGGTCAAAAATGTCCAATAATGCAATACTATCTTTATCTCTTCTATATCTCTTGAAGGCCTTTTGAAGCACATGAGACTTCACACCCATCAATGTACTCTGCTCTCAGTAATTTCTCAGCAAGCCCCGTAGAAATGGTTGATAGTTTCAGGCAGGTGTTGCTGACAAGTCATGTTTCTCATTTTTACAAATGCGGTGTATTTTATCTCTGCCATCTCCTTTTTCCTTTCAAAGCTTCTGAAATTGTGTTTTGCAAAAAGTCACTTGGCTATCTTCACACAGTTTCCCTGTTACAATAGGTAAATGTCAAAAGCAATCAGGAGCAATATCAGCCTTCCACTGTATTCTCCTAAGTCCTCTGGCAGATAATAACTTCTCGTAATATTTTCTTAATATAAATGGAAACAGATACTAACCCAGGCAAATGATCCCTCCTGAGCCAGCTGTCCTTTTCAGTATGTTATCCAGAAGATTACATGAATATTTATTGGCTCTTTAGTTTCTCACAGAAGTCAAAGTTCTACTAACAGGGCATATCATGTTTTAACTTGAAATAATACAATTTTGGATGACGGGTTAAAACTAAATATATAAAGGCCTCCAAGCAAAGTGTCCAAGAGCTATATTTCCAAGGCATATATTAGCTTTGGAAACAACTTGCAAGTATGACCTCTGGGTAGTTAAGTTAAATCACGTCAGAACTTCTTTACTTGAAAAGTGAGACCATCACTGTATATGCCTTATCTTTCTTACCCAAGGACTGCACATTTAACGTCATTTAGACTTCTGCTGATATGAATTTTCTCTCCTCACTTATTATATCTTAAAGTATAGTAACTATATGTTTTCACTTTTACTAAGCAAAATGTTGCCATAATTTTATATGAGTATCATCATAAAGCCTTTTTACTACAGTAACACGAGAAACAAATGAAAAATTAAAAAAAAGGCTGAAGAGCCTCAAAATGTGTTTTATTTTCTGCAATGAAATGCTGATTTTAATGTCTAGAGGGAAGACAGCCAAAGTGAAAAAGCACTTCCCCAAAAAACATACACAGATGGCAAAAAAGCACATGGGAAAAATGCTCAATATCATTAGTCTTTAGGGAAATGCAAACTGAAACAAAAATGAGATATACTATACAACTACTGGAATGGCTAAAATTCAAAGTAAAAATCTGATAATAACAAGTACTCAAAAAATGGGAATACAAATTGGTACAGCCACTTTGGAAAATCAGTACTATATGACTCAACAATCCCACTCTTAGGTATTTTCCCAAGTGAAGTGAAAATCTGTTTTCACATAAAAATCTATGTGAAAATGTTTATAGCATCTTTATTCATAATTGCCAAGAACTGGAAACAGCCCAAATGTCCCTTGAGTAGGAAATGGATAAACAAACTAAGGTACAGCCATACAATGGAATACTACCCAGCAATAAAAAGGGACCTGATACATGAAACAACATGGATGAACCTAAAATGCATTGCTATGTGGAATAAGCCAGAGGCTTATACAAATACAAAAGGCTACATACTGTATTATTTCATTTATATGGGAAAAGGCAAAATCATAGGGACAGAAAACAGATAAGTGATTGCCAGGGTCTGGGGATGGGTGGAGGAGTTGACTTCATTGTGGTGATAGTTACATAACTATATACATTTGTCAAAACTCACATAACTACAGACTAAAATGGGTCAATTTTACTATACAAAAATTATACTTTAAAAATGGGGAAAAAGTGAAAAAGCAGGGGGAGATAAAAAGGTTTTGGAGGGAAATAAATGGAGATAAGGAAAAAAACTGATGTCAAATATATAATATTTTTAAATTATTTTACGAGGTATATAAGTAGTTTCTAAAACTTAGCCCAATTAAAAAGGAAGCCCAGAGGAAGAAAAATACTGGCAGCTAGTGCTGATAACTTATCTATCTCCACAAGATAGGCAGAAATGTAGGTGGTGCATAGCAATGGCTGAAAGATTCCATGAAGACGGCTGTGATTCCTAAATACAGCTGCCATCAGAATTATGTGGCAAAACTCATTACAAACACAGATGCCTGTCTGGGATGGGACCTGGTCCTTTGCAATTTTGAAAAGGTGATTCTGATGTCCAAGGAAAACCAGCGATTAGGAGAAAGGGTACCAGAGGGGAAATGCAGTCCTGGCTCTATCAACAATCATCTGTGGGACTCTGGACAAGATTTTATGGCCTCTGGACTTTGCCTATAAATTTAGCGGGTTGGGTTACATGATTTCTAAAGTCAATTCAAGTCACATTTACTCATATACTCTGCTAGGGTTTGCAGACTCAGAGAAGACTCAAATAGGACTGAGAGTTTAGTCTCAGGGAGTCCTTTTGCCTGATGCCAAGACTTGCAGAGACACGGATCAGCAGATTAGCAGAATCTGTATGTGTGGCATGTGGGTACTGGGAGTGTGGACAACATTGAGACTTGGCATAAAGGTGGGAGGGGAAAGATCATGAATGGCCGTATACTGGGTGGCTCAGACTTTATCTCACAGCCAATGAGAAGCCACTAATGGATTATGAGAGTTAAGTATCACCATTGGACTTGTTTTAGCAGGCATACCATGGTAGTGGTGTGTCATGTGGACTGAAAGATAAGGGTGGGTGGGAAAAAGGGTGGAGGCAGGAAAAGCACATAGAGACCACTACAATGCTTTAGAGCTATTGCAATCCAATATGGTAGACAGAAGCCACACATGGCTATTTAAATTAATTGAAAATAAAGAAATTAAAAATTCAATTGCTCAGTCATACTAGCCACATTTCAAGTGCTCCAAGGCTACAGTATATACTATAGTGCAGAACAGAACATTTACATCATCTCAAAAAGTTCTACTGGACAGTGCTAATCTAGAGCCTCAACTAAGGCTTTAGTATTAGCAGTAGAAAGGGCCTGATATATTCAAGTCTTATGTCTGGAAAGCTTGCTTGAGGAACGGCTTGCCTTAATCTCTCAGAAATGACAGATGCAGCTGTGTAAAAATTCAGCTGGGTGCTTGGAAGCCCTCTGTAAAGCATGTACATTGATTGGAGTGGAGATGTAGCCTCCTTTTAGCCATCAGCACCAGGGAGCATTGAGCAACAGTGGCTAACTTGGCAAATAGGTTTTATTGTATTCCAGTTTCATCAAGTGCCTATAGGAATGCAAGCTATTTTTCATCTTGCTGTTTATCTGGCAAGTCTAATAAACACATGAATGAAGATTTTTAAGTTGGAATATTTTTCTTTCACCTCACAATATCTTCACTGCTTTGTGCCAGAAAATTAAGTGCAAAACCTTTCAAAATACGTGTTCCTCCTTGTTTTCTGGAAGACCCTCTCTCATCATGAATCTGTTAATTGAAATTTTTTAATGATGAACAGTCTCAGAACATAATGTTTAGGCCACTTTCCCCTCAAAGCGAATGGATTCACCAGGTACCCAACATCTGGACATTTTTGATGGAGCAAACCTTTGTCTGGCTTAAAGAAATGAGATCTAGAAGACTTCAGACTGAAAAATGAAAATGCCAGCAGCATGCTTCACTATTCAGTTATTTTCTCTGGCATGTTATAAACCTTAGGGATGCCTATTGATCTGACTGATCACCTAGAAAAGGTTGGGTGACTAATCTTTAGAAATAATTCCTACTAAGTACCAGGAATAGTTTGGTTGGGAACAAATCCAGCTTAAATTGCAAAGTTCTTGGTAATGAAATGAATAAATAAAAAGAGCTTTCAATTGGATTTGGTATGGTGGGAAGGAGTTTGGGTAAAGGCATTCCCAGAGCCTTGGTGAAAGCTGGTTTGGAACAGAAACATGGATATGAAAAAGAAATCTATGGGCAGACGGATGTGGCTCAAATGGTTGGGAGTCCGTCTCCCATATGGAGGGACCCGGGTTCGATCCCCGGGAACTCCCGGTAAAAAAAAAAAAAAAAAAGAAATCTATGAAGGTCTAACCAGGGAAAAATATCTCCTTATAACTCTTTCAACATAGCTGAAAAGTAGTGATAAATAACAGTACTATGTTCATTTAACAACATGCTTTTCAAATGGTTCTACATGTGGAACTATCTTCATTAAGACCTTTACTCCCTATACTTTCTCATGGGGTTGGTTGTTGGAAAAAAGAAGAAAAATAAAATTACAGAGATTTTAATCCAATCTGAGGTCCTGAATAGACTATAAATTAAAAAAATATATATCTTCTACAAAAATGACCTGCAGCTCTGAATTCATTTGAACTGAGAGAAAGTAATGGACATTTTCCACTAAAAGTTAGGGGTGATTCTGTACATAAGGTCTGGGATCTCTTCTCAGTTGCAATCTCCTCTGCACTATCTAGTGAGTAACAAGGAGCTGCAGGACTTAAGGCTAGAGAAAACAATCACTGATACCCATCTATGAGCTTTTAAGACAACTGAATTGCTGAAGGTAAGAAGATATCTACCTTCTGTTGCTGCCCAGAGAGCTTTGAAGACAATAATAAAAAATCACCTGAAAAAATGATCTAGCGAAGAAAGCTTATGGTTTATAAGCTCCATTCAAACAATAAGGAAAATGGCTCAGGATTAAAAAAAATATATACTGTGAGCACTCACAGATTTTTTTTTTTTTTTTTTTTTGATAAGTTGCTTTGTTCCTTTTCTTGAGAATAAATAAGAACAATGGTGCTTCTCTGTAGACTCATTCTTACGACTTAATGATCTTTAAGTCTGTTAATGCAAAGAGAGTAAAAAGTTTGCACTGGTTTTTCCATTTTAATTAACAGATGCTTCAATGTTCAGATATTAAGGTACTCAGTTTGATGCAAAATATGTATTTTAAAAACATTTATTAGCTTGTCTGCTTACTAGGCAGCCAGGTTTTAATTTGGGAACAAAACGAGTCATGTTCAGGTTTGAAAAAAAGGAATTGACTCAGGCCCTATTCATCCTGGTCTGAGCGGGGTATGATCCTACAAAGAAAAAGTGCGATTCAGAAGTTGTTCACTTGGAACTGAAATGGGTTGCTCTGTTAATGGGCATTGTGAAATGAATAAAAAATTTAAAGTAATATTTTCTTCTGAGGTGTGTGGGATGCCATCCAAACCCTCCTGTTCAGGACGATATAATTATCACTGAGGTGGTGCTCACACAGGTGGATGACAATTCCGGGAATAATCCATGCCAGGATGAGGTAAATCAGAAAACACGCTGAGGCTGGATTCCCGACCTTCAGGTGGCCAAGGGCCTTGCAACCAAGATGCTTGTGACTAGAGGGGTGCCTCTGCTTCCTGCCTAGAGGCACAGACACGGCCTCCCCCATGCCTGTTCTCTACTGAATCATTTATACAGGCTGACAACAACTGATGGGGAAATCTGTATTCTGGGACAATGCTTCACTTCTACTTTACTACGGTGCAATTTCTCATGCTGGGCAACGGCCAGTGTGCACACAATTCCTCCCCTTAAGTGAGCTCTGCTGCTTTGTCCATTCTCAGTGACAGGTCTTGATACTTTTGGGAAAGGAACAGATAGACGTAGGTGCAGAGAAAGCTAGAGCAGAGTACAGTTACAGTTTTGCTTTTGATAAGGACAATGCCTGATCACTATATGAGTGTCCAGTTAACTCAATCCACTTAAAAATGACATGACACATCCTTGAAAACCATGGGACCAGGGCCCTGACTGAAGAAAATGCCACTCATGGAACTTACAGTTTACTTAAGGGAGGCAAAACATATACACATGAAAAATAAAATGACACTGGCAATCAATAGTAATGGATAAGTAATAAGATACAGTAATGGAACAGAAGTCGCAGAGCAGTAAACAATTAATGTATTTACAGATGAGAATTTCCATATAAGAGAGAAAACATTTGAGGGAGATGGGTGAGGAGGCAGGCAAAGTTTTATGAAGGAGATTAGATTTTTGAGCTGATTCTGAGAGATGTTTTCTATTTGGATAATAGTCTCTACCTCATAGGGTTGCTGGGAAGACATTACATGCTAAGTGCAGTATTACAGCAAAAACTTGGTAGAAATTATTATTGGATAAGAGGAGGCATTCCAAGTGACAACAAGGTAAAACATGGGCACGGGACAGGAAAGCAAAAGGTGTCCTTCAGGGATAAGTAACTATATCTGCTTGGATGGAATGGAACCCATGATGAACTGTTTATAAAGAGTGGCTGTGTCTAGCTTATCTAGGGTCTTGAATGCGAGAGAGGTGAGTTTCCATTTTATCCTTGGCGATATCAGCGATTGAATCTGGGACCTTGTACATGAGAAGCAGGTGCTCAGACCATTGAGCTACACCGCTCCCCTTCCATGGCTATTTTTACCAGGGATGGTATGATCATATGATCAGGGGATTGCTATAGGAAGCTCGACGCACTTTGTATCATAAGCAAGAATACTTCATTCCTACCCTAACTCCTGGCTACCTTAAGAAGCAGAAAGTCCATCATGATAACAATTGTGAGAAGGTTTATTTGACTTAAAACACATATATGACTATCTTATCTTTTTTGGATATGTAGATTTTCCCACAGATTATGAAGATACTTGCTTGCCCTATGACTTCAGTGAGTTATATTTAGAAGCCAAATATTTGGGGGAAAACTGGCATTTTGCATGGATGATTTTATCAGGTCCCCCAACCCTCTGTATTTCTTTTTGCCATGAAAGCACTCACATAAATCGTGTGGGTGATACCATCATACCTCCTGTGGGAGCTGCTTTTGGCATAATCAAAGCTCAGAGCAAAAGCAGTGTGTTGCTTTAGGAATTCAAAGCAGATATCCATTTAAGGAATATGCTGTTAAAAACTTGGAGAGGAAATCTGTTTGTGCAAACAAATAAGCAGAGAAATGAAGGATACTCACTTTCCAATTCCCATGTTCAACTGTAAAAGGGCAATTTCAGTAACTTTCCAGAAATGACTTTTGGGGATTGAACATTGATGGGTCAAAATTTATAAGGACTTAGAGAAGGTCAAGGACCACCACCAGTTGCACCAATTACCTGTGTTTTTAAGGTGATCATTTAACAAGCCTCAATATGGAGGTGTGAAGAAAAGCCACTGACACAACCCAAACAAAAAAAACAACAACACAAGACGAGGCACTTATTGGCTGCTCTTTAGAGCACAGAGCTTCGTACCCATGGTGCCCTTAAGAGTGTGCACTAAAGGTTACAGGCGTGCTGAAACAGATTGACTCTGCTCTCAGGATGGTGGGGTGAAGTCAGGGGGATAATGCCCCCTGGGCAGGTTGCAGCCACCAGCAGCCTCATTCCTTTTTATCTCAGCATATAATACAAACGTTATTTTGCAAGTGTGCCATAAAGTGAAAAAGGGAGAGAAATATTGCCTTAAGTTTCCTTAAATTTAATCACTTCTTGGGTAACCATTCTTAAAAATACCATAAAGGACCTACATGGTAAGCTTTTGAATTTCTAGGATAACTTTTAAACTCAATAGCCTATGGGCATCATCAAAGGACTCTGAGAATTTTATCAAGGCATTTTACCAAAGGCAACTAACTCCTTCCCAGAACACTGGATTGCAGAGAACTTAGGGAAAGTCAACAATGACCAAGTCCACACTCTGTGCCAACGAAAGTCCACCCATGAAAACAAAGATTTTCAGCACCAGTACAAAGCTGAAAGGCTATTGAGAAGTCAGCAGCATGCTGACCAGTGATGTACTTGAACACAAAGACACAGAACACTGAGTCAACATCACTAGGACAACATGAATGCAGGAAAGAAGGACTGGAATAATTGTCACCCTGTTATGGACTGTTAGCTTGTCCTGAATATGTTCTATTTCACAGTTTGTTATGGGCCTGAACTTATGTTTATAAATCCCCTCAATGGCTACCAGTCTCCGCCATTGATATCCAAGCTGTCCCTGTATATATATACCCCATAAATTACAACATAACCTTGTTGAAAAAGTATAGAAAAGGGGGAGAAAGAGGGCAGCTTCTTTCATCACTTGTACCAAAGTCTTTCTTAGGAACCTCTGGGGGTAAAATCAGGTTTGGGGAGGAAGCAGGAAGCACTCAGCAAGACAGGCTATATAGCTCCACAATAAAAGCTGGATGTTGGCCTCAGGCCCAGAGCTGGGGAGGCGCGAGGACTGGCCTGTTAACGCTCACTGCATATGGCTCCTGCAACATTTTTATAGAGCAAGGATATGATCCAGTCAGAGTCAGAAGGGTACATACAAGAGTCTACTATCCCGGGTACACAGACTCAGCAAGCAGGACAACAGAGTCAGTCAATGTGAGGAAATCCCTTGAACATCCCAAATATAACAATGCTACCAGTTTTGGAGAAGCTTCTAACATTATTTCTAATTTTCTACAATATCATTAATACAGCAATGAAAATCTTTGTACATACATTTTTGCTCAAATCTACTTAAGAATTCAAAATGCTTGTTACAGTTCACTCTTACCCTAGGCTTTGGCCAGGAAACCATTTTTTTTCCCCTGGATCTAGTTTTAAGGTCTGAAAAAATACTTAATGCTTCAGATAATGGGACAAATGTCCTCAAGAAGCTTGTCTATTCTACTTTAAATCAAGAATTTTCTTGCACTATAGAACAAAGGCTTCTAAGATCTGTCCACTCCTAAGCAATAGTCACACCTTTCAGGTTACTGGCTTACTAACTGACATATAGAAAATTTTTTATTTCTTGGGGTAAATATCTTTTTTCATGAGACTGTAGTAAAGAGCCCTATTAAATATCAGGCAATGAATAAGTCAGGAACTGCACCTCCCAAATTTCCAATGGTTGACTATTCCACAACGATTTCACAAGTTGGTGCCTTGAATGATGAAGCCACGGAAGTTAACTCTTTTCCTGTCGGTAGGGTGGACTGTGATACTTAGGCTAATGTGTCAACTTGGCCAGGTAATTGTGCCCAGTTGTTTGGTCAAGCAAGCACTGGGCTAATTGTAATACAAGGACATTTATGGGCTTTAGTCATCAGTGAGCTTACTGCATAGACAGCTGATTACATCTGCACCAACCAGGGAGAATGCCGTAAGCAATGAGTGACGCTTTATCCAATCAGTTGAATGTCTTAAAAGGGGAAGCGATTTCAGCATTCAGAGAGAATTTCCCAGCTCATCTTCAGACAGCCAAAGTCTCCCAGAAACTCATCAAGGACCTTCATTGGACTTCCATCGGAGCCCGTTGTTTGCAGCCTGCCTGTGGAACCTGGACTTGTGCACCTCCACGGTCATGTGAGACACTCTTATAAAGTCTCATACTATTTACAGATATCTCCTGTTGATTCTGTTTTCCTAGAGAACCCTGATTAATACAGCTGGGGTCCTCCAGGGCTCCCCTCTTCTCCAATATATTCACTAGAGACATAATGTTCACAGGGTGATTGTATAAGGCAGGGCCTCACGTTTAAATTTTGAGGTTTGCCATGGCTTTTCTAGTTTATTGGATGGTACATTCTGGGGATGTGAGCCGGCAATTCCAGCCCAAAGCCTCAACAAAAGAGGCTCAGCTCGACTGGCTTGGAAACTGTTTTGCTGGTTTAATTGACTGCTCTCACTGCTGACCCAGGCCACAGGTGGGTGGGTGGTGGGCAAGACTGTGCTCCCAGGAGATCAGTATACGGGGAGGGGGAGCTGGCCCTTGGAAAGTGGGTAGTCCTGACTAATGGTTGGTAGATCTGACTGCCAGGGTGAACTCTGAGCTAGCCAAGAAGAATGTGCTGAGGGAGGGGGTAGATAATTTCTAGCAGGGAGGGTGGTCTAGGTAACAACAATGACATATTTAGTGCTTTCTCTGAGACAGTGCTGTTCTAAGCACTTCTGTGTATTGATTCATTTAATACCCATAGAAACCCCAGGGCCCAGGGATTAAGATTATCCTCTTTTTATAGCCAAGGAAACTGAGGCCCAAAGAGGTCATATAACTTCTCAAGGTCGTACAATGATTAAATGATGGAGCCAGGTTTCAAATCTAGGCAGTATAATTGTGGGGCCCCAGCTGTTGACCAGGCCACTCCCTTGTGTAAACGTGGTAGTGATCCTGTCAAAGGCATAACGGTGCTTTGTCTGCCAAAGAAAAGGTTTCAACAGCCATGAAAATAACTGTGAATACATTAATGATGCTTGGTGTAGGGTGAGACATGAAGAGAGAAACCATGCTGCAAGCCCTGTGACTCCTGAGTACATGCTAGATCACACTCTCCCAATCTCACAGACCCCAAGAACCCTTGATATTTTTGAGGATACCATGTGGCACAAGGATGGCTCTTTAACATTCATGAGGCACTTAGCATTTCTCTTCAAAATTAGAGTTCAAACTTATTACAGCAGTTAAGTATGAAACTCCAGGAACCTTTTAGGTGTGCATTGCAAATTATATACTGTAAATGCAACATGGCACCACTGTAATAGCTGCTTTTCCCAGAGAGCATCAGGCAACCTGCATGTCAAACTCCTTAAACTGAAAAGAAATAAATATGTGAAGAAAGAAGCCACAAAGCATGATGAACTCTGGAATATATTTCTATTCTCCTGGGTGGTGTAAAAATAATACCAGTTTGAAAGTGGTTAGAATTATTCTTTTGAGGTCAGTTTAATGTTACTTGGTAGGAAGAAAAAAAATCACATATTCTTTGTAAGCATTTGTAGCTGTTATTTTCCAAATCTACCTATGTATGAATTTAATTTGCAAAAGAAAAATATTTGTTTCTTTATGCAGTAAGTGCATGCACACACAAATTATTTTCCTATGCATTTAGAAATAAAGCTCTCACACTTTGAATGAAGCTGAGACCTTAAATACATGCTTAACACTTTCATTGTGGAATATATTTTTTATTTTTTTCCCAGTCCTTTAGGTATCCTGCCCCAATAAACAATTTGAATGACTGGAATAGCTGCAAAAGCTCTCTATGAACATTTTTGTCAAGTGTAAATTATTTGAAGGCTGTTTATATAATTCATGAATATATTCAGTCTTGTGTCCTTTCAATCTTGGTGAGTTCAATGTACTGACAGTATCCTGCTTCAAGTCTATCCTTAAACATTGGATTTATTTCTTCAGTTTATCAAGAAGAAAAAGAGAAATGAAATTGTACTTTCAGATGTAGATCATTTCACTCCTGCACATATTTGCTGAGGTATAATGCTTCTATAGTTTTCACTCTTGAATTTGTCAGGGCTAAAGCTGAACAGACTATTCCTTCCATTTAGATCTGATGGTCTTTTGAGAGCATTAACTTTAACATAAACAGCTCTTAATCATTCTCAAGAATTTGATTTCTGGAATATTGTTTGACAATCCCTTCCCCCCTAAAAAAATTATATGAATTTTAAGACTACAACATGAGTGCAATTGCTATTTTTTCTCAGTGCTCTCTATTCTGATTTTGCTACTCACAAATTTTTTGGGGGGCTAAATCACTTCAACAAGAAAAGTGAGTTGGAAGGAACCTCAGAAGTTGAATTCATCTACTTCTCCCCTTCTTCAGTTTATCATCCTTGAGGAAGGCACCAGCATCTCTGGCCAACATGGTTTTATCATGGTCTCCTAACTGTGTCTCATGCTTCCACTCTTGTTCTCCTCTCTCAGATTTCATTTTCTATAAGCAGCTGGACTATATTTTAAAAATATAAGCCAAAAAAATAAAAAAATAAATAAAAATATAAGCCAGATTTCAGTCCTCTGCTTAAAATCTATCGTGGTTCCCATGGACTTAGACTACAATCCAAACTCCTTACCATGACGTATGAAGCCTGCACTGTCTGGCTCCTGCCTAGTTCTATGGCTTGGTCTCTCGCTGCCATCCCTTGCTCACTGCACCACAGCTGCCCTGGGCTTCTGTATATTTCTTGAAAGGCGAGTGCCTTTCCACCTTAAGGCTTCTCCCTGGACTGCTATTCCCCAGGTCGTCTGCTTGTCTGGTTTCATCTTATTGAATAGCTCTCAATCAAAAATTACAAAGACGTATTCCCTCTACAATCCACAAAAAGGAGCACCCCTGTCCTCAAACCAACACAATCACATCACTCAGTTTTATTTTCTCTCCAGCTTAGAAACCAACGAAGAGCTTTTATGGGAGGCAGGAGTGGGGTCGGTTGTGGTCTTGCGTACTTCCTGAGCCGATGGTCAGCAACATTTGGCTAATCAGTGTTAAGGATGCCTAATTTGTGCTCTCAGCCTGGGACTTCCAGGCTACAGAGGATGCCTGCAACATCCTCTGATCTACTTGACCAGTAACCCTACCACCAGAACATTGAAAAACAAGACCCCTTACTCAAATGCAGGCAAAGTGGTCACTTACTTATCGTGGATCCCGACTCAGGCCTGTTCAGGGAGCTGATGATGACAAAGCCAAAGCCTTCATTCTCTTTGCGGTGAATAACTACGTCACTGGTCTGCAGGCTGTGTGAGGCAAAGCCTTCAGGGGGAGAGGCACTGCTACTGGGGGCAGCGTGGTTGCTGTTGGTGTAGGTTGCGTAGTCACTGCGGGGAGAGCTGTGGTGGGTTGATACGGAACCTGGACTCCTCCCATTCTCTGGGCAGGGCTCTCCTGGAGCACACAGAATATACAGACACTTAACAAGCATCTAAATGAGTGCGAGACACTGAGCTAGACACCGGTATTGTTACCCAGCTGGTTGACTGGCTTCTATACTCCCCAGATCTGGAGAACATTTGAAAGGCTACAAAACCAGCTTTGGAGGCCCCTAGATTTTGGCTCATTTCCAGCCTTGATAGCAGAGCTCAAACCATTCATCAGCTTCTTGTGTACTGCCAACTGTTTCTATCTTCCTATTATTTAGACTGAACTCCCCGCCCCACAACCCCCTGGGCAATGCTTAGTTTCAAATAGGAGTTTCTTAATTGCAAAATAATAATTCATCATTATTGATAGGTCTGACAGGTGGATCTATTCTAAATGGTATGGAACATAAGAATCACTCAAGGAACTTGTAAAAAAGTATATATATTCAGGGTTCACTTTCAGCAGGTCTGGAAGAGATTGGGCTCAGGAATATGGATCAGGCTTCAAAGCCACGTTTTGAGAAATGCTGCTATAAATGTATTCTAAGCAGGGCCTGACAGCCCAGGGGGTGTCCATGTAAAGTGACCTATCATACTTTTTATAAAAATCCATGGTTCGATTTAATTTTGTAATATTTTGCTAGCCTAGAAGTGTTAATTCATCTCACATAGGTGGGAAATTTACTTCTTAAAAGTAGTTTGCTTACCCTAGGGCCAAATGATATCAGACTAAGGAATTATAATTTTGAATCTCTAAGAAGTGTTAGAGGTGTTGCTCATTTATATTCCATATTATTACATAATACACTCAGTTTAGTTAGCAGATAAACCAAACCAATATTCCATGGAAAGCAAGCATATTTATTAGGAGAAATGACAGAAAGTTGGAAGTTAACAGAAGCTAGTTTTTGAAATGAAAATTGATCTGCCATCCAGAAAGAATTTTGTCATTTTAATTTAATCCGGGTATGGATACTCTCATTAAAAGAAATGAAACAGTCATCTAGAATACTGTAATTAGAAATAGGGCTGTTTCATTTCCATCTTGCAACTTGATTAGTGTACTCAAAGTTGTTTTACGGAACAAATGAATAATAAGTTGGAAAGTAATCACAGCTAATGATTCCATTGTCAGGTATCTAGATATGATCCCCTATTTAGAACTCTGGAAGATGTCTCATATGACAAGTCAAAAGTAATTAGTAAAAGTCCAATGAAGGCTCTTAACTTCATAATCTGTAGTTCTGCTCTGAAATGGAAAAATCGGGTGAGAAAAAACAGAGACTCCAGAGAAGTTTTGTCACACCGATGCCTATAGAAGAATGGGCTGCATTTATTCACATACCCAGACTAAAAAAAAAAGATTTTACAAGAATGTATTCATTTCTTGCTTGTAATTACAGAATAAGACCTAGGCTGCTTATTATCATTTGATACATTTGATTTTCTTTAAGATTTAGTCAATCAGGTTTTAATAAGAGAAAAAAAAATGGATGTTTTTCTTCTGTAAAAAAATGTACCAAGGTCATAAAAGAACTAAATATCAAAGTCAAAGCCTTTTTCCTCTTTTCAACCAGAATTTAAAACTTCTACCTATACAATGAACCCTCCCCTGTGGAAAACATCATCCAAAGACAAACTGTTATTGTTTTGGTGAAGCACATGTCCTTTATCAGTCCTTGTGAAAGTTGGAAATAAAGTGATTAGAGTAGTCAGGAAGAAGAAAAATAAACAATTATTATGCTGCAACATAAAATTGAAAATCTCCCCGAGTTATTGGACCAAATCAGTAACTAAATGTCATAGGCAGTGACAAGAGAGATCTCATTTTCTGGCTGTCATATTTTAGGGGGTTGAGAGCTCTGGTTGTCAGTAAAGTGGCAACAAAGAAAAATTATCTGTTTTTGCATTAAATCGCTGGGAGCGGCTATGCTACAGGCTTTAGAGAGAGAAAGAAAACCATTGGCGAGCAGTCCCTCGGTAAGTGAAAGAGTAAAACAACTAACAGAATACTTTCCTATTGCTTCTGGGGGTGTTAGGAAGTCTTCCAAGTTCTTCCTGGGCTGCTTCTGGATTCCCAACACTTGAAAATTGGTGGCTTGAGTGCTCTGAAGTTTAAAAGGAACTCCGCATCACTTTTCTACTCAGCCAGCTATAGATCCAGATGAGACTGGAGTCTCCAAAAACCCCTCCAGGTGTAAGGCATGAACAATGTTATTGTAGAATAAATATAGTAAAATATCATAAAGTTATCAGTACTTTAAAAAAAAATTCACAAACTTGCGGGGATCCCTGAATCATTCTTTCGAATCACAGGCAAATGGGTGCCCAGAATTCAGTCACTTAGTTTCTACTCAAGTCAAATAATTCGTTTTTAAGTTAAGCTTCTGTTTTGTCCCCACTGTTCATGCTGGAAGTCAGTACTGTGGGGACTGGGAGATGGTTTCCCATTGGGAAGGTGAGAGCCATTGACAGTGACTTACAGGTGAGATGGCCTAGACCAGAATAGCCAACAGCTGGCCAGGAGCTGCTCCTAGTCTGCAGACCCATTTATATTCCTGCACAGTGATGGCCTAGAGTGTTTAATAACTGTTAAGTTTAATTGCCAAGGTTTATAAATAAGGAGGATTTACAGGGATATGGATTTCCAGCTTCTCTTAAAAAATTTAGCAACAGTCAGCTGGAGCTGGGTAATGACTGCTCCTTTGGGCATGTACTTTGCAGATCACCACAGTGCCTACTACTCCCTAATATCTCTTGCGAATGACCTGCTTTGTTCCTTTACTCAGGTATCCACAGAGTGGGGAGTCTGGAGGGACAATTGGACTTGTCAAACTGGAGCCTTGGTTTTCTTTCTAGATCACGTTCTGTGTACCAGAACTCCAGGATGCTGTGTCTTAATGGACACACTGCTTCCAGGGTGTGCCTGGGCTTCTTCTCAGGATGGTCCCCAGAGGGCTGACAATGCTATACATGGGTTTATCTTGTTTGAAGTGGAGCCAAGGGGTGGCCATTTGGGAGATGTATTTGGATTGAACTTGGATATGTGAGCTGGGGTGTCCACATGTATGTGCACAAGGTACCTCATGGCGCCTGATGGAGAAGGGGGCAGACTGCAGGCTGGGGCCCTGAAAATGTTAGGCATTTCAGTCTGTGCATTCCAGTTTCATACTCATCAGGGCAGACAACTTGTTTAAATGGCTTACATTATGCTCGTAGACAAAGAACAAGGAAACGCATTTGGAATTGACCTCAGTGCAGGAACCAGGACCAGGGAATGTGCCAGCACCCAAAATACCAACTAAACTTTTCACCCAGTTTCCAAGACAACCTCCCCTTTCTTGGCATTAGGCAGACAATTCGATTTTGCTCTAGGTGTTAGAAAAAGGATGCTGGAAACTTTACAACTGACTCTGTATGATTTGATTAAGTCACAAAACTTCCTTTCACATCAATCCAGATTTACACCTTAGGAAATTCCTTAGAGACACCCTCTTCTCAGAGGAATGGTGTGTATTCAAAATAATGTCATTAGGTTGAATGTCTCAAAACTGAGCTACTAAAGATATAAAAATTTATACTTCTGGTATAATGATTACAGCTTGCCTCCTAATATCCTTGGGGGGAAAACCAACTAAATATTGGAGATGGTAGCCTAGATAAGATATCTCTTACAGCTAGTTTAAGACACAAGATCTGTGCTACTATTATCTGATAATATGAAATTAGGATGCATTGCTGGATATTTTCTCCCTTACCCCACAATTTCTGATTTTTGAGGAGCTAGCTTGCCAGTGTCTAATTAAAAATCTTGCTTTTGTATCCCTAGTGTGTAAATATTTTATATTTTAATATTTGAGGAGGGTTTTTGTGTTGCTTATTTTAATTTTTACCTAATGTAAATAATCTGTATATATCTCCCATAATGGGTGCATTCTTTCTCTTGAGCATTATGAAATATCTTGAGTATCAACAGACATAGCAGTCTCTATTGGTGTGGTCTGGCAATCTTTCTGACCTGCTCTTTTTCTTTTAAATTTATGCTTTTAATTGTGATTATCAGTCTCTATTTTTTTAAACAATTTTATTCACCAAACAGTCCATCCAAAGTGTACAGTCAATGGCTCTCCGTATAACCACAGAGTTATGCATTCATCACCACAATTAATTTTAGAACATTTTCAGTACTCTAAAAAAAAAAAAAAAAAAAATCCCATACCCCTTCCACCCCCCCCCATTATTGACCCTTAGCATTGGTATAGTGCTTTTGTTATGATTGATGAAAAAATATTACAATTTTAAAAGATTGCCCTCTTGGTACTGTACGCCTTCTGAGGTGGGGCAGGGCATTTGTACAAGCTGAAACAGGGATGAGGCTGAAGGGCGTAATCCCTATCACCTCCCTTCTTTCCTGCTCCTTTTTATGTGAAGGTGGCAACGCTACTTCCTCTCCTGCTGATCTTCTGCTTCTTCACAAGCTGAACCATCCCATCTCCCACTGCCTTTGCATAGGAAAGAATAATAATCATGCTAATAACGATCCTTGAAAGGGCATCTTCACTGTCAGAACCATTTGTAGTTGTCTCTTCTCATTGTTGGAGAAATGGCAGCTATGAAGAAAGGTCGTCTTCCCATGACTATTTTATCTTTTCCATTCAATTTTTAGGCATTTACTTTGCTATCAAAGTATCCTTTGCTGAACTTAATCATTTTCAAAACTGATGAAGCTTTCAAGGAAGAGTGGGCTGAAGTAACTCGGAAACTCTCCTGGTGTGAATGAGCAGTTTGCAGCATTACATTTTCAAAAATTAAATGCACTTGAAGTGCACTTGAAAGCCTAACTGAGTAAAGCTGGTTAGAACAGCAGCAAAGAGCATTTTCACAGAAGTCACGTGGTTCATAAATTATAAGAATACATTTTTGCAGCATTTGGCATATACTCTAACAGCTTGGGTTGATTAGGACAAAATTTAATTTGCAATAATCAGCTGGTGGCAAGGGGAGCATGAAATTATATCGATGCATTGCTTTTGCACTTTGTAGTATATTTCCTTGTAAATCAGGTAGCTTTTAAATTTATCTTTGGGTTACAGAACATATAGCACAGCAAACTTTTTTATAAATCTAAATTTTATTTTTTTTAATTAAAAATCACTGCAGTGAGAGAGACAGTTAAATGTTAACCAAGTAAGCTTTGTCTTCCTTCCGGCATCTTGCCCAAGGATAAGGCATAATTCAAGGTGTTTTACTTCTTTGGGTCAAGCGGTATGCCATGAATTTCTCAAGATGAATGGCACCTCTTAGCAAAACCTCTATACTTTATAAGATACATTGTTTCTACTGGTGTGGGATGACAATTCTCTGGCTTGCCCTTTTAAATGATTGCCTTTGCTCAAAGTCTAGTTTCTAGAGAACTCAAAAAGAAAAAGATTTTTAGTTCATCTGATAAACCTCATCCCCTCTAGTCATTCAGAGCTTGTGATGAGCTGATGAGCCTTTCTTTTTTATTCAAAATGTTATCCTAGCACTTGCAGAAGACTCATTTTATCAGGGAATGCTGTCCACTAAGGTTGGTCTAATGTCTTTGAATTCACTGGGGGTGGGGATGGCAATAGAGTGGGGAGGGGGACTGAAAGTGGCACAAAGCAATAAGCACTGGCCAGAGAGACGGAAGCCCGATGTCCGTGTTGTCACTGGCTTACTACGGACCACGGAGCACGCTACTGAGCCTCTGTTCTTCAGTTGCCTCATGTGGACAAGGGCGGTCACACTGCTCACGTTCTCACGAGGGGCTGTCATGAGGCTGAGCAGGGAGGCCAGCACTGGGGCAGAAGGTGAGAGCAGGACAGCTTCGGGGCTGCTGCTCCTTGTGACTCGCCAGGCAAAGCATGGGCAGTTCTGAGGAAAGACTATAATCCCGACATTATTGCAAACCACGGATTATAAAAAGTAGTCAGTGTGATGCTTATAACACACACAGTCCTTAAAAATAGGCATCTTTTCGGGGCGGGGCGGGGGATTGCCATGGTGAAGGGAGACAAATTGAATCATATTATGAATATGAAGTCAGACTTTTAAAAGTGTGTCTTTGGTGGATTCTTTTATGAAGCAGAGAAAAGGGTTGTAAAGGGAATAATTACTTCTTATTTATCTGTTTCATAAGGTTGGTGTTATAAGAATTGTTTTTTTTCTCCTAGTGAGTTACCGCTGTATTTTCTCTGTCAGGATACCAGTTTTATTGTTACCTTTTATATGGCTCTACAATGAAAGCTAATTTTCCATCCTGGTTGCCTTATTCTGGCATCAAAATGCTGTGATTCTTGGTTTGTAAACAAAATGAGGAACATTTTCAAAAGACATGTGTTCTACTATAATGTTCTTATAAGTAGCATCTACCAAAGAACAAAGAGCACACATATCTTAAATTAGCCCCAAGCTTTGCCAACAAATTTTAATGATTATATTTTAAAAGTAGGTTCCAAAGACTGGATTTTTATACCTGTGAGGTAAAAATCTGCACTTTCAAAATCATAGTTACACATTGGATATCTAGATGTTTTCCCCCCTCATATAAGACAGACAACAGATTTAAATTTTGTTTCAAGTGACCTTACTGTGTCTCACAAAATCATCTCACCTTTAAGCCCCGCCTCTTGCCGCAGGCTCCAGTTACATACCTCCACATAGCACCTTTCTTCTCACAGTGAGGTTGACCTGCCCATTACGGGCTGCGTGGTGCATGAGGTCAATGACATAGCGGTGGGTCTTGCCAGCTACTGGAATCCCGTCAACGTAGACGAGCTCATCTCCTGGGTGAAGGCGGCCATCTCTGTCGGCTGAGCCCATGGCAATGACAGCTCCAATCAAAATCTAGAGAAGCAGTGAGAAGGAAAAGACATCTACATTTCAAACCTTTTAATTTATTTTCCCTTTTCTCTTTCCATAACTTCATTGAAGATTTTATTCCCACATTCTACCCCTTGCCCCAAACCTGAGCATGTATTTGAAAATTGAAAAATGAGAAGTTAGATAGGACAACACACCCTCCCAACTCTCCCAGGTTCCTAAGGCCTTCCAGAGGCAAAAGGGTTTTGAACTTGCAGCTGATTGCCATGAAATTTGGGTGACACTTGCTTCCTGACTTATAAATTAGAAAATTTTAACCCAAAATATAGTCTGATCTTGACTGGCTACACATGGGCTCTGAATTAAAACAAGTTCAGGATTGAATCTCAGCTCCACCTCTTATTTGAGTAGTGCCTTACTGGGGCAAGGTTTTTTCTTAACTTCTGTGAACATCAGTTTCTTTACCTGTAAAACGGGGAAAATAATATTAGGATCTACTTCATAGATTTTTTTTGGGGGAAGAACTGAATGAAATAATGCATGTAAAGCATTAAACTCTGTTCATGGCACATAAGTGCTCAAAAAATGTCAAGGGTCAAGGGGAAAATAGCTGCCTTACATTTCTGAACTATGATCAAGATTCAAAGTCTTTGCTATGAAAGGCTAGAGGGAAGGAGAAAACAAAACAGAAAACAAAACTCATAGCTGGCTTTTCCTGATCAGGTGACTTAATGACTGAAAATATTTTAGTCAATATTTAGTCATATTCTCCAGATTTTTGCTCCATTCCTTTGAATATTTCTTCAGAGCTCTGTTTTCCATAAAAGAAGTTCCCAGCTCTGCCTGGCCCCTGAGATGCATCTGCTGTTTAGGCGATGACAATGGATACTATATCAGGAAGTGGGGAGATAAAACATCTGGGAAATGTGAGTATTGTTATAATTCTCTGAATCTGGGATTGTGGTAAAGGCAAAATATAAGGCTTCCTATTTCCCATTCAAAAGACTCAATTTAGGTCCATTAGCAGAGCTATTTTCTACCTCAGAGGAAAGACAATAGTACTAAATATTTTAGTTTTGCTATTTAACCTACAAACAATCTTCCCAACTCATGGACAGTGGGTTATCCCCTTCCCCCTCTTTTTTTTTTTTTTTTTTACCAAGTGGCTTAACCACATGGCAACTGAGGACATTAGCTTGATGATATTGCAGAGACCATACTCAGGTTTTATCTTCATGAAAAGATTCCTTGCCCACTGGCTGATTTCTTTCAGGCATAATAATTTCTTTCAAATCCCAGATCTGAGGATTCCACCTAATTTGCAGTTGCTCCATAATGAATCGCAGGCTTGCACGTCTTCAGGCTTGGCAGCGGAATGGCCCATTCATCCTCAGTCACCTGCTCAGTGTTGTCTGCAACACGGCAACCAGATATGAATGCCCAGTGTTTCTCATGTATATGCAGTTATAGTCTGAAGAGTTCTCTTTTTATTTTCCTGAGGACTTCATAGCCTTAGACCACTGAATAGTTCTCTATCAAAAAAAAAAAAAAAAAAGAAAATTCCCCACACTAAATCTGCTTTCCCCCTGTTGCTGGGGGGCAGAGTGGAGTGGGGGAACAGATTTACTTCCATGTTGAACATTAGTGTTCTGATGAGTAATTCACTATTGCTATTGTAGGAAAGGCCCCCACTTTCTTGTCTTAGATTGACTGCATCCAGCAACTCTCTGCACTCATTTACTACAGTCCAGGAGTCGGGCATGCTTCTGACATTCTCCATTTTCCCTTATTGTCATGCCAACCTGAGTACATGAATTTTGTTCTAAAGATGTTCCAATCTATTCTTCAAAAGACTCAACCCACTATGGAATGCTTTAAAGATCTGGTAAGTACTTTGTACAAAAGCCAAGTGAAATGAATATTTTAATGTTTCTCTACTACTCCCATGAAAAACTTCCTTTAGCTGGCTTAGCCCAAAGAAAATGCTTCAACCTTTTGTAATCTTTATTGGAAGAGTTTATAACTAGTTATAGAGGAAAAAAATCTCTTGTGAATAAACTTCTTGATTTGATTGGCTAATTATCAACTTTAAAGCATAATTCTGATTCTGATAAAAAAATAAACCAAAAAAAAAAAAAAAAAAAAAAAGGATACAACTGAGAGAGTCACAGTTATAACTGGGCCCTCTACAAAAATAATAAAAATGAAATTTCACATTAGAAAATTCCTGTTCATCCCTTGCTATAGGAAAACAACAATAATATACAAGTGTTCGGCAAGTTATCTTCTGTGCTAGTAATTGAAAGTCATCCATTGAAAGAAAGATCACAGTGAAACACCTGCTTTTCTTCCTATTTCTTTGATATGATGTACTCTCCTCACCAATTCATTTATTCAGCAAATATTCATTGACCCCAGGGACTCTTGTAGGTAGTTGGAATCCATCAGTGAACAATGGGCAAAAAAAACAACAACACTGCCCTAACAGTTTCCATTCTAGTGGTCATGCAATAATAAATGCAATAAATGTGTACATTATATTGTATGTTAAAAAGCATGTGCTATGGAAAAAAGAGAGCAAGGTGGGGCAGGTGTGGTGGTGGTGTCAGGCATGTGGCTGAGGTGGTGGTGATGTTTGAGTGGTTGGAATAGGCCTCATTTAGAAGGTGACACTGGCACAGAGACTGAAGTTCAGTGGGCACAATTTTTTAAAACTTGAAGCTTTAATCTTTAAACTAGTTCTTTCTATCAGATTTTATACATTCTGTTTTAGCTTGCCAGGCTACTGTGACAAATACCACACATTGTTTTTGCTTAAACAATGGGAATTTCTTGGCTTATGGTTTTGAGCCTAGGAAAAGTTCAAAATCAAGGCATGAGCAAGGTGATGTTTTCTCCCCAAGTCTGAAACATTCTGGTGCTGGCTGCTGGTGATCCATGGGGTTCCTTGGCTTATTTCCCTGGCTCATGTCACACGGCAATGACCTTTCCTTTCTCTCCCAGGTTCTGTTGACTTTCAGCTTTTGACTCTTCCCCTTGACTTTCTTTGACTATGTCTGGATTTCTTCTGCCTATAAGAGACTCCAACAATCCAGATTAAGGCCCACCCTCAATCAGTTGGGCCACACCTTAATTAAAATAACATCTTCAAGAGATCTCCTCTAGAATGGGCTCACACACTGAAGAACACGAATCAAGATCAAGAACATATCTAAATTTGGGTAATAATAATTCAATCTACCACATACTTATTTCCAAATAAACAGTACATTCAATTAACATTTAAATATAATTTATTATATATTAGTATATAATTATTATATAAGATATAATTGCATTATATTATCTGCCCTTTATTTCAAAAAAGGTTGACAATATTATTAAACAAACTTTGAGCTGTGCACAGTGCCCTGAGGTAGGCATTAGAGATGCTATAAATTTGATTTGATAGGTCTGGAGTGGAGTCTGAGATTCTGCATCATTAACATCTCCCAAGAGATGCTGGTTGCTGCTGGTCCTTACATTACACTTTGAGGAGCAAGGTTCTGAGTAATTTTACTTGACCGATGGTCTCACTGGTCACAATCCAGGTCAACTGAGAGCCCCTTCTGCACTGGGTGCTTGGAGGCTACAAGTTTCTTCTGGACTTGCTCACCCCTGGTCACACTGGCTGAGAGTTTTCATCCAATACTGGTCTCGCCCCACTCATCACCTCCCTCCAGCCTCCATGGGTTCTTCAGCTGTAGTCCATCCTTCTGTCCCATTCTTCAGTTTTCTCTTCTCGAGACTCTTGCAGGAGCTCTATTCTGTCCCCACTGCTTTGGACCTAAAGGAAGAACTTTGTGGCAAAACAAATCAAGAAATACTGCGCTCCTTGGAACCATGTCCTTATACTTCCAATTGTCTTTTCCAAAAACAAAGGAAACAAAGCAATGACATGATTTTTCTTTATCTCATAGGCTATGGGACAAAGAATGAAACAGAGCATTTGGTGTAATATAACAGCAATTGAGATTCAGAGGACTGATATCCTAGTAAGCTAGAGGAGAAAACTAACATGAAAAAAAATTAACACTAACCAAAAAAAATAAGAAACAAACAAAACCAAAATCACCTTTCCAGGCCTTTTAATTCCTTTAATTCACTCCTGCACTACCTAATGTTAGTCCAGTTCCGATGGGTCAGCATGCAGATTTTAGGCTCTTTCCTCTTGAAACTCCTCCACGAGTTTGCACTGGACTCCTCTGTCAACAAGTCTGTCTATCATTATCTCTCTCTCTCTCTGAAGATGTTTTCTACAGACAGGCCTTTCTCCACTGCAGTGTTTTCCAAATCTTTCCATCTTGATGCCTTCCCATCTCTTTTCAGCTCACAGCTGGAAATCCCATTTTTGTTCCTTTCTAGCAATTTTTCATTTCTTTCTATTTCTATTGTTATTTAACTGTGAAAAATATTTCCTCTTGCAGGAAAAATGCCTGTACGCTTTGTCTGAGCTGGACTCCTGCTGTTCATTATTTGCTAAAAGCTGTGTTGTCATGTTTAATGTGCACCCTGAGATGTCAATACCATTTCATATATATGGATGCAGAAACCTATTTGATGCAACTTATGAGCCCTCCTGCGGCTGGAGACCAAGTTACCTTATACACCCCTCTCTTTGTAGCACATCAGCAATTAAATGAGGCCAGCACATTTTGTTTGTATATTATCCCTGGAGTTACAGTGTAGGAAACAAGAAGGAAAGGCTTTCGGGAGATCTTTACAGTAGACTCATTCTTTCCTATGTGGTCTTTCTGAGATGCAATATTCTGGTCTTCACGGCTCATTATTTTCTGGTTTTGCTTGCTTCAGGGAGATTTAGGCTTCTACTTTATGGCTTAAATGTCAAAATTGTAACTTGCAGCATGACTGTGTATTAAATCATTCAAATGAAGAAATAAACCAGAATAAATCTAAATAAACACAACAAGGATAACCAGCAATCCATGTAATCTGAGAAGGCTTATCATAAATACTTGATGCCTGCCCACTGGAGGGGAGAAAGGACTCAGGAATGCAAAACCAATAAGTAGAAGGTTTGGGAACCTGGGAACCTAAGTACTGACCAAGCAGAAAGCTGCCCAGAGGCTGGGTGATGACTGCCATCACATGCCTGAACTTCATTTTGGGCAATATATGCTCCATTTTGGTAAAGACTGCATTGTTTTTGTGTTAGGCAGAGTCTAACAACACCTTTCCTTTCCTGAACCAGCCAAAACTAGGTCCTCTCTGAAACTAAGCTGTGCAATCTTTTCCATTTTGAAGGGTGAAGAGAAAGCATCTTTTATATTTACTGAGTGTGCTGGTTTACCGGGGTGTTGGTTTACTCCCAAAGCAGGCATAGCAAGCCTAGGGGTCCAGCAAATGAAGAATTTCATATTTTTAAAGACTGTATTGAAGTAAGCATCATGGGAAGAATCTGAACTTTATTGCTTCCCCTTACATTTAGTTTATATATATATATATTTTTTTTTTTTTTTTTTTTAGTTTATATTTTAATCTTCTTTAGTTTTATTTATATATATGGAAGGAGGGAACTGATACTATTTTTAGTGCTTAGGGCCTATAAAGATAATCTGGTTCTGGTTGAAGGCTCCTTTGGTGCAAAATACTCATCTTTCTAAGTTCTTTCGAGTCAATCTTCTGAGACAGGGGTCTAAAGGTAGTAACCTAAATGAGTAATGCTGGCTTAAGGGAGGTTTGGGAACCGTGGCAAGGAGAGACGGTCATGTTCAGTCTATAACAGACCACTGCTTAGCTCCAGCCAGTTGTTGCCATGGAGGAAGTCAAGCTCAATGTTGATCGATCTTTCTCTTTTTCAAGAGAAGATGGACATCTATATTTTTAAAAATATGAAATTCTCTGGCACCCAACAATTTTAAAACTCTGTGAGAGTGAAACAAAGCATGTCATAGGGCTGCCAGGGAACTCCGACTAGGCCATTTTAATTCTATAGATCCTGTAAAATTTAGAGGCCCCCCAAAATGTGAACTACGGATCACTATGGGTTCTGAGAAGCTCAGGTGACAGTTTAGATTTGGCACCGGAGTATTCTCTTCAATCCTATTTAACAAATATTTATTGTACCAGGCTCTGTGCTAGGCTTAGAAGACATAAATGCCATTAAAATATGGTCCTTGCCTTCAAGGAACTCACAAATGATAAAGGAAAAAAAAAGTCAGCTGCACTCTGGAGCAAGCAAGAACCTCATTTTTCTGTTGAAAACCCTTTAAGTTGGCAGGCTTGAGGCGCTGTTAGTGTAAGTGCACCAGATTCTATATGGGTTTTCCCTTAAGTGCCCTGCACAAGTCTCAGCTAGTGCCCAGTAGCCCACAAAATGCCATCACGATCACCTTATAGTGGTATTTTATTTTGGGTCCTTTGTGGTTTCTTTTCATTAATTTGGCATCTTTTTTTCCTCACTTTTAAAATTTTTAAAAAGATACTTCGATTACATAAATGTTACAGAGAATATATGGGGGATTCCCATGTGCTCCGCTCCCCACCCCTCCCACATTTTCCCACATTAGCAACATCTTTCATTAGTGTGGTACATTCATTGCAATTGATAAACACATTTTGGAGCCTTGCCATTAAGCATGGATTATAGTTGACATTGTAGTTTACATTCTCTCCCATTTGACTCTGTAGGTTATGGCTGGATATATAATGATAATTTGGCATCTTTTAAACATCTATGACACACTTTTCATTTATGGAGCATAAAAAGGATAGGACAAAGTCTGCCTAGAAGGAATTTAAAATCTTACTAGACAGCAATCCCGAAGCAAACCCAAGTCAGACAAATGCCCTGTGGAGGTCAGGTGGTTTTGGAATATAAATGAATGTGTTAAATGTTTATATATATGAAGGGACCTGATGATATTTTCTGTTATTTATATCTATATCTCATCTTTATCTACATTTTTATTTACATTTACATCTACCTTTATCTCTATCTCTACACCTATTTCTACGTCTACCTTTATATCCATATATCAAGAATAAGTTATAGAGAGGAGTCAGGCTGAGGGCCTGACAGGGTGGCTGAAGATCCCTGGTAAACTCAGAATCAGGTGACAGAAAGAGAAGGGAGCAAATCTGGTGAAGGGAAGAAAAATGAAACCAAGCTTTGCTTCTTTTACCTATGATATAAGAGCATGAATTTAGTCTCTGAATAAATTTCAAGCCTGAATTTACTTGTGTCCTATATTTTATCTCAGCGTTCTCTTCCCTCCCAAAGCACTATTATGGAAATCCAGCCAGTCCTGGCTTTCACATCTTCTCTGGTGGTGGAGAGGGGTGTGGGGTGTCGGGGGGTGATGTGACATTCTGGCTGACTGTTGTCAAATTTTAATCCCAGAAATTAGGAGATGTCTTTTTCCTGGCAAGCCCTCATCCCTGGAGTCTCATGGTCAGCCTCTCGGAGTTTTCTGTAAGAAGGGATCTTATCAATCTAGTCCTGTTCTCTGGCAGGGAAGAAGAGGCCCCTGTGGGGTTCCTGGAGGGGACTCTTTGACCCTTTGCTTGATTATCTCTACCATTAAGGAGCTCACTGTCTACTAAAGCAATCTGCTTCACTTTGGGGTAGTTTTAATTGCTGTAGCTTCCTTTCATTTGTTAAATTATCTTTTTACTCTGAAGATTTCTGCCCATCAGTGGCCCTGGTTTTAATTTCTGGAACAATCGACTAACAAGGGAGACAAAATTGATGATAAACATTTATTCAATATTTAATATGAGCCAAGCACAATACCAAGAGCTTTACATGTGCTATCTTCTTTAACCCTTAAGCAACTCTATCAGAGAGTTCTTTTGCTATCCTCATTTTGCAGATAATGAGTTTTAAGAACTTAAGTGCTTTGTCTAAGCCAGGATGGGGCACACATACCTGAGCCAGGATGGGACACAGGCATCTGATCTGGGATGGGGTACAGACATCTGTGCTGGAATGGGGTGCAGACAGCTAAGGCTCTTCACTTATTCAAGAGTTCTGAGGACGTGACTTAGCCACACTGGGTACTATTTAAGATACATCTTTGACAGTGAGTATTTTATAGCTGATATTTTAACACATGTGCATAAATCCAGCATGGTGTACTTTCTACATACTTTCACTCTAATGCATAAGAGTTTTGGGGGAAAAAATGCTTTTTCCAGTGCCCTTCCCAGATTCCCAATATTGTGCCAGTTGAAGTTGACTGCAGGAGCATCTTCTTATGGTAATTCCTTAATTCACATTTGACAGTTAGCTTGATTTTACTTCTGTTTATCCCTGGGTTTCTCTCTCCCTTGTTTTGGTTGGAAACATACATAAATCTACTGATCCAAGTCACCTCTTCAACTGTATCATCTGCCATACTACATGTCTACCTGTGTGCTACTGTCCAGAGAGGCCAGGGGTCCACTACAATTAAATAATTAAAATAATCAAGAGGATTACAATCCATTTTAAGGAAGAGTAATGCCCCTTTCTTAACGTAATGTGCATTGATTTACAATGAGCTTTTGGCCATGGAGACACTGACATGTTGAGAAATCTTTTTTTAAGTAGAAGAGCAAATAAATAAATAGGTAAACATTAAACTTTCTGATGCAAGTCCTGAAAGATACCCTGTTAGTTGTCATATTGAATGATATTTTCCCTAATGCTTACACATACAATATAGTCTAAAATGTGGAAATAAAGGAATTGAACTCACAGGCTGTCCAGGCTCATCTCCCCCGAGGATCCTGAAACCAAATCCAGACTCCATCCTCCGAAGGTGAACATCCAACTCCTTATAATCTGGACCTGGAATAAAGGAGAATCCATTAAGTAACAAATCCTGTCTCCCCCCCACCCTGTAAGGAACTGAACACAACAGTGATAAATTAATTTTGCGGACTGATTGATGAAAGTGCTGTTAGAATTGGTGGAGAGCATAGAGGATAAAAAAAAAAAAAAAGAACAAAGTAGTTGTTCCAAAATTAGGTAGTCCCTGGAAGAACAACCAAGGACACTGCTAGGGAATCACCAGAAGCAGAGTATGTGGGTTTTCTGAGTGAAAAATTTTGGGTGACTTGAATTGTTGCCTCTATAGTTCTTTATTTTACTGAAAGCTTTTAAAGATTGACCTCAAGAAGCTTATCACTTTGGTGATGTTTATTCTGACTAGAATGATTGTCAGAAGTCTGAGAAAACAGATGGCAAAATCCTGATACACCTAGTAAAATTCTCCCTGGTAATTTACCAATAGCTGTTTATGATTGCTGAATTCAGTTTGTGTGTGTGTTTGTGTGTGTGTGTACATGGTGGTGGTGGTGGTGATAAACTTGTGCCTGATAAAGGTTTACTCTTTTAAAATGGTAAAAAGAAGGAAAGGGTAGAATTTAAACTCTTTTTATATTGGGTTTAAATGAAGCTTTTGTTTTCTGACAAAGTCCTTCAGGCTTTTTATAATTTACAGGTAGAAATTCACCTAGGTCTAAGATGAATCTTATCCTCCAAACATTTTATAACGTAGAAGCTACTAGTAAATTCACTATTGATTCCACTAGCTTACTCTTAATATAAATTTGAAGAGGGATACTTTATTGCAGTCAGCTGAAAGAACAGAAGTGTACTTAAAAATTAAGCTGGGAGACTCTCCTCAATATTACTTTTATTTTTCTTAACCTTAGAAAAAATAAACCAATACGATACAAAATCTTCTGACTTTTTAAAGAATATGATTTATGCTTACTCCCTGCTCCTGGGCTTTTTAACTTTCCTCAGGGGGAAACACCTCAATCATGATTAGGCTGTGTATACTTTCATGCCTGCTGCTAGGATGTCAGTGGATGATAAGCGACTTTGGGAAATGTTTATTATATCATGCTTTTCTTTCTTTCCCTTTTTTTTTCTTTTCTTCACCTCAATCATTTTAGTTTATTTTTTTATTAATTTTTTTTTGTTTTTAAAGAAACTTTAGATTACATAAATGTTATATAAAAAATATAAGGGATTCCCATATGCTCCACTCCCTCCCCCTCCCACACTTACCCACATCAACAACATCCCTCATTAGTGTAGTACATTTGTTATGATTGATGAACACATATGAAACATTGCTACTAACCATGAACTACAGTTTATGTTATAGTTTATACTCTGTCCTGCACAATTTTGTAGGTTATGAGAAAATATACAATGGCCTGTATCTGTCACTGCAGTGTCAGGCAGGACAACTCCAATGTCCCGAAAATGCCCTCATATTACACCTATTCTTCCCTCTCTCATCCCTCAGAAACTCTGGTAGCCACTGCCTTTATATCAATGATAAGAGTTCTTCTATTACTAGAAAAATAATAAGTCTGTAGTAGAATAATAATAAGTCTACTTTGATCCATTGTTCGTTCCCCAATCTTGAGGATTTTGGGATGGTAATGCCCACTCTGCTTCTAATTGAGGGAGCTTAGATCCCATGGGGTAGATAGATGGGACTATCTTGCTTGCAGTTATGTTATCCTTTTCTTAAGAAGCATTTATTGACCACTGGGCTTTCCCGGTTTCAAAGTAGGTATTGGAACTGATAGAACACGTATTTCATAAAATTCTCTTTCCTTGGATGATTTTGGAAATTAGGATTTCAGAGGAAAATCCTCATGGGACAAAAATTTATGTCTGAGCCACACGAATATACAGAAGTAGTAGTAGCAAAGAGAAAGACCACTCTCTCTGTTGGCCAGGTAAATCTTTTGTAGGCTCTTCAGTAGGTGGGGCTGCTGAAGTGACAGTGTGTACAAAGTTGAGTGACATTGGGCTGCCTTGGTGCCCTCCAACCTGGGCTGTGCATTCCCAGTGATATAAGAAAGGCAAGTCATTCACTTCTGAATTGTGGTCAAATGCAGATTATGTGTTTTAAAAGGAGCTGAATCAGGCACATAAGTACATATGTATTTATGTGTAGATATTGTACAAGACTCGATGACTATTTATACCATTTTATGACCAATGTACAAATAACCAAGGTACTTTTCCATTTAGTGAAAAATATAGAACTCTTCCAAGAAGAAAAACCAATTAGACTTTCACATCCTTGAGTCATCCTTTATGGATTGTATAATCAGTCATAGTTTAAAGATAGGAGAACTTAGAATAATTAAGTTCCTATTAAATCATTAATTAGAATTGGGTGGTAAAGGGAAAATAAAAACTTTGCCCTGCAGTCTACTAGACATAATTGGCTTTTGGACTGAGTTTGTTTTGGAGTCCACAATAGCATATATGAAATCACGTATTGGGGTGTGTGCTAAGCCTCTGAGAGTGTGGAGGCAAGTGGAACAGCCCTACACAGGCAAAGCTGAGATCTGTAGTCTTCCTAAGGGAGGGAGAAAGGTAAGGAGGATGGGAAGATGGCAGATAATGCCCAGTCACTATTCAAGACTCTGAAAATTGGTTATGATACAACTGCTCACGGCAGTCTCTTTTCTAGGTCACTTTAAGCTTGGAGGATTCTTTATCATATGTATATTAAAAAATACAAATAAAACATGATAGATTTTTGACACTGAAATTGGTAGAGCTACCCTGTTTAGCAAGAACTTTCTATCTACTCTTAGAACCATTCTCCTCACTTTTACATAGCTGGTGAGTATGCTAAGTGGGAAAATTGTTCCTCTAATCAATTCAGCACCCATTCACATTGCATGAGGAAGCCTAGAAGGAGTTTGTAATCCATTTTATTAAAGTAAAACTTTTCCCTTAAGGAAATGCTGAAAGAATGACAATTCCAGTAATGAAATATTGAGAGGTGCCAAAGTGCAAGGGAGTTGTCTTGTGTCAGAGAATGCTGGGAGTCCTGGGGGAAATGGAGAGTATTCCCTTAATAAATAGCTCAGGACTCCTTTACTAAAGGGAAAAAAATCTAGATTTTAGCCAGTTAATGGTATGTAACTCTGAAGAACAGATATACAACCGGCATTTATCTTCTTCCCCCTCTTTGTGTGCATTTTGGTAACAATTATAATCCCAATCCCCTGGGTGTCCTCTGCCCCATCCAAATTCCACTGTAGGGGGGTATGTGTACTTCGTGTTCACTCTTCCATTCCTGAGGCAGAGGTGGCCAGCTTCATTTTACATGAGCAAGTAGAGAGAAGTAAAGAGAAACCCATTAGAGAAATGTGCCAGCACATGCGATTTATTTTTTAGTTCTTTTTTAATTTTGAACACAGAATCAGAGACTGCAGGGCATAGAAACTTTAGAAAAATAGTCAATTGGGAAAAAAAGTTTAAATGATAGCTTGTGCCTTGAGGGAGCAGGACTTTTTTTTTTTTTGGGTAAAATAAAGAGCTCTTAGAAATGCAATTTTTCTTTGGTTTCTCCCCACCCCCATCCCCAGTCTGGCTTTACAAAATAACAAAAATTATATGCACAAAGCTGGAAGACATTACTGTTTTTTTTCTTCTTCTTGCTCTGTTAGCTCTTTTGAAAGATTATGATGTTTGTGATTCTTTTCCTAGCTGCTCTTCTGGCCCGGCGGCATGTTTCAATTACTGTATCATGCTTTATCTCTTTTCCTGTTAATGAAAGAATTAAAAGCAAAGAAATCTAGGGCCAACTTTTCTCCCCTCTGTATCAGAATTGTACCATCCCCTCTCTCCTGTTGTTAAGCAAACTATGCACATGGAAGGTAGTTGGATGAAGGGGCCTGGTAGACCGTGAGCAGGACCTGAGTCACTTTGGGAAATACGTAACCATGCTCCCTCCAACATCCCTTTTTTTCCTTCTGCTTCCTCATTCATTCTCTTTCCATGCTCTTTTTTTTTTTTTTTTCCTTCCTTTTTCTTAGTTCTTTTTGCAGAATTGTCAGGGGCACTCTCAGAGTTGCTTGGTGTGGTTAGAGAGGAGGCAGGGGTTGTGAAGAGATGCACTAAGGGAAGACAGAGCACTTTTTGGACATTGGCATTCAATAGGTAGCCATGGCTGGTGTTGCTTCTTCCTTATGAGCTGTTGCTGGCATTATAAAACAAGCATCTTATGATACTCTTCTTCAAAGGGATTTCCCATGACTACTGTGGCAAACAACCAGAATGGAATTTATGAGTCCTGATTTATTCTGGGCTCCCACCAATATGAAAAAGGTGAATATGTTTAAAAGTAGTAAATGGTAACCATGGCCAGGCATCAGGACAGCTTCCTCATAATAAAGAAAAGCAGAATTTCGAAAGCCGATTCTTATTTCACTTGAAGGCTACACATGTTATATGAATCCTTGGTCTTGCTTTTGGAAGACACAGCTTTGTGCACAGCGTTAGGGAAAAGGATGGGTGGCTGAACAGAAGTGATTAATTTTATGAATGGATTCAAGCTTCAAAAATGCAAAGAAAAGCATTTTTATGGATTAATTTGGCTCATGGGATGCAGCTATAAACATGTCAATTAAAATTTGGTACTTGAATCCCCTTATATGTTTTAATTAAAACTTAAGTGCCATGGCTTATTATCACAGTTTGGCACAAAGAATGCATTTATTCAATTTTCCTGCTGGAAAACACATTAATTTTTTGGCTTTTTGTTGTAAAGGGATAAAGAAAGGCAGTACACAAAGAAGGAATCAGGAATCAAAAAAGATTATTAAACATGTCCCAGGCTTCTGGATTGCCATGTCCTCTATATTCCTCCAGATATGGAATGAATTAAACAGGACAAATAGCTAACACATTTTTGCCTTAAAGGAATCCCATCCCCTTCACCTTTTTCTGTTTCCTCCCCCTTTGCTTATGTGAATGTGGTAGGACACGTTTTAGCTATCATAGAAAACCATCTTCCCACTCTCTATTTGATTTTCATCAGCTTTCATATAAGGTCAAATTGTGAATATCCTCTTGTGTCCTCCTCCATCTCTCTCAGAAGAGTAGTCTTTGGTGGAGCTTTCCCGCCCTCATCTCTGACTCTGACTTGCCAGTCTGTGGTTTCTGCTGTCTTGGCATTATTGAACCTCTTCAAGGTTGGTGATGACATCTTAATGACCAAATTGAATGGCTTCTTCTCTTTCCTCCAGTATCATATTCTGATAGATTTCTCTGCTGCATTTGATACTGTTGTACCTTCCATGGCCCCTGATTACCTTTGTTCTTAAACATGGAAAGGTCTGCTTCAAGCAGTGGTTTTTGCTTTTGGTTTCTGTGATACTTCATGCTCCCAGTTCTTATTTTTGGGTGGAGTCGTCCATCCAAAGGCCCTGACCACAGATCCCTTTGCTTCTCTCCCTAACTTTTTCCCTTGGTGATGAGATACTTAATCTCTGTATAGGTACAGTGTTCCATGGTGCATGACCCCTTGAATTTAATTGTTTCAAGACATTCACCAGTCTACTAGGCCCAACAAACCACAGCATTATTCCATGATAGGGTTATCACTTAGATTCATAAATACATTGTTTAGGACTCCTTACAATCAATTTTACTTCTGTACCTAAGCATATTATATAACTAAAGTTAATAAAGTAGCTTATAATTAAGATGACACATAATTTGATAAAGGACATTTTATAAATGTGAGAAATACGGGAGATCTATTTATTTTGGATGCAGTTATGATTTCCTAGAAAATTTTGATAACTTGTATAGATATTTAACCAATCATTTGGAATAGGTTCTTTTCTTGAAAACCTGGATGATATAGTAATAAAATATACCCAAACTATATTATAACTTTTGTTTTATAAGTAATAATTCTTTTGAAATATAAAAATATCATTTTGCACACATATCAAAGGAATCTCTTATTGGGTGGTTCTTCACGTTCTTCTTTTATTTTTAAATAAAAATATATTCAAGAAATATTTCAAGAAATGTACTTGCTGTGTGGCCAGTAAACAGAGTTAGAAAACCAAAGTGAATCCTGCTTTAATTTAGAAACTGTGATTATTAGGTCCCATTAGATATTCTCACAAATTGTAAGGATTTTATCATCAGTATATAAGAATAATCACGCTTTAAAATTTTTCAGACCATGCTAAACAAATAGACATTATTTGAGGATAAAATGCTAAGCAATATCTTCCATATTTTCTATGTATCCAAAAAATGACATGGAAATTTACAGAATGAAATGATTTCAAACACATATATTCTCCAAGGGGTGTTAGAACATGCTGAGATGGATAATGAGCTGTCATAATGGAAACACTTTAGAGATGTGTGCTGTGAGTCTACAGACCTGAAATAGTGCTATTATTACGGAACACTCTTTTTATGCAATTGTTTCAGGGTTCTGGCTTTCAATTCAGTAGTCTAAACAGCTGTTCAAAGCAGTACAATTACTAACTCTAAAAGTTGAAAAAAAATGGAAATCTTCCTTTTCCTCCTTCATTTCTACAATAAAGTTAAGGATGTGAGCCTGAACCAAAATTGTTAAGTACTTTTGGGATGGTTAGGTCAAAATTTTTTTTCCCTTTTAATTAAATCAATCGGTTATCGCTACAAGTCTTAAATTTGAAACTATGATAGTCTATCTTAACTTAAAATGATATTAAAATACAGCATTTTGAATTTGGCATGGTTTCAAAAACATTTAAATTGTTTTAAGTATTTAATTGATGAGAAAACATTTTCATTCTATATTCTATATTAGCAAAATTTCTAATAAATCCTTTGGAAATATTTAAATGGCAAATCTGAGATACACTAGCTTCTTATTTCTATTTATCTAGTCCAGTGCTGTCCAATATAAATAAAATACAAGTTACATAAGTAATTTAAAATTTTCTAGAAGCCACATTTTAAAAAGTAAAAAACAAATCAATTATAGTAATATATTTTAGTTAACCCAACATATCCGACATTAATCTATACAAAATTATTAATATTATATATTTTTTGTATTGTCTTAGAAATCCAGTATGACTTTTACACTTATAGCACAACTCAGTCCAGAGTGCCACATTCTGAGCACCCGAGTGTCACATGTGGCTACTGCATTGGACAGCACAGATGCGGTCAGTCTGGTGGCTACGTCCAACACTTGGTTTTCAGGCTACACTTTTACTAAAACATTTTATGAAAAAGCTCACGAATGTGACTGTATTCCTTTGTATATCGTTTGTTTCCTTGGCAGCCATTAGGCCCACCAAGATGAGACTTGCTCTCTCCCTAGTGTAGAAACTTATGTAAGTGAATAAAATTAGCATAGTGATTATGTACTAACAAACTGATGCTACTCAGAAGGATGATTTGTTACACAAAATGGAAGACAGTTTGTTCACAGTACTGTGGGTATCAAAGAATACTTGCCAGAGGAATCCATTCGAAAACTGGTCCTGGGTGGCACTTGTTCTGGATGGGAAAATGCGGAATTAAAATTGAAATTCATTTATGACATTTAAAAATTCACCTTTCTTTTCTTTTTGTTGTTATTATAACCCTGCTCCCCATCTTATGCTCACGTTTTATATATATAATTTTTGTTTAAAATTCATGGCAGTCAGGGGACAGATTTACCCTGCTTTATGTATATGTGTATGCATGTAAATGTATTTCTTTTACATGCACCCAAAATGGAAAAATATAAATCATTTTAATTCAGGATAGAAAAAAAAGATCACCATTTCCAGATATGATTAAGTTTGGATTTTCATTATAGGAATACTAGGTTAAAAGTAAAGTCAATCCAGATCCCAAAATACAAATACAGATACAGGTCTTTTAAAATCGTGTTACGATATTGTGTCATAAAACCTTGAAATTGAAAAATGAAGAATTCAATCAATGATTGCATTGATTTATGTGTACCAGTCCAAATACTCTGATACTTCCAATTATTTGGATATTTGAAGTTATGTAAACATAATCTGTCAGTAGCTGTATGTATAAGTAGTTGGATAAAATTGGTTTATTTTGGCAACAGAGATCCATTATGAGAATTATAATGTAATCTATACTATTATAACAATATAAAAAATCATGAACATGAGTATAAAATACCTTTAAAATGCAGAAATATCTGACATTTAGAATTCTAGGAACCAGAAAACCCTAGTTACATACTGTTTCCCAAAAGTATGTGGAGACATGTTGCACTCATGGATTAAAACTGTTCAAGGCTAAGCAAGGGTCCCATTGACATGCTTCCACCCCTATCTAACACAGACGTGTTTGAGAAATGCAGACTTTCATCACCTCTTTGTGTGAAAACTACTGAACATGTAAAAAAATGACATAATTTGACTGTACATTGATTTTCATTCTGCCTTCCAAATCAACTGTCTTAATGTCACAGAGGAATTCATAGAGTGGAGAGTCACTTGAAGATCTTCTGCTCAAAGCCCTTCATTTAGGAAGATTAAGGCCCAAAGATGCTAAGTGACTTGCTTAAGCTATTTTGATATAACTCTTTCAGAGGAAACGCTTTGAATTCCTCTTTAGAAAAAAAATCTTATTATATCTAAATGTCCTTTTTATTTCCAATTTATTAAGAGATTAAATGCACTTTCCAATAAAGCTTTCTTTCCTTTGTTTTATTTTACTATTAACTATGCATAAATACTATGCCCTTTTCTAACTCTACTGTAATGTTTTTCTAACATCTTCAGATATTCTCCCTATTCCCTAACAGTCTGTCAATATAGAAGTTCCTAAATCACACAATTAGGTTTGATATTAGATGAACAGAAGACATACATATACAAACCTGTAGTCAAGAAATACTCCAGAAGATAAAAGAGTTATGCCAATATGAGATACTTCTAACTGAGAGAGTGGCAGAGTATTTTTGCCTCTATGATAAACTTAATATTAATTTTATTACATTGCTTTGCTCTTATGTCATATAAGGACTTCTAGATGGAAATTAACTAAAGGTTACTAAGCTTCTCTATAGCATAAATTCATATTGTATTTTAAAGAACTGTAAAAATATCCTGCCAGAACCATCTCCCCCTCCCGGCTTTAGACTTTAATATATAATCTACTTTTAGCTTGGAAGAAATTTTTGACTGTTATTTTTACATCCTTATCAAGAGCATTTATAAGAGGAAGTAACTTAAGAAACTTTAGGTCTAAAAAGAAGAGAGTGAGAACAAAGTACAATAGAACTCCCCCCTCTTGAATTTTGAAGGTGTTAAGGTGACACAATTTCATACTATAATTGTGCTTCATGAAGCTCTATGGAAAGATGAGTCTGTTTTATCAATAAACTTTTAAAATCAAAGTAAGACCAAATTCTGATTTTCTTTTTATTGAGCCTTTTTTCCCCCTCCATATAAAGTGTTCAACACTATTCCACAATGACAACGAAACAGAGGCTTCTTGAGGGTCACAAAGAAGCACAGCACTGCTGGCCTCTTATGTCCTTGACACGTGCTCCTCACGGTGCCCTGTACAGCCAGTCCCTCCCATTTTGGGCAGAAGTATCATTCAGAGTAAATGCAAATTAGTTTTCCAGGCAAATTGTTATTTTTTAAAAAAACCTCAATTTTTAGTGTGACTTAGGATTATGAGTTGAGAAATAGTCATTCATCAAAAATATAGACCTGTATCAGGGATGCAAGGCTGCTACCTTCTGAACACTTCCATTAGTTATAAAGTTGGCATTCTATATTATCATAATCTTACTAGGATCTACTTGGTATCCAGCAATTAAACTCAGTTTATTGCAGCTCTGAGGGTCTCATATTTACTCAAGAAAGTACTCTGGGTAACATTGTCAACTTGTGCTATCAAGAAAATGCTTTGACACACTAAATAACTTTCAATCAAGGAGTGATTTGAGAGTCTACTTCTCACATTTCCCCCTTTTCTATCTCCTGTCTAATTCCAGCAGCATTAGATTTTAAGCAATCCAATGAAATAAATTTATAAGCTTGATTGGATCTAATTTCTAAAATGTATGGGAAAAAATGTGTGCTCTACCACAACTTTTACTTCGTTATCTTTATTACTTAGCTCATATCATGGTAAGTAATTTTCTCTTTTAATAGGAAATTGTTAGAAATATGTTTCCATAGCTATTTACAAAGTGAACCAAAGATATCATTTATGAAATTAGAAACTGCCAAATTCATTAAAATCTAAGTATTAAAAATGGCAAACAGCTTAACTGAATTTACTGATCTTTATCAATCTATATAACTACAAATATTTATTACTGCAAATTGATGTATAATCCAATATTATCAGAAATTCCAGCTGAAAGATATATTTTTTTCCCATAAGGAAAAGGCAAGGAAAATTAACTTTCATAGCACAGTTGAGGACATTTAAAATGATAATATGTATAATTTTTTTCTACTCTTATTTTGGATTCTAATGCTAAAGTCATTGGTAAAAGTCTCAACATTTATGTATCTTATTTTAATATTTTACTAAAATACTCTAGTGTGCCAGATAACATTTGTGGGAAGTACTTTAAATAAAGTCATTGGACACCACAATGTCTGAGGATATCAGATCGTCTCCAGGAAGGCAAGGTGGCCTTTCATGATCATGTAATAGATGACTGCAGCTATGGCATCCGTGCACTTATCAAAACCTTTCAATAGTTCCAGTTTGACTGCATTGGGTATTTAATTACTTGGACAAAGGAGACTGGAGACAGGAAGGCTCAAGCAGGACTTGCATATCCTTCGGGGCTCTCTGGTTCTGAGGCGCTGTGGATGGCTACTAACTTGTGTGATGCAGCTCCCACTGCCCATTTCTATTTATAGAGTCTCCCAGAGTGTGCTGCAGTGGATAATATTTTTATACTACCCTATCTCTGCTTTGGGTCAGGGTGGGAGGGCAATCTATAACCCTTCCTCAATAATGAGTAAGGAAAGAGCAGTAAAAAAAAAAAAAAAACCCCAAGAGTTCAGAAGTACAATCATCCATTTGTGATTGGCCATAAATTACTTCTGCATTACAATACTGAACAATGAAAGGATTCAACAATGAACAACGAAGAACAAAAGAGCAGAAAGAAAACTCATAGATGTGAAAAACACAACAGCTCATTTCTGATCTGCTACAAATTATAATTTCATTTCGGGTGTAATACTAAACAGCAGTTTGTTCCTCAAGCATACGCTTTAACTGGCTTGTGGTTACCTTTGATGACTACCTTTGCTGATACTCACTGCCTATTATGGGTTAATGCTTCCTAATTTCTGGAAAGAAAAATTGATTGTGTGAGTTCTTTTTGAAGAAATTACAGTGGAATTTCTTTTCTAAAGAGGTTATACCATAAGGCACATTACACCATACGGATCCCTGACACTTTTATGATCCTACATTTGAGTGATGTCTTTCTGCAAAGGAATGTGGACATGTTGTACCTCATAAATTCTGTATTTATAATAACCAAGGTTCAATGTGAAGGGGAAAAAGTTAGACCACTTCAGTCATGATTCAGCTTGCTTCCCACCAAGGGACAGAGCCATGAGGCAAGAGACAAGGATTTCTCTTCTATGTCCATTCTTGCTTTTGTTGTCTGCAAGAAAACAATGCTGCAGTGGGGCATGTG
The DNA here is from genome assembly GCA_026826555.1 of Tolypeutes matacus. Lineage (NCBI taxonomy): Eukaryota > Metazoa > Chordata > Mammalia > Cingulata > Chlamyphoridae > Tolypeutes > Tolypeutes matacus. The sequence continues at coordinate 29,205,348 of JAKSZT010053770.1, forward strand.
CTCAAGAAATGCCTCATGAGTTGGGGATGTATGACAAACCTTTAAAGTAACTCTGATTTAAAGAAAAGAAGAGCCACAGGACAGGACAGGGCCCTTGCTCCTAAATCAACAAGGTTTTATTAGAATGGCCAACACTCTAGTTTGTAAAAATTCAAGGTGAGTAACACTCATTTTCTTTAGGAAGCACTTTTTATTGCCTCGCCTGGCAACAGAAAGAGAAGCCATGCTAGTCATCTCTCTGCAGTTATGTAAGTGTAATCTTTCCTAGGAGCAGGAAGACAGATGAGATTAACTCCCTTTTAATCTTATGATTACTGCAATGTTGAATCTGACTTACTCTCCAGGATAAGAACAAGAATTCCATGTCATAGTACTTAAATGTATAAAGCTTTACCACCTGTTTTTTTCTACTCAGTTTGCCATGCTCTAGATTTGTACATCTGAATAACTTTCTGGGTATGGGGGGGAGTTCAATGGGTGTTTGACTTCCAAGACAAGCCACCACAGAAATCTATACTCAAATTAGGGATAACACATGTGTGGACAAAAATTCCCCCACCAACAGAGAATTTCAATCAGTCAAATAAATTAACTTGAAAGAAATTATTTATCTGAGTAGGTATAATATATTTTATTTGTGGTCTGTATATTGAAATACATATTTTTTTCTTGAACAGTAATGATGTCTATTCCTTTATAGATTATGTAATAAAGGGAAACCACATAATCTATTTTGAGTGTGAAAGGGGAACTATTAATAATTATGCCAGGACAAGACAAACCAGGACTGTCCTAGGCCAACTGGAATGTGTGGTTACCCTAAATAGTCTAGTGGGTAACTAGGCCATGGAAAATAGCTTCCTATCATATCAGAAGTACGTGGTTGAAGTAAGGATGCAATCATGTACAGTATATGAAAAGAATGGCAGGAGAAGATGGCAGGGGAGCAAGTAGGAGGGTTTTTAGGAATCTTATATTTTTTAAGGATAGAAATGGTGTATACATAGTCCTACTTGGGGAATGTTAGCACATAAACAGAAAATTCAAGCCTTTCCTTTTTTGATTGCAGAGAAAATTCAAGTCCTTCTTTCATGAGAGTCATGGGAAAAGGACAGAGAAAACAGATGTTAAAAATGGCATTGTCTGTCCCACCATACGAAAGTGGGTATTTTCTCTTGCTTTCTGATGTTTAAAACTGCAAGTGATGGGAACAGCTAGAAATAAGTTATCAACAGACATCGTCTACACAAAGAGAAAGTGATGCTTATCTAAAATTCTAGGAGAGAGGTAGAGGATTTTTTCTTTTTTCTGGGTATTGCTGATAAAGACATAAGGTCAATGCTTAAATAATTAATATAAAAACCGAGGAGCCCCAGTTGGTGAAAACTTTCTTTGGGGAATTTTTCTGGGGACACAGCTCTACTTTTATATTTTTAAGCTTAAGCTTAGGTAAAAGAAAGTTAGTGGGAAACATTTCTTTTTTGCAGAGTTCTCCAGCGTGATTTAAAAGAGATTTGATAATTAAAAGATATGTAACATATAACATTCTCCTGATTGAATATTAATTTTACACATGTGAGTTGAGAAACTCTATTTTCTAATTGTATTTACTGCACATTTTTGCATGATAAAATACTGATATTATTTGCTATGCTGTGTCATGCTCCTCATTCAGGAATTGTTTTCTTATGTTTTTTTTTTTTTGTTTGTCTGTGTCCCCAATTTCACGGTAAGCTTCCTACCAGTACAGATTATTTCTTATGATTTTTCTCTTGTGGAGTGCCTAGCAGAGTTCTAGACACTCACTGAATATTTTGTAAATTCTTGTTGATTGATGTGGATCCTGAAGGTGCCGTTTCTGGCACTTTGCTTGACGCTCTGGAATCAGAGGCACCACCCTACCCGCTGGGTGGAAGAATCTTCCTTTCTCTTTCTTCACCTCATCCTGGGACGACCTCATAAAGATTGGAAGCATTCCTCTCATATGCATGCCCCTGTCATGTTCTATTTCATGTGCCTCTAGTAACCTATGGCTGTCTTCATTTGTTCAAAATAACAGCATTTTTTTTTTCAGGAACACATCTTTATTGAGATGTCCTGTGCATGCACATTAAAACGTCAGCATAATCTAATTATGAGTCAAATGAGGCACAGCAGCATTTACATCATTTGATCAAGTTCCATCATTTGCAGGGGACTGTGACTTAAATCCAAATATCTCTTGACAGCCTTGTTACAACAAATATCTTGCTGCTCTGTACAGCAGACGTTTGTGGGTGGAGGTACATTCTCTTACTCGATTATTGCAACCCAGTTTTTTTTTTGAAGGGGAATACAAAAATCTCTTCAGCTTTAGACAAGGTCTAAAGCAAGGGAGGAAACCATGGGAATCCTATAGGACAGGGGAGAGTGCCAAAGGACTTTGTTTAGACAACTTTGGCTAGGATTCCCTTCTATACTTTCCCTGGCTCCTCTGATTTTTCTCACAGGGAAAAAAGTTGGGAGATACAAGAATAGATAGAACCAGACCTAAATGTTATAAATATGAACCAAAGGAATAAGCTAGGAGTGGTTCACAGTCAAAATTTTGCATGAGTATTTTGTTCAGAGACATACATTTTATGATCATTGAGTTAAACACACACACACACACACACACACACAACTATTTGAAAATGATGGGAATTAGACGAAGCTTTTTCATACTTGGAACCTGGAAATATACAGAGGACAAAAGACTGCTTTGTTCTTTCAAGACACTCGCATATCCACAAGCAGAGTGAATTGCTCAGCCATTCAGGGAGACTAGAAAAAGTGGCACCATGCTTTTTTGTTTTCCTTAATCTTCACAGGTAGAGCTTTTCTTACCTTGACATGATTTCTGGGTTTCATTCACACTCCATTTAGTGTTATAAAATAACATGATACAAAAAAGACAGATGGAGAAAGGAAATGAGCTCGCTCTCTTTTGGCTTTCTAAGAGTTGTGACCCTGAAAACATTACGGTGGCATTAGAAACCTTAGCGGGTGCTGAGGAAAACAAGAAGGGGGCCAGGATTAGAGCGAGGGTGCTGGTGCGGGGTGGGGAGCGGGACACAGTGGGGAGTCAGGATGCTTGTTGTTTCTGGGGCTGTGGAGGCAAAGGGGATAAAGAGCTCCCAGAAAAGAACAGCAAAAGTAAGTTATGGGAGGTTAAGAAGGACTGGTTTGCTCGGTTTGTCACAAGGTGAGGAGGGGAAAGGCAATGAACAGAAACAGCCTTTGCTGTGTGCAGGGGCTGGATAATGAAATCAGAATTCTTTTAGGTTCAAAAAGAGGGCCATGCACAATTCCCGCTCAGAATTTGAGGGCGCAATATTATTGGACAACCACAGCGAGAAGACTGGGAATAAATTTGTTCTGAATAATAAAGCCTCACATTGGCCAGAAAACTGCAGAAGGTTGGAAACAAACGACTAATAAAGGGACAAAAAAAAAAAAAACAAAAAAAAAACAGAAGGAAGCATCGCTTGATGCTCCCTTAACGTTATCAAAAAATTAAGTAAGCCAATGACATACGATGATATTTTAATCCTACAATGTGTTTCCACTTTGCAAATTAGAATCTCTACTGTATCTTGATGTCTGCCTTTTCCACTCCTCTTGTTTCCCCAGTTAAACTCGGGAGAGCAGGAATATCACTTATTTTTGCAATCTTCCCAACATGCTGAGAACAAAGTGGGTATTCAATAATATTTATTCTTTATCTTTTTCTTATTTAATAATATTTAATTACCGATGCAGAAAGGGTATTAAGAACTGTACTGAAATCTTTTCCATTATTTTCACTTTAATGAGCATTTATTTACATGCTGTACTTTCATCCTTCATAATTCACCTAAAAATGCTTACTTTGTTTTTACTCTACCAAGGCAAAGACATTCTAATTATACAACTCTTTAAAGACATTTTGGTTGTTGTTCAGAAGGGGAAGAATGAAATACAGTAACCCTGACGCATCTCATTATTTAAAGAAAGAGGGGGATTAGGGGTCATTTCTATGAAAAGAATTTCTCAATGGCTGGCTGTCCTAACTATTTTATCAGCTAAAATTACTCTTACAAAGAGTTGTAGAGGATGGGGAAAAGGTATTATGTCTGCTTTTCCCTTTACCAGCTGGGTGCATAATTCTCAGCTTCTGAGCTCATCAGAAGAGTAAGCAGATTTTAGGTCCTTGGAGATTGCACACAATTTAAAATTTGCTTTTCATGTTTCAGATGATAAAGTTGGAAACAAGACATTGGCAGAACAGCGAAGTAAAGGAAATCAGCAGACCATGAATGGGAGTGCCAGGGACTAAAATCCTTCTCACTAGAATAGGTTTCTTGATCTTATTATGCTGTGTATTTCCCTCCATAGATTATACATTCATGCCATTCAAATCCCTGCCCTCTAACATGCGGAGGAAATGACCTGGGAGTTGGCAAAAAGGAGCATGATCAATGAGTATGCAATATTAAAGACCTTTGTGTTCTAATATTTATAAAGTGCAATGAAATAATTTTAAAAGACCTTCAGATAGGGTGACAAGTGCATGTATGATATTTTAAGATTGAACTTTTTAAGTGGGTTCCACTGCATTAAATGAGAAGCAGAAGATTTGGGCAGAAATTACTAGAGCCTGGCTCTGTGCCACTTTTGGAACAAATTGATTTCATGATTGTGTGTTGGAAGGACTTTACTGACATTTTACTCAAGGCCCTAACTTCTTCAATGAATGCATTCAAGGCTCTAAGAAAAATCTAGGCTTTAGACTCAAGATCAGATTAAACAGATAAAAATCCCATTTCTTCTGCTTATTTGGTGACAAAACTAGAAACAACAACAAATCCTGATTTTCCTCAGGGGCTTACTGAAAAACAAAGTGGGAAATAAAATTTAAACCCAAAAGATAACAAGCTTTCTTTTTAGAGCCTCTGGGCTTTTTTAGAGTTTACCTCAACTGGTTTTACTTTGGAGATACTTTTGCACTTTCGGAATATAAAATCATGCCAAATCATTTCAGCTTCAGTATAACTCCTGGCAGAACTCCAGCTATTATGAATGCACCCTGTTTTATGTGGCTGTCACTTACGCCTACTTTCATAAATGGCTCTGGATTTCTCGTAGAGCTCATACGGGTCAGGCTTCCTCGGGTCAAAGGCCTCTGTTGAGTCAGGAAATGAGCTCCTGTGAAGGGCGGGTGGGAAGGGCAGGTTCTGTGGTATGGCCGGAGCGGATAAACTTGTTTGAGGACTGCCCTGATTCTCCCATCGGTCCATTATCTGAAAAGTGCAAGAAAACAGAGAAAATGACTGATGGAGTTTTTCTTGCTATTTCCCTTGTCACACAGCAGAGTGCTCACCTTTTAAGTTAGACTTTGTACTTCAGACTTTTCTTCCATGAAATACTGAAAACTTTGGTATAAGTAAGTGCCTTGAAATAAAAGATGCTATCTCTATATGATAAAACACCATGGGATGTTATGAATAAAATAGTGCCTGACTTTTGAATGCACATTTATATGCCCTTGTCACCTATTAGCTGGTAATCTTCAGCAAATCACTTAATCTCTCTGAGTTTGGCCTTTTTTTTTTTTTTTTTTTTTTTTTTAAATCCCATCCCCTATAAAATACAGATAAATTATCTTGAGATAATTTATGGTGCTGAGAAATGAATACTATTATTTGTTCCCTTCCCAAGATAGTCCCAATATATTACACCATTACCAAAATAAAAGATAAAGTCACCTGCAAGTATTCATTTGACATCTATGCATATTCCAACAGCCTCCTATACTTGAACATTGAATCACTTTATTTACAGTTGATAAGCAATTAAAAAACTGTCTGGAATTTATGAATGTTCAAAGTCTTCTATTGAGTTCTATTTACTGCTGATCTGGTGGTTTCGCCCCCAATTCACTGTTGTTGCTACTACCACCATTTAGTAAAGATTTGTGAGCCTTTCCCAGTTGACCATGCTCTTTCACATTCATAATTTTCTTTGATTCTCATCATAGCAGTGTGAGGTAAATAAAGCAGGAGCAAGGTCCTCTTTTTATTGAGGAGGAAAATGGGCATCATTGAGGTCACCTATTGGCACTGCCAACTTCACCTTCACTCAGCAATCAACTAATTCTTCATTCAAGCTCAACATCTGCCTTTCTGCTTTGACTAAACCTGGTGTAATAAAAATTAGATTAGGTTATCCTCTTGCTTAAAATTCTGCAGAGGGTCCGAATGGTCCTCAGGATAAAAGCCAAACTCCCTACTTGGGCATAGCAGACTCCTCCTGACCCAGCCCCTGCTCAACTTTCTCGTATCTGCTGATGGTTTCACCTCTTGTCCCCAGGTTCTCTCTTGCTTCTGAAACACTGCACACTTTCCTTTTCTCTCCTTCTACCTGCAGTTTACCCATTTTTCATGCCTCCATCCCCCTTCCTCAGTTTACCTGGCTGCTAGATTCAGATTAGATGTCTCCTTCTCTAGAAGGCCTTCGCTGACCACCCCTGGTCTGGTTACATAACCCTCCTGGGCACTCCCACAGCACCCTCTTCCTACCCAGCACAGCATACATCAGGCCTAATTGTAATTACTAGTCTACTTATGTTGTACAAACAGATCATACTGGGGACAGGGCTGCATCTTTCTTATTGCTGTATCACCAACACATAAAGAATGCTCAGAAAATGTTCATGTAATGAATGTATCATCATGAATAAAATATGGTCATATGTTATTTTAAACCAGTTTTGATATGCAATATTTTGAGCTTGGCAGGATTATGGCTTTCTGTTCCCTACTTCACAGTCCTACTTTTCTTTTCACTCTGGTCAGGGACCTGACTCCAGCTCTAAACTATCAATCATAGATATTTTGAAGCTGGAAGGGATGTGAGGTACCATATACTCCAGCGTTTTTCCAACTGTGCTCTGTGTAACACTAGAGACCCCTGCGACCTCCCCTCCCAGCCCCTACCTGGGGCTGTGGCAAGTATTCTGTTTGGGTCAGTAAACTGGGCAATGAATGGGTCACCTGACCCTTCTCTCATTAAGATTCGCTTCATTTTAATTTTCCTAGAATAGACTACTGCCTAAGCTTTCACTTGAACAAAGTTTCTATAGCTAATAAGGATGGAAAACCTCTGGTATAGTTCAATCCCCTTATATTAAACATAATCTCTAGAAGTACGGTGAAGGTAAGTGATTTGCTTGAGGTTCAACAGCTGTCAGTTGGCAGTACCTGGGTCAGAACCAAACTATAACTATAACAACAGTGCTTGTTTGCATAGTAGTATGTTGGGAGAAAATAACTGGTAAATTTGGTTAGAATTTTAACTAATTTTCTGCCCGGTGGGACTTATGCTCTGATTTAGTAAAGTTCTTTGAATATGTACTTCATAATCCATTTGATAGCAAAATTCATATAGGAAGCCATTCTGAGTTTCTTTGGTCATCCATTTTGGGTGACTTTGCTATTAAACAGAAGACCCACATTTGATTTGTAGTTAAAGAACATATTTTCTTTTATGCTTCACTTTAGCTTATTTTAGGAACCATGTAGATGCATTTCTCCCTTCTGTTTCCAGACGTAAGATATTGAATTCTTAAAAGTAAATAAATTAGAAATATGCTCTGAGTAGCTGTAGTATCCCACTTGTCACCATAAGGCAAACGGGCTTCAGCAATGTCTATTTCTTTCTCCCATCTTCCACTTAGGGTTATCTGATACCCACATATGTCTGACCTGGTGTATGTATTGTTCATGAGCAGTCATTGGAGTAAGCATACTTCAGGTGAAATATTAGTATTTCTAGAAAACAATCTTAAAACTACAGAACAAATAATGCTGTAGGCACTGTTTGGGAAAGTTTCTATGGCAGACTGACAAATTCTACAATTTCTGTAGCATAGAGATTGGTGAATTAGCCAGGAGTCCAGTTCATGCTTCTTGCTGTGACATTCACTACCCCTTGAGCTGCTCTGTCAGGATTTCTTAAAAGACTGTAGATTAGAAAATCACTGAGCCCATGAAAGTGACTGAAAAAGTAGACGCACAGTCCCTCCCTGCAAAAATTGAGCTATTTGCCTGCTCTGACTCAGAAGACAATGGAGAAAACCACCTGTCCTGGAACTGGAGCTTATACCTTGCTCACTAGGACTGGTGTGTTGACATGACTGCACCTTCTGAAGGATGGACTCTGTTAACTTCTTGCTGCTTTCTTACGCAACTTGGTCACTGGACTGTTGTCTTCCAACTGAGACACCCTTTGTTCACTTGTTCCTCTCTACCTTCATGAACCTCCTAGATTCTCATCCTGTCCCTGTGCCCAGGTCCATGGACCTCATTTGCTCCACCTATTAGCTTTCTGGCCTCAATCTATTGTTGGTCTAGCATTTGTGTTAACTGCAGGGCTTTTACCTCACAATAAGGCTTCTGACTGGGCCTCTCTTGTTCAGCCCCAGTGGTGCCCATATCTGGGCTGATATCTATAAACATATTGCTAGATTAAGAAAAAGATGGAAGCAAAGCCATCTTCCATAACCAGGAGAAGCCTTATATCTCTACTAGCTTTGGTGAATGAATGTAGGTCTGACAGCCACTGAAGTCTTAGTGGACAGACTGGACAACAGGCCATAACAGGGGCATCAACAGTAAAACAGAAAAAAACAATCATTGTTGTGGTAGCTTTTAAAACCCCAGGTGTCTGATATCAGGGTAGATGCAGGGGGAAGAGGGCTTTTGAATAAGGCAGGATTCCCCCCACTCCCCAACACACAAAGTACTCTATCTAGAAACTGTATCTTCCTACAAAAGCTGAAGTGGTCTAAAACTATCTCCTCACTATTTCAGTGCAGAGTTGGGAAATGAAGGCATTTGGCTTGATTCTGTACTTCAGGAAGGAAAGAGGCTATTTTCCAGAGACAAAGAATGAAAACTCACTACAATTAATGTACTACTTGTTAAATAGGAAGGGACTAGCTTGACATGGATTGGTGTAGGATGTGGATCAGTAGGACAGAAGAGGGTCAGAGAATGATATAGGACCAGGAGGAGGAGAGAAGATCCAGAGCTCACCCGGGATAACATTTCCTTATCCCAATAATCCTCTTCAGAGGATAGCATATATAAATTCATATACTGTGGGCATATGTTTACATACTTATGCTTAAGTTAATGGTTTAGTAAATGATGTTCATTCCATAGAGTGATTTATTAAGGGTTTATGCATGGAGGGTCTGTTTTCCTGACAGTAGTTAAAATTTTTGAGCTCTTAACATGTGCAGGCATTGTTCTAAGCACCTTATATGGATTAATTAACTCCCTGAATCCTCACAATAACCATATGAGAGGCAAATTATTATTATCCCTATTTTATAGATGTGAAACTTGAGATACTGAGGGCTTAAGTAGCTAGTTCAAGGTCACATAGCTAGTAAGGAGAAAAAGCAAAATTTGAACCCAGGCAGTATGCCTTGAAGGGACTGCACCCTAGACCATTATACCATCCTGCCTTTCATTATTGTCCTTAGCCTGGAGAGTTCCTGGGTAGATACGGAAGGACATTAAATTGATCTTCCTCTATCTTCACTCAGCCTAGGACTTGGAAGTTGATGCCTTAGCTTTTGTATGGATGCATGGGTACAGGATTAATTGTAAATTGAGTTCTAGAAAACCTTTCCTGGAATTATTGGCTATAGATGTAATTACTATAATGACAGCAAATGCTGTAATTATGCCAAATGGCTTAATTTGTGTAAATGTGGTACATATAAGGAAATCACTAGATTGCATAATTGCAGGACCACGATGAGGTGGCAAGTTTCCTTGTGAAATTAGATAAAAATGAGTATAACCACAGAGAACAGATTTAAGTTTGGTGATGATAGGAAAGGAACTATTTAGATTTTGGTCAAGAGAACCCAAATTTCATTTTAAAATGAAATATATAAACATTAAAAAATACCTCTTTTTAAAACCACATGTATCACTAAGCGGTTTACTAAGCTCAAACTAGATTGGTTTTCCCATCTGACATTTTCTGTGGATCAAATGAGCCAAATCCTAAATGAGGACAAGCTCGGTGAGAGTGTTCTATGACCCTGACAGCATCTGTTCGTCATCTCTAGCTCCCGGTTCCCTCATCATGTTTGAGAGAAACCTGGAGGTTCAGGAATTTATGGGGCCCAAATAATATTTCATTTTCACAAGTCTTCAAACCATTTTCGAGGCATGTTACTTAGTTAAGCCAGTTACTATACTTGAAAAGTATGCAACACTATATTATCTCCATTTTTCAAATGAGAAATTCAAGCAGCTACATATTTTCTCAGTCAAAGAAACAGAAGGATAAAATGAACCCGAGAATTCCCTGCTCACTGGCCAGACGAGGCACCACTATCATTTGAACTGCTTACTATGAGAGTGAAGAAAAAAGGCAGAAGATGTGGTTCCAAGAGTTCTTTGTCAACTTGAATCACTTTGCCACAGATGTTGTCTGTTCATGGGTTTTAGACATTTAGTAAGACATTCCAACATTTCATAAAATGGAACCCCGGAAAACCAGTCTATACTCTTGGCAGTTATTAGTGTCAATCTAATGGCAGGGAAAGATCATCTGTAAGACTGCTAAGCCAACTTGGCTACCCCAATCTCACAAAAATATTGTTAAAATTCATAAGCTTCCTACAACTATATCAGAATTTCAGGATGATTTATGAGGGCACATGGTCCAGAAAGGCTAGGTGTCAGTAGAGAATATCAGTATCTAATGAAGATCCAGAAGCACCACTCTGAGTGACTGAGTGATTGTCAGAGGTTTGGGGGAATATATACATATTCATGTGCACATATATACATGCATACATATACACACATACATACAAATATTACATATATTTACATTAAAATATGAATATTTACAAAGTCAAATTTCTTATGGATCAGATTAATTTGTGTTGGCTATCTTAATTTGCATTGTTTTATAAAATTCCATGTTATAGAGACTATAATGATAGAGGAAAAATAAAAGTATTTTCATTATATCATGCCAGATAGTGTTTATGTTTAATTTGTAAGTTTATAGAAAGAATAGAAGAATTGTCTTTCTAGGAGAAGGTAGATGAGTTGCTCCTGTATTTGTGGAAACCTGGAATTAGGAAGGGATACAGAGAATTTATTATTTTGACATCACAGAATTGCAGAGGGGAAGGGACTTTGAGGTCACACAATTCAACCCTTATTTAATGGGATTGCAGTAATAATTAGAAATAAAGAAAGAAGCAAAACAATTCCAACTTACAGGCTTTGGAGTTTTCCATGGAGAAAAGAAACCTGTAATAAAGAAAACAATATTTGAACTTTGAAAATATATCACACTACCACTTATGGGTAGCATAATATTAAGTTGATTACGCTTCACTTTAAATTATTAAAAGTTAAATAACAAAAATATTCTGGCTGTCTGTGCCGTTTTCTTCAAGGAATTCAAATAATTTCATTGGAATTATACTAATAATTCTAAGAACATTTCCTTATTTGGCCTCTAAAGATTCTGAGGCACAGAGAGGGGAGGGACTGTACAGCAAACAGCCTCTTTACAAGGCCTAAGACTGAGGACTCCTTAGGGATTTCTGTTGCACAGCTTTAGTTGTAGAGAGAATCCATAGAAATTCAGATTTTAAAAGGCAAATACCTTTTCTTAGTATAAGAAGTAATATTGTTTTATGTACCTGCTTTATGTAGCTAAAAATCAATCAACATATATATAGACCTATATTACACAACCCATTCTATTATAATTTTTTATGTGACTGTTTTCCCACTGAGATATTCTCTAGAGCAGATATATACTTTATTATCCTTCAACTGCAGTGTTATCCCATGTTTTCCATGAAGAGCAAGCTCAAACTGTTTGTTAATTGAATCATGTATCATCAAACCCATGTTGTTTTTCAACTTTTTGAGTTCTATTATTACAAACGGTATTATGATTGGACTAACCTGCTGTGACTCAAAGGACCACTGCAATAATTAAAAGCAAAGGATAGATTCATTTTCCTTTTCCTTTTTCCATTTTTTTATCATGTGGTATCAATTTTTTAAAAAACAGTAAGAAGAAACTTAAAAATAATGGGTAAAAAGAAGAAAGCACTGCCATGTAGTGGCCTTGGCAAGCCAAAACATAATGAAGGGTCCAAAACAAAATTACTTTATTTTCATCTGCCATCTTCCCTCTTTCATTATTTTGTTGATGCTCATGTTGATGTTAGGTGATATCCTGTTCTGACAAAATGCCCAGAAAAAACAAACTACTGAAACATGCCACAAACTCTGTTTACCACCTTTAAAACTGGGACTTGTCCAAAATGGAAGCAGTTGAAAATTGGAACCCATTTCTAGGAAATATCTACAGAAATCTGAACATATAATTACCTAGACACTTAAGCAATCCAACTCAAGCATGGCAAAAAATAAATAATTAAAACAAAAGTACTAATTGCACTTCAATGTACTGTTGCGACAAACTGATGATTCATTTTATTAAAAGAGTAAAACTATGTAATTCATCATGTTTCTCAGTTTTCCTTGGAGCCCAGAGCTAAATTTAATGCTCAAGTGTAATAACCATTTTACCTAAGAGACTTGGTAACCATCTTACCTAAGGGACTTTGTCTCTCACACATTCTTACCTCACTTTCCAGCCAATGAAAACAATTCTGTTCAATGTGTGGTTTAATTATAATTTAATTCTAAGGGTTTGATCACATTCTTTTTGGAAATAGGTTACGGTAAAAATTATAAATAAACAAATACATTTACCTTTTTTACTAATTTTATAAAATGTCAATGAAAACAAATTCACCACTAATTAAAAAGCAAATTTTTTTCAAACCTATTGGCCAATTAACCCTTATGATCATTGAAGGATAACAATTATTACTGTTGTATAGAACTGCCAGCAACAATCCTTTTGAGAAAAGATGTCATTTATTTATTCTCACAATGTCAAAAGATTCAAGTATTTACTCTTTCTTTGTGTTGTCTCCTTCTTTCTGGGGCACAAGAACAGATTTTGAATATTCTCTGTTTTACATTTCATAGGTGCTGGGAGTTTCTTAGACTTTGATACAGTTGATTTGAAATGATTCCTGCTATCACGGAGCTCTCATCTCCATATGGGACATTATCCACAGAAAATGCATTATCATATGACCTCTCACCAGTCATGGTGCGTTCTGGTTTTAGTTCTGTAAAATGGCCTAAGAGGGAGATTGGCCAAGAACAGACAAAGAGAGAGGGCTGTTTAATTTGACCACCTTTTATCATTGTTCTTTTAAGACTCTTTCCTTTAGTCTGACCTCAGAACATTGGCATGACCCAAGACTCCTTTACTGCTCCTATTATGGCTGTTTCTGGAACATTTCTAATGCTGACTTGGGTTGCTAAGGGCTTTGGTCTCTGAAGAAATAGTTGCACTTTCTGAGTAATTATCAAAAAGAAGCTGTTTGCTACAGAGTAATTTTAGGTAGTAATAAGTAGTATCAGAATAGATTTCCTTAGAAATAAATGACTTATGTGACTGTTTGTATTTCTTCAAGACTATTCATTTTGGGGCTTCTCTCCACCCATCTTCAAGGAAACCTGGAACAGGGATATAGACAACTTTTTCCTAAGTCTTTCAGAGCCAAGGCAGTCATCTATGCAATACCAAGTTCAGAGCAAAAGTGCTTTCTCTTTAAAATAATAGTAAAATCCTTTCCTTGGTATTTTAGTTTATTTCTAGCCTCTATTCCCCCTTTTAAATAAAATGGTATATTATAATTCTCCCATGGGTTTAAAATTATTTAAAGGATTTGACCCATGTTTTCCATAGTGATCATAGACTTAAAAAATTTTATTGTGGCATTTTTCAAACATACAGAAAAGTATATGTTTCAAACATACAACCAACACCACCCAGATCCAATTAGAATCACCTAAATTCAACACCACCTAGATTCAAGCCATATTTGCTTTATAGATAACAGAGTTGTGTTTTCATTCTGAACCATTTCAAAGTGAGTTACAGACAGCATGATACTTCTCACCTAAACATTCAGCAAACTTCTCCAAACATGAGGCCATTCCTTTGAACTGCAATGTTACCTAACAATACTTACCTAATACCCAATACCCTTTCCATATTCAAATCTTCCCACATTTCTCAAAAAAAGTCTTTGGTAGATGATTTTGCTGAACTAAAATCTAATCGAAGATCAGACATTGCATCTGGCTCTGAAGTCTCTTACAATGTAGAATGTCATCCCCCATCTTGTGTTTCCTATCGCATTCATTTATTGACTTTTATCCTTAGCAACTTAGTGTGTATTTGTGTATGTGTACACGTGCAAATACATTTATTTATTCCTGAGTCTTAAGACAACAATAGTAAAGGACCTCAAGTTAGAGTTAAAAGATAATTAAGAGATAATTGTAAGGTAAATGAAACATGGGTACAGACATAAAATAAAAAATAAGAGAAATGGGAAAATTTAGATGTGTCCAGTAGAAAAATTTAGATGCATCCAATATAAAACACAAAACTGAATTAGATCTCTAATATGACTTCTTTGGGACCAAAATAAAACTAAAATATATTTAGAATTTTGTACCAAAAAGCATAGTGAGATGGGCAGAGAAATAGAAACACATGCCAGAGGAAAGAAGACAACATTAACTTCATATTGAAGTTTAATTTAAATTCTACATGTTAACTAAATAAAATTGTTAATAAACTATTGGGATAGGGTTGCCAAGTAAAACATAGTATGCCCAGTTAAATTTGTATTTCAGATAGACAATGAAATATTTCTTAGTATACGTATGTCCCATATATTGCATGGGAAATACTTATACTAAAAAAAAAAAAGGTGTTTATCTAAAATTCCAATTTAACTAGGTTTCCTGTTTTTTTTTTTTTTAATTTGCTAATTCTGACAATACTACACAGGGAGCAATTTACATATGCCCTTGGTAACCATTTAAAAATAAACTTACACAATAATAAAGACTAATGTGGGTAATAGCCATTCAGTTCAGTAAGAAAATAGAAAATATTTCATATTTCCTTTCTTCCCCACACCCTCCAATATCTTGTTGTTAGGAATCTTGCTTTAGACACACCTTAGAACATTTGTTTTGTTACACAGGGCATTGGATTGTGTTGGTTGCCTGTTCTTCAGTAACCTTGACTCAGCTATCACCTCAAGATATGCAGATATCTGTGGCCAATGTCAGTGCCACAAAGGACCACTTGCAAATTGCCCGATGACTAGTGGACACATTGCCTTTTCCCCAGTGGAATGATTCACAGATGGGTTCTTTTCAGAACCTACTTTCCTGACACATGATAACCAAAATGACTATGAAAGAACATCAATATATATTTACAGTAGCTCTGAAGAGAGAGCTCCTTTCTGGTGTGCGTTTATGACTAGTTTGGTCAGTGGTCTATTATTTATTTTCACAGCATGACAAGATGATGAGCTTTCTTAAAATCACCCCAATTCAATGCAGAGCAACTTGAAGAGCACCTCATCATGATATCTTCAATTTGGAATAATGCCAATAACTGCCCGATATTTCCAGGAATTTCCCCAAGCAGAATTAAGTCTTTCAATATGCTTCTAAATTCCACTTGACATATTGAACTCCCACTTGCAGACCGTGAAATGGTTTCTCCTTCAACTGAAATACCTGCTAAAATATATGATTCTAGTTTTGAAGATTATCGTTGCAGATTCATGCATTTTATAGGGGGTTTTACAGTTACCAAAAATGATAGAGATGCTAGGGAAACACTTTCTATTTCTCCCTTCTTTCTTCAAGCAACTGAAAAGAAGTAGGGACCACTTTGAAATAAAGACTTGTTTCACTGTGGATTTCCTTGCCCTGGGCTGTGAAAAACTCTTTGTTCTGTTTTGCTTAAAAATGAAGGAAGATAGGAAAAAAAAGAGAAAAGTGAGGACAAAAGTATGTACATATTGTATAAGTGTGAGAGAAAAAGAATTTAAGAGAATTTTTTTCCCCATTCCTGGAGGACGGATGATAGCTCACTTGGATATCTACCACAGATCTTTTAATCTCTTAAGTTATCCTTTCTGATAAACAATTGTAAGCAATAAAGGAAACTCATGTTTCCACTACATTTCTGAAAATATTTCATGGATTGAGTAACTCTCCCACAGAGGAAATCATTTTTTAGATATTTCTCAAAGAGAGGGAAAATCTCCCTGGGGTTTTTAGAATCTTCAGTTAAGAGCTAATTTGAGAGAGAAAAATACCACTAATAAAGTTAATCTTTAATTTTAAGACCTTCCCATTTTCCCACAGCCTGACAACTAGACCTAAGCATTCCATAAAAAAAATTCAGCCTTCAATAACTGTAGTCAGCAGGGTAATGAGCTAATTTCCATGAAAACGAGTTCAATGTTATTCACTTTTTTTTTTTTTTTTTTTTCAGGGAATTCATGTATTTCTTATTAAAATTCATTAAATAGGTTAAAACTTGCAGTTCCTTTAGATAATTTTTTAAGCTACTGGAAGTCAGTAAAAGGGCAATTTTCCTTAATGAAAGTGACTCAGGCTAAGATATGACTTCTGCCTCAAGTGGGCATGGAAGATTTACTGCAGGTGGTACCCTTGAGCACCATACCACCATGTTTTAGCCAATCAGAGCATTCAATTTGTAAAGAAGATTTCTAATTGACTGCCACCTTTGGCTTGGAGAATCTGTTTTTCTGTGGTGATTCTGAGGGTTTCTCCGCAAAGCTTTTAAATGATTCTTCTGTATTTACTTAAAACCATCTTTAAAATAAAAGTGTTTTTCTTATAAACACTATAAAGCTGTTTTTTCAAACGGTCATCCCCCCCTCCCGCCCCTGCCCTGGCTTTGATCCTTAAGGAGAGAGCAATCTAACCATTTCAAGTAATCTCAACGAGTATCTCAAAAGGATAATAGCTACATGAAGGATTTGTTCAAAATAAAGCAGCCAAGGTGAGTAACTACTGACGAGAAATAAAGGAATGGACTGAAAGAGGAAGAACTGTGTCAGTGAGGCTAAAACTCATAGTGAGGTGAGGCTTATACAAAATATTAACAACTACAAAGGGCTTTTTATTTATATTCTGAACAAAACCAAGGGCAATGAAGAGAGAAAGCTGCTGCTGGGTTTATGGCAAGCTGTAAATAATTGGCACAGGAAAGATGGAAGGATAGAAGTACTTGCAAATAGAAATTTCCAACTCTGAGAGTTTGGGTTTTTTTAATGATGATTGTGCAGCATTAAATATATATTTTTGAGAAATCCAACTAGAAACATCTTTAAGTTATTTAAGGCAGATTAAATTTCTGCTTTGTTACTTTAAATCAACTATAAATAAATATTGAGTTGTGGGTGTCTCACATAAACTCAACACAGATAAAGTGGAACTTTTGATCTTTCCTCTCAAATTTTCTCTTTTGTGTGTTCTATTCTGGTGTCACCTGCTCCTCCAAGTTTTTAAGATAGCATCCTGAAAGTCTTCCTTAACGCCTTTATTTCCCTCACTTCCTTATCACCTAATTTGGTCTATTCTACCTCCAAAATCCCCTTCTTTCTATCCTCACAGACACCATTATAATCCATACCCAGTATCATCTCTTGCCTGGACTGAAGTAACAGCAAATTTGCTATATCATGGATTCTGATCATGCTTAAAATCCCTCAATGGTTTCCCATTGTACTTATGATAAAACATACACTCTATAAAGCCCTGCATAGTAGTAGGTCACTACCTACTCTCCAGCCAGCTCATGGGTCACTCCCCTTAACTCATCAAGTTTCCCTATTATAATTTTTCATTGCATCCTGCAGTTTTCCTTTATACTACACTCATCAGTATTTGTAATTATATTTATGAAATTATTTTTATGTAATTATATTTGTGAAATTATTAAAGTCTGTCTCCCCATCAGACTATAAATTACATTAAGGGAGGGACAATATGTATTTTGTTTACAATGTACTCCCAGTACTTAGCATGATGCCTGGTATATAGTAGATAAATATATATGTGAATGAATGAATAACAGTAGTGAAGGGGGAAGGGAACAGAAAGGAGGATTCAAAAGATACTTTGGACAATTGACAGGGCATGGTGTGCTGGGGGTAGGGTGTGGTATAAAAGAGAAGATGAAATGTATGATGACTTCTAGCTTCGGAAACTGGGTGGAAGGTGCTGTCATTAGCTGAGGTAAGGAATGCAAAAAAGAGGTTTCCTTCATTTGAGTCTAGTGAGTTAGGTTATGGGCAAAATGAGTTTGTGGTACCTTTAGGAAATTCAGGCATATAAGTCCTATAGCAGTTGATTCTATGTGGAGGAGTTAGGATTGGAGACAGAACGCAAATGTAAAATCATGCAAGGAACTTGTATAGCATGAGAGCTGTTTCTAGAACAAAAATACTCCTAAAACAAGGCTTTAAATGGTTTGTCAATCAGGAGGGTCATGGGTGGCCTCAGTGGAAGCAGTGTAGTTGCCATGACAGAGGCGGAGATCGGACTTCAGTGGGTTTGAATGAGTGGGCAGTGAGAAAGCGGAACTAAGAAATGACTATGGAATTGAAGAGACAGGCTCTTAAGGGCTACATGGGATACAGGATGAAAGGAAGATTTCCTTTAAGCGGGATAAGCATAATTACATGGAGATGGGAAGGAACCCAAACAGAGAAAGTCTGAATATTCAGGAGGAAAGATGGTAATTAGTGGAACCATTACTTGAAGCAATGAGGCAGGATGGGATCAAGAGTGCATGGGGAGGAATCGACTTGACTGAGTGGGAAGGAGGCATCCAAAGAGGCTGGAGCAGATCCGCCAGGGTCTGCCCCATGTGCCAGGATGGAGCTGGGTGGGAGGAATTTAGTCATGGTGGCCTAAAGGGGCAAAATCAATGAGAATATATAGGAGTTCTGTTAAAATGTTAAAATGAGGCAAAGATGCAAACAGGAAAACAGAAAATCTGAGGCAGTATAGAAGGTTATGCACACAGAATTTGGGACCCGGGTTCCAGTCCCAGCTCCACCACTCATTAGCTGTGGTCTTACATATATACAAGGGGGTATATACTATTCTGATTTCCTCTTGGGCTCTGAGTGGGACTGTGAGTCTCCTTTGTGGATCACAGTTGGGTGACTGTGAGCAAATCTCCTAACTTCATTAAGCCTTGGATTCCTTATTTGTAACAAAATAAGGATAATAATAGGAAAGATTTCAGGGAGAACTAAATAAGATAATGCACTTTACATATTATCAATATAAGGTAGTGCATTATTTCATTTAATGCCTTTAGTCTTGGATTATTTTTCCACAAATTAGATAGTCTGCTTTTCAGCGGGGTGTTCAACAATATATTTTGTAATACCAGAAGCATATGATTTTCTTTCTTAGTTGTTTTAGGTTTTCTGCTCTTTTTTAAGCTTCCTTTCACACTCTTTTAAAATGCCTTTTGCTTTATGGACTATAATTTATTTTTATTTGCTTTGCTTATCTTTTCCAATGGTTGTTTTCATTCCATTAGAATCTTCCACTAAGTTCTTCTGATCCTGGGTAACGAGTACAGTAGCCCACTTTATCCTCACTCAACAGTGCTCTCTTCACTTTCTTTTTCTTTTTTTTTAAAGGTACCCTGAGTTTATAATGATTATGTTACTGTTTTAGTTTGCTAGGCTGCTGAAATGTAATATGCCATAAATGGGTTAGCTTTTACAAAGGAGATTTACAGGCTTAAAGCTTACAGGTTTGAGGCTGAGAAAAATGTCAAAATCAAGGAATCATCAGGTAATACTTTCTCCCCGAAGACCTGCTGTTGGTGATCATGGACCTCCCTGTCACATGGCAAGGTACATGGTGGCATCTCCTGGTCTTTCCCTTCTCTTCCAGGATTTGTTGCTTTCAGCTTCTGGCTTCCATGGCTTTCCCTCAGCTTCTGTGCCTTTCTCTCCTCTGTCTTTCTCCATATCCATGTCATTTATAAAGGACTCCAGAAGGAGGGTTAAGACCCACCCTGGGCCATGCCTTAATTGAAGTATAATCAAAAGGCCCTTAACTGAACTAAACTAATCAAAAGGTTCCACCTACATTAGGTTCACACTCACAGGAATAGACAAACTTTAAGAACATGATTTCAAACTACCACAGTTACCATTACTCTTTTATGAATTGCTTCTAATTTTATAGTTTCCTTAACTATTATACAGAGATTAGATTACCCAATTTAATGGGTTATAATGCACACCACAATTCCTTTCATACCACTAATTCCTCATTTTTGGATTCTGGATTATGATTCCTCTCTTAGTTTATGTCCCCATATAATTATTTTCAGAAAGTATACTCGTGGTGTGGGAGGCAGAATAGTAGTCCCCAAAGATGTCCTTGCCCTAATCCTAGGAATTTGTGAATGTGTTATTCTTTTGCAGATGTGATTGAGGTTGTAGACCTTGAGATGAAGAGATTATCCTGGATTTTCCAGGAGGGCCCGGTCTAATCTCATGAATCCTTAAAGTGGAGAACTGCAGAGAATGAGAGAGAGGACAGCGTGAGGACTCAACCTACTGTTGTTGGCTTTGAAGCACAAGCTGAGGAATACAGGTGGACTCCTTGGAAAAGACAAGGAAATGAACTCTCCTTTTCAGCTCCCAGAAAGTAATACAGCCCTGCTGGCACCTTGATTTTAGACCAGTGAGACTTGTGTTGGATTTCTGACTTAGAGCACTGCCAGATAATAAATTTGGGCTGTTTTAAACCACTAAATTTGTGGTAATTTTTAATGGCAGAAATAGAAAACTAACACAGGTGGTATCTTTTCTAGGCACTTGTACTGAATTCTAGTTTCATTAATGAATTTTTAGATCACAATATCTTTCTTTCAAACTCCATGAGATTTTTCTATTGGTCCCTGACAATCAGTGGTGCAGAGGACAAGCCTGGATCCACTCAAGTTTTGTTTATTTGCATGATGTAACCTTTGTTTTCCTTCCTGAATAATTATATAATGCTTTCTTTATCCTTTTACATGATTTTTGAAATTTCTAGAATATTCTTCAGTGTGAATTTGTTTTAATTAATTCTTCCTGGAATATAATGAATGCATCTGCTCTTGTTTTCTCTGAAGATGGAATCTTGGTCTACATCTGTCATATATTTTTAAACTAAGGTCCAGAATGTAGGCAGAACTGACATTTATTTTTTCCTGTTTTAACTAATCCAACCAGCTGAGGCTTGAACCCAATCTTCATTTCAGACTGTGGTTTCCTTGTAACAGCATCACTTAAGCACTGCTGGTAGAGATAAAGTACAAAAATCATCATAAGATTATACATAGAATGTATTTTTCAAATAATCAAAATCACAAAACTATCCCCTTTGGTGAGAGTTCTTGGTAAAACTGATTCTTGTTTCTCTTTTTTATTTAACTAACATCTTTATTTCTTTTTTATATCAATTTTAATGAAATGTATTCATAAACCATACAATCCACCTAAAGTATACAATCAATGGCATTTGGTATAATCACAGAGTTGTTCATTCATCACTGCAATCAATATTAGAGCATTTTCATTATTCCAAAAAGAAAAACATCCTACCCCTTAGCAGTCCCTCTATCCTTCCCCTGCTAATCTATTTCCGTCTCTATAAATTTATTTATATTTATTGTATTTATTTATATTTATATAGATATATATTACCATTGATGAAGAATATTAGTTTATTGCTATACCCTATAGTCCATAGTTTGCTTTGGTTGTATTTTTACCCAAATATCACCCTATTACTATTTCTGTTTTAGTTTGCCAAAGGACTTCGGATGCAAAGTACCAGAAGTCTGTTTACTTTTACAAAGGGGGTTTATTTGAGTAAATGCTTACAGTTCCAACCCCATGAAAAGTCCAAACCAAGGAACCATCTGAATGCTTTCTCACTAAAGTCAGCTATGGTTGATCCTGGCGTGTTACCACATGGTGAAGCAAGATGGCTGCTGATCTCTGCCCGGGTTTCAGTCTTTCCCTCTGAGATTACCATTTCCTCTTGAGCTGCCCAGCCTCTTGGGGCTTTGTGATTAAATGCTCCTGTAGTCTCTCTCTCTTGGTGTGGGGCTTGCTTCTTTCCGGACCTCCTGGTCTGCTCTCTTCCCAAGTTCAGGTGCAAGCTATCAAGCAAATGGCTCATCTCTCCCTGGGGCCTCAGCTGTTTGAGTCTGTCACATGGCAGGATAAAAAATGGCAGAGCTCTTTCTTCCTGTGTCTGTCTAAGTGAGTGTCTGTTTGTATCAAACCCAGCAAGGGGGTGGGGACTCAACCTGAGTCAGGTTTCACTGATGTAGTCCAATAAAAAGCCCTACAGCAACCAATTGGAACAACAAACAGCTGGGGCTCCTCCCCAAAATTAGGAAAGGGGAGGAGGAAAGGCTTTAAAAAGGCCTAACTTGGGGCCCCATGCATGTGTCTCACCCTGTAGCTTGACCTGCACCCATGCCTTGGGTGCGTACTTTTTTCTAGTTTTCTTGTTTCTTAAACTCTACTCCCTTGCCTAAAAAAAAAAAAAAGTCCCTATAGCAATGTTATCAAGTAATCTAATCAAAAGTCCCCTCAACTGAATTTAATATAATTAAAGGGTATCACACCCAGAGGAATATATTAATTTACAAACATAATCTTTCTCTTTTTGGTATTCATAAAATAATCTCAAACTGGCACAATTTGTAACATTAACATATATTTGTTCTAATACAAGAAATTATAACAATGAGGTGGAGCCAGTGGCCACTTGACACTTTTGGGGTAGGGAGGGGATGAGCAGTTGAAATACAGGGGCTTCTTTGGGAGTTGGAGGTTGTCCTGAGTACCGTTGTGGCAACGGATGTAGGCCATTTTAAATCAGCACACACCACTCAGAACTGAGTGGGAGAGAGTGTGGTCTACAGTGTGAACTGTGGTCTATGGTTGGTGGCAAGGCTCCAGGATGTGTAAGTTCATTGAGGGTGGTGGGCCACACTTGTGGGAGATGTTTGTGTGGGATGTGGTGGGAGGTGTGGGAGGTGGGCAACATGGGAATCCCAGTGGGTTCCATGTAATATTTTGGGTAATCTAAGCACCTCTTAAAATATATGTATATATATATAAAAATAACATTTTTGTAAGCAAATACTCATATATGCATATATATTTATATATCATTTTGCAAATGTTTGTATGTATTGTGAGAATTTTGATTTTTACCCACAATAAAAATAAATTAAAAAAAAAAACAAAACAAACAAACAAAAAAAACATATATTTGTTCTGTTTCAGAGAAAAACCTTCTTACATATGCACTATCAACCACAAGAGGATTTGCTATGCTCAGGGCAGGCTATTGAAAACAAGCCTAGCTGTTCAGACTTGCTGATCAGAAGCCTCTCTCTTCCCTTGGCCACACCCTTCCTTTTCTCAGGGAGGAAAGAAATTTCCACTCCTCTCTGTGTCGGCAACCACCAGTCCAGGTCAGTAAGGAGGGTGTTTCAGAAAGCAGGCTACCTTTTGTTCTCTGCCTGCCCAGGTGAAGGTAATGGCACAGCCATGCCTGGCCAGGAAGGATGGGACCCAAGACACAGCAGACCAAAATCACCAGTTAAAAGCTGGATCAGCAGTAGGCTGTGCCCTTCCCTCTCCTCTTTCTTGGGGAATTGGACCCCCAAGGCTCTCTTCATCTGTAGCTGCCAGCCAGAGACTGGAGGACCAGAAGCTGTCTGCTCTGAGGATGGGGGCTGGGCTCCAGAAGCCACAGCGGCCCAAGTTAAATCACAGATCCTCCCTACAGAGTCACCCTTCTCTCTTCTGGGTGCTGTCCAACCTTCCACTGGTCTCCTGAGCCCAAGAACAGTCAATCTGGACAGTTTCTGTCTGTCTTCTAGCTATTTTTCTGGGCGAGAAGTGAGCTCTGTACTTCTGTAATCTTCTACCTATCTTTATTTCTTGATTTAAAGTGTAAGGTACTTTTTGCTTGTTGCACTATGCCATATGCCATATGCACTTCTTGCTTTCCTAAGTTTCATAGTATTTACAACCCACACCTTTCATGGACTCATGGGAATCCAATCTCATTGCTTCTTTATTTTTTATTTTTTTTCAAAATAGATTACACAAATGTTACATAAAAAATATAGGGATTCCCATATGTCCCACTCCCCACACCTCCCACAACTTCCCACATAAACATCCTTCATTAGTGTGGTATATTCAATGCAATTGATAAACACATCCTGGGGCTTTGCCATTAAGCATGGACCATAGTTCACATTGTAGTCTACATTCTCTCCCACACAGTTCTGCATGTTATGTGATGATAAAAAATGGGCTATATCTGTCATTGCAATGTCACTCAGGACGATTCCCAAGTCCTGAAAAAGCCCCGTATTACAATTGTTTTTCCCTTTCCCTGCTACCAGAGCCTCCAGTGGCCACTGGCTCCACATCAATGTTGTAATTTCTTCCATTGCTAGAATCACAATATGTCTATAGTAGAATACCAGCAAGTCCACTCTAGTCCATAGCTTTTCCCCCAATCCTGAGGATTCTGGGATGGTGATGTCCATTCCACCTTCAATTGAGAGGAGCTTATATCTCAGGGGGAAGAGGGATGGGACTATCCTGCCTGCAGCTGCAGACTCTCTCCATTCCCTGGGAAGGCTGTTGTCCATCATCATCTCCCTGCCAGTTGTCCTGGGTGAGTCCAATGATCATTGCTTCTTGACATGCTCCTCATATAAGAATTGTAACTGAAGTCTGAGCTATAATCACTTGTCTTCTAGTGGAATAATGCTGTGCTTTTGTTGTGGTCAACTAAACAATGAGGAATGACGTTTGTAAGATCTTGATCTGCTCTGGTATAGGTTTTCAGGGAGGACTATAAGATACCTAATCACCTTGGACAGTATGAGTTCACACAAAAGGTATATTTATCTCTATCATGACTGCTAAGCAATAGGATTTTAATAATAGTATATCCACATGCCATTTTCTATCAGGAGGTACTTTAATGGTTGCACTTTAGAACAATATTTTATATTCGATGAAGACAAAAGATCATTTTAGTTTGGGTTCTCCAAAAAATAGACCATGAGATAAGGACTTGGGTGACCCCAGGAAACACAAATGAGGAATGGGGAAAGTGAATCAGGGTAGGGAAGCATACCAATGAACATATTATTGCTGTTAGCAAATGGGGCTCAATCTCTCTGTGAATGTTGTGAAAAACTATGGGGAACATGGTTCAGAATCTCCCCTCTTGAAAATGGGGAGGCCTCTGATTCTCTTCCTCCATTGGGGGGTGAAGATTGCTCCTCATTGGTTGAGGATTGTTTCCTGAAATGGGAACTCTCTAGCATTTCAGGGTTGTACCTGCTTAAGGCTGAGGAAACACCTATAGTGCCAGAAAAGTTCTCAGGCAGAGAATGACACTCAGATGTTTGAGGCAGGGCTTTGTCAGTTTGTTGGAAACTCTTCCACAGCTGCCTGTGAATGCAAGTGAGCTGAGAGGATGCAGAGTGGGAAATTAACAGACAATAGATAAGCCATATCTAAGTAGGAGGAAACCATACCCCCCAAAATATGCACTGTCTTGGTTTGCCAGGGCTGCTATGAGAAGTACCACACAATGGTTGGCTTGAACAACAGGAATTTTTTGTCTCAGGGTTTTAGAGGGTGCAAGTCCAATATTAAAGTATTGACACAGCTTGATTTCTCCTGAGTTAGCTGGCGATCTCTCCCTTCTTGTGTCTGAACCTCGGATTTCCACTGAATTCTGACTTCTACTGCCCTATTGTGCCTTAATTTTCTTTGCTTATAAGGACTCCAGTCACATGGATTAAGGGCCACCCTAATTCAACTTGGCCTCCTCTAAATAGGATCTTGAGAGATCCTATTCACACGAGTCCACAGTTTAATAAAAGCATCATCAAAGATCCTATTTACAAATTCACACCCACAGGGCTGGTGATTAAAGCTTGAACATGTATTTGTGGGGGACATGATTCAACCCCCAACATGCACTTACAGTGATTATTTTTGGGAACATGGGAGTTACATGGCATTAAAATGGTAATGGCAAATCCATTTCAACTCTCATGCCAACTCTGATCAACTGGTTGCCTAGAGTGCTGTGTTGAGAAGGATTTTCAATGGACTCAGTAGGAAATCATATCTTTATTAATTTGTGATTCTAGCCATGGAAATGGGAGAGAAGAGGGGTGGCATGTGGACCATGTATTTGCTAAGCCTGCTTTAAAGTGGAGACTATTTTTTTTTTTTAAGATTTTATTTATTTATTCATTTATCCCCCTTGCTGCTTGTGCTCGCTGGGTCAGCTAACCATGCCCCATGCTGGCGGGCTTGCCTTCACCAGGAGGCCCCGGGAACCGAACCCAGGGCCTCCCATATGGTAAACGGGAGCCCTACTGATTGAGCCACAGCCGCTTCCCTGGAGACTATTTTTTAAATTAACATTACAAGAGCTGAGTGAAACATATCTTTAATGAAATGAAATAAATTCTTCCATAGACTTGACCTTTCAAAATGTACAGTATTTAGAGTGCCTTTGGTTAATGGGAGAATTCTCCAATTATTGGTGTAATGAATAAGGCTGGGATTGACTTCATAAGAACAACAGTTATTATAGGTATTAGCTTTGTCATTCTGTTACATTTTTTTCAAGTAAACATGCTAAATTTTTTCCCACTAACACATTAAAAAATGAGACAAGTGTAATGCACATCTTGATGAAGAAAATATCATCATTTACTCTGGGACATGATTTGAGCTGCTATCCAAGTTCAAGAATGAGTATGATGTTAATACCTTGTACTATTAAAATTCAAACTGATTTCAAGTACTGTCAATATTACTTCCTAAATAGTTTTCAATTCTCATCTCCAATGATGCATCTGAGTCCAAACTACCAAAAGGACCTGCCTGGACCACTGTACCTGATCTACCTGCCACCTGCTTGTACCCTCTTCCATCTTTCTTCACACTGTAATCAGAACAATCTTTTCAAAGCATAAATCTGATCATGTCCCTCTTCTACTTAAAACCCTACAATCAGTTTCCTATGTCCCCCACAAAACCCTCTAAAACTCAGAAGTTTTCCAAAATGTCATTTTATCATTTTATGCTTTTTAGGACAAAGTAAAAATCCTTTACAGAAGCATCCCCACCGAACTTTCCAGGCTCACCTTGGTCTGGACTCCTACCTGCCTTGCTTTTTTCTACTTTAGTGCCAGTAGAGGCTTTCAGTTTCTCAGCACTCCAGGCTCCCTCTACCACTAGGCCTCTGAAGGCCCTTCCCTGCCCTTGTCAACCAGTTAACACCTGTTTATTATTCAGATCTTGGTTCCAGAGTCACGTCTTTCAGGGGAAGCATCCCAGACCTCCTTAAGGTGAATCTCATGATTAGAGGCTCTTATAGCTACACAAACCTCTCTTCAACACTTCTCTTTCCACCCCATTTCCATGGCAGAGGTCACTAATTGCTAAAGGTATGATTTCCTGTGATACTTTTTTCTCTCATTCTTGAGTCTAAAAGTTCTCTGAAGGCAGGAACTTAGTGTATAATTTTTTCATTACTGATTCTCCAACTCTTAGCACAGCACCTAGCATATAGTAGGTACTCAGTAAATACTTGTTGAATAAATGGAAGAAATATCAAAATGCATTTTTGCCAATACCCAAAATTTAAATTTATTCCTCTCTGAGAAAATCTTACATTTGTCTAGCAGTTTACCACTTAAAAGGCAGCTTGGGATATAATGTCATAATGTTATGAATTCCTTATGACATCCTTGTGAAGGAGGCAGGAAAGGGCTGATTATGCACATCTTACAAGAGAAACTGAGGTTCAGAAGTGCCTGCTCACAGGCATGCAAGAGGGAGGTGGCAGAGCCAGGACTCAGCCTACTTCCTCTCTAACTCCCAGTCTAGAGTTCTTTTCCCTTATTAAGCAGTTAGCAGACTAGTTAACTGCTCCAATCTTGCCCTAAAATCCTCTAGATAAGCACATAGATTTGAAATACCTACTTGGGTGATGCTTGTTGCTTTTATATTCAGTAGAGCAGAAAAGTCCAGCAGCACTGACCACGTGGTAGCCTGTGACCCAGGGGGCGATGGAAGAGCAGTTCCCAAGGCACACCAAGACCTATCATGTATTTGTACCTTAGAAAAGCCAATGTAAGGTGCATCATTCCAAGCTGCTGTTTTACTTAGAAAATTTAACACTTAACATGGACCCTGTAAAGTCCCACACAGGCAGAACTGGGTTGGAAGTACAGGAGAGATACAGATGCATGAGACTGAAGAGCCAGATGTGCTGGGCAGAGAACAAAACCCTCTACAACTCAGAAGTTTTCCAAAATGTCATTTTATCATTCTATTTCAGAGATGACAGAATGAAGAGCTGTTAGCAATGTGCCATGGTTGGGCCCTGCTATGTGTATAAGGTCGTGCCATGTTGGAGATGGTGGGGCCCTCCGAGCCATGCAATACCTCACTTTATAGATGCAGACACAGAGCACACCCTACCAAATCATCACAGAGCCTGTGACTTAACCACTAGATTTGCGTATCAGAAGTGATGTAAGTCTTTCCAAGCAGGGGGTAAACCAGCGCTTAAACTCTCCTCCTGCAAACTGACCTCCATGCTAAATAACATCAGGTTTTGTTTTGGTTTTAATCTTAAGAAAAATAATGAAGGTCTCTGCACTGGCAGAGAGCTCCCTTTATCGTTAACAATTAACTCTTAGTGATCACACAATACCTTTCGGTTGGGAATTGAATACAATTAAGTTGTCAGCTTGTTTCTCAATAATTTTCCATCATCCTCAAGTCACTTAAAAAAGGAACCTACAAGAAATTGAGGCTTTCAGGTTTCCAGCTACCACAATTACTCTTTAAAGATAAAAACGACTTGAAAAAGCATGAGCTGCCTTCTGTCACCTGTACATGACAAAGTGTTTGTGTTACCTGGACACCTAGGGATGCTACGGGTCAGGTTTGCACCTTGAAGCTGCATTAGTGCTGTGGGGCTCCTCACCTTGGACTCTGCACACAGCTTCAGTGGGGCCTGGAGAGGCTGCATCTTACATTTTTCCCTAATGGAATAACGAGTCAAGAACCATGCTTTACATTAAGAGCCCAACAGGCGCCTCTCCTCAGCCGGCACCCTGCTCTTACTGAATCTGGTACTTCATCACAGCCGACATTTCATGCCTCCTCTGTCCTCATCCGCCTCCCCCATGATGGGGAACTGGAACATTATCTTCCTTCTGTTATGGATGAAGGTCAAACTGTGTCTCTAGCTGCTGCTCCTGCTGACTGGGCTGCTCTGACTAATGATGACTAATGTTTTACAGAACAGCATGGAGAACGTGCCACATCTACCTTTTTAATGAGACCAGGGTTCACTCCTAAGTCCTTATGTTTCTCACTTTACTCTGTTCCCTTGGGGTCACCTTCATTCTCATGCCTTTAGCTTTCATCTGTGTGAGAATACTTTTCAGTGCTGTCTTTCCAATCCAGACCTCTACTCCTTACACTCCTCAACCCCATATGTCCCTCACTTCTCACTCGTTCATTCATTTACTTATCCATCATTAAATTTAATAACTACTGCAGGCCCAGCATTGCCTCTCTGGACAACTTACTAAGACAAAGGTAGTAATTTCTTTTGCTGAATCTGCCACTCCTTCCTCAGGGCTTTGTCCTCGCCCCCTTTTACTCTTTCTACTAACACACTCCTCCAGTGGGGAGCTCATTTTCTTCCCAGGACTTCTCCTACCACTGATGATTTCTGAATCTGCTTCTGTCGCCACAGTCTTTCCCTGGAGTTCAAGCCACAGTGTCCATCAGTATCTGCACTGACTACAGAATCCACAAACTCATCATGGCCAAGAATGAATGCAGTCTCTTTCCCCTGAAGCTTGCTCTACTCTTCAAAAGGCCCTAAATCCATAAATGGAATCAGCAACCTCCAGTTTCAAACTTGTTCTCTCCATCCTCCTCTACATTTCATCAGTTCTGTAGGTTCTACCTACTTGATATCTCTTGGACTGACCGTTTCTCTCAATTTTTATTCCTACTGTTTAATTCAGAACCCTAGAACCACATAACTTCTTGCCTACACTACTGTAAGTGACACCTAATTCACTCTTTCCTCTCTTCTTGCCCCTCTAGTTCCTTCTTTCTATTATTACTAGAGAAAATTTTTTTAAGGTGTACATTTGAACACATTGCTTCTCTTTTCTTCTATACTGGTGCTTGGCTTGCTGCAGAATGGAGTCCAAACTCCTTAGCATATAAGCTTGTGTCTCCAGCCTCATTGCTTACAAAATCCCACCTCACATCCCTCTCTCCATCTGTCCCACTCTACTCACAGCTCTCAGGACACCCCACGATGTTTGGTAGCTCTGTCTTTGCCCCACAATGCTCATTTCTATCTGTAATTTCCTCTCCATCTTGTCTGCCTAGCAACTAATTATATTTCTTCATGTCATAGCTCAAGCACCACCTCCTCCATGAAATTGTTCCACTGACGCTTCTCTCCTAGGTAGAATAGACCAGTCCTGCTTCTGTGCTTCCCAAGGTCCCAGGCTGCACCTCTATTGTGGCTTCTGTATACATTTGGGCACTTGGTTGTTTATGTCTCTGTGCTGACTAGATGGGAAGTCTCTGGAGGACAGGGGCCATGTCTTAGTTGTCTTTGCACACCCAGGACCCAGTGAAAGGTCCATGGGAAGCATTTAATGAATGCTTCCTGAATAAATAAATAACAGGGATATATATCCTGAAAAAGGGTTCAGTAGTTTGATATTTTGTTTCTTTTTAAAAAAAAAGTATTTTTAGTATGGCTAATGTACTAAAGTACTAAAGTACATGGCTAATGTACTGTCTTCCCCTTCAACAGAGGATCAGTGCAAGGGGTAACCAGTTATATTTCAGCTGAGGCATAAGTCATAAGCTTTAAGTAATAAGGGTACAAAAGAATAGAATTGCAGAATTTTAGAAATAGAGTGGACTGAAGCAAACATTTGCTCCAACCCTTTTGTTTTACAGAGGAGGAAGCTGAGCAATTTGATGATGTGCAATGAAGTCACATAGCTAATTAATGGCAGATTTGGGACCAGATCCCCATTCAGTGCCCTTATGGCTTTGCCGTGTTAGGGAAGTAACTTTGATTGAGTTTCAATTGTGTGCTAGTAACTGCTCTGGAGCATGTATAGACGTTTGATCCCACCATCTCAATGGTAAGTGCTGCTGCTAAGTTTGTAATCCCTACCTTTTATCTGCTCCTTCTTCCTTCTCTCTAGTGCCAACACACTTGTGCTGAACACACACATTCCTTTCTTGAATCACTGCCCATGTGCCCATGTAAGACCCTCTGTTGCTTCTCTGATCTTGAGAGTCTGCCTCACAAGCCTTCCTTACTTCTTGTGCTTGACTGCATTAACTCTCCTCAAAATTCTCCTGTCCCCCAGTGGCTTTGTCAGATTTTTCATAATTTTTTTAATATCCCAATTTTAAAATTTTATTTTAGTTTTTCTAAATTATATATTTTATTTCTTATATTTAAACCTATCATTATTTCATTTTCCTATTAATTGTATTTGGCAATATTCTTGGTTTCATTTTTGTAGAAGTTTTGGATCACAGAAGGGTTACAACTGTGGCAGGGGAAGATCATTGTGTGGGGTGTCAGTGATGGGGGATACATTGGAGGAAGTTCACCTGGACATATATAGAAGGTATATAAATGTGTTCAAATGTTCATGGGTCATTGTCACATTGGGTAGAGATTCACACAATAACCGAAAGAATGTTGAATTCTCATCCTTGGGAGCTCTGCCACATTCTCTAATGGAACAGCAACAATCCCACAAGTACAAAGGCAATGACTGATGAAGAAGGATGATCCACTGATGGGCCTTTGATATTGATGACTATGCTTATGAGCCTTTGCTCCTGAAATTGTCACTTAGCCTAGTGTTGTAGGGTGCCTAAGAGTTATCTCCTGAGAGCCTCCATATTGCTTGAGTGTGGACTCTCTAAGCCAAACTCAGCATATGGATGTGTTGTCTTCCCCCCAGCATGGGACATGACTCCCAGGGATAAGCCTCCCTGGCACTGAGGGATTACTACCAAGCACCAGCTTGTGATACAACTGGAAAAAGACCTTGAATAAAAGGGGGCAAAAGGTAAAGATAAAATGAGTTTATATGGCTAAAAGACTTCAAAGTGAGTCAGGAGGTCATCAGAGAGGCAACGCTTATGCACATCTCAGCAGGATCTCATAGACTGCCAAAGTAGATACTACCCCAAATAGTGGGGCTTCTGAGGGTTCTGGAGACACCCAGTTGCTACAGTCATGGCAGATAGCTCTGGAGTTTGGTGCCTTGCCAGTGGGCCCTACTCTGGACTTTGTGCTCCCAAGTGTGACAGAGTTGGACTCAGTTGTGACTTCTCTACACATGCCTCTTCTGTTCCTTCTATTCGAACCTATAGTTGGTACTGGAGTTGGTAGGTGTATGTCCAAAAGATTTGAATCTCTGGGCTGTCCATGTGCCAGCTGGGCCCTGAGCCTCAGTGGAATTGCAACACCTACTCTCCAGTTCATTGGGCTCACCCAGGACAACTATCAAGGAGGTGAGGATGGACAACCACCACACCAAGGAACCAAGAAAGTCTACAACTGCAAGCAAGAG
This sequence comes from Tolypeutes matacus, assembly GCA_026826555.1. Taxonomy (NCBI): domain Eukaryota; kingdom Metazoa; phylum Chordata; class Mammalia; order Cingulata; family Chlamyphoridae; genus Tolypeutes; species Tolypeutes matacus. The sequence goes on from JAKSZT010053770.1 coordinate 29,238,174, forward strand.
AGTCCTATCCATCAGCCATATGGGAACAACCCCCCCCCTCTCAATTAGAGGTGGAGTGGGCATCACCATCCCAGAATCCTCAGGATTGGGGAATAAAATATGGGCTAGAGTGGACTTACTGGCATTCTACTATAGACTTATTGGGATTCTAGCAATGGAAGAAATTATATCATTGATGCGGAGACAGTGGTCACTGGAGGTGCTGAAGGCAAGGAGAGGGAAAAAGAGGTGTAATATGGGGGCATTTTTGGGACTTGGAATTGTCCTGAATGACATTGCAACAGCAGATAAAGGCCATTATATATCCTGCCATAACCTACAGAATTGAGTGGGAGAGAGTGTAAAGTACAATGTAAACCATAATCCATGCTTAATGGCAATGTTCCACAATGTGTTTATCAATTGCAATGAATGTATCACACTAATGAAAGAAGTTGTTAATGTGGGAAAAGTGGGAGGTGCGGGGAGTGGGGCATATGGGAATCCCTTATATTTTTTATGTAACATTTTATGTAATTTAAGTATCTTCTAAAAATAAATAAAAAATATATTTAAAAAATAAATTCCTAAGGCAGGTTTGACAGTTCCCTTTGCTTTTCTGTTGTTAATGTTTTCTTCTAGCTCCTCCCGTGGCTTTTCCATCAGGCTGACTGCTCTCCACAAGACCTACCCTGAGCCCTGAGTAAATTCCCCATTCACTCAGGCATTCTTATTCCCCAGACATCTCCTCCTCACTCCTCAAAACCACTGAAGGCTCTCAACTTATTGCCTCAAATTAACTTCAGTTGTGAGATATCAGAAGCATTTAGTTGAGAAGTGGAGTAAATTCCTGGTTTAAAGTGATTTAGCATGATGCTGTGGGGAGCTAAGAGTGGCCAAATTAATAACCAAAAGCAAAATACGAACATGGTACTGAAAGAGTAAAAAAGTACATTAAATAATTGGCAAATTGGATAATCAAAAACATTTGGGAAAAATTCTGATTCTTTATATAATTCATATTTTATCTTCCAGAAGATAAGGAAAATAGAATATGATTATAAATGACAGTTGGGCATTAATTTTAACTTAAAAAGTAAAATATGCAAAACATAGCTCTTACAAAAGCCCTGGATACTTGGGAGTGGAGAGAGTTTCATGTTGAGTATACACATTCTGTGTCTTCTTGTACAAGCATATTTGCTTGAAATATGCCAAAATCCTGGATGGTTTCAGACAAATATACCATGTGTGCTATAGGTTGGCAAATAATTGGTGTTGATTTCTTTTTCTCTTTTCAGCAGCTGTTTCAATTCATATATACAAGCTATTTGTAAGTTTCCTACCTTGCTTTATGTTTGCCAGCTTCACTAGAAGTATGGTGAGAAATAACAAAAGACAATGAAAACCACAAAAAGTCACAAGCAATAAGTAGTATTTCCTGAGGTTGCTCTGTGCTAGACACCATGCCAAGCACTTCATGTTGAGTCATTTAATCTTCTCAGAAACCTTGTGAAGGAGGTTCTCTTGTCATTCCATTTTACAGATGAGGTAACAGAAGATTTAGAGAGATGAAAAGGAATTTACCCCAAGTCACATGGTTACTGAGAGGCAGAGCCACGGTTTTATACTTAGATCTTATTTAACTCTCAACTTAATAATCTTAAATAATGTGTTTATTACACTGTCTGCAAACATGATATGGTTAGAAAACGGGCAGGATGACACTATGGTCACTATATTTTTATTTTATTGTTAAAAGAAAACTAATCAAACTTTGCCATTTGATGTTTCCTAATACGTGGTACCTAATGAGGTAACAAATGAAAATGGAGAGAAGACAATCTCCTTAGATTAAGTGGAAATTGACACCCCAAACACAGATATTCCTCAAACAATAAGGAAATCCAAATAATTAGCATTGATATAAAAGGGCCTACGAAAGAGTGGAAAATTAAACCAAACCAAACCAAACCCATAAAACTTACCCAGGGCAGAAGAAATATACACAAAATAACTAGAAGAAAAAGAATCTACTTCATGTAGCATGGTCATGGGGAGATATCACAAACAACACAACTGTGAGTATTTTTGTGGATCATAGAAATAACCTAACATGCCTGACAAAGTCAAGGAGGTGAAGCAGATGGACTGCTCTCTTCTCTGGCTGCTATACAGCAGTTTCAGGGTGTGCAGGTGTCATACCTGGAAGCTTTCATCTTTTAAGACTTGTGAGTTTGAGTTTGTATTTTTTCCATTGCATCAGTCTTTCTTTAAGATTAGAAAAACACATAGGTTTTCTCACTCTAATCCCTAGACCATTTGTTTTCTCACCTTTCTTAAAATGCTCTCTTCTTTCAAGAGCCTTCTGTACTAACAAAAAAAAAAAAAAAAAAAAAAAAAGGTCTCATGTACTTGACTGAAGAACGATGCAGAGATGTATTTTTTAAGAGTCATCTTTGAGATTTCCAGAAATAGGAATTTTATTCTAAAAGTACTTGTAAAGAGGGAAGTCATAAATGGTGGTAACAGATTTAATTTAGAAGTGAGTGAGTATGACTTTCTCAAAAGTCATCAGGGTGGGGAGGAAGGAACAGTTAAGATCTAATGGGGTATTTAGTGGTCATGGGAAAGGTTTTTTCATTACCTTACAGTAATGGACACACACAGGACATGGTAAATATCATCAAAACTTATTAGACTGTATCGTCTAAAAAAAAAAAAAGTCATCAGACTTTAAAGAAACATTAATAAAGGATTTATAGAACATATTATCAAATAATTTGAGTAAATATTTACCAATAGTTTAAATAAAATTAATAAAATATTCATAAATTTGCCAAATAATTTTACCATTAGAAATGGTGATAAGGACCTAGTGAGATTGTTTACTTTAATAAAGCCATTTAGAGTTAATGCTACAAGTCTCTCTCTTTTATGGTTTATGGCCAGTATTTTGTATGACCCTTCTCTTTGCATCATAATGTAAACTGAAAAACTTATGGTATAAGGGTTGGTAGGAATCCAGAACAGAACTTGTATGCTTTTGAATCCTTAGCTGGAAAGGGACCGGATGAGAACAAGATATTGTTATTAAATTCATCATCATTATTAAGTCTTTTCTTACGAGAGCCACTGCTTTTTTCCAGGCATTTAGGACACTATTTTAAAACAAAATTGCTCTCACATCTTTTAAACTTACAAAAACTCAGGTACAATCGACTTGCGGAAGCAATTACTCTCCCATACATTTATCATCCCTTGGATTAAAATCATGTAAAGCCCCAAACTGCCTGAGTCAAAGGCATGTAGTTTATGGTAACACTTTCTTATTCTCAATTTCCACAGGATACATAGATTTTATTGTGAAATAAAATGGCTTGCACAGTTGGTATTTTTGTGGTTTTGTACTGATCTGCTTCATTTGGGGACTGGGGTACAGGACCAATGAACAGTGCAGAGTTTAAGCAGGAGGAAAATAAAATTTTATTCTTTCTTTAGAATAGTTAAAACCAAAGTTTTTACCTGTAGATGACTTCTGAGATGAGTTATTTATTATGTTGTGTGGGCTAAAAAGATCTCTATGCATTATTGTTCACAACAACAGTTTATATCTTACAGAGTGAGCCATAAATGCTCTTTTTGGCTTTAATTCACTAAATGTTTTTCTGGGAGAAAGTGTATCAATAAATAATGTGAAAAAGTTTACCTACTTGTTTTATTTCAAGAGTCTCAATTCCCAAAGAGGAAACGCCTCATGGTGAGTGACAGTTTCTGGAAATCTACTTCTCTCTGTCCCTCTCTCATCCTCAAGCCACCACAGCGGTCAGTCATCCTCCTCACGTTCCATGGACCCTAGTCCGTTACCCGGAGCAGGTAACAGGCCCTCTAGGTCTGGCAGCTCCTCCCCTTTCCCCTGCCCACCTCCAACTTACTTAGAACCAGCCTAGCTGGCCCAGGTCCAGCAAATAGCCTGGAAATAAATCACTGCCTTTCTTAGCACTGCTAAAAGGGGCCCACTACTCTAAGAGTCCAGTGTTGACCACTCACCTAGAGATCAGTTGTCAGGCTTATTTTCTGAGATTTCATTTTCCCACATGAGCAGGCTTGCCTGTCAGCCTATTGCCAGGAACACTATGCCTGTATTTAGCATCAATAGAATTAACCTAAATGACTGTTGTGAAGGCCCTCTTCCTAATTAATTTTCTTAGCATTTATAAAAATCACTCATTAAAAAACATTTTCTGAGTATTTATTTACTATGTATCTGGCTCCAAGTGTTCATCTCTCTTTACATCAAAGCTATAGAAGTAGAGCTATGTTAGGGCACAATTCTAATAGCAAAATAGTCTGAATATTGGTTGGGGTAAGTCTGTTTCAAAATCAAGTCCATATTTGTGAGGACTTGCCAGAGAGAAGCCAGTTTCTTCCTGAACACCCTTATTCATGAGGTATTCCAAAAGAGCTTTATTCCACCAGAGCCCACCTCCTTCTGTGTGATTAAAATATTTCTAGGTAAAATAAAATTCTTTTCGTTCTTTGAGCATCCAATGCCAGATCTTAGTTTCTGCAGGTCTTTGCACCCTAAACCACACAGCCACATTGCAGAGCTCTCGAGGGCACAGTTGACTGATAGATAGTCTAAGACAAGAGAGTTTTTCTCAAATGATTTCTGGGTAAAATAACAATTTTTGCTATTATAAAAATGTCTTATCTATTAAGGATCAACACTTCTGTCAAAATATATTATTAGGAAAATGAAGTTAAAAAATACAAACCCTGATTTTTTAAATTATTTGATTCAACAGACATAAAATTACTTGTCAATTTTAAATGCTTCCTCTCAATTACTTATGACTTTCATTGAGCACTGGTGACAGTAGTCCCTGGAACCCCACTGGTCTGTGAGCCACACTCCAAATAGCACTTACCAGTCTAGGGCATACATTCTATGGAGTTGTGTAATACAGAGGTCCTGTCTAAGCCCCAAGCATTATGGAGAAAGTGTACAAATGTACAAAGAAAGAGAAGGGGCCAGTAGGAACTTCTCACAAATGAGACTTTTTAAAGATAGGCAAAATACAAGGCATCACTATCTTTACTTAAAGTTTATACTTGAGCCTTAGACCAACTTAAAGTTGGGACTTCATATCCATGCTTATTAGTAATCTGGTGTCACTGGCAAGAATGAGAACTTTTTCAATTAACTCAGATATTCTGGCCAGAGTTCAAGTTGGGTAATTGCACCTGCCTACATGAATGCTTTCCGCCACTGAAATTATACTTCCTCTCTTAAACTACTGTGTAATATCATAGTCTGCCTTTGAATAGATGCTATTAGAAACTTCAGAAGTAACTACCATTTCCTGCCAGGTGAAACAATAAAAAAAACCTCGTGTGTGTGTGTGTGTGTGTGTATGTGTATATTTTCCTGTGAGATTTACAAAGATACAAATGGCTTCTCAAGGAAAAAAAATAGATAAATATAAAGACAAAATGATATTTTTATCAGAACAGTTATGTCACTAAATATTTATACAACAAGGCCATGGGACCACATAAGTGAGTCTTTTATAAATAAGAAGATGCAGATGCCAATAATTGCAGGGCCTGGAAAAGCATGATTAAATGCATGGGTGTTAAAGTCAGACTTTAGTTTGATAACAGATATTTTGTGGGACAACATCGTTTAAAAGAGAGATTTAAAAGATCTTCAAGAAAAGTTTAGGGTATAAAGCTATTTAAGGCTCCAACCTCACTGCACAATTTTGGTGTGCTTATTCTTTTCTTGTACAGTTGGTATAAAAAGGGCTATAAAAGTAGAACTCTCTGAATATTCATTTAAAAATAAAAATAGACTTCTTAGCTCCTTTTTTCTTTTCCTGAATCTAGTTCCACATTGTTGCCAGAGTCGTTTCCCTAACACATGCTCATCATATAATTCCCTTAGAAAGTGCCTACATTTGTTTATCATTTCTCATCAAAGCAAGTCTTGACACTCCTGCTAGAAGGCTCTACAGGATCTGATTCTATCTCGCTTATGCAACATTATCTCCCATTACTTCCCAACACGAACTTTCACTGGAGCTGAAGTGATCTCCAAAGAATCCCCCTTACTGGTCCTAGGCCTTCTCAGCTCTAAACTCATGTATTACAAAGCTACTCAATGTGGGAAGTTCCCCTTTTAACCTTAAATGCATGTACATCTTTATCTTACCATCAGGATATTCTTTTGACAATTTCCTATCCCTTTTATTTGCATCACAAGATTTATACTTAATTACATGCTTTTTTTTTTTTGTTTCTTGGTCATTTCATATGTATAAACTTCACATCCTCAATGAAATGATGTACACTTTGTGGGCCTGGCTAGTTCTCCCCTCCAGCTCCCAGTGGTATTCTCTCTCCTCCTCCCCAGTCAGCTAGGGAAGGTTTGCCAAAGAAGCTTTTAAATCCGGTGCTTTAAAAAATCCTTAGGAAGAAGCATCCGCAGTCATTGTGAACACCTAGATTAGAGGCTGCAATCTTTTTTGGTCATGGGTCAGATATAGCTTTGCAGGCTATATAGTCTCTTTTGCAACTACTCAACTCTTGTTATTGTAGTGTGAAAACAGCCATAGTCAACAAGTAAACAAATGAATGTGGCTGTGTTCCAATAAAATTTTATGGACACTTAAATTTGAATTTCATATAATTTTCATGTGTTGAGAAATAGCATTCTCTTTTATTTTTTTTCTCCCCAACCACCTAAAAATGTAAAAATCATTCTTAGCTCGAAGACCATATATAGCAGATGGTGAACCCAGTTTGGCCCGTGGGCTACAGCTTGCTGACCCATGACCTAGATCACTGTTTCTAAAGTTGTGGTTCCTGCAGCATGTGCATTAGAATCACCTAGTTGTTGGGAGTTCATAGAAAATATAACTTCGGTGAAGCAGAATTTCTGAGGATATTAAGGATATTAACAAACTGCTGTGGATCACTACATCTGAATGACTACTATGTTTGTAATTGGTATTTCATCGGGAGCCAGTGAGCAAGATTATAACAGAGAGGGACAATGACAGAACAGGCAGGCTCCTTAGGAACTTATTTTATAAGTTTCACAACCTAAGAAGGGAGACATCAACAGAAGAGATTCCATCCTTTAAATAGCATTTTAGAATCAGAAAATTTAAAACTTGGAATTTCTCAGTGTTTGCATTTAAAAATATATGCTATTCTGAATATCTGTAGATGTAGCAAATCTTTAAGTTAAACTCAGTAAAAATAGAAATGTATTCACAGGGAAGGAAAGAAACTCACATTCCTTACTAAATATAATGTATTTGAAACTAAAATGTAAATAAGAAACAATCTTTATGTTTAGGCACAAAACGAAACCTTCTGTAGCTGAGGCCTTTCTAACCTATAGCAAATTCAGGAGAAATGCTTTCTTTCATACTGAACAAATAGTTCTAAAGGGCAGATATAACATATTTCTCAAGACCTTATTACCTAATAAATCTCTCAATAACTTCATTACCTAAAATCTGGATTAGGAAAAAGCATCTTTTGGGAAGGAGCAGGACCCTCTGGAATGCTGTGCCGGTTGGGGTCCATCTGGCCAACATGACTGAATTGAGGTTTCCTGAGTAGGAGAGGTCTGGTAGATCTACCAATTGTCATCACCTGCATTTTGCAAGTTATTCTCAAACTATCAAGGAAAGGAGTGGAGCAGTTGAACAAATAGGAATGGCTTTTGTGCTTCTCATTAGCTGGAAGTTTGACTCTAACTTCCACCATAACCAAAATTTATCAATGCCTCCTTTGTGTCAGGTGCTATGTTAAGTGTTCTGTGGTTTTCTTGTTCAATCCTCACAATAAGCACACAAGAAGTTATGTTTTACCAGTGAGGAAAGTGAAGCTTGGGGATACTAAAGTACATGTCAAAGGCCACATAGGTCAAATCAGGACCAAGATTTAGCTCAGGGCTTGTGTTCTTCACAACTATACTGTGTTACCTCCTGTGACCATCATATTGGAAGAAAACCAGGCTTTGGTGGGCTTTCATTCACTTAGAATGAGGAAGAAATCTGAGATGGGCTCTGGAAAAATAGGTTGAGTCTCATGTCAAAGAAGTCAGCGCTCTGCTTGGCAGAGCATTATGCTAGGTCAGGAACAGGCACCCCTCCGGTTCCTGCTAGATCACTGAGCCTGCCAATCAACATGTCAAGGAAGGAAGTGATGTTTTCACCTTCTACATTAATGCTTGTTTGGGAACCAGTGAGCAAGTTCCTAACAGGCTTCTTAGGAATAAACTTATCTTACAAGACCTCTAAACCAAAGAAAGGGACATCAAGACGGGGACACCACAGACTTGATTAGAGAGAGTGCCTGAATTCTGATAGAAGTGGACAAAGACATCTATGAAAGCTGGGACTCCAAACACAGTTTCAGAAGATAGCCAACCTTTCCTGGCCAAGGGATCCACCAATACCTAGTAAAGGGGGATGGGTGATCCAGAGAAAAACCATTGTTTGAAAATTGCTGTTTAATTTGTCTAAATTAACTGTTAGCAAACTGCATATATTTCAATTAACACATTTTTTTTGCCCTTATTAATTTCCCAAGTATTGCTCAAAGGAATAGCACCTGAACTAATTAGACTAAATATTGTGCTCATCTCCTCATGTCTGATTAGGAAGAGCAGGTAAGTTCCCCTAAACTTGAGAACATTATTTTGAGTTAAAGTTCTTTCAGACATTGTGGAGTTAGAGTAAATTGCAAATTTTATGTTATAACAATTACAGTTTTAAAGTCTAACTATGTGTGGTATACAGAACTACGTTTATAATATAATATATATTTTTAAGGCCTGGAGTGATAAGAATGATTTCTGATCACTTCTTTTAGAACATTGGTTTTATTTTTCTGTTAGAATCAATGCTATTTAAGCATTTGCAAGAAGTGGATGTAAGTTAAAAAAAAAAAAAAACAACTTTCTATTGCTAGTAGTTTTTTAGGGAATATGCAATTGTTTTGAATAAACAACTTTTGCAGTACAGATGTGAAAAAGTTCACAATTTCCACCTATCATCCTGACTTTGATTTTAATCAATAATTTTTCAGATTTCTGAAGGTATAAATTTAAATTCTAGGCTTGCATGCAAAAGTATAAAAAGGGTCTCTATTCATCGAGACTGTCAGGGTCTACTTAAGTAATTCATTCTTCTGAGGAAAAAAAAGAACAAATTTGGAGAAGGACAGTTCAGATTCTGGTCATCTTTAGGTTTTTGTGAAAACCCTGAACAAATGACCTTCCCTCTGTCCTGATTTGAGTTTTTGTGGACCTTAAAGCAAATCCATTCTAAATTCAGTTAAGGGACCTTTTGATTAGATCACTTTTGATTAGATCACTTCAGTTAAGGGCCATTGATTAGATTGCAGGACTCAGGGTGGGTCTTAATTCTTTACTGTAGTCCTATATAAACTGAGGACAGAAGAGGAAAGCTGCCATTTTTACCCTGCCACATGAGAGAGGGCTCCAGGATCACCTACAGACACAGAAAGACAGAGAAACCCGAAGGGGCTGAGAGGGAGGCCAGAGGCTGGTATCAGTGGAGCAGCCTGAAGCTGAAGAGATAAGGCATATGCCTTATTGTCCACAACTGAACTTGGGGAGGAAGAAAGCCTGAGGAAAAAGGCAGAGACTGGTTGCCATTTTGTCTTGTCACGTGGCAGGAGTCCAGGATTGCCAGCAGCTGACCTTTGGTGAGGCAGCGTCTCTGATGATGCCATGATTTGGACAGTTTCACAGCCTCAGGACTGTAATATTTTTCCCTAATAAATTCCCATTATAAAAACCAATCCATTTCTGGTATTTTGCATTGGTAGCCTTTAACAAATTAAACCAATTTCTACTTTATTGGCTGTCTCAGAAGTTTCCTTGCTCAGTGTTCCTTTCTCTGCCTTCCCCATGTAGTTTCTCAAACGTTTTGAGACACATGACTCAAAAGAGTCATTAACTGATATTCATCTACTTCTACAGTTTAAAGATTGTTGAAGTAGGTTTTCTTAGGATCCTCAGAGAGGTCTTTAGTAATTTGGTGTAACTCTTTTCTATTAAATTAGGAGATTCTGTCACTTGATCAGGATCAACCATGTGAAAGGCCAAACTGTATGCTGGAATATGCTAGAGCAGTGCTCCTCAAACTTTTAATATGTATTGAATCACTTGGGGAAACTTTTTAAAATTCAGATTCTCATTCAGTAGGTTTGAGATGGAGCTTAAAGTTACTTGGTTTCCCAGGTAAAATGTGGATCCCGGTACTTGACCACATCTCGAGGAACAAGGTGTTGCTATAAGATTAACTGAAAAAGCTCAGCATACTCTTCTGGAAGCAGAAAGAACAGATCTGAGGCCACAAGTTCAGAGAAGATTGAGTTAATTTGGAGTCCTACTTCTGGGAAAGAACCAGAATATTCCTCAATAGATAAATTACTTCTTGGAATTGTGAATAGGTAGGTTTTTGGATGTGCATTCCTGTCCTATGATGGCAGGAAAGCTTAGCATTCCTGGCCCATGGGCAATAAATGCTAGCAACACCTCAAGTCCTTTGTGATAACTGATGAAGAAAAGCAGCCTCAGTAATAAACAGAACTCCATGCCACACATTCTGAAAGCTGAAATGACAACTAAAGATTCTTAATGTTTTGCTCTACCAGATATGCATTGTAACAATTTTATGTATCCTTAAAGGTTTGCTGGACAAATATGGTGACTTCTACCGTCGATTATTAGCACTCCATTCTAATAGCCTTCCTCAAGTTTGCTAACCTATGATGACAAGATTCTTTTTCCCTCTCCTTCCCTGAAAGTTTTTATTCTTTTCCCCTTCATTGAACACAAAGTGATTCTTGGAAGGAGGGTTAGGGGTGGGGAAAGCCTGTAATTCTGATGTGTTGACTGATAAGTACTTCCTTTAAATCTCCAATGAAGTTCTTACAAACTGGAAAAAAAAGAATCTTATTTCAAAATCTGATCCTGAGGTCTTTTTTCCAAAACACAACCAAAACATTGCACTATAGAGTCATGAATGCACCCTTGAGATGGGGGAGGATGAGACTGCCATCAGCCAGGAACCACAGTTAGAAGGTAATTCACAGTAATGCACAAGGAAAAATCCACATAGGAGAAAAAGAGGGTAAAGGAGTTCAGGTATTGTTAAGGTATAATGTTGGAAAGTATGTAGCTTCAAACAAAATTGCTGAGCAAACTCATGAATTTAGATATGGATTTTGCTGACAAGACCAAATAGAAGGATCACTGAAAATTAAAGATGTAGAAGTAATGTAATCTTGCTTGTATCTTTTAGTAAAAGAATTATCCTTAGTTTATAGACAAATGGAAATTAGAAGTAAAGTATGATGTTATTACTGAATTTGTATCCATTTTTAGAAGTATATTATAATTAGGCTAACAGCATAGTTTTATATCAAGAAAACTATACAAAATTTATTAATTTCTCACAATATATGTGACCAAGGCTGACAGGGCAGTAAATTGTCCTCCTGACAATTGTTGTGTTGACTTGTGTAGCAGTTTGAAGCTTTCATGGACCCCAGAAAATCCTGTTCTTAAAGCTAATCCATTACTGTGCATGTAAACCTATTATAGGTGGGATCTTTTGATCAAATCACTTCAGTTAAGGGCCTTTGATTAGATTGTGTGACCCAGGGTGGGTCTTAATCCTCTTAATGGAGTCTTTTTGTAAATGGAGGCATAAAAAGCTGTAGACTCAGAAAGAAGGCCACAGAGATAGAGGAGAACCCAGGAGCTGAGACAGAAGGCCCTGGGAACCAGAAGCTGGAATCAACATAATAGAGAGGCTGAGAGGAAGCCACATTAGCCAGAATCTGAAAACAACGAATCCTGGACGAGAGGGGAGTGATGAGCAGATGCTGCCATTGTGCCCTGCCACATGCCTGAACACCCACAACTGCAGCTCAGTGAGAAAGCATCTCTGATGATGCCTTGATTTGGACACGTTCATGGCTTCAAAATTGTAAGCTCATAAGTTAATAAATTCCCATTGTATAAGCCACCTCATATCTGGTATATTGCATTGGCAGCATTTAGCAAACCAAAACAGAAATTGGTACAAGGAGAGATACGTGCTGCTATGCAAATACCAAAAATGTGGGAACAGCTTATAGATTGGATATGTGGGAAGAATTGTGAGATTCTTGATAGAAAAGACCTAGATTGCTTTGAAGAGACTATTGGTAGGAATATGGATGCTAAAGATACTTCCAGTGAGGCCTTAGACAATGATGACTGTGTCATCATTGCAAGCTGGAAGGAAGGCGATCTTTACTTTAAAATGGCAGAGAACTTGGAAAAATTGACTCTTGGTGTTAGATGGAAGGCAGAATTTGAAAGCGACAAGCTTGGATTTTTAGCTGAGATTTCCATACTAAATGTGGAAAGCGTGGCCTGGCTTCTCCTTGCAGCTTATGGTAAAATGCAAGAAGAAAGGGATCAGCTGAAAACTGAACTCTTGAGATGAAGAAACTAGAAATTGATGGTTTGGGAAATTCTGAGCTGGAAAATGAGTCCCCAGAGGATTTAACTGAACATAGAACCAGCCAGTCATTTCAGTGTAAGTCAGAATTGGAAATGCAGTTATCCAGGCAGGCTCTGTGGAAGGTTTTTCTGTCAGATGGCTTGGACCCCTGTGTGCTAAATGCAAAAACTACCAGGTTTTTTTGAGATCTGTCTGAATGGAATCACTGCCAGCCTGGACTAAAAGGGACAGAAAAGGGAGAGATTGAGGGAAAAATGACTTCAAAGGCAGAACCATGGTAGCTGAGGTCTGGACCGAAAACATCTTCTCGGGTCAAGAGAGGCACCCTACTCATATGTGTGGAGAGGGTGAGTCTGCCACAGAGCTTGGAGAGGGCCAGCCTTCTACCCCGTTGTTCAAGGAAAGTGTTCCCATCCTAGGCTTCAGAGAGGGTGGGGCACATTCCAAGGGTGGGGAGAATTTGGTTGCCATCCCACTGTTCTGGTGGGGTTGAGCCTGTACCTTGGAGATTGGGGAGAGTCTGGTGGTCACCCCAGTTTTCTCGGACGGTGAGGCCTAGAGTTTGGTCACCACCCCGCTGTTCTAAGGAGGTTGAACCTGTGCCCTGGAGATTGGGGAGAGTCTGGTAATCATCCCAGTGTTCTTAGCAGGTGTAGTCTAGAGCTCGGCCGCCATCCAGATGCTTGATGAGGATGGAGCCAAGAACGTGACTGCTGGACAAGCCCTTGGAAAGGTTGGGACTGCTGTTTCATCAGGTTGCGAGGGAAAGGAAAAACCATGGTTCTGTAGATGACCCTCACACTTTGAAACGTAATGGAGTATGCTCTGCAGGTTTTTGAAACTGTTTGGGACAATTTCTCCCTATGGAAATGAAAACATTTATTCTATGACTGTCTCTCCTTTGTATACTGAAGCAGAAACTTGTTTTTTAAGTTTTACAGGCCTGAGGCAGATTTCATGGCCTCAGAACTGAAAGATTTTAACTTAATAAAGCCCATTATAAAAGTCAACTCATTTCTGGTATATTGCTTTGGCCACATTTAGCAACAGGAAACAACTTGGTAATCATTGTGGGTACACTTAACAATCAGAGAGTCACTGACCACTTGGTGGGTGTGGGTAGAGTAGAATTACTTAGGCTAACACTCCATTAAAATTTATTAAGGGGGAGAAATAAATAAATAAATAAATATTTTTAAAAATCTTTATTAAAAGGCTAGGCATCTCCCAGACAGGAAAGCACAAATGTATCTTTCTGGGATTCTCCTGTGAAATTCTGAAGAAGGATAATGGCAACCCCAAAGCTTAAAAACAAATCTTGACATTTAGAAATGACAAAAGTATTTACAAAGCATTGTTGGATGCTGGGAGGGTCTCCCTAAAAGAAATAACATCTGATTTCAATTCTCAAGGATGAATAAGAGCTTGTTAAAAGTACATGGAAGAGGAGGGATTTTTCAGGCAGAAAGAGCCGGCAATAACAAAGATATCTGAACAATAGTTTTGTGTTCCTAGGAAAACATAAGTTCCATGAAGGCAGCTATATCCACAGAACATAGAAGGGTGCTGGTACATAGTTGATGATCAGTGAACATTTGTGAAATGAATAAATGTATGAGGTGGGATAAGTAATGTGAGATGGAGGTGAGACCAGATGATGAAGGATTTGACTGTAAGATAAAGAGTTTGGTCTTTATCCTGTATTGGTTATGGGGAACCACAGAAGAGTGTTAAAGGGGGGAAATAAAACTGAAAGCAGATAAGATCATGTGGGTGATAGTGGTGATGGCAGTGACACTACAGAATAATGAAACAAAAGAGTTATAAGCAAAGAAAGCCCGGGAAATCTCAGTTTTTGAGAAATGGACAAAGGAAAAGGATTCATTGAAGAGTATCAGAAGGAACAGAGAACTAGGAAAACCTCTAGAAGAGACTGGTGTTCTGGAAGTCAGAGGAGGAGAGATTCTGGAAGAAATGAGAAGTATTCATTTGACAAATAGGACATCATTGTTAACATCAAAGAGAGCATTTTCAGCAGCATGATGGGGGCAGATACCAGTTAGCAGCAGGGTAAGAGGTTCAAGGAAGGTAAGGAAGTATAGATATTAAATGAAGTCTATTCCTCCAAGAATAATTATCTTAAATAATTTTTAGAATAAGGTGGGATAAATGTGGGCACATACATTAATGATTCATTTTATTTTTCATTTTCTTTATATAGGAATGGGGATTTACATGTCAAGTGGCAAGGTCTTATACACGTGGGATTTAGCCAGCCTCCAAACTCACTTCAGATTGCAGGCATATATGATTTAGATAGTTTCATAAAATATGAAAAATTACATAGTTAAAGCCTAATATTCACTCCAAACTTAGCGTCATTTAACCCTCACTAAATTTCATTCCAAATATTAAGTGTAAGGGTCACTTTGGTGCAACTTTTTCCAATCAACCAGTAGAAGATGCTTTGTAACATAAAACCATTTCTGGACTAAAGTGCACTATAATGTTTATTAAAACCCACTCTTCTGTAAATGTAAAACTGATTTATCTAATGCTCTACAAAATTCTCCATAAATGTACCACACATTATGAAATAATGCTAATTAGGAGTATAAGGCAAACATAATACATTTTCTTTAAATTTTAGGACAATTAGCATAATTTCCATCAATATGGCATCAAAACTGCAATTATTTTCATTTCTACTTTTTGGTAGAATTTATATTCATTAAAAGTCTATGGTTCCATACACTAATATGAAAAATGAATATGACTATAATGTTTTATAGCAAGATGATACTGTACGTGATTTCATTCATTTATTCAACAAGTAAGAAACTATTACATGTAGGCACTGTGATTCAACAGTCTTTATGGCAAAATTTTCTGGGTTTACCATCTGGAATTCTCTTTCACATAACTTTAATTGCACACAGTCCACTTAACTTTCTGCTCTCATGCATAAGCAACTAGCCCACCAGAGGAAGAGCACATATTTGGCATGGCCAATATAATCTCCTAAATATAACATTAAAATTTAGTAGCAGATAGTGAGAATGTTAATTTTTTTGTCACTCAAGTTTTAAGATTTATAGAACCAGGAGAATTTGAGACTTGGTAAAGTTATTGTATACCGGTCAGGTTTTGATTTACGTTTATAAGATTTTTAAAGTCATGATGAAAAGGTACGAAGATTTCCTTTCCCAATTTAAAAATAATTTGCATGAACTGAATGAACATATTTTACATAACTGTAAATGTGATCATCTTCTTGCAGCCTCAGAACTGTCGGATATAACCACCATCACTACTTTCCTTCTTTCCTCTGACATTCCTTGAAATTCCAAATTCTGGTATTACTACGAAATCAAGGGACTTGCCACTGTGGATTAGAAGGGGGCAGGAAATATGTTGACAGATAATATATGGAAAACATATCACTATTGACAACTCCTTTCTCCTGGGGCTCCCAACTAATGAATGCAGTTATAACTAAACAAGCCCATGACTCAGAAACATTGATAGAAACATAGAGGTTTCCAGAAGATATGGACATTACAGATTATCTTCGATTTACAAATGGGGAGCTGGTGGCCAGAGTTAAGTAACAGCTCAGACTGAACATGCAAATTAGTTGCAAAGGTTATACCAGAAATCCAGTATGTTGAGTCCAGCAAAATAATTTTCTTCATCCACTGACAGTATGCCTATATGTCTTTTCTGAGTGAAGGCAGTGTTGTATAACAGGTTTTACAGTTGTACAACTACCACAATAGGTGAATTAATGAATAGGATTATACCGTGATTACCCTTTGATGTAAAGTAAGCTCTGTAAAAACAAGGACTTATTTTGTTCCCTGGAAGTCCTCATATTTAGAACAGTACCTGGCACATTTGTGGAATGAACAAAGACGAAGAAAAAAGAGAATTAGGCAAATATTTGGTACCTGACCAAAGAGAACAGAGTGATGCTAAAGTTGCTTTACAAATCCAAAGAGGAGAAAATCAGTATAAAAATAGTTTTATCTATTTTTTTGTGCACTCAACTGCATTATTTGACTCACACAACTTTCTGGTTTTGTTTTGTGGCTATTTTTCCCTCCTTAGCATCATAATAGAATAAAGTAATTCAACAAATATGCATACCAAGCTCTGAGGAAAAAAATGGTAAATAATAAATAGGATATGGTTCTTGATCTTGCATTTCCTCTTCATGACCTCTAAAGTTGGAGGGCCCCAGGCTCAGCCCTCAGACTGTTTCTCTTTTCCATATTCTCTCCCTCAATGTTCTCATTTAGTCTCGAGCTTTAAATACCCTCCATATAACAGCTATCTCCGCTTGAATAGCTAAAAGGCACTGCAAGTTTGACATGTCCAAAAATGAACTCCTGATCTCCCTGACAGCTGCTCCACAGCCATTTCCTCAGAAAGAAGAAGCCGGGTCCCCAGAGCCACTGCTTGGAGAACAGTTGCCCAGGATATCTGCCAGCCAGGAACACTGGCACTGGAATGTATATGAGTCAGAAATAGTCCTTTATTGTGCCAAGCCACTAAGATTTCAGAGCATATTTGTTACACAACAGCCAGTATACTATGGTCATTCACATCTCATGGTGTGGATTAGTTACTCCATTTGCTGTGTCATATGTGCTATTTTCTTGTGACATCAAGTGCAAAGAAATTGAGAAATATGTAAAAGGATATCCCTTCTCCCACCAAAAACCCAAACCAAAACAAACCCCAACCCCCCAGACCTAGATGATTTTAAAGGTGAATTATGTAAAATATTCAGGGCAAAATTGTTTCAGACCAGAGAGAGAAGGAAAACTAATAAATGTTCTTAAGAAATGAGAATAATTATCATAGTAAAATCTGACCAAAAAGAACCAAAAAAGAAAACTTCAAACAAATCACACTTATTAAAATTGATACAAAACCTATATATAAAAACAAATTGAATCAAAGATTATATTATAAAAATAATTTGTTATTGACAAATACAATTTATAACAGAAATGAAAGGATAGTTCAATACTAATAAACCCCTTAAGGCAATTAATAACACTAAGTCAAAGGAGAAAAAAATTCATCTCCATAGAGACAAAAGCTTTTGATAAAATTCATTATCTATTTTTGATAATGATTCTTAATAAAATAGAAGCCAATGGGTATTTCCTTAACATGGTAAATATGCATTTCAAATGAAATGCCAGTATTGTACTTAATGGCATAAAATGACTGTTTCCATTTAAGTCAGGAATAAAAAAGGAATTTCCACCATCACCACTATTAAGTGTTGTTGAAATAATGGTCCAATGTATTAGACAAATCAGATGCATGTAAAGGGGGAGGAGGCAAAGTAATTTGTAGGTACATACCCTGAAATCCCAAGAAATGAACTGAAAAAATATGAGAAACGACAGGATAACTCAGTGAAGAAACTGGCTATAAAATTAATATCCACGTGAATAAGAGATATATATGTTAAAAATAGACAAAGGACATACTTATGGTGTTTTTTTTTTTTTTTTAATGTCTACCTCTGATACAATGTCAAGTCCATAAGAAAAAAGACATAGTTGGCTTGGTTTTCTGCTTATCTTCAGTGCTGAAAATGCACAGTACATAGTAGGCACTCAAGAAATATTTGTCGAAAGCAAGAAAGAACGACTACAGATCTACTGTGTTGTAAAGAGATAGGTATACAAAGATACAGCAATTTTTAAAGTAGAAAAATACTGAAAACAATCAAAATATCCATTAGTGGGTGTGTGATTAAATAAAGTATAAAAAATAATGGAGTATGCCTTTGAACTAATATATAAAATCCTCCAAGATATATTAAGTAAAAAAGCAAGCCTCAAAACACTCATAAGGACTGAAATCATACAAAACATGTTCTTTTATTTCAACAAAACTAAATTAGAAATCAGTAACAACAAAAAAATTGGAAATCCAACATCTAATACCTTTCTAAATAATCCATGGGTCAAAGAAGAAATCTCAAGGGAAATCAGAAAATATCTTGTACTGAATGGAAAAGGAAAACATGTATCAAACTTTATGGAGTATGGCTAAAGAAATGCTTAGAGTGAAATATATAGCTTTAAAAACCCATGTTAGAAACAAAGATTTAAAATCATTCATCTAAGCTGCCACCTCAAGAAGACAGAAAAAGAAAAATAAATCAAACAAAAGGTAAGGAGAAGGGAGGAAATAATAAGGATAAAAGTAGAAAACAATGAAGTAGGAAACAGAACGACAGAGAAAATAAATGAATACAAAAGGTGGCTTTTAAAAAGAATTTTATAAACTGTTATTAAAAACTTTATACTTACAAATTTGACAATTTAGATGAATTGTAAAAATTCCTAGAAAAACATAAATTACCAAAACTGACTAAAGAAGAAATAGAATATCTGAATAGACTTAAATCAAGTAAAGAAATTGAATTAGTAATTTAATATCTTTCTACAAAGAAAAGCCAGCACAGACGGCTTCACCAATGTAAATCTATCAAACTCTTAGGGAAGAAATAATGTCAATCCAATACAAATTCTTTCAGACTATAGAAGGGGAGTGAACACCTTCCAACTCATTTTATGAGGTTAATATACTCTGATTTCAAAGCCAAAGACATCACACAAAAAGAAAACTACAGATCAAGATCCCTCCAAATAGGTACAAAAATCCTTAACAAAATATTAGCAAAAAGAATCTAGCAACATATAAAATGAATTATAGACCATGAACAACTAGGGTCTATCGCAGTAATGCAAGATTAGTTTAAGATTAAAATTCCCAGAATGTAGTACACCATATTAATAGAATAAAGAAGAAAACTATGATTATTACAATAGATACAGAAAAAACATTTCACAAAATCCAATATCATTTGATTATTAAAATTCTCAACAATATTAGAATACAAGGGAACTTTCTCAATCTGATAAAGGACATCTAAAAACCCTACACCTACAATCAATGGTGAAAGACTAATGCATCCCCCTAAAATAGGGAAGAAGACAAGGATGTCTGGTCATGCCACTTCTAATCAACATTGTGCTGGAAGTACAATGTAATGTACTGGAGCCAGTGTAATAAGGCAAGGAAAAGAAATCAAAACATACAAATTGGAAAGGAAGAAATAAACTTATTACCAGACAGTAATATTCTACATAGAATATTTTCTACAACAATCTATGTAGAAAATCTTATGGACTCTATAAAAAACTTCCTGAACTAATAAGTGAGTTTAACAAGGCTGCAGTATACAAGACCAAAAACAAAATCAAATATATTAAGAAAATAATTCTATTCATAACATCAAAAAGAATAAATATTTAAGAATAAGTTTAACAAAAGAAGTACAAGATCTGGACACTAAAAACTGTAAAACATTGCTGAGCAAAATTAAAGAAAATACAAATAAATTTTGAATGGAAAGGCTGAATATAAAATGGAAATTCTTCACAAATTGGTCTATAGATTCAAGGTAACACAAAAATCTCAGAAGGTCTTTAATTTTTTTAGAAATTAAAATGCTAGTGTTAAAATTTATATGGAAATTCGAGGGAGCTAGAATAGCCAAAATTATTTAGAAAAAGTCAGAGAACTTAAGCTAACCAATTTCAAGACTTTATATAATAGAGCTACAGTAATCTTGAAGTGTGGTATGAGCATAAGGATAAACATATTGATCAGTGGAAAAGAATAGAGTCTCAAAATAAATCCTCACATTTATGGTCAATTCATTTTTACAAAAGGGCCAAGACAATTCAATGGGAATGGATAGTCTTCTCAGTAAATAGTATTAGGACAATTGGATATCCATAAAAAAAAAAAAAAAAAAGGATGCCCTTACCTTACACTATACACACAAATTATCTTAAAATGGCTTATAGACCTAAATATAAGGGCTAAAACTACACAACTTCTAGAAGAAAACAAAGGAAAATTCTTCATGACCTTGGGATGGGCAAAGGTTTCTTAGATATAACACCAAAAGAATGATTCATAAAAGGAAAGTTTTGATAAAGTGGACTTCAAATGAAAAACATTTATGCTTCAAAAGATTCCATTACATTTCTATCATTCCAAATAGGAACCCTGCACATTTTAAGCCTTAATGTTTTAGTAAGGATGGTGGTGATGGTAGTAAAACATTATGAATGCAACTAACAGTACTGAAATATATACTTGACTGTGATTAAAAGGGGGAAATGTTAGACAGCATATATGGTAACAGAATAAAATTTTTAAAAAATGCATGGAACTACACTACATAAACCATGGACTATGATCAATAGTACAATTATTAAAATGTGCTGCCATCAATTGTAACAAATGTTCCACACAAATGCAAGGTGTTAGTAATAGGGTGGTATATAGGAATCCTGTATTTTATGCATTATTGTTCCATAAATCCACAACTTCTATAATAAAGAGAAAGAAAAAAAGATGTCATTAAAAAATGAAAAGACACACCACAGACTGTGAGAAAATATTTACAAATCATATATCTCACAAAATAATTGTATTCAAAAAATATAAAGAACTCTTACAACTTAATAATAAGATAAACAGCTCAATATACAAATGGGAAAAATATATGAATAGGCATGTCACCAAAAAAAGATATGAATGGCTAATATGCACATAACAAGATGGTGAACATAATTAATCATTAGAGAAATGTAAATTAAAACCACAAAAAGGTATCACTACATTCTCACCATAAAGGATATAATCAAAAAGACTGATTGTACTTAGTGTTGGTGACATGCAAAAACTGCAAACCTCATATATTGCTGGTGGGAATGTAAAAATGGTACAGCCATTTTGGAAAACACTTTGGCAATTTCTTAAAATCTTTAACATACATTTTTCATACAACACAGCAATACTACTCCTAGATCTACCCAAGAAAAATGAAAGCATATGTACACACAAAGACTTGTACCCAAATGTTTATAGCAGTATTATTCATGAATCCAAAAAACTGAAAACAAATATCCATTCACTGGTGAATGGATATACTAAATGTTGTATATCCACACAATGGCATCTACTTAGTAATATAATGTAATATTATAATAATATTCAGTGATATAAAAAAACAAGCAACTCATAAAAACAGCAACATGGGTAAATCTCAAAAGCATTATGCTAAGTGAAAGAAGCCATTATACTAAGTGAGAGAAGACTACATACTGTATGATTCCATTTATAAAATTTCTAGAAAGGTCAAACCATTAAGAAAGCTGATTAGTGGTTGCCTGGGGCTGGCGGTAGGAGTGGGGACTGACTGCAAATGGGCCTAAGGGAAATCCTTGAGAAATGGATGTTCTAAGGATTATGGTGACGGTTACACAATTATATGATTTTACCAAAAATCATTGACGTAGACTCTTGCAATTGGTGAATTTTATGGAATGCAAATTATATACAATGTTGTGTGTTAAAAAAATGATATAGGCTCTGGTAACTAATATTTTTTTAAAAAACAAGATATATGTATGTGTAATATCCACTCATTTCTATTAAAATACTACATATATACATTCATATGCTAGTAAATGCTACAAAATTACTTGAAATATACATACGAAAAGCATGTTTACCTCTGGAGAAAAGGTCTGAAAAGTCTGGAGGGAAAATTATGCTTCATTGTATATCTTCTGATATTATTTGCTTAAAAATATAAACCATGTCTAGTCTTATTTTATAAAAAAGAAATCTTAGTAAATAATTAAAAAACAAATAACCATGATTCTGATATAAGGACCTATATTTATGAATCTGCTCTAGAAGATCTATGCTTTTCTGAATGAGGCTATAAGCATTTCTGAGTAGCCTAAAATAAGAATCAGAGTGAATCTAATCACAAAAACTGGTGTTAATTCCTATTAATTTCAGAGAGATGAGTGCAAAATGTGGGAATTTAGTAACTACAAGAGGCTTTTGATGGAAGTACTTTAAGTATCACATTCTGCAGTTCTACACTAGCCAAAAAATAAAAGATAAACACAAGTGCCTCACCCAAAATGCAAACTGAACACAAAGAAAAGTTTGATCCCTTGAAGATTAAATGAAAGATGGTGAGAAAAGGGGAGAGTAAGCTTAGCACCTGTGCCTTAGCAGCCACACAATAAATGTTTTCAGAAAAGGTAAATATCACAATAACACAAATGAAGGATTTCATGGTATTTTTTCCCTTCTATTCCATGGCTTAAATAATAGCCATTTTATATAAAATATGTCCAAAATAGTTTCTGTGAATAACATGGTGGATACTGCACAGTGAATTCCAGTTATACCTAATATCAAGAACCTGTTCCAAAAATTTGATTTTCAAATAGACATTATGAAAATATGGCTATTTAATTAATGAATGTTTGTTTTAATTTTAAACAATCAATGGGAGAAATTAAAAACACACTGTCAACCCCCCTGTGTGGGACATAACTCCCAGGGATGGGCTTCCCTGGCATCAAGGGATTGCTACCAAGTACCAACAAGTAATGCAACTGGGAAAAAAAAAAAGATCTTTTGACCAAAAGGGGGAAAAGGTAAGGACAAATGAGTTTATATGGCTAAGAGACTTCAAAGTGAGTTGGGAGGTCATTCCAGAGTAACACTTATGCACGTCTCAGCAGGATCTCATTGACAGCCAAAGTAGATATTACCCCAAGTTGCCGGGATCCCGAGGGCTCTGGAGACATCCAGACACTATAGTCAGGGCAGATAGCTCAGGAGTTTGGTCCCTTGCCAGTGGGCCCTACTTTGGAATTTATGCTCTCCAGTGTGACAGAATTGGACTCAGTTGTGGTTTCCCTACACATGGCTCGTCTATCCTTCTATTTGAATCTATAATTAGTACTAAAGTTGGTAGGTGTACATCCAAGAGACTTAAATCTTTGGGTTGTCCATGTGCCATCGGGGCTCTGAATCTCAACGGAGTTGCAACACCTACTCTCCAGTTCATTGGACTCACCCAGGACAACTAACAAACAGGGGATGATAGATAACCAACATACCAAGGAACCGAGAGTGTATACAACTGCAAGCAAGAGAGTCCCATCCATCAGCTGTATGGGATCAAAGTCCCCCCGCCCTCAATTAAGGGTGGAGTGGGCATCACCATCCTAGAATCCTCAGGATTGGGGAATGAACTACTGACTAAAGTAGACTTACTAGAATTCTACTATAGATTTATTATGATTCTAGCGATGGAAGAAATATCATTGATGTGGAGGCAAGTGACCACTGGAGGTTCTGAGGGTAGGGAGAGGGAAAAACAGGTATAACACAGGGGCATTTTCGAGACTTGGGAATTGTCCTGAATGACATTACAATGACAGATACAGGCCATTATATATCTTACAATAACCCACAAAATTGAGTGGGAGAGAGTGTAAACTACAATGTAAACTATAACCCATGTTCAGTGGCAATGTTCCAAAATGTGTTTATCAATTGCAATGAATGTACCATAGTAATGAAAGATGTTGCTAATGTGGGAAAATGTGGGAGGTGTGGGAAGTGGGGCATATGGGAATTTCCCATACATTCTCTGCAACATTTATGTAATCTAAGTATTTTTTAAAAAATAAAAAAAGGAAAAGACAAAAAAATAAAAAAAAATAAAATACACTGTCAATATCTAATATTAAAATTCAAGTGATAAGTTGTAACAAAGCCTTAAGAAAGTAAAATTTAAGATTGTTTTGCTATCATATTAATTTCCTTTTTAAACATAGAAACATAATGCTTTGCACAGTGTTGCTCACAAATGCCTAGTATTTGGAGTCCGTTTTCAAATAAGGGATCAACAATGAGATGTACCCCCTTGAAGTGGGAAAAACTTGCAGAGAGAACCAAATAAATCAAATGGTTGAAAGGTTCTTTTTTCGGCTTTGACTGTCTTTACTTGCATTGAAACCAAAAGGGCTTTCATGTTGTTTTCAGGGCTTTGAATAAGCAAGCACGTATGTTTGCCACACGTGTGCTCTTCATGCCTGAATTCTTCATAGAACTGCTTCTCCTGATCCATTCCTGCAGCAGCCTGGGTACTGATTTAGACCCAAAAGACACTTAATGAGTACCTATTATAGGCAGTTAGATATTAAGAACACTACCATCAGGTAAGGGAGTATTATTATTCCATTGTAATAGACAAGAAATCTGAAAGTGTCCTAAGTTTCAAAATTGGTAAGTGGGAAAATTAGGACTTAGCCTGAGCCCTTTCCTTTATACTCTGTTTTCAAGTATCCTCTCTGTTATCTGTGGCCCGTTCCCTCCTCCTTCTCCCAAGCTTCATGGATCATCAACAGCAAAGTAGCAGAGAAGTGAGGGAGGGGCCCTCTGCTCAGTGCTACAGGGAGGGTAGAGGGGAAGAGAACACCCAGGGTTCAGAGCTCCACCCACACTCCTCACTGCTCCCATTTCTACACTGCACCCAGAACACCCAGCCCAGAAGGTCATCTCTGACTCTGTGCCACAACTTTCCTCTCAGGGGAGTCACAATGGATACCTGTTGCTGCAGCAGTTCCTGTGGTAATAGAAAAAGTGTCCTGAGCAACCATATTCAGAACTCTGAAAAGATCTACAGCCACACGGCTCCCAAAGGTCCTTGTAGGAATTATCAAGGCTATGCTTTCTGGTATTATTGAGTTTAGTATAAAAAAGAAAAAGATATCTTCTTAAAATAAAAAAATAAAAAAGAAGTTCCCTGGATTCATGGACTCATGTTTTTCTCTCTTATCCTTGTACCTTTTGTTTTAAGAGTACGATTTCATTCAGCTACAGAGAAACCTCCATTTTTACAATATTATGTTAGAAGAGGGGGAAACTGTTACTGCCTTTAATAAGACCTGAACTTTCAGGGACCCCAGGTTGGGATCACTGGCCTAACACATTTCATTTCATAGATGAAGAAAACTGCAGGTAGAATCCAGACTGAGCCAACAGTGTGTTATTTTTACCATTTCAAGGTAGCATTTTTCAATGCTCAATGTGATTATGTGACTTACTTTTAGAATTATATTTGTTTCCACTATCTGAATCTGGGTATGTAATTATGCAAAGATAAATGGTAATAGGAACATTCAAGTTTTCTTCCATTTTGTGGTATTTTGTTGTTTTTCAAATCTCATTAATTTTCATCAGCTAGTGAATACATCCCATAAGCTCCCATAGATAGTTACCTGAGCTTCTTTCTGCTTTGGACTTTTTAACTCAATGCATATCTGTTCTCCATGCCTTCTTTTCCACTAAACAACCCTCATGGCTTTATGAAATGTTCCTTTTGAGTGACAAGAAAAGAAAACCATATCATTTTGAAAAGCCTTAGGAGCAAGAGTCCAAGTAACCTAGTCATGTCTTGGGGAACAGGTACTAATCCAGCCTGGAAACAAGCCTTTCTGTGTTCAGTATCCATGGTCAAGTGTCCCCAAACTGGGGGATGCCTCAAAAACAAAACATGAGACTGCCCATGATATCGTTTCCCCCAAGAAAAAACCCTAGATTTTTTACATGAAGGAAGTTTGAGATGTTAAACCAGAAATAGAGAAACACTGCATTTTAGAAAGCTTAGAGAGAATAAAGCATGTTGGTTAAAAGCCCAGGCTCTGGAGTTTGACTTGGGTTTGTGACCCTTTGTGAGTAGCTATTATCATTTCCATTATAAAATTTACCACAACCCAGACTCCTGACTTCCATCTTGTAGCCCACATACCCTGGTTTTTAAACTATCTTCGTATTTTATTGCTGAACTAGCATTATTGTCTTACCTCCTCGATGGATAATCAAAGAAGTCTCACTTCCAACGGGACAATCCTTAAGTATATCCACTACTTCTGTATGGCTCAGGTTCTGTACATTCTGCTGGTTGATCTCAACAATGAGATCACCTTCACACAGGCCAGGGCATCCCTGAATGTCAAGTATTTGTTTCACCCGCTGTCCTGTAGGACTGTCAGCAATAGTGAAGCCAAAGCCCTGGGCACCTTTCACAATGGTTAAGGTCATAAGTTCAGCTTGGGTGGCTCCAGAGGAAGCCATAGACACATTGTCGTCATGGACAGGTGGTGGATACGTGCCATCTAGCTGACCATCAGCTGGCATGGAGTGCAAAGAATGAGGTGGCCGATCTGTTATATCTGGAACAGACTGTGAGGTCCGAGAAATGTATTCCAAATATGTTTCATAGTTATGTCTTCCATTGACCATCACTGGTGGTGGCCTCTCCATTATTGCAAGGGGTGGCACCATGCTGTTAGCAGGATCTTCAGGATCAAAGGGCAAGGGATAGCCACGACACAATACCAGGTTGACACTCTGACCAATAGGAACAGACTGGAAAAGTTTGACTACATCTGCATGAGTGTGTCCAAGGACACAAACTTCATTAATATAGACAATGACATCACCTGCAAGGAAAAAGAAAGAGATTGACAACATGAGGTAAGTTCAATTAATGTTGACATAAAGGTAAGGAATTATTTATGAGAATAGTGAAAGAGGTGCTCGGTTTCTCAGTAAGCAGTGAGAAAATCAATTAGAATAATATTTAAATTCACTGTAGGTGACTCAAGGTTACAACTGGCCTGCCAACAAATATAATGATCAAATGCTGAAAAAAATGCTATTTGGTTATTCTTGAAGTTCAGCAACAACTTCATATTCAGAAAAAAGGTTCAGAAAGAAAAGGTCAGGAGAATTTGTACTTTGCAGAAGCACACATTCTATGCTTCTTTTTCATCTTCATGTTCATTGCCCAGTACAGTTAATAGAAATTTCATACTATTGAGAATGGTGGTTGTGAGTTTTGGATGAAGAAGAAAGCCCTGGGTGGGTTTTTTAGTTCATATCACTTGCCTGAGTCAACTGCTTTTTTTTCTTTTTTATGAAAAGGGAAATTATTTTGCCCATTTGTTTTCTCTATTTATAGCAGGTATAAGCACAAAGATTTCATACATACACAAGTAAGGGCCATGGACACAGGTTTTGGGACCAGAAAACTGGGTCCATAACCTGGTTCTACTGTTTAATAGATATGTGATCTTAGGTGAGGTCCTTAACTGCTTTGAACCACTATTCCTCATTTGTAAAGGTGTGAGGATGAAAGAAGATAATGAAAGAAAAATGCTTGACATAGCACATGACACAGGGAAGTCCTCAATAAACATGGGACATTATTAATGTTATTGGTGCTAAAATAGGATGATGGTCAAATTTATATGGAAGGGTAAGGGGCCCTGAATATATAAAGCCGTCTTGAAAAAGAAGAATGAAGTTGGAGAACTCACACTTTCTGATCTTAAAACTTATTACAAAGCCACAGTAATAAAAAGAACACGATAATGGCACAAGGACAGACATGCAGATCAATGGAATCGAATTGAGAGTAAAAAAAATCAACTCTCACATTTGTGGCCAACTGATTTTTGACAAGGGGGCAAAAACCACTCAATTGAGAAAGAATAGTATCTCCAACAATTCTGGGAAAACTGAATCTCCATTTGCAAAAAAAGAAAAAAGAAAAAAAAAAAAGTAGGAGCCCTACTTCACATCTTATACAAAAATGAACTCAAAATGGACCAAAGACTTAAATATAAGAGATAGAACTATCAAACTCCTAGAAGAAAACACAGAGAAACATCTCCAAAACCTTGTGTTAATTAATGGTTTCTTAGACTTTACACCCCAAGACAAGCAACAAAAGAAAAAATTGATAAATGGGACTTCATCAAAATGAAAAACTTTTGATCCTTAAAAGACTATTTTGGGGAGACGGATGTGGCTCAAATGGCTGGGCATCCGTCTCCCATATGGAGGGACCTGGTTTGATCCCCAGGACCTCCTGGTTAAAAAAAAAAAAAAAAAGACTATTTTGGGGAGCAGGTGTAGCTCAAGTGGTTGAGCGCCTGCTTCTCATGTACAGGGTCCTGGGTTCAATTCTTGGTACCTCCTTAAAATAAAATGAAAATTTAAAAAAAAAAAAAAAAAGACTTTCATGAAAATAAAATGATAACCTACACAATGGGAGAAATATTTGGAACCCATATATCTGATAAAGGTTTAATATCCAGAATATATAAAGAAATCCTTCAAGTGAAAAGGACAAACAATGCAATTAAAAAATGGACAAAAGACTTGAATAGACATCTCTCCAAAGAAGACATACAAATGGCCAGAAAGCATTTGAAAAGATGGTGCTCAATATCATCAGCTATGAGGGAAATGCAAATCAAAATGACAAGATACCATTTCACACACATTAGAATGGCTGCTATTAAAGAAACAGAAAATAACTAGTGTTGGAGAGGATGTGGAAAAATAAGAACTCTCATTCATTACTGGTAGGAATGTAAAATGGTACAGCCACTGTGGAAGACTGTTTGGCGGTTCCTCAAAAAGCTAAGTAGAGCATACCTACTACATGACCCGGCAATCACACTACTAGGCATATACTCCAAAGAATTGAAAGCAGAGACTCGAACCTACATTTGCACACCGATGTTCATAGCAGCATTATTCACAGTTGCCAAAAGATGGACTTAAACCAAGTGTCCATTAACCCATGAATGGATAAGTCAAATATGGTATATACATACAGTGGAATATTATTCAGCCATAAAAATGAAGTCCAACATGGATGAATCTTGAAGACATGATGTTGAGTGAAAAAAAAAACAGACACAAAAGGACAAATATTGCATGATCTCACTAATTTGAAACAATTAGAATAAGCAAACTCATAGAGACAGAATCTAGAATATAGTTTACCAGGGGACAGGGTGAGGATAAGGAATGGGGAGTTAAGGCTTAAAAATATACAGGGTTCCTATTTAGAAAGATGGAAATTTATTGGTAATGAATGGTAGTGATGATAGCACAACATTTTGATTGTAATTAACAGCACTGAAATATATATATCTGAATGTGATTAAAAGGGGAAATATTAGATGGTATATATGGTAACAATAAATATTTTTAAAAATCCATGAAACTACACTACATAGTGACCGCTAAGTTAAAACATGGACTATAATTAACAGTACAATAATAAAAACATGCCATCACCAATTGTAACAAATGTTCCACACCAATGCAAGGTGTTACTAATAGGGTGGTAATAGGGGAATCCTGTATTTTATGCATTATTGCTCTGTAAACCCACAACTTCTTTAATAAAGGAAAAAATAGGATGAGAGGATTTAGGATCCTAGTTCTCAATCAGGAAGATGCCATAGACTCATTTCTGGTCTTAGATAAATTGTTATTTCTATGTTTATTTTTTCAATAAAGGCATTTGACTGCTCTCCCCAGTGAAGTTATCACAGGTTTGCAAGATCAATTGGTTAGAAGTTAACTTTATTATATTCAAATGCCATGAATACAAACAATCCATTATAAAATATATTCAGAAAAACAATTATTTCCCCTCAAAATGCAGAAAAATCATGGTTGTTTGTGATAATAGTTTTTTTTTTTTTTAATTTCAATTGTGTATGAATAACAATTTTATTTTTGGAGCACTGTTCTATCATGGATTTATATTTTTATCCTCAAGAAACATAATATTTGATAATTGAACTTGCAAATTGAGATTGTGCCTGAATATGCTGAGGAGTATATGAGGGATGAAAAGACATGTTTTTATAGATTGTCAGATGAGTAACAGAACAGACATCAATTTATTGGAAAATTTTGAAGTGGTAGTGCAAACGGTGATGGAGGGACCACTGGGGAGCTCATTCTGAGATGTTCTTGTCCATCAAGATTGCAAACACCAAATGCAAAAAACAGAGTTAAATTTTCAGTGTTAAACACTTTTCTGTTCCTTCTTGGATGTATGATGTAAAATGATTTCTCCATTAAATGCACTGGAAAAGTAAACAAGTCTATGAATAAAACAATCCTAAGTAAAGTATGCTCTACAACAGAGACTTGGTTAAAACTCATTTCTCCCCAATACTAGAGGACTATTTGAAAGTGCTAAGGATATAAAGGTAGAAAAGCCAGTTAATTGCAGGGAGCCAGGTTAGGTCTGACTCTAGGAAACATCACAACCTATGTGATTGGTCAGATGGAGCTCCACTCTTCAATTATGTTTATCAGAGAGTGTGCTGGTGTGCCAGCTGGCATACAGGATCAGAATTCAGAACGGAACTGGGAAGGGTACTTCTTTTCTGCTCCAGTGATTTCTCAATTAATTGGGACAGCTAGGGGATGCTGTGGGCATCATTCTCAATTGGTTTGAGTCTTCCCAAAGACCCAGAGAAGTGTATGGTAGATAGGATATTTTCTTCTCTTCTTCCCTCTTCTATTTGTAAAAGTTATTATAACATATTTTAGACATTAAAAAGGTTAAAAGAATAATAAATACCTGTGTACCACCAGAGAGCTTAATGATTAAAGCCTTGCTTATATTAGTTGGAGCCCCCTGGGTGGCATCCCCCAAGCACACACTTGCATTCCATTACAATCCCTTCCAAAGGTAAACAATGTCCTGATTTTAGGCTTGTTATTGCCATGTACTTCTTGATATTTTCATGATATATCTAGGTATCCCTAAATAATATCAGTATTGTTTCACAAATTTAAAAAAATCATTAATTCTTCTGTAATTTTCCCTTAAAAATATAGTTATGATATTTATTTATCCCAATACCTGCACTTATAAAGTTCATTAACATTCACTGCAAGATGGTAACTATTGGATGACTAAATCACTATTTATATTTATACATTCTCCTGTTGCTGGACATTGGGGTCCTTGTGAATTTTTTGGCTAAGATCACTGCTATGAATCTATTTCTATGCCCCTTGTACACATATGGGAGAGCTTTTCTAGGGTATGTACCTTGGCATAGAATTGTGGGTCATACACCATGTGCATCTTTAACTTTGTCAGCTAATGGAAAATGGCTGATAAAATAGGTAATCTCAATCTGCATTCCCTTTGGTAGTATATCAGCATTTTCATTGCTCCCCATCTGACACAATACTTGGTATTCTCAGACTTTTGCAATCCAACGAGTATGATCACAGGTTTAATTTGTATTTCCCTAGATTGCTAGTGATGGTGAGCACCCTTTCATGTTTATTGGCCATTTGGGTTTCTTCTTCCATGCATCTCATTTGCCCATTTTTTTTTACCATTGGGTTAGTCTTTGTTTTACAGATTGACTATTCTTCCTGCCCACCTCTATTTTTGATTCAATAATCTCTGTAGGTTTGTGAGGCCACATGGTATAGTAGAAATAACATGGGAAGTGGAGTCAAAAAGACTTTTGTCTGAGTTCCAGCTCCATCATTACTAGCTGTGACTTCTAAAAACTAACTTAAATCCTCTGTGACTCAGATTCTCCAGAAATAATGTAGAACAATAATAGCAACTTCTCATGGTTATGGGAAATAAAAATCAGATCATGTAGGTGAAAGGTTTTGTAAACTGTAATTTGTCATGCAAAGGATGACTGCTATTTCAGTAATTATTATTTGTCCTTGGTCATACCCTCCTATAAAATCAAGACATTCCCATCACCATCATATTCAAGAATGCCTGAGTATGATCGTGAA
Source organism: Tolypeutes matacus (assembly GCA_026826555.1). NCBI lineage: Eukaryota > Metazoa > Chordata > Mammalia > Cingulata > Chlamyphoridae > Tolypeutes > Tolypeutes matacus. The sequence goes on from JAKSZT010053770.1 coordinate 29,270,315, forward strand.
ATGATGGGTTTCTGGGCAAGTAAGAGGCAGGAAGGTAACCAAATACCACTTTCCTCCAAGGCTCTCCCAGACTTTAGTCACTGTAGCAAGGTCCTCACCCTTCAAGCATGCTTTATCCTTCCTTCATTTCTGCTAGAGAATTTCATAGGAAAAAAAACACTAAGGGTAATGTTCAAAGCACTCAAGTTTTCCTGCCAGGTATAAAGAGTAGTTATTTGAATTATAATGATTAATGTTATCTATTTTTGCATTTTAATGTGATCTTACTATTAAATAACAATGATAACTTTTTGTGGTTCTTAATAAGACTGCCCTTTAAAATATATGGATATTTTCCACTCAGAGCAATTTTCCAAGTCATTAAGCAAGCAAATGATAAAGGATTCTACAACAATATATTTATAGATATAGATATATATTTCTTTCTGAATATAAAAGATGAATAGCCAGTTATCACAGTATAAAACTACCTTACAATTTGACAGTACTAAGTTGCCTATAAAAAATATATAGATATCTGGACAATGTATCATGCCAAAAACTGTAGATCGGGATACAAGCAAACATTTGCTTGTTCAGGTAGAACTGATTGGGTAGGATATTTATAGGCTGTGCTATATGAATGTCATTTATATAGCACATGTGACTGGTCAGATGGAGCGCCACTCTTCAATTATGTCTATCATATTTTTATGTAGGATAAAAATATGAGCCACCTGGTATATTCATCTACAGCCTGGGACAAGCTGGGCCTTAGGAGCACAGGAAGGGATGCCATGAGGAAAATCAGCTCTAGTTCTGACCCTCTTGGCCTACTCCGAGGGAGACTTGGAAAAGAGTCACTTGATCTCTCCATGACTCAATTTCTCCTTTTGTAAAATGGGAATTAAAATATCTCAACCGTTTACTCTTTTGCAGGTCTACTGTGAGAAGATCATGCTTGTGAAAACACTTTAAATTTTACTAAAGAAAGGTTCTCCATAAAAATAAGATACATTTCCTTTGAAAGCCAAGCATACCTTTTCATTACCATATTGCCTGGAATGATACACTGTTTTCTACATGACTCTTCACTCCACAATATTTAGGCCAGATGGTTTTAGGGCTATTGATCTCAGGCTTACCTATTGGTCAGAATTGGTGTGACTGAAAAGACTGGAATCCGCAAAGGGTTGGTCTCATAATGACTCAATTTCTTTTATGGGATTTCAAAGTGAAAGTGAAGGAGAGTGAGGCTGATGTTGCAGGGGGTTTACAACTGCTTTCCTTTACGAGAACATTTTCCAAAACAATTGATTTCTTTCTTAACCATGGAAATCAAAACACAATATTGGATAGCTCATGGCTACCTCATCCTTTTGGATAAAATAGAGCACACCATGAAAAAAAATTGCTTGATATGGTGTTATTTTTATAACTCTTTCCTCTTCTTCCACATTATTTGAGTCACTCTGGCCTGCAGAATCTTCCTTTTCAGCATCCTTCACCATTTGCTGTCGACTTTTCTTATCCACCACCTCAGAACAGACTAGAATAATTAACTTCATACTCCATTCTCACCCTAAAATCTATTATATTAAGTTCAAATGACTCAATATTAGACCTACTGTTTAATGCTTTAAATTAAAAGTCTTTCCAACTTAGTTTTTGGATTTTGTCTTCATTATACTATAAGTTACCTTTCTAGTGAGGCTGATATCTTTACTACTCAAAATTTACAACCTGTTACTTGCCTTTTAGTTGGTTTCTGCTATTCCTCTACCCTCAAGTGCACTTCCACTCTAGATATGACTCATCCCCAAATTCACTTCTTTCTTCACCTCTTAAACTCTTCAAAGATACCTTCCATAATTATTACTCCCATGTCATGCTTGTGAATGCACATTCATCTTAGAATTTATCTTAAACTTTGAGATAGTTTTCTGCCTGTTTCAAGTTTTCCCCACAAGATATACAATATCATTATTTTTTCAAGAACTCTTATTTAGGATAAATTCTCATTGAATAAAGGAGAGAAAGATTTACTCAGAGGAAAACTGGAATAGATTTCATAGGTAATTTTACTGCCTCCAGTTTATTTAGTGTTTCTAACTTCTTTTTTTTTTTTGCCAATTAATATAGATTTTTAATAAAAGGGAAAAAACCTCATTGACTACTCCCATCCCTCCAATTAAACACTCTACATTTAAAAATCATTTTCTGAGTTTTCTCTACAATAAGATTGACTGAGCTTTATTTGCAAAGCTTGGGCGAGTTTGTGTTTTTATAATAATAATAAATAATTTTATTAGAGTATTGAATATTGATTTCCACTCTACTTTGCAATCCCCAAAAACACACTTAATAATTTTGGCATGCACTTCTAGGGTATGCTACTTACCACTTCAACAAAATTGAAAATGACTGCTTTTGATAAAATTTATTCTCCAAAATGAAGCATTGTAGTATGTGAGACAGACTAACAGAATTGAAGCTGGGCCTCCTTGAACTGTTAACATTAGTTTCCTCATCTATAAAATAGAGATAATAATAGTTGTTCTACCTGACCTATGGGGAAGAGATGATGTATGTGGAAATGTCTGCATAGGATAAAGCACCATCGTAATGTTACATATGCTAATACACACATTAAAAATTTTAAAAAGTGGTTGATAAATATTGGAAAATTAAAAATTCTAAGGATAAGAATAAAAGTTATTACATCAAAATTTAAAAAAAGAAACTGCTGAATTTTGTTAAATTATTTGGCAGTTTGCTCACATAAAATTTTTAGAGTACTGATTCATTCGGCCTTGAAATACAGTATTCCTAACAAAGAAGCCTAGTGCCTCATGAAAGTTTCCTTGGGTCCCTCACTCGCTTCTGGAATATAAATACAATGTGGTTAGTGTAGAAGGCTCAGATGGACAAAGGCATATCTGAACTGTGTGGAGGTGGGTGTGGGAAGAGTTTAGATCATCCACAGGGGTAGATGTTGGCCTCGTTTCAACTATGTCACAAAATGGAAAAGGCCAGGGGATAAACACCCAAGCAAATAAAGGGGTCTTATTTTCTCAGGTTCCCTGATGAATCTATTCCAGGATTCTAAGTCTTCTTTTGCCCAGAAGTGTTTCTTTATACCTATATCTAATTTCCCTTGCTAAAAATCAAGCCTATTTCCTTTTTAGAATAATTTGAAGCAGTTTATAAAATTCTCAAAAGGTCTCCTTTGAATGAAGTTTACAAAAACACCATTTTGATTAGAAGAGAATTCCACCTTGGAGGTTCTACACCTTCCCATGATTCTATTGACTTTTAAACATCTGTCTTGCAGACAGCATTATTGCAGCTGTCCATCAGATTTTGCAGAAATGCATAAACAAATACTTAGGTTATGGCAGGTATAAGAGGCAGGATAAAATGCCTTCATCAGAGGAATTTTAATTTACTAATTCTTATGTGATACATTAAAATGGGCATTGGGATTGAAAATGAGGTAAATTAAGCTGTATCACTACAATAAAGTTCAGACAAAGCCTTAATAATTTTCTACACATTATGAGGCCTAAAGAGCACTGATTTAGGAGTCAGTAAGTTTATATTTTTATGCCAATAGTTAGTGATGTCAACACATCTCTGGGTCTTATTCCTCATTTATTTATTCATTTATTCAACAAAGATTTATTGTACACAACTACCATCATGAGCCAAGCACCATGTTATAATGAGATTGGGCCAGATGATTTCTAAGATATTTTCTTCACTCTGAAATTTTAAGACAAAGAATCTTGGATTCCAGACCTTAAATAACTCTTCAATTGATTTCTTATTCTCTTTTCCTGCTATCACCATCTGAGATCAGATACTTATCATCTACTGTATGAAATTCTGTCATAATCTCTTAGCTGGTCTTCCTGCAGAAAAGACTTGGTAAGGAGGAATGGCATAGGGCATGGCTCAGTGAGGCTGTGGGATCTTGAGATTTCCAGTCTCTCCCCATGTTGCCCTCTAGAAGTAGATGGACCACTGCAAATAAGTGCCTTCTTCTGACCCATATTGGCTCAGGAACCAGGAAGTTGCGAGTATTCTGCAGGTTGAGGGCAGTAGTGCCAGTGATGGTAAAGCACTGGACACTGTTTTTCATCCACTTCTTTTGCGAATCCCCCTTCCACATCACACCCAGATGACCTTTCTACTCATTGATCTTCAGTACCATCTCATAGAGAATCCAGTCCAAATTTTCTAGCACAGCAAATGAGGCTCTCAGTCTACACTTTAACCATCTCCTGCCTCTTCCCAACATTTCTTGTGCCTCAGTTGGCCCAAGCTTCAAGCCAAGTTCCCACATATTCTCTCCAGCCTCTGTGCTCGTCTAGATACTTCTCCCCTTGCCTTGTCCCCACTAACAGACTCCTAGGCACCACTGGAGGCCAGTGTCGCCTTTCTGACCACCTCCTATTGCTGCGTGTTAATTACTTCTTCCTGTGTGCTACTCTTCCCAACAGCATAGTTCTTCAATATGGATTTGGCACTTACAAATCCATTTTTTATAATACTGACAAAATCCATATAAGACAAGCATTGTTATTTGCACTTTATAGATGGGGAAACAAAGCCTAGGAGAGGTTAGATAACTTTTCTAAAGTTGCACTGATAATTAGGTCAGATGCAGAATGGAACCCAACACGACTTCATCACAAATGCTAAGGATTCCAAGACTATTTCAGGGCATATTTTGACCTGGAGGCTCTTTTAGTGCCTCTCAAATCATATCAGTCAGAATGTTGGGTAAAATACCTTCAATTCCAGAATGTGGAAATTGAGAGATGAACTGTAATAGTCTTTTGATTAGTTAAGTTAATGGAGGGAGGCAGTAAAGCAAATAATTGCAAACATGGGAATTCACTGCAATAGCTGGGCCCACTTTCTGCACTACTCTAAAACATGCTCTTTGGTTGAGGGCTTGGAGAATGCTGTGGTCAAGAAGGTGACAGGGCACTGTAACCCACAAAATTCTGTAACCATCATGAAATGTATATTCTAGTATAATTATTTCATTAGCTATGTGATCTTGGGCAAACAATTTAAGTTATCTTGGTCTAGTGTCTTTTCATGTAAAATGCAGAAATCAGAAGAGATAATTTCTAAGGTGCAGATTTAAGAGTTCCTAAATCTGGTAAGAATGTGGACAGCTCTCCTACTGTACTCATATAAGAAATTGGGAAATTTCAGTGGTGCAGTAAAAGGTTAATGGTAAGCCTCTGAGGATTTGCTTGAGTTTCTCTATTTCCTACACAAGTAGTGATTGGCTTCAATACTCTATATGTTGACTAAGTCACTTATCTCTCAAAAGAATGAAAGATTTCTTAACCACATTTTATAATTTCATCCGCGTGACCTGGTGCAGATGTCTAATTAAAAGCTTGGTTTAAAAAAAAATCATGCTTAACAGCACACATCCAACAATTATTCCCTGGCAGATGTGAATTAGTCCAACAATCTATTTACATTTCCTTTGTGCTTGGCGTTGAGTGGTAAGACATATTTAAATAGTTGCATTTTACTTTGTTGGGAAGGAGAAAGAATAAATTCTAAGAGAATCTAAACAAACTGATTATTTGCTGATGTGGCAAAGATGAAACAACACTTCAGAGTAAAACTGTACATAAAGCTGTCAACCAAAAGTGCAAAAGATAGTGTCTTGCAAAGCTTCAAAGAGCCTAGGCTTTCTAAATAGCTTCCTCACTTTAGGACTTTAATAACATAAAATGGCCAGTGAATCTGTCATTCCTCCAAAATAATTCAATGAATTTTAAGCAACAAGTGACAAATATATTATTAGAGGAACCATATAAAATGAAAATAGGGTCCTGCCTCTAAAGAGAACTAAGGATTTCACTAGAAGAGAAATAAAAAAATTATCTTAAAACTCTTGTGTGGTAGATTGAATCATGTACTCCAACAAAAGACATGGTCTTAATCCTAATTCACACTCTTGTGGATTAGGACCTCTTGTAGATGTTATTATTAATTAAAGTGTAGCCAAATTAAATTAGGGGGGGTCCTAATCTGTATTACTGGAGACCTTAAAAAGAGGAAATTCGGATGCAGGGAGTCAGTAGAAACCAGGAACCAGAAAAAAATCAGAAGATGTAGAAGCTAGGAGTCAAAGAAAAGCACTGGAGGAGACCAAGGACATCATCAAGTGACACAGGCAGAGGTGGAAATCAACCCCAAGGATTTTGGCAAGATGGCACCAGAATGCTAGACTCCGAGAGAAAGCATGGCTGCCGATGCCTTGATTTAGGACTTCTTGCCTCTAAAACCGTGAGCCAATAAATTCTAGTTATGTAAGGGAACCTATTGTGTAGTATTTGTCTTAGAGGCTGTGGCAAACCATGACACCTCGATAAGACTTGCTGTATGAGAGCAAGATAAAAATGTAGTTTTCCTCTCCTTCTCTATGTGTTATGGACTCACATGAGGGCAGACACATCACAAAAATACACTCAACCATACACAGCCCCCTATGCCGACAACATGAGTTAGAGAAGGACCTTGCAGGCAAGGGTCATCATTTTACCAAGCCATAAACAATGTACGTGCTCACTTTCAAACATTAGTAACTTGAATAAGAATGATTATTTCTACATAAACTGCTTCTAGGGGCCAACATGGCATGACCCATCATTATATTCTGAATTTACTGCAACACAGTGCATCATGTGGTTATAAAATCTTCTGTGGAATGACGGAGGACAGCTGGCTGAGTTGGAGCTTTAAACTGTCCAAAGACATGCTTTCTAGCAGCTTATTCTACCTTACCCAGAACTGTCAATTCCCTGCAGTTTTGACTGAACAAGAAAAATGAATAACAAGGAGAGAGAGAGAAAAAAAAAAGACTGATGTATCTATTTCATTTCAAATTACAGCCGCCTGACTGATGGTTATGGTTGAAAGTTTTTAGTACTGTGTGTTTGTTTAGTACCTGACCTAAACACACTTTTAAGGAAGGTAGAAGCAGAGTTTTTAATCAGAGGAAAGTAGAATTAAGTTTTTTATAGTGTGAAATCATTATGGAAGAGGGAAAAACATCTATTTCAACACTACAGATAACTTTCTGGAAAGTTGTTTTCTTGCTTTTTTTTTTTCCTAAAAAATGGACTGTTTGTTCTAGTGTGAGCTGGGTGCTGGTCCCATGAACCCAGAACCCAGGCAGCTCAATTAGGGAAGCTCTCACCCCTAGATCTCTATCACCCTATGTGGGATTTCTGGAAAGTGTTCTGACTAGCGCCTCCACTGCAAGCCAATTAATAATCTTTAACTGGTAGTGTAACATATTTGGTTATGTCGATTCTTTCACTCCCTTCATTTGTGAGAAATTACAGAGCCCTTGCTGCCTCACGAAATGAAGCTGCCAGGATATTTCTCCCATATGGATTTCTGAACTGGTGCAGCATTTAGTTGCTGAGCTTCATAAAATGGCTGGCAGAAAGAACAAATGTGCCGGGCTAAAAATGTGACTGTATAATGCATGTACACTGACCCAACGTTTGAAAGGGGGCCCTTATAACTTGCTAACAAGGAAACAGACTTAGCAGATGTGAGTCTTCATTGACAGACTTTGATTGTTCGAACTTGGACCCTTTAATTTCCCATTTCGGTTTCTGAAAGAGCAATATTTTATACAAGTATCAAGGAGTCAGCCTGCTCATTGGGCCATATACACTGAAGATTGTCAATTAAAAATCCCTCAAACACATGGCAAAAGGGAAGAAAATAATTTGTTTTGGCTGCACTGAAATTTTGGAACCCAGAGAAAGACAGTTCTCTCTTTGGTCTATGAAGAGAGAAAGGAAACTCACTCTAGTACACCTTATAGCACGAGATGGCCATGGCTTCCCCTGTAGCATGTGCACCTCACCCTCTCTTTCCTAGACACTATAAATGCTTGCCTAGGGGGATGAATGATGTTATTAGTCTGGGAGTTTCAGGAAAATATAAAGCAATTTCCCTGCAGACAATGGGAGATTATTTTATTCTCAGATATGGCAGACAAATGGCACAGAGAAAAACAATCTAATCGCCTGCTGTTCCCCAGTGTTACAATTATTACACCATAGAAGCTGATTAGAATAATTTAGTAGAGAATCATCATCAGAGATTTTAAGTTGTTCCCTCCCTTTAGCTACCACTGTTGATGGATCTACATGATTATATGGATCTATATGATTATATGTTAATTTGTGTTAGGAAACAGATTTTATTCTAGCAAAATATGGTCAATGGGAGTAGAAACAGAAAATGAATTTTTTTGGCTTTTAAAACTTAAATCTAGTAATCATTCCATAATTATAGTATTAGTACTTTATTTTATTTCAAATTCCTGCAAAACACAAGAATCATAACCATATGGTATCACATTAATCAATTAAAGTGAATGTTTCAGAGAGTCTCTTGATTTTTTTTTTTGTCTAGACAATGCAAAACAGCCTATTAATCCCTTTCTACTGAGTAAATGGATCATTGAAGGTCACGGAGCAAAGAATAAATTGGCTAGTAATAATAATAGATACTATGATGGGTTAAGAATGGTTACATGTGCCAAGAAATCTGCCAGGCACTTTAGAGACAATCTCATTTAATCCTTGAAATAACCTGATGGAGAATATATTGTCCATTTTATAGAAAGATCAAGGCTTAGAGAAGCCAAGTTCCACAACTAGAAAGTAGCAGAGCCAACATATTTCTAGTGTGTTTAACTTGTTTTACAACTATAAGGGTGTTTGGTTAGATAATTTAGGAAATTTCAAGTTGCATTTTATCTAGTTATTTGGTATTTCCTACAACTTAGACTATAGTTAATCATTTGGAATTTGTTTACATAAACATCACATTTTTGATGGCCTGAACTGAACAAATATTTTGGCAAGGTGTAAACATACATAGTATTTTATCATGACATAACAGTCTCATTTTTATTTACAAGTTGTAGCTCATCTGAAGAAATACACAGTGACAGAATTACCTGTATTTGAGTAGGCTACTGAGCCTGACCAAATGTCAAAACAAATAAACAAAAATAAAACAAAACAAAATGTCAAGCCTGTCAAAGAGGATGATCGGAGATACACATTCAAGGTCATAAACATCTAATAAGTACAACAAAGAATATGAAAATTATTTTAACTTATTTTATGAGATGCTTAAGCTTTACACATCTAGCTTTCATGACTTCTAAAAGGCAGAAGAACTATTAGGAAGGGAACTGAGTATCCCGATTAACTGCAGTAAGGGTGGATAATCATGATTTTAATATGAAATATGGAAAGGGCAATTAGCCTACTAGCTAACTGTAAAGGAACTGATTTCCTTGACTTTAGAACACATGAAGTGATAGACATACAGTATCTTTTTTTGGTACACTGTATTTCCAATTTTAATTACACAGACATGCTAATGTTTCTTCACAAGTGGCACTCAGCGATTGTTGGGGACATATGACTGTTTTTCACCTACAATTTGAATTCCATTCATGACACTGACATAGAGAAAGCAAAAACTCATACTTTACATTACCGAATTACTGGTCTAAGAAAGTCAGAGATCTAAGGACTTAGTCAATGAATAATATAAAAACAGATCATAAATATTTATTGCTACATCAAAAGTCTAGTAGTCAATCTTTCAATAATTTCTTCAGCATAAAATATTTGAGTCAGGACATTGGAAAAAGTATTAATTAAACAGTCAGATTCAGTTCTGAAAGGACAGGAAATAGAAACTATATCAAATATTTTCCACTGTCAAATGCTTTCATCTTATTTTTGTCTAGTTTGATTTTTCCCTATGGATTTGATTGTAGGTTCTTAACTTTATTTACCTTCTAAATATGCAATTATCATTTAAAATCTGACAATGTATCTACTTCCTTTGTAGAAAAAGATCAGAGCTTAGAGGCAATATTTTGGGGTTTTTCAAAGGCAAAGGAAACATTAAAATAAACTTTGGTATCTATTTCACCTGACTGAATATTTTCTTTGCTAAGTCCAGATTTTCTTATAGACTCTTTACTAATTTATTTTATATTTTAATCAGGAAAGAGGAGATAAAATTTACTATTTTTAACAATAACTTTACTATGGTTGATTAATAGTTAATTACTACAAGTAAAAGATAATTGAACATGACATCCTGTATGTCCTATATATATGAAATACACAATTACATCTTTATTCTCAATATTTTATAAGCTAAAGAAATGTTTAAAATGTTAACTTAGTTATAATGTGAGAATGATTGCATCATTGGTGTTCATGAAAATTTATGGTAGGGAAGAAAAAGGTAAGTTATGATTTGTCTCTGGTAAATTTGAGTGGAACTGGGAGGATACTTACAAATACAGAGGTGAGGGGCTAGAGATACAAATTTTGGAGTAATCAGTACAGGGAGGTAGTTCTCAGACACTTCTGCTACCTCTCTATGGATTCCATATTTTAAAAATGTCAACTTCAACTTTATTAAGTAATAATTAATTACTTCTTCCATTTCCATTCACTACCAATCAGAGTTTCTAATCAACCAGTGTAACCCACATTAGGTTGATATATTTTGAGTCAAAATAAATAATTTTGATGTTTAGTGTTCATTTAATATTTATGGCTTCCTTACAATGTACTCTGGGATAGGCCCAGCAGAAACAAAGCTGAGTAAGATATGGTTCCTGAACTTAAAGTTACTGTGAACTATGACAAGTTTAGCCAAGAAAGCTAGCATATATGTATCATGGATAAATGCATGATTCCTGTTTAGTGTTTCAGTGAAATATTAAAAATAACTAGCTCTCACAAGAGAAAATTTAAAAAAGAAAACTTTCAGCCTTTCTCTTTAGAGTAGTGTAGAAAACAGATATTCCCCTTTCTTATTTATCTAGTAGGCATCCGATATAGCAATGATGCAAATTAAGAGGTCAAGACTAGTTGTTGAATGAAAAAATTAGTGCCCAAGAGATATCTGAGAACCTATGAACTATCCAAAGATGAGCTGACCAAAGATGCAGCAAGTTTTTGAAAACTGTGTTTGTTAGGGAGGAGACTAGTACGAAAGAGTTGTTGAGGAAGACAGGAAAAGTGAGACTGTAGAGGCATAAGGAGTGCCATTATCGTAGGGAGCCAGAGAAAGATGGTGTTTGAAGAGGGACTGATCACCTGTTTCCAATGTGCAAGAATAGAATATTAGATTGGAGAATGACCACTGATTTTACCAAAAGGGTAAGTCCCAGAGACATTTCTGAGTTCAGGTTCAGTAGGCTACTAAGGATAGAGATATCACAGGAAATTGGAGAAGGAAAGTGTTGTGAGGAAATGAATGTGGTGGTTGTCTATCCATTACACCTAAGAAGTACAGCAGTGAAAGGCAGGAAATAAATGAGCACTTAAAAGAAACAGGCAGACAGGAGAGAGGAGAGGAGAAGGAAGTGAGAAAAAGTAATTCAAGAAACTTGGGTAAGGAGGGTATGATCCACAATCAGAGGATAAGAATTTGTAAGTTTAGCTAAAATTTTAGCTTTGGAATGGATAAAGGACATCTCTTTTCTGACTCTGGAAGGGAGAACAAAGGGGTTATGAAGCTATAATAAAATTTTACCTTCACTTTGATTTATGCTGAAACTCAATTTATCTCAGCAAACTAGGATGAGAGATGGTTATCTCAGGGAGTGGAGGAGGAATGGGAGATTATGGCAAAATCTTTTCTTGCATTCTAAAATTTCACAGTGTTCCATGCATAACACCCTTAATTAGCCTGTGATTTTATGGCACTGATGTTCTTCAAGACCAGGTTTGGGATTAAGAGAGGAACAATCGTCTAGTGAAATGAGGTTCTGTGCCATGCTAATTTGGACAAGCTAAAACTCTTAATTCAAATATTCAATAATTGCTCCAAATTCTCACTTTGTGTTTTGTAAACCTGGCTCTATATGGTTTTTATAAACTCAGGGCATAAAATTAAAGAGATTACTACTCAAAATGTAGATGCAGAATATTTCTTCCATAAGACCAAAGTTCAAACGTCACTGAAAATAGTTGTTCTAATGTCCTATTTCTGGAATTATACAGTATATTTATCTAAACTCATTTATTGAATTTATTGAAGAAAAATGAAGATTGCAGTGGCAGCTGGTGACTGGTGCAGGATATGCATGGCAGAGAAGTAAGAAAGGAATTTTAACATATACAAATTGGTTTCACACTACTTGATTTTACTAGTTGATTTCCACTTCTTCACTTATTTGGTGAAGAAATCTTGCATAGAATTACAGTCTTTGGATTAATCACAATTCTTCAGTTCTGGAATTCTTTCTCTATTGACTCAAATTGTGACATGGGACCTCTAGGTTAAACAGGTATATTAAGTTATGTCCAAATAATTTACAGTAGATATGGTCTAGAAACATTTGCCTAGGAGATGGTTTAAGCCATCCCAAGTCACATCAAGTAGACTTATGCCTAAGTCTGTTGCTTTGTAGGTAAGTTGTGACACACCATGCTGAATTTATAATTAAAATCTGCTCGTTCTGCCTCATTGTTTTAGACACAATCTTAATCTCCTCATTTATTAAATGATACTCATTTATCACATTATGGCACTAAGGCATTTATTAATGTCGGGTTAAGTGTTGGGTCATCTTTAGGTGGAAGATGAGAAATAATTATTCCTGGGTTTTAGCATGTAGAAAGGGTTAAGGTACTCATCATTTCCCCCTTTTTAAGGCCTATTAATGTGGATTAAATAAAATAGTCATTGGTTTTTAAAAATATCACCTTAACTACAGTCTTTTGGGTTACTTTGCTAAAATGGATTATTGCTTTTAGGCCAATTATAGATGCCATGAAATATAGCAATAACCACTTTGGAATAGTTTTGTAATCTATAGAAGACTCTGATCCATGATTTAGCCAGTTCCCTGAGTAAAACTCAAGCTAGATCAAAATTCCATAGAAGAATTTCATAGCCTTTTTCTCCCTTGCAATCTCCAGCGTATTCTTTTAAGGGATTTAAAATACACTTTCAGAGAAACACAACATATAAAACTATTTATTACAGACATGAAACGATAATGAGAACATTTAAAAACAGTGGTCTGGCAACTAAGATACCAAGCACTTCATAATTTACAGGTATATTTTATTTATTCAGGTTAATAAAGGGTGTGTTTGACATAGCATCAGACTGACCTTGTTTCTTGGCAAATACTATCTTAACAACTCTAGAGCTAATTCCATTGCCAGCCATTCTTCTCCAGGACAGATTGTTATTATTCTCTTGGAAACAATTAACAGACTGTTGTACAGAATAACATGTACGTTGTCATGAAATTGTTTTTGAAGAAGGTCCAGAAAGCAAAGTAGTTTCAAACTTTGACTATCGAGACAATTGATTTCTGAGAATATTTTCCTCTGTACTAAAATTTCAGAATATTCAAATATTACAAAACCACATTGGGTGAAGAAAATTATTTTAAAGAGAAAGCCAGGGCATATCTTTGGTTAAGGCACATTCAGCCCAACCTTCTACTTCATTTCCACTGATGTCTACTAGGTTGGGCAATGGATTCTAATACTCAGTTTGACATGAGCATTCAGCCAAATTATCATAAAAGATATATTTTGTTTAATTATGGGATTTATTAAGGCTAAAAATCAAATCATATAACAAGACTTGAAATCAACAGGGTTTCTAGTTAAATCTCTTGGTTGATACAGATTTATTGAATCATTTTGTACCATTTAATTTCAGAATAAGTTTTTATTTAGGCCATAAATTCCTGTTAAAGAAATTATTTTTAAATGTATTTATTCATTATCTACTTAAGCATAGAGCTAGATTAGGAATTGTATACAAAAAATTATTTATCAATAAAGTTCTTTTCTAAAACATATGGCCTAAAGCAGAGGTTAGCAAATTTTCTGTAAATGGCCAGATAAATATTTTTGGCTTTCTGGGCTATATGGTTTCTGCAACAACTTCTCAACTCTGCCATTTTAGTGCAAAACCAGTCATAGACAATACGTAAATGAATGGGTATGGTTGTTCTAATAAAACTTTATGAAAACAGGCAATGGGAGGTGAGAATTCTAACACTGAACCACCTTAAATTATGGATTATAGTTAATAATATAATTAGAGTAATATTGTTTCATTAGTTGTAACAAAATTACCACACTAATGCAAAGTGTTATTAGGGAAAACTTTGTATATGAGGGGGGTATATGGGAACTCTGTATTTTCCGCATGATTTTTCCATAAACTTTTAACTTCTCTAAAAAAATAAAATAAAATTTAAAATAGGAAGAAGGCCAGACTTGTTTGTGGGTCATAGTTTGCCAACCTTTTGGCTAAGGCAGGGGTTCTTAAACTTTTTTATTCCATGGACGCCTTACTAAGTCCACACTATACTGTATTTTATTTATTAAATATATCACACCTGCACCAACATGTCTCCACAAGAATAATGGTTTTGATTTTCAATTCAAGCTCATGGACTCCTTGATAAGAACTCCTTGTCTGAGGGAAAGTCTTGGCCAGATAAGTAGCATTATTTCATTGGCACGTGGGGAGAAGTTGACATGGGGACTCCAGGTGGTATCAGAACCAGGGCAGAATAATTAAAGTAAGAGGGCATCAAATACTAAATGTGCTTACATCTCCAGGACAGCAATTATATTCCAAAATGTTTTAATACCATCAACAGTAAGCTTTATAGTTTATATAAGACCTTCTCACATAGAATCTTTTCTCAGTAAGATTATTACATATATTTTATATTTAGTGGTTGTAGCGCAAAGCAATTAAATAACTTGCAAGGACATAAGATAGTAAGTGCTAATCATACTAGAATCATTTGTTCTGAGTCCAAGTATTCCAAGTTTATTCTTTTGATAGAACAAATAGAATTCTTTAAGAAATGAGAGTGGATGGGAGAAATCTTGGAACATGAAAGGCAGGCAAGTCCACTTTTAAAAAGGAGAAGACATTTCTAGAAATCAAAAACAGGTATGACTCAGTATTTTTTAAGAAAATATTATTAGAAAACTTGTCATAAAGACTTTGAAAAGAAATGGATAATTACTAGAAGCCAGCATGGGCTCACTAAAAATCAATCATTCTTAATTAACCTAATTTCCTCAATAAAATAAGGTTATTAGGAAAGTTCTAATAACATGGAGTATTTTGAGTTCAACAAGACATGTAATAAACACCCTTTGATGGAGATGAGTTGGAGAAATATGGCCTGGAAAATATCTCCAATTAATGTATGGTTTTTGGATAGCAGAACCCACAGAGTTGATAAATGGATCAATGTCACCATGCCATTAAATTTTATGTCTGGCTGCATTTTTTGTGGGTATGTATGTGTGTGTCTATATGTTTAAACATTTTATTAAAAATCAATAGATCACACTTGAATGAATAATAAGTATGTCCATTAAACATCTAGATTATAAAGCTTGGAGAATGAATCAGGATTCAAAGGGATCTTAACAGACTGAACAAGCAGACTGAAACCAGTAAGATGCAATTTAATGGGAATAAATGTAAACAGTTGAGTTTAGATTTAAAAAATAAACGAAAAGGAACAGGAAAAAATGATACCTGATGACTCTTTGAAGGTTGTCAGGGGAAAGTTATAAGAAAGGAGATTTTGATTTAATTTAAGGAAGAACATTTAGTAACGATGGTTCTGCTATAATGGAATGAGCCATCTCACAAGGTGGAATGGCAAAGACAATGAGCTTTGGAGCTTTAGAGCAGTGCTTCTCAATCTTCAATGTGCTTAAAGATCATCCGGGGATATTTTTTTTTACCGGGAGGTCCCGGGGATCGAACCCGGGTCTCTCCATATGGGAGACAGACGCCAACCAGTTGAGCCACATCCGGGGATATTTTTAAAAAGCAATTTCTGATTCAGTAGGTCTGGGGTGGGGCTTGAGGTCCTGCATACCTAATGAGCTCCAGAGGTGTCACTGCTGTGGGCCATGAATGTCCATTCTTTGAGTGGCAAAGTTTGAAAGAATGGGAATCAGAATCTAACTCATTGGGCTCCACCACTTACTATCAACTGAGTGTCCTTGGAACTTATCTAACATCACAGTCTAATCTTTCTAATGGGTAAAATGGAAATGATAATACCTATCTCACATGATCCTCTGAGGATTAGATGAGATTATGTGTTGGCATAAGGTGAGCAATCAATAAATATCAATTTTCTTTCCTATTTGCCTTCTTCATCATTAGACATATTTGAGCTGAGGTGGGATGACAGGCTATCATGAGTTCTGAGAGATTCCTGCATTTTTGCAGATGTCTTACAGACATCTGAAGGTCAGCCATCCTTTCCTATCCTTTCCTAGCTTTGATTCTAAAGTAGATAATAATTTGGTATCCATCCTTAACCTACACCACTACCTGCAATTTGTCTTTGTGAAGGTGGTATTTGTAGGTTGCTTAGAGGGTTATGGGCCTCAGGGTTAACTACTTCCTTTTCCACCAGATGAGACAGCTTCCCAAGTCATGCCCACTACCTCTCCTGGAGCATCTTGGAGCTCTTCCAAATCTCCCACAACACTATCTCAGGCATTGCCACATTTTGTTCTATCTGAAGACTATTCTGCTTCCAGCTTAGACTCACAGCTCTCCCAGATACCACTATGAAGTCTGCAAATTCACCATCTTTCAGCTGGTGTTTAGGACTGATGTTGCATTTGATGATTCCTTCAGGTGTCCTGTGTGAAGCGAGTCTTACGCTTTTCAGTTTTTATCCCTCTATTGATAGTAGTTAAGCACTGTCTTCTCAGTTAACGACATTCCCTGCCATTGGAGCCACTGGAGCAAGAATTTTGTCTGCATTGTATTTGTGCTCACTTAAACTACAACTGTGGCCTCAATGGGAGGGGCCGCTCTCAGGGTTACACAC
This sequence comes from Tolypeutes matacus, assembly GCA_026826555.1. Lineage (NCBI taxonomy): Eukaryota > Metazoa > Chordata > Mammalia > Cingulata > Chlamyphoridae > Tolypeutes > Tolypeutes matacus. Next base: position 29,287,269 of record JAKSZT010053770.1, read on the forward strand.
ACAAACACAAACACACCCACCCACACTATGACTGATATTCTCCATGCTCAGAGGGATATGTTCAAGGGACCAGGGTTCAGATTTGGTGCATGCCTGTCAATCTGGGTGTCAGCAGCTCCCACCTAGCTTCTCTCTTCTTCCTTTCCTGCTGCAGCTAAGATGCTCTGATGGTCATTTTATGTAGGATACAATTTACCTGGATTCTATAGTTTTAAGCCTGATGTTCAGCCTGGACTCTCTTGCTGACATTTTAAGAGCCATTTTTGAGTTCCTTTTTGGCAATTTACAACCAATATATAGCCAATCCTATTTTAAAATAATTAGAGAACAGTGCAGTTTTCTTCTTGGAGCTGCTATCCCATATCTGCTGCACTGTTTCTGGGAGACTTGGACAATTACACCTTCATTCATGCATCCACTCCTCTCGGCCCCACCCCACCCCAATCAGTGTTTGGGCTGAGGAAAATGGAGCTAATCTTTTCCTGAGAACTCTTCATTTCCTCTCGATAGCAGCTGGTCACGCTGGTTTTACCAGAAGTCAATATGATGTTTTTATCGCTATCTAGCTGAACTACTGAAGTGGCACATTCTCTTTATATATGCTTTCCTTAGTGGATTCAGGCACAATTTTTCAGGCAAAAAGGAATAATGCAGTTCAGTAAGCTAAGGAGTAGATCACAAACTCAGGACATTAGCTCTAATCCTACTCCATTTGTGGTTTTGTCTTCAATGAGAGACATGGCCGCTCAGCATCACAGTGGGAGCAGAAGCAACCACCTGTGTGTCTGTAACCAAGAGGCCTTCCTTATACACTAGGGAGATCTTCCGCCCTCCAAAAAGTATTGCTCGAGCTAACGGCCAGGAATTTCTCTGGGCAAAATCATGCCCTGAATTACACTCCAGAATTAAGTGCAGAAACTGCATGGTAAGAACAAAAAGGTTTACAATTTTTAAAAGCACACTTTACAGTTTAAATTATGATAAATTATGTTGTGTGAAACTCTTAAAGTGAATTATCTGATTTAACCCTCACAGGGATCCTATGGGCAGAAACTGGAGGATAAACAAGTGCTGGCCAACTGGCTGTGGGCCCTTTAAATAGTTTAATAGCCTGCAAGGATCTCTGACAACTTGCAAGACAGCTTTTATGAGCCAGGGCAAAATGACCTCACTGAAACCACTGTCAAGTAACTGGGTTCACACACGGAGACGAGTGAAACTTACACTGCAACAAATACCAAAATCTCACAAATTAGAAACTGTTAGGAGGTGGGCAAATAGTCTGGATTAAGAGCCAGTCCAAAGAAATCCTGGTCTATTCTTAGAATTCCTAGCCTTAGAGATTTTTGATAAACATGCTATATAATTTTGGTGAATTATTTTACCTCTCTGAGCCTCCATTTCAGTAAGCAGATAGCACACTTTTTTGACTACCTCCTACTGGCCAGTCTTTTGGCTGGCACTAGGGATAATAATAATAGATGATGCTTATTTTATCCTTGCTCTGTGCTAGGTTATGTTGTATGAAACTCTTAATGTGAATTATCTGATTCAACCCTCACAGGGATCCTATGAAGATAACTGATGTACTGTAAGAAAACTATTAAGAATTGTGAATTCATAAGCTTTCTAGTCAACAGTCTTTGCTGTTTTAGCCTGGAATTGTGAAGGATTAACTTGTCTTTTGTCCTTTGGAATGTTATAATGCTGCTATGCAGGCAACCCCATCATCCATTACTCAAAACAAATGTTTAAAAGGAGCAAGGCACCAGATGTGATATTTACAAATCCTGTTTGTATCCCCTGTAAAACTAAAAGCGAAAAACCTTTATGTCCCTGTTCAGTACACCATAAATAGAATAGAACAAAGACCCCTCGAGACACCACATCTCTCTTGTGGAGGGCTGGCCACCCCCCGCCGGATGGATTCAGTTACTTTCGCTGAGGTCATTCCTCATGAGTTGCAAGACCCATTGGAGTGCTGAGGTTTGGAACCCCTTAAAAGGGATGGTCCCCAAGTTGCCAGTCGGAGCCTCACCCAGGAGGGGATGCTCTGCCTGGACCATTTTTACAATCGGGACTCTGATTGGCTGCAAAGGGGCCCCCAGTCATGTGAGAGCTCAGATGTTGAGTTTTCCCCTGATTTGGTGAGTGGTTGTATATACTTTCAATTCTTTCCTATGTCTTTAATTAATTACTCTTTTTTTTGTGATTGCTTAATTGTTATAATCATTTAATATAACCTGAAAGTCATTTGATTGAATAAATCTGCCTTTGCACAGCATTTAGAGTTTCTGCCTTTTCCTTAGCAGAACAATAATATTGTTACCGGAGATAATACTGTTACTACCCTTGTTTGGCAGATGTGGAAACTGAAGCATGGAGAGGTTAGTAACTTGCCCATGGTCTCCAGAGCCTGCACTCCTAACTATTATATTTACTGACTCCCTCTACTCTAAATTGAGCAGTACTTCTTAAACTTGAATGTGCTTATGAATCACCTGGGAATTTTGTTAAAATGTAGTTTTTGATTCAGGACATCTGGGATGGAGTTCAAGATTCTGCATTTCCGACAAACTTGCAGGTGATGCCCCGGCTATTGGGTTCTTGGGTCACAGTTGGAGAAGCAAGGCTCTAGACTTGCAGTTCACAATCTACCTGCACATCAGAAATACCTGGGCAGCTTTTAAAAACTGAGATGTCCAGGCCAATTAAACCAGAATCTTTGGGGATGGAACCCAGGCATTAAGCTTTTTTTAAAAGTTCCCAAGTAATTACAATGTGTGGACAAAATTGGATATCACCGCCCTAGACAGTAGCTTCAGATCAGCATAAAAATATAAGGTCATAGACTAGAATAGAGTCCACAGCATTAATAAGCAAAGTACTGTTCTGTAAAACTTCTAATTTCAGGGGTGTGTGTGTGTGTGTGTGTGTGGTGAGCCATGGTGTAAAATGCATTCCTTATTGTGGGTCAAGGTAAATAAATATTTGAAAGCCAATTCTCAATACTACAAGGAATAAGATTTCTCTCTCTTTATCTGTCTTTCCCTCTTTCTCTTCCTCCCTACCTTCCCCCACTATTTGTTTTATTCTTGAAGAATTTAAGGGAGATTACAAATATTCTCACATCATTAAGATGTTATTCTTTTCTCTAAGAAGCTCAGCATCTCCTTGGGGAACAAGGTATGTTAGAATACAAAGAGATAGGTGCTATACAGGATATATGTGAAATTACTTGGGAGCCCAGATGATGAATATGGCAAATTACTATCTAGGAGATTCAGAGAAGGTATGATAGAGGAATTGACATGTGATCTTGGTCTTGAATAAGAATCTGGCAAGTTAAAAAGGAGAGAAATTCCAAGGTGAGACTTTCTACCTTGTTCATGGACAAGGCTTTGTCTGGGTTTCACTTGCAGGGTTAGGGTGAACCTGGAGGTACCAGTCAGGAGAATTTGTGCTGAGGTGAAGGGTTCTAAGGGGTGTAGGAAGGTGTTTACTGGAATGGCTAAGGGGGAGAAGCCAGAGCTCAATCCTGGAGAAGGAATGCCAAGCATTGGTTCTAAAGAGCAGGAGGAAAGAGGAGGGAACTAGAACAAGAATCATGGAGTCAGGAATAAATGAAATCAGGAACTGGTGAGGAAGAGAAGTATGAATTTGGTTGACATGAATGGTTTATGATAAAGATCACACAGAATTCATGAATTTTAGAGCTTGTGTAGGGTTTATGCCTATGTAAGACAGGTTTTATGAAAGGCACCTGAGAATGCTGGGTGAAATGGTGAGGTATAAGGCTATAAAGGTAAAATGGAACTTTACACACACACATATACACACCATGGGCATTGTATTCTAAGATAAGGGATTGCTTTTGTTTGCTTTTTTTTTTTTTAACAAATCAATTTTATTGACACATATTAATAAAGCATAAATCCATCCAAAGTGTACAATCAATGGTATTCAGTATAATCACATATTTGTGCATTATCACTTCAATCACTCTTTAATCTTCTGTAGCAAATGTAAAATCCTCAGAGGTTCCTACGAGGGAAGCAGCATAATAGGTTTGTTTTTGTAAAAAAAAAATTCTGGAGGCACAGTTAGGTTCATCTGGAGGGTGGAATGACAACTGTACTGATTAAAGTCACAGATGATGAGGTCTTGGAATAAACCAGTGACAAGAACTAAGGACAGGAGGAATTCAGAAGTGGAATTGTCAGGATTTACTGACTGGGTAGTTAAGAGGGAAGGAGAAGTTTTGTGAGCCAGTGTTCAGGTTCTAGTTCAGGATATAGGGTGGATAAGCATGTCATGAGCTCAGACTGAGGATTCTGGAGGGACAGGACAGAGAGGGGCAGAAGTCTAACGTATTTGTAAGGCTTCCAGATGGCATGTCTAGTTCATGGTAGGAAATCTTAGGTCTAATGGAGGAGCTGCAGATCAAGTAGACCAGGGGTTCTTAACCTTTTTTGTTCCACAGACCCCTTTGTCAGTCAGAGGCAAACCATGGACCCCTTAATAAGTCCACTTCTATACTATGTATTATTTAATAAATATATCACACCTGCACCAACACGTCCCCACAAGAATAGTGTTTTTATAAAAATTTAAATTCAAGTTCACAAACTCCTTGTTAAGAACCCCCGATACAGACCAAGAGGGAATGAGGGGGCTGGAATAAGCAATCTTCACGACATAGGGTCAGGCCTACAATATCACACAGGCATCATTAAAGCGTGTGGTTAAAAAAACAATGAGGAGTTTTAGCTTTCAAAAAAATCTGTGTTCCTAAGTTATAAAGGGACCCTACATTAATGACTGCTAATGAATTAAACTAGTCAAAACTCACCTGAATGATCTTTCACTATTATATTTTCTAAGGATATAAGGCAAGACTGTAATGTAGGCTCTGCTGCTACATGATTTTGTACTCATACTTCAGGTTAGAATAGTAACTGGTTTCATAGGAATCCATTAAAAGTTTTTTTTTCCCCTACAGAGAATATTGTTAAATAAGAAACTTACTTATTTTAGGTATGAGTGGATACGACTACTAATTGACAACTTTGATAGGTTCAGCATTATAAAAAGCATCAGTTATCTACTCTATTTTTACAATTTGGGGAATTGAGATTGGTTGTCTAAAACATTTTCCTACTAGGATGTGCTCTAGACTTAACAAAGGTACCCAGATTATCATTTAGACAAGAAAAGAAACTTTTATAAATACTATCATCTTTCTTTCCCTGAAATAAATGTGCAAGATAAATCCAAGTGCCTGAATTTTGAATGTGGGCATATTATCCCAAATCCATGAAATCACTAAATAAATAGAAAAGGAACTATTGCCAGGACTATAAATCCAGCAAAGTGTTCATTTCACGGGATGGATAATTTTGATGGAAATTCTTCTACCATGAGATAGGCAGATGCAATACAAAAATTTAACATGACAATGTAATAATAAGATACATGAAAAATAATAAAATAATAAAATAATGCTTTGTTCCAAACTTAATCCATTATTCATATTTTCCCACTGAACCACAATATAAAGAGAATACTAATGTTAATGTAAAATTAAAGTAATTATGAACTTTTTAACTTCTATTTGATATTACCCACAACTCTTTTATTTTCAATAGTTTATCTTTTCAAAGTTTTAATTCTCTCTATTTTATTAGTACTTTGTAAATGCTTCATTTATGTATAGTTCTTATTTCATTGTATTGTAATTTTTTTAACTTTTGCATTTTTCCCACTAAACTACGAACTTCCAGGGATGAAAATTCTGTGCCATTAATGCTGAATTATAAGCTAAACATATACCACAGACATAAGAAAATTTGGGGAGGAATCATTTGATATTTAATATATTCTTAACAAGGGAGGTATCAAAATAATCATCTATGGAAAAATCAGAGCTTTGTTAGGCCTTCCCACACCAATTTAATGTGTTGCATGTTATCAGAACTTCATTTTTACAGTTGAATAATATTCTATTGTGTGTATGCACCACATTTTGTTTACCCATTCATTGGATGATGGACCTTTGGGTTGCTTCCATCTTTTGGCAACTGTGAATAACGCCATTATGAACATTGGCATGCAAATATCTGCTTGAGTTCCTGCTTCCAATTTTTTGGGGTATATACTTAGTAGTGGGATTGCCGAGTTAAATGGTAATTCTATACTTAAACTTTCCAAGGAACTGCTAAAACTCTCTTTCACAGCAGCTGCAGCATGCTATATTACCACTAGCAATGAATGAGTGTTCCTATTTCTCTACATCCTCTCAAACACATGTGATTTTCTGTTTCTTTAACCATAGCCATTCTAGTGGGTATGAAATGGTATATTATGGTTTTGATTTGTATATCCCTAATGGCCAATCATGTTGAGCATCTTTACAGGTGCTTTTTGGTCATTTGTATATCTTTTTTGGAGAGATGTCTTTTCACGTCTGTGGCAGTTTGATGTAATTATGAATTCCAAAAATATAGTTGAATCATGCTTGTAAACTGATCTGTTAATCTAGGCATGATTAGGTTAGGATTAGGGCATTGAGCCCCACCCCTTGTTAGGTGGGGAATTGAATATAAAAGGCAAGGCAAAGGACAGTTGAAGTAGTCTTTTGACAAGAAGTTTTGATGTTGGAAAGAAGGCCCCAGGAGAAGATAAGCAAGCCGTTTGCCTGATCGTCTACAGCTGACCTTGTGGAGGAAACAGGAGCTAAGCCCAGAGAGAAACGCAGCCCCGGGAAGAGAGGAACCCCAGAAGCCTGAACCCTGGCAAACGCCAGCAGCTGTCTTGCTCTAACACGTGGCAATAGACTGTGGTGAGAGAAGAAACTTAACGCTTTATGGCCTGGTATCTGTGGACTTCTACCCCAAATAAATACCCTTTATAAAGACCAACCCAGTTTTGGTATTTCACATTAGCACCTCTTTGGCTGACTAATACAATGTCTTTTTAACATTTTTTAATTGTGTTGTCTTTTTGTTGTTGAGTTGAAGGATTTCCTTATATATTCTGGACTGGATATTAAACCCTTATTGGATATGTGATTTCCAAATATTTTTCTCCAACTTTGTATGTTGTTATTTTACTTTCATAATTAAGTCCTTTGAGGCACAAATGTTTTAAATTTTGTTGAGGTTCTATTTATCTACCTTTTCTTTTTTGCTCATGATTGGGGTATAAAGTCTAAGAAACCATTGCTAAAAACAAGGCCCTGAGGTGGCTTCCCTAAGTTTTCTTCTAGAAGTATTATAGTTCTGGTTCTTATATTTAGGTCTTTGAGCCATTCTGAGTTGAATTTTATATATGGTGTAAGGTAGGGGCCAACCATTATTCTTTTGCAAATGGAGACCCAGTTTTCTCAGCACCATTTGTTCAAGAGACTATTCTTTCCCAATTGAGTGGTCTTTGCCACTTTGTGAAAAATTATTTGGCCATAAGTATGAGGGTTGATTGCTGAGTTCTCAATATGTCTGTCCTTGTGTCAGTACCAGGCCGTTTGATTACTGTGGTTTTCTAATAAGTTTTAAGATGGGGAAGTGTGAGTCTCCAACTTCATTCTTCTCTTTCAAGATGGCTTTGGCTATTTGAGGTCCCTTACCCTTCCATATAAATTTAATGATTAGCTTTTCTATTTCTTCAAAGAAGGTTGTTGGAATTTTGATTGGGATTGATTGAATTTATAAATTGCTTTGGGTAGAATTGACATCTTAACAATATTTAGTCTTCTAATCCATGAACACAGAAAGTCCTTCCATTTATTTAGGTCTTCTTCGATTTAATTTAGGGTTATTTTGTAGTTTTCTATGTACAAGTCCTTTACAACCTTGGTTATATTTATTCCTAGATATTTGATTTTTAGTTGTTATTGTAATGGAATGTTTTGTTTTGTTTTGATTGCCTCTTCAGATTGTTCATTACTAATGTATAGAAACACTACTGATTCTTGGGTGTTGATCCTGTACCCTGTTACTTTGCTGAATTAGTTTATTAGGTCTAGGAGCTTTGTTGTGGAATTTTTAGGATTTTCTATATATAAGCTCATGCTATCTGAAATAGGGAAAGTTTTACTTCTTCATTTCCAACTTAGATAACTTTTATTTCTTTTTCTTGCCTTATTTCTCTGGTTAGAACTTCCAGTAGAATGATGAATAGAAGTGGTGACAGTGGGCATCCTTATCTTGTTCTTAATCATAGAGGGAATGCTTCCAGTTCTTCACCATTAAGTTGGATGCTAGCTATGGGATTTTCATATATGCCCTTTACCATGTTGAGGAGGTTTCCTTCTATTTCTGGTGTTCTAAGTGCTTTTTTATCAAGAAGTGGTCTGGATTTTGTCAAATGTCTATTCTGCATCTATTGAGATGCTCATGTGTTTTTTTTCCCCCTTCATTATTAACATGTTGTATTATATTAATTGATTTTCTTATGCTGAACTACCCTTGTTTTCCAGGAAAAATCACACTTGATCATGGATTTGGTTTTCTAGTATTTTGTTAAGGATTTTTGCATTTATATTCATAAAACGTATTAATCTGTAGTTTTCTTTTCTTGTGGTACCTTTGTTATGATGTTGGCCTTGTATAATGAATTAGGGAGAGTTCCCTCCTCTTTAATTTTTTCTTTTTGGAAAAGTTTGAGCAGGATTGGTGTTAATTCTTTTTGAAATGTTTGATAAAAATTACCCTTTGATGCCATCTTGTCCTGGGGCTTTCTTTGTTGGGTGGTTTTTGATTATTGATTCAACTTCTTTAGTTATTAGTTTAGTTATTAATTTGTTGAGGCCTTCTATTTCTTCTTGAGTCAGTGTAGGTAGGTTGTGTGTTTCTAGGAATTTGTCCGTTTCATCTAGACTATGAAATTTGTTGGAATACAGTTGTTCATAGTACCTTCTTATAATGTTTTTATTTCAGTGGGGTTGTTAGTAATGCCCCCTTTGTATTTCTGATTTTCATTATTTGTGCTCTCTGTTTTTTTCTTCATCAGTCTAGCCAAGGTTTGCCAATTTTATTGATCTTTTCAAAGACCCAAAGTTTAGATTTGTTGTTTCTCTCTATTGCTTTTTTATACTCTATATTTCATTTATCTCTTCTCTAATCTTCATTATTTCCTTCCTTCTGCTTACTTTGGGTTTAGTTTGCTCTTCTTTTTCTAGGTCTTTGAGTTTTGAGGCTAGGTCTCTGACTTGAAATCTTTCTTCTTTCATAATGTAATCATTTAGAGCTATATTCCCTTTCAGCCCTGCCTTTTCTACATCTCATAATTTTTGTTATATTGTATTTTCATTTTCATTCACCTCAAGATATTTCCTAACTTGCCTTGTAATTTCTTCTTTAATCTATTGGTTGTTTAAGAGTACATTGCTTAATTTCCATGTATTTTTTTTTTTTTAAGATTTTATTTATTTATTCATTTATCCCCCCCTTGCTGCTTGTGCTCGCTGGGTCAGCTAACCACACCGTGCAGGCGGGCTTGCCTTCACCAGGAGGCCACGGGAACCGAACCTGGGGCCTCCCATATGGTAAACGGGAGCCCTACTGATTGAGCCACAGCCGCTTCCCTCCATGTATTTTTGAATATTCCATTTCTCCCTTTTGTTATTGATTTCTAGCTTCATTCCCTTGTGACCAGAGAAGATATAATATATGATTTCAATATTTCTGAATTTATTGAGAATTGTTTTGTGATCCAACATATAGTCTATCCTGGAGAATGATCCATGTGCACTCAAGAAGAATCTGAATTCTGTTTTTGTTGGGTTAAATGTTCTATATATGTCTGTGAGGTCTAGTTGGTTTAGAGTATCGTTCAAGTGTTGTACTTCCTTATTGATCTTCTGTCTGGATGTTCTATGTATTATTGAGTGTGGTGTATTAAAGTCTCCTAATATTAATGTAGAGCCATGTATTTCTCCTTTCAAATCTGTCATTGTTTGCTTAATATATTTTAGGGCTCTGCTGTAAGGTGCATATATATTTGCTCTTGATAAGGCTTCTTGAATTGACCCTTTTATCAGTATATAAACACTGCAAGTGAGGATCATTGTAGAAGTCAGCCCACTAAATAGTCCTTTCTATAACTGAAAAAGTTATGTAAATGCCCATAAAAGTCTTTTTATTTTCAAAAAATGTGGCCCAGATCACAAACTAAAATCAGTAAAAAAGTTAGATTTGATTTTCTTGACTGCAGGACCTGTAATGAAATTATATATTTCTTTTACCCAATTGTACTTTATAAAGGATATTTTAATAATAAAATTTAAGCACAAGGATTATAATTCAGACACCAGGCAAGTAAGAAGTAAATCAACCTGATTAAAAAAGTAATAATTAATTGGTGACTATAACAAGTCTCATTTCCAGACCTAAAAGTCCAAGAACAAATTTACAGTAAATTGCTAGAGGGATCCTTCCCCAGCTTTCTGCAAGGAGAGATGGTCTCCCACACCAAAATCTGAGCATATCTGCTGTAACCTCCTGAAGGTATGGCCTAGATGCGGCAGAAACAGAAGTACCATGAATATTCTTGCTAACATTACTGGGCCATTATGTATAAATCTTGAACTGAATATGTGCCCATTTTTTTTTCCCCAAAAGAGCCTAGTCCTTTTTTATAAAAAACAGGTGTGAATTTGTTTAGTGTGGTTTCAACTGGTCTGAGGTTTGATGCAGTTTTACTTTGTCAGTAGACTACTTTAGTTTACAAAAAAAACCAAGACAAAGCAATTCAATGTTAAATTAAAAGGTATGGGAAGTCATCTGTGTGCCTAACCTGTAGCACAGCTCTCAGCCTTGGTTAAAAACACTTTTGCTTCAGGTCACTGGATGGAGAGGCGGGAAGGGCGTCAGGAGGGTATGTGGCAGTTACCCAGAAGTCACCCCATAATGCCCGTATTTTCTTTCCTTCCCTCTAGCGTGACAGACAGAGAAAAGCAGCTAGGAAGGTTTGAATGTCCACTTAAAAAAATGTAAGAAAGAGAATAGGAAAAAGGCGTAGAGAAAGCCTCAATTGAGACTTAAAGCAGAGAAAGAAATCATGGCATCTATGGTTGAAAAAAACAAAAAACAAAAAATCAACTCATATTCATATCTGAGTCTAGTGCACTAAATGCTTTAGTACAAATGTCTGAGCACTGCAGGGCACAAGGTTCCGCATTAGCATAAACCAGGACATCCAGTCCACTTGTAATTTCTTTCAAACTTAAATTATGCAAGTGGCAAGGATACCGATCAGGATGTCAGCATCGTAATAGGGCTTAAGTATTAATTCAGTGAGGTATTGTGTGGAATTGACCTTAAGCTCATGGGAAAAGATAAAAACAATATTCTTAAAATCAGTCCTACAGAGTAGTAGTAAAGTAGGGAGTAGTGGTGTGATAATTATGATTCTAGATTATCAGGATATTTCTATCAAAATGGCTTAAATGCTGATTATTTTATATTTGCACAATTCTTTGTTAAAAAAGAAAAAAAAATTACATCTTTGTTTTCAATTACTTCTAAGGGAAATAGAACTTTTGCCTCAATTACAAATATTTGTATAAAAGTACAGTATTATGAGCAAGGCCTATATGACTTGATCACCCCATTAGAAATCACAGCTATTTTCATATCATATTACCATTGTTGCAGGTATTTCAAAATAACTCTTCTGCTAATCACTGTATTGAAATTACAGATTTTATTATTTAATATGTTCGTAAAGAATCACAAATGTTACTATATCACAAATTTGGGCTTTAAAAATAACTTGTATAGTAATATAATTGTTTTCTCTTGTATTTCTATTTTATGCATTTAAAAGCATTATTTTAAGAAGGTTCCATAGGCTTCACAAGACTGCCAAAGATAATCATGGCTCAAAAAGGTTAAGAAGTTCTGCCTGAAATAAAAGCATCACCATAAATAACTGGAAAATTTCATTTTATACCAATCTATGAATTTTTATGATTGAAAAGAGAACTTAGCATAGTTCCATTAACAGCCCATGATGGCAACAGGTAATTAATATCAAGCCCATCACAGACAGAAATCAATACTCTACTGATTAAAGACACCCAAAATTGGGGGAAATTATAATAGGCATAAGGTATTCTTATACTTTACAAATTTACACTGTGGCGCCTAGCAAGCTGTGACTTGGCATCAAAAGAGAAGTATTTCTCCTGCTCACTTTCTGGATACTAGCTTCCAATGTCATCAGCTTTATTTTATAGTCTACAATTTCAATAAATATTCATTCTATTTTTATATATAGTACAGTGTTTAAGAGCATGGGTTTCAGAGCTGAACTACGTGAATTCTATTCCTGGCCTCATTGCATTTTAGCTAGGTGACTTTGGGAAAGCTATTGAAATTCTCTGTACCTCACTATCCTCATCTGTTAAATGGGGCTAGTAACAGCATACCTAAGCATACCTATTCATAGGGTTATCACAAGGACTGAATGATACAATACATGTGCAGCACTGAGCAGTGTCTGGCATATAGAAAAGCTTTCTAAGTGTTAGCTATTATTACTATTACATTTGATAGACTACAGTTCCACCAGGGAGAACACTTATATTCTGAACAGTATTCTATTTATAGCACCAAGCAAAGTGCCTGACACAAAGTTGGTGCTCAATAAATATTTATTGAATTACATTAATTATTAAGCTGGTTTAGCTGTTTCTTATTTATTCCACTTCAAATTTACTTCCCCTCACGTTCTTATTCAGTCATGTGCCCCAAATCAGTAGACTGTGGAAAAAGTTCTTATTTTTATAATACATTCCTCAGTATCTGAAACAGAAAATCTTTTGAGAGCAGTTTTTATACTTCATTTCATCTCGAAACATCCAGGGAATATAATTTGGTAACCAGGTCTCGGTGTGGTAAATGTTTCAAAATTAGAAGTTTAAATCAGATGGCTAGGTGACCTGAAGAATTTCTTCATCATGAATAGGTCCTATCCGAGATGAAACACCAGTTGAAATATGAACTTTAATGTCATTTTCTGCTCTCTTTGTTCTGTTCTGCCCTCCAGGGTCTACTGGGAAAAGTCATAAAACCACACATTTTTTAAAAACTTTTTTTCTTTTTTGCTTTAGTACAAACTAATGTAAACAGCTTCAATTGTGTTCTCATTACTGCCATCTATCCATCCATCTATCGATTGATCCATCCATCCAACCATCACCTACCGACCCATGTGCTCACATTTATTGAGTTCCCAGTATATTTCAGGCACTGTTCAAGTTACAGAGGATATAGAAATGAAAGACAATCCCTCTCTTTAAGGCACTCAGTGGTCTAAAGTGGGACACAGGTAAGTTATCAGGCAATCCTCAGTGTGTGACAGAAACTGACTCAGATGAGAAATACTCTAACTCTAACCTAGTAAACTGGGAAGAGGAAGACTTCCTGGGGGGAAGTATTGAAGGATAAACAGGGCTTGACCTTGCTAAAGAGATTCCTCCTTCTCATATGCATCTGGATATCCTTAAAGCACTAGAAACTCACCATATTCAAAATGATAATTATCATACCCATCCTCACCTCCATCTTTTCAGAGTCCCTCAAAATAAAATCGTTGGAACCATATTTAACAACCTCGTCCTCCAAACCCAGCTCTTTAAAGACCTGTGTAGTCTACATTGCCTCTCATATTATTCTTAGCCTGGCATTCACTTATATTTTTCAAGCTTAACTGAGATTTTCAATCTTGACTCCCACAATTTCCTACTTGATGTGGACATGCTTGGTAAATGGTAAAGTGCCATGCAAATGTTAGTGGGCTTTACTCTAATTAATGCTAATTCCTTCAGTGATCTCATCCACTCCAATGTTTTTTTTTTTTTTTTTTTTAATTTAATATATATATTTTATTTTTTTAAAGATACTTAGATTATATAAATGTTACACAAAAAATATAGGGATTCCCATATGCCCCACTCTACACACCTCCCACACCCACCCACGTAAACAACATCCTTCATTAGTGTGGCACATTCATTGCAATTGATAAACGTATTCTGGGGCATTGTCACTGAGCATGGACCATAGTTCACATTGTAGTTTACACTCTTTCCCACTAATTCTGCAGGTTATGGGAAGATATAAAATGGCCTATATCTGTTGTTGCAATGTCATTCAGGACGATTCCCAACTCCTGAAAAAGTCCCTGTATTACACCAGTTTTTCCCTCTCCCTTCCTCCAGAGCCTCCAGTGGCCACTGTCTCCCATGGTTTTAAATACAATCTATACACTGATGAATTCCCAATTTATATTTCTAGCTCTGAAATATATTCCCTTGTGAATCATACTTATATGTCCCACTGTCTACTCAATATCTCCAACTGGATATCTATTGGGCATTTCAAATTTATCAATTTATCATCACCAAAACTAAACTCTTACTTCTCACTCCTCTTCCCCCTGCCAAATGTGTACCTTTCATAGTCTTCTCCTCTATGTTGAGGGGAACTCCATTTATATAATTGCTTTGGCCTAAATCTTTGGATCCATCCTTAATATCTCTTACCATATCTATCTATCCATTCCATTGGGAAATCCTGTCCACTTTACCATCAAAAAGTATCCCGAATCTTATAATTCCAGTACTCTCATGCCAGTCTTAACCATCTTGACTGTTGCCTTCTCACCTCTCCATCTGCTTCTGCTTCTGCTTCTTGCTGCTACAGTGTATTCTCCACACTATAGCCTAGTGGTGTCTTACAAAAGTAAATTAGATTGTGTCACTGCTCTGCTAACATCCTCCATGGCTTCCCATTTCACTCAGAATAAAGTCGAAACCCTTAGAATGGCTCAGTCAATCTTTTGGACCTGATCTATTACTCTTCTCCTTAGCTCATGCCACTTCAGCCAAGAATGCTCTTGTTTTTGCCCCTGTTTTCTCTGCCTGGAAAGCAATTTTGTTAGATGTGTGGCTTCCTCTTTCTTTTTATTCAGGGTTTTCTTAAATATCACCTCCTTAAAGAGGCTTTGCCCAGCCTCCCTATAAAATAGCATCACATCAATAAATATTTATTGAATGAATTGTCATAGATTATTATCAAACCTTACCATTCATAATCCCTTAATATGTCCCATGCTCTTTAGCCTTTCTTGTCTTGTTTATTTTATTTCCATGCTTGTTTGACTAACGAGGGTAATGCACTGTGTGTGGCCTGGTGCTTGAGCATATGTGCTAGGTGCTCAGTAAGTAATGAGATGAATGAATATCTGTTGAAGGAAGTGAATTGCTTCAAGATTTACCTTATCAATCAAAATTGCTGCCGTGTTCTAAGGTAGTTTATAAAGAAACCCAAGAGCCTTAGAAGTTGGTTACCTAAGAAATTGAACCCCCTTTTCAGAATGGAAGATTAAATATGAGCTCCAACTTCCTTTGCAAGGGGCAAAAAGAGTCCTCAGAAGGATAAGCTTTTTGCATTCTCCATGGCACTGTATTTATGGGAGAGAAACCAGTTCCTTTTCCATTCAGCCCACATTTTACTCTATTTTAAAGCATTTTCAGGTTGGTAATGTAGTCATTTCAAACCTAAATGGAATTGTGAGCTTTAAGCTAACACACTGTTCTAAATTCAGCAATATATTTTTTATCATTTACAAATAAATGTAATATAAAAGGAGGAACCAATTCTTGCTATTACCAAAACTAACATGACATAACTTTTGCTTATCACCCATCCCTTAAGTAACCTGTCGTCTTAGAGAACAAATACTTGCTCAGTTCAGGCACAAAAATCACATTTTGGACAAACTGAATCAGAAAGTGTGAAAATACCCATTGCAACTGGACTGGTGTGGTAACAAAGAGAAGATCACATAGGTTGGTTGGTCTGAGCTGAAGTAGATGTGCTAATGTATTTTCACTTCATTGTTACCAAAGACTTGAAAGGCTTCTCCTTAGTTAACTGAAAAGCTAATTAGCAAATCTTTCTAAGCAAGCAAGCCCAAGTCGGATTTTCTTTTATTTCCTCATCCAACCTCTTCTCCCTCTAATCATCAGTAATGTCAGTGAGGAACTCAAGCAAAGCAGTAGAACATGGGTTGTATGATGTACTTTTCCTCCAGGGTGGCATTTAAAATAACAGCAGTCTGATAAGCTTATTGTTCCTTCAATTTAATCCATTTTAACTTGGCTACTACTTCACTAGCTGACATTGGTTTCTTGTCCACATTCCAACTATGGGCATAAAATAAAATGCTATCTAGAGTGTTCCTGCCTTTGAAACTGTCATCCTAGTCATTTAAATAAAAGATATTTTGCCAAATATTAATGAAGCTTATTAGTTAAATGCTATGATACAGAAGATCCCCAGGATATAAAATTATGGTTTTTTGCACTAATTTCAGCACCAAATGACTGTATTCTTCTGCTGAAATGCTAAATGATGCTAAATATTGTAAGTTCTGGAAAAAGTGGAGAGAGTGAGTTACCCATTTGTTATATATTACAGCCTTTTTATAATGGCAGTCATTAAGGCCAGTGCAATCCTGAATCAATAATTCACTTCTGGGCCTGGAAAACGATTGGTATGGTTTTTAAGAATAATGTTTACACAAGATTAGATTAGCAATTTAATAGTCAGTGCCAAGTAACTTGCAATTAAGAAATTTTTGAATAATTCCACCAAAAAAATTTAAATTCTATTTAAAATAGTCAAGTGAATGGAGAGAGACATAGGTCCAATTCAGGTTCAAATGTTTTAAACTATCATTGACATTATTTCCAGGGCATAATATATATCATAATTTCTGAAATCATTAAGCAATATCAGTTAAACTACCTGAGTATTAATCCCACATGAAGAAAAGAATGGGAACACTCACACTTAGATGTCATAGGTTCATCTTTGTCAATGCTATAATTTCAGATTATTTTATATTCAAGGACAACATTTGTAAAATAAAGACTAATTTTATCTATACTTGTAAAACTATTTTACATATTTTTACTCATGTTACTGTTATGCAAGCTAGTAATTATGAAGACAATTATTAGCAAAATGGTAAATATTTATTCTTTGGCTAATGAATATAAATAGAATCAGACATCTGTAGCATTAATGTGTAACATCCTTTACTCCTTTCTAGACACACTGTGCTCCATTTTTGCCAAATAGTGATATAGTCCATGAGGTTTAGTTATATACTTTATTAACCACCTATCACAAAATGTCATGTTTAATATGTTAATATAAATATAATATGGTTCTATATATGTAATACATATGGCAATTCCCTGGGTCCCTAGAGAATGTATAGGCTTATTTGCTCACTTATCCAAATGGCACAACTAGAACAAAAAGAATGTCACCAGATAACAAAATGCAAAGCACTGATATTGTCTTATATTCGGAAGGCAAGAGATCAAATTTGGGGTGGTATAATTGGGGAACATTTTCAGTACAGGATATAGGATTTGAGATGGGCCTCATAAAGGAGGAGAAAATATCCTTTCCAACTGGCTAAGAGTTGATAAGCTGAGTGGTGGGTCAGGGGGTTTTGTTGTAGTATTCTCTCTTCTTTTGTATATGCTTAAATTTTTTCCATAATTAAAGTTTTAAAAATACTTTCAGGAGAGGGTAGAATGAGCAGAGGTGAGAACAGTCTTTGAAGAAAGGGGCCCAGGCTGGCCATAGTACAGGCAGCAGCAAGTACTAAGTTACCTGGGATAATTAGTTAGGGTGATAAAGGACAGCGAATTTGGGGTCAGATCTTGCAAGGCCTTGGATAAGACAAAGACTTGAACTTGAGTTAGTATGCAATGAGATTCAGGTCACTGGATCAAACTTCCATAGCCAAGTTTCACTGAAAATTATTAGTAATTACATGCAATAAATTTCTAATATTCAGCACTTTTTTCACCATTCAGTGTCAAAAGTACTCTAATGGTGATGTGATATAGGGGAGCTTGCTTTTTGCTGCCAAGACCCCTTTGCGAAGGCAGAAGTGTGAGAACCAGCCACCCAAACATTGTGAGGACACCATGAAATGGTCAGATTCTTAGTGAAACTCAGACTCTCTCAAGAGTCTCACGAGACTGATGTAAAACCAGATCACCAGCTTCTTGATTTAGAGTAGGGTATTGCATAATCAGTGAGGATCCTCTATTTGTGCATATCAAGGTATCTGGAAGCATAAATTAAAAGGATGTCTAGTATACAGGGGCTTAGAGCAAGCAGATACAGATAATCCTTAAAGAGAAGGTGTCCAAGCTAGGGTGAGGCCAGATCGATTCTCTCTCCATTCTGGATAGGGGTGGATGGATAGTTTCTCTATACCCCATCTCTAGGCTTGCTCTTTTTCTTCTGTAGGTATCTTTGCTGCTCAGATGTCTCAATATTATAGTCACATTGAAGTGCATGTGAGACAGGAGATTTTGTGAATATCAATTTCCTTAGAAACAAAAAAAATCTCAAGAAGAAATCAGTTGGAGGGAAGTATCCATGCCTGTGCATTAGTATGCACAATCAGCAGAAGGGTGTTTTCTTTGTTTACTTTTCTGCATCTTCAGCTATATATATATATATATATGCTAAACAACACCTTTTTTCAGAGACAAAAAAAAAAAGTCATATGCTCTTTTGCTATTATATATATTTAAATTCCCCTAATAGAATGGTTTCTTTTGAAAAAGATTATTGTACTTATGACCTAAGATGAATTACAGGTAGAAAATGAGCTGGGAGTTATGAAGACATGTGTTTACATGGACCCAAATACTGTCATGCTGTTTTACTTTGAAAGATTGCTCATTGTCCATTTGTATTAGAAATACTAATCAAACTTAATATTTCTGTACTTATGAATCATGCAAACCAGGGCTGGATGCTTTCAATGCAGTGATAGATTGACTTTATAAATCCTGAATCTTCAAATAATACTGTAATGGACCCATGCTTTATGAAGTGGCATTAGCCCAGTAGAAGTCTTTAAAAGGTAGCTTAGGAGTCACACACTATACTCTCAGGATGACTATTATTGCTATAAGCATTTTGTTAGGTAGTACGTATTTTATAGTGCCACATTAATAGGTGACAATGCAGATTAAGTATTTACTAATGCTTTTTTATTGCTTTTTTCATGACTTTCATGGATATAAAGATTATGCTTTACTGTTACTGCTCTCCAGAAGAAGTTAAAAGGAAAGAAGTTATACCATGGTATTAAGAAGGAAGACTAAAGTGGAATGTTCAATTTTCTATAAAAATAATTTGTCATGTCATTGGCTGAGGACTCATCTATGAAAATAGGAAATACCTTGGAAGTAGCAGATCCAAGTTATGTGTATTTATCAGTGTGGTTATGATGGGAGAGAAAGGAGGCAAGGTGGACAGGAAAAATGGGTGGTTGTGTGTAGGACAGGGATCCTGCTGAGGAATGGCCACGCTATCAAGGAAGGACATGGGAAAAGAAGGCTGAGTATGAAGATGGACTTCAATTATAATACAAACTGCCTACAAGTCAGCCCTGGGGAGCATTGATCCATAACCCTGAGAGTTTGGAATTGGCTCTATTAGTAACAGTTTATCAGAGTTAACAAGAGGCATGTCCACACATGGCCTCTTGGCCTCTGAGTCGACTGCCTTTCAGTCTGTTGCTTTTTGCTTGGTAACTTTAGCCATTATTCTTTGCTCAGTCAATTATAGTGATTGTGTAGTATATCCAAGTCATGCTTCAGGATGATGAAACATTTTAGGCTGCTGCTGTTTTATATTTTGTCATAGGCTGTGTATGTATATGTATTCATTAGGAATCATCCAATTAGCTGACTGTGCCTTTGTTGACACTTGTGTTTTGAATCTATTAGGTTGCATTAAAATGATTGTGGTTGTTCCTATTAGAGGACAGGACATTGATCCCCAGAGTTAATTGTTGGGCATACCCCTTTATAATAGAAGGACTGTGTCCAGATTGCTGATTTGGGCAGCTCTCTAAAGGCCACTGTTTTAGACTGCTATTAAATGAACATTTTGTAATTTTGTGGTTCACAATTGGCCATTTATATGATTTTAGCACTCTAGATGGCCTGGGATGTAATCTAATCTACCGCCTTATTTTTGGCAGAGGCTACGGAGGCCCATAGGTAAGAAGTCTCTTTCCCAAGGCTCCAAGTCAATTGGTCTGGTTACCATCTCACATTGTCTCTCACTTGGAAGTATGTGTTTTGCATTTTGAATCATACAACTTGGAGAACACAGTAAGTAATATGAACTGGTAAAAAATGAGAGACATTACCTGGGCTCTAGACATCTATGGCCGGAGAGTTAACTCATGTCCAAAATGAGTCACACAGACTGGCATATACTTGGCAGGATTGCACATGTTACCATTTTCCAAGAAATAAGAGTTAATAATAGAGTTCTTATACCCTGCCATTCCTTTTATTTCTTACAAGCGCTGCTGTCTATAGAATTTAGTGATGCTATTCACACTGAGCTCTTCCTTGAAGACTTTCAGACATTGATCAGGGTGTTATTACTAGTCTGTTGAGCCCAGCTGAATCACATAGCTCCTTGCTCATATACGCACATCAGTAATTACAGGCCTAGAGAAGACCGGACATTATGCCAAAAGCTTATTTTAAAGGATATTATCATTCTCAGCCAATTATCTCAGATTCTATTATATTCAGAATTGCAAATTATTCAAATAAGGTTTAAAGGTATGTTAAGATGCGAAGAAATTAAGTCTTCAAAATTAGTGCAATTTTTCTGATCTGTGTCAACCTCATTTCTGTCTTTACTCAAATTAATTTTATTAAGTTTCTCTCTTTGGTTTAGTTTGGAAGTATACAAAAAATGTTCTTCATTTTCTGGAAGATTCTCTCCCTATCTCTACCTTCCTTGCTGTCTTTCTCAGTACTGATTTTGCTCTGCCTCAGTCGTTTCTGATATTTTGCTTGGCTCACTACAAAACATCATCTTCTTTTAAACCTTTTCCATGATAGAAGATTTACCATTTTTACAATCACTCAGAGAAGGTATTTTTGTTCCATCAGAAGTCTCTGAGTTTGGGCACTTCCACAAATGTCACAGGAGTCCACAGGAAAGTTCCTTAGCTGTCCATCTGTGTTATGAGTGACAAAGAATGAACTACAATAACCTTTGCTGTCTCTTTTACAAAGTATCCCTTTATCCCCTACAGCTATTACTTTAGATGGAAGTACTTTCAGATACAAAGGTATCTCTACTCTCCTTACTTTTTTTCAAGGTACATTGCGAATAATGAATAAAGGTTTATGTATTACTTTCTTTTTAATCAAATTTTAGTCCAGTAATGAAAGCAGGTATATAAAAATAAGAATTCACCATTTATATAGCATTTTAGTGTTGATACAGATGTAAAAAATTCCTGCCCCTTCTCCCTCTTTTTTTGTGGAAATTATAGAAGAAGCACTTTAAACATTTTGAGATTCTTTAGTTGACTTCTATATTAACTATCCAGTAGTGTTAATGACATTTTCAGAAAATTTGCTTTACTTGAATGCTAAGAAAAAAGAACAACTCTGTACCCCTTTATTTATATATTATAAAATAACTTGCCAAGAGAATCTTCTACTATGAACCCATCAATGAACTCTTACAGAATCCATCTATCAAGGGAAAAAGTTTGATTTTTCCTGCCTGTGCATCAGCCAATACTATCAACTAAGCTAAATAAAGCTCCAGAAGAAGCCACGGTAAACTGTTGCTGTTGAAAACCAAGAGGGACCTAAGCAAGATGAAGAAAATGAAACTCTTTTTTTATTAAGAATATGAGCTGAACTTAAATTAGAACCCCAGAGTTAGTAGATACCGCTAAATCCCTCAATATATTACAACTGTATAGGACAGCAGATGAGCAATCAGGAATCCTGGCCACAGAACCAATAAACTGAATCCTGGAACTATTTGCTTTGCTGGATGTTTTTTTCTCCTTACCTACAAACTAGGTAAATTAATACTTTCCTTACTCTTGCTTCACCCCTGATGCTCCAAGGAATACTGAGTTAGATTTCCTTGAACACTTTTGAGACAATCATAAAAGTTCCACATACAAATTATTTGCTTTACTTTTTTCCCAAATGGCATAACACATCTTGCATTTTTCCTAAGAACTGTCAGCTCTGTTAGAATTGAACAATGCTGCACAAAACAGCTATGGCATATTGATTTTTTTCTTTTACATTAATTCAAGTTGATTCTCTATCGCATAGGTTAGAGGCTTAGCTATTATACTCTCATGAAAAGAAGATCTCTGAGTATTGAATGAAAATTCACCTGCCCTTCCTGCCTTCCTCTCACCCTCTGCAGGGGAATTTTCATTTTAGTGAGCTTTTGGAAGATGTATTGTTACACCCTGCTGAGCCAGAACGGGAGAATTTGGATGATTAAATACCCACAGTGTACAGTTTCTTTACTAAACACAGAAGTAGCCACTGTCCTCCACATAATGAGCCTATAATCTAATTAGACAGACTGACAACACCCAGAAGGGAAAAAAAGAATACACATCAACATAGTAAGTTAAAATGGAGAAAAGTGGCAAATAAAGATATTTAAGAGTGCAAAAGAGCCATAAAACTAACTTACATTTGAGGAGTACTTTGTGATTTTCAGAACAGTTTTACAGACACTCTCTAATTTAACCCACACTATGACCTCAGAGGTTTACTGGGCAAGAATATCAAATATATCTTTGAATCTTAGACACAGAGAGAGTATAATGTAAATTCTTGATATTGAACTATAATAGGGGGGCCAAGATGGCGTTAGTGTAGGAGGGCACACACTATAAGCTCCCAGAACAAGGTGGATTGTGGACGGGGTCCTGCCCAGGGGTCTGTGCTGTGCATGCGTGGAGTGAGAAACTTGGGGCATCTATCTGCGCGGATAACGGCATGGATGGAATGGTAGAGATTCGTGAGTTTTAAGCCTACCGGTGATAGTTGGCACGGACGGCTGAGCCCCGCGGTTAGGGAGAAAAAAAAAAATAATAAAACGGCCACTTGGAGCAGCGAATGGGGTGAGAAAGTTTTATTTTCTGGGGATCTGGCTGCCTGGCGCCCCTTGGACCTTGTGTGAACAGAGCAGCCAGAGCTAATCGGTACCCAGTGAACGGGTGGGGGGATTCTGGTCGGGGGAGGAAGCTGATTTGCCTAGCTGCCCAGGGAAAAGACCCGGGCCGCCGCAGAGCCAAGAAGAAGGGACATTCCCCAAAAGAGGGAGGGTTCTGTTGGAGGACAGGGAAGGGTATTTTTTATTTTTATTTTTCGACATCTATCTGGCTGCCTGCACCACCCCATAGCTTTGGGGAGCAGACAAGCCGACCTGAAGCAGCATCAGGCTGAGAGCAGATGCGAATCTGCACTCAAACTGATTTACATAGAAACCCGGTGATGCTGGTGCTCGGCTCCAGAAGGGGCGGAATCGGCCGTCTTTAGCACTCTGCACTGACCAACATCAGAGCTACAGCTACCCTGGGGAGTCCAGGAAGTGGGACATGCTTGATTAATTTCCATGGGCCTAGCTAGGGCCCCTTCCGTAAGGGAGTTGGTCTAGAGGAGGAATTATTTTGGGTCCTGTATTTCGCTAAAAAAAAAAAAAAAAAAAAAAAAAAGTGAGAAGGTCACTTCAATAAATGAAAAATAAATCCTTTTTAATTTAGTTTAATAGCTAAAAGCTGCTTCAGGACCTGCATATAGAACCCTGCGGGGAAACTGATTGATAAACACAAGTAGGCAGAGAGGATCCACGTGGACCCTAGGGGAATCATTGACCCCCCTTAGCTCTGTTTGACTGCTTGCTTGTGTGGATCTTTGGTTTCTCTCTGTTTCTTTCTGGTCTCTTGCTTTTCTTTCCTCTTTCCTCACCCATTTCTTTATTCTTTCATTTTTAAAAAATTAGGTGCTGCTAGCTTGTCACTTCTTTGCTGTGCTTCTTCTTCAGTAATTTCCCACTCGCTGTCTATATTAATTCTGTATTCCAAACTATTGCTTATCCTTCCTTCATCTTTCTGCCTTCTGCTTTCTGTTGTGGCTCTTAGATACAACATTTTTTCATAGGCCCACAACTTAAGGGTGTCAATTTGTATTCCATCTATTTTGTTTTCTTCTTTTTTTTTTTTTATTAGTATTAACTTTTTCCTTTCAGCCCTTTCTTTACTATTTCTCTCCCTTCTCATAATTCTAGCCTTCTAAATCACTATATATATATTCCTCCATTTGCTTTCCCAGTCCATTGTAGGAAGTCCACTTTTAATCCTATTACTCTACACTGCCAACACAAGTTAAATATTCATCTCATTAAGTCTCATTTTGCCCCTCTTCTAACTTTTATCAATATTACTATTATCCTTCTGCCTTCCTTACATCTTTTGATTCCTCTGGCCCTAATCTTTTGCCTTCAAGGGAACATAGAAAGAAGTAAGGAAATAAAATAAGAAGAAAAACTGCCAAAGAGAAAACTTAACTCACACGCAGAACTACCAGCTAAATAAAACTCTAGAGCAGAGAGAAAAGCTAATCAACTGAACAGACCCATCAAGATAATATGATGACCAGAGGGCAACAAAAAAATACAAACAACTCTGAGAAACAGGAAAACATGGACCAGTCCAATGAACAAAATAAAAACCAGGAAGCGAGGCAGAACATCGAACAACTAATCAAAGCTATCCAAACAAATATCATGGACCAACTTATAGAACTGAAGGAAGAGATTAAGGATATAAAGAAGACACTGGGAGAACATACTGAAGAAATAGCAAACATGCCTTAAAAGGTAATGGCCTACCTATGTGCCACAAATCTAGGTGGAGCTGCAACTCCTACCCTACAGCTCAATGGACTCATCCAAGTCACCTGGTGAGGAGACAACGATGGGAAATGGCCATCCCAGGGAATGGAGAGGGCCTGCATCTGCAGGCAGAATCATCCCACCCACCATATCCATGGGATATAAGCCCTCTCTCACTTGGAGTTGGAGTGGACATCACCATCCCAGTCGCCTCTGGATTGGGGGAAGAACTATGGACTAGAGTGGACTTGATGGTATTCTCTTGCTCACATATGGTGATTCTTGCAATGCAAGAAATTATAACAATGAGGTGGAGCCAGTGGCCACTTGACAGTTTTTGGGTAGGGAGGGGATGAGCAGTTGAAATACAGGGGCTTCTTT
>JAKSZT010053770.1:29312561-29586396 GCA_026826555.1 Tolypeutes matacus
GGTTGGTGGCAAGGCTCCAGGATGTGTAAGTTCATTGAGGTTGGTGGGCCACACTGTGGGAGATGTTTGTGTGGGATGTGGTGGGAGGTGTGGGAGGTGGGCAACATGGGAATCCCAGTGGGTTCCATGTAATATTTTAGGTAATCTAAGCACCTCTTAAAATATATGTATATATATATATATAAATAACATTTTTGTAAGCAAATACACGTATATGCATATATATTTATATATCATTTTACAAATGTTTGTATGTATTGTGAGAATTTTGATTTTTACCCATAATTAAAAAAAAAAAAAAAAAAAGGTAATGGTTATGATGGTGAACAATGGCACAAGCCAAGAAATGAAAAAGACGCTGGATTCACATAACAGCAGATTTGAACAGGCAGAGGAAAGGATTAGTGATATGGAAGACAATACAGCTGAAATTTAAAGAGACTGTAGAACAGATAGACAAAAAGATAGAAAAAATCCAGCATGGACTCAGGGAATTAACCAATAATACAAAACGCACAAACATATGCATTATGGGCATCCCAGAAGGAGAAGAGAAGGGAAAGGGAGCAGAAGGAGTGTTGAAGGAAATAATGGCTGAAAACTTCCCAACTCTATTGAGAGAGATGGATGTGCAGATCCACGAAGCACAGCACACCCCAAATAGTATAAATCCCAACAGGCCAACTCCAAGACATATACTTATCAAAATGTCCAATGCTCAAGACAAAATACTCAAGGCAGCAAGAGAAAAGAGAACCATCACATACAAGGGAAGCACAATAAGCTTAAGTGCTGATTTCTCAGCTGAAACCATGGAGGCAAGAAGACAGTGGTATGACATAGTCAAAATACTAAAAGAAAAAAATTTCCAGCCGCGAATTCTCTATCCAGCAAAATTGGCATTCAAAAATGAAGGAGAGTTCAAAATATTCACAAATAAACAGAAATTAAGAGAGTATGTCAAGAAGAAACCAGCACTTCAAGAAATACTAAAGGAAAGGAAAAAACAAGGGAGAGAGAGTTGGAGGAGAGTTTAAAAACAACTGAAAAGACAAAAAGAGAAACAAAACAACATATGACATACATTAACCCAAAGAAAAAATGGCTGAAGTAAGAAATTCGTTACGAGTAATAACACCGAATGTTAATGGATTAAATTCACCAATCAAAAGACACAGATTAGCAGAATGGATAAGAAAATATGATCCATCTATATGCTTTCTACAAGAAACCCACCTTCGACCCAGGGATTCAAGGAGGCTGAAAGTGAATGGCTGGAAAACCATTTTACAAGCTAACAATAGCCAAAAAAGGACAGGAGTAGCTATTATAATATCAGACAAAATAGACTTTAAATGCAAAACTATTGTAAGAGACAAGGATGGACACTACATATTAGTAAAAGGAATAATCTCTCAAGAAGAGAGAACAATCATCAACATTTACGCACCTAATCGGGATGCCTCAAAATATGTGCGGCAAACTCTGGAAAAACTAAGAGGGGAAATAAATGCCTCTACAATTATAGCAGGGGACTTCAACATACCACTATCATCATTAGACAGAACATTTAACAGAGAATCAATAAAGAAACTAAGGCACTCAACAATACATTAGAAGACCTGGACTTAATAGACATATACAGAACACTACACCCAAATACAATGGGATTTACATTCTTCTCGAGTGCACATGGCACATACTCCAAAATAGACCACATCCTAGGCCACAGAACAACTCTCAATGAATTCAGAAAGACTGAGATTATACACAGTAACTTCTCTGACCACAATGGAATGAAGTTGGAAATCACTAAGGGCCAGAGAAACAGATTAGGCACAAGGATATGGAAGTTAAGCAACACACTCTTAGACAAACAGTGGGTCAAAGAGGAAATCTCAAAAGAAATCAGTAACTACTTTGAAACTAATGAAAACGACAACACAACATATCAAAACCTATGGGATGCAGCGAAAACAGTCCTGAGTGGGAAGTTCATAGCCATAAATTCATATATTAAAAAAGAAGAAAGAGCTAAAATTGAAGACCTAACTGCACACTTGGAGGAATTGGAAAAACAACAACAAACTAAACCTAAAGGAAGTACAAAGAAGGAAATAACAAAGATTAGAGCAGAACTTAATGAAATAGAGAATAAGAAAGCACTGGAAACAATAAACAAAACCAAAGGCTGGTTCTTCGAGAATATCAATAAAATTGACAAACCCTTAGCCAGACTAACAAAGAAAAAGAGAGAACAGATGCAAATACATAAAATAAGGAATGAGCAAGGGGATATCACTTCTGACCCCACCGAAATAAAGAGTATCATAAGAGGATACTTTGAAAAATTATATGCCAACAAGAATGATAATTTAGAGGAAATGGACAAGTTTCTAGAAACCCACAAACAGCCTACATTGATGAAAGAAGAAATAGATGAACTCAACAGTCCAATTACAAGTAAAGAGATAGACTCAGTCATCAAAAACCTCCCAACTAAGAAGAGCCCAGGACCAGATGGCTTCACAGCTGAATTCTACCAAACATTCTGGAAAGAGTTAACACCAATTCTACTTAAGCTCTTCCAAAAAATAGAAGTAGAAGGAATATTGCCTAACTCATTCTATGATGCCAATATAACCCTAATACCAAAACCAAATAAAGATACCACAAGAAAGGAAAATTACAGACCAATTTCTCTAATGAACCTAGATGCTAAAATCCTCAACAAAATACTTGCTAATCGCATTCAACAACATATCAAAAGGATTATACACCACGACCAAGTGGGTTTCATCCCAGGTATGCAAGGATGGTTCAATATAAGAAAATCAATCAATGTAATACACCACATAAACAGATTTAAAGAAAAAAATCACATGATCATCTCTATAGATGCAGAAAAATCATTCAACAAAGTAAGGTACTCTTTCCTCATAAAAACACTACAAAAGATAGGAATAGATGGAAACTTTCTGAATATGATAAAGGGTATATATGAAAAACCCAAAGCTAACATCATTTTCAATGGTGAAATCCTTAAAGCCTTCCCTTTAAGATCAGGAACTAGACAAGGACTTGCGCGAGCACTGAGACAAGAAAAGGATATAAAAGGCATCCAGATTGGAAAAGAAGAAGTAAAAATTTCATTATTTGCAGTTGACATGATCCTATACATAGAAAGTCCTGAGAAATCCACAACAAGGCTTCTAGAACTTATAAAGGAGTTCAGTAAGGTTGCAGGCTATAAGATCAATGCTCAAAAATCAGTAGCATTTCTGTACACCAATAATGAGCAAATTGAGGAGGAAATAAGGAAAAAATACCATTTACAATAGTAACTAAAAGAATCAAATAACTAGGAATAAATTTAACTAAAGATGTTAAGGACTTATATACAGAAAACTACACAACACTGTTAAAGGAAATCAAAGAAGACTTAAATAAATGGAAAAATATTCCCTGTTCATGGATAGGAAGACTAAACATCATCAAGATGTCTGTCCTACCCAAACTAATCTACAGATTTAATGCAATCCCAATAAAAGTCAACACTGTATTTTTTAAGGAACTGGAAAAACTAATCACAAAATATATTTGGAGAGGCAAGAGGCCCCGAATTGCCAAAGACATATTGTAAAAGAAAAACAAAGTTGGAGGTATCACACTACCTGACTTTAAAACATACTACAAAGCTACAGTGATCAAAACTGCGTGGTATTGGCACAAGGATAGACCTACTGACCAATGGAACCGAATTGAGAGTTCTGATATAGATCCTCGCATATACAGTTATCTGATATTTGACAAGGCCACGAAGCCCACTCAGTTGGGAGAGAATGGCCTCTTTAACAAGTGGTGCTGGGAGAACTGGATATCCATATCCAAAAGAATGAGAGAAGAATACCATCTCACACATTATACAAAAATCAACTCAAGATGGATCAAAGATCTAAATATAAGAGCCAAAACCATAAAGACTTTGGAAGATAACGTAGGGAAGCATCTACAGGACCTTGTAATAGGAAATGGTTTCATGAACTTCACAGCCAACGAGCAGCAAGAGAAAAAATAGATAAATGGGATCTACTCAAAATTAAAAACTTCTGCACCTCAAAGGATGTTCTTAAGAAAAGAAAAAGGCAGCCTACCCAATGGGAGAAAATATTTGGCAACCATATATCTGATAGGAGCCTAATATCTTGCATATATAAAGAAATCCTACACCTTGAAAATAAAAGGCCAAACAACCCATTTAAAAAATGGGCAAGTGACCTGAAAAGACACTTCTCCAAGGAAGTTATACAAATGGCTATAAAGCACATGAAAAAATGCTCAACATCGCTTGCTATCAGGGAAATGCAAATCAAAACTACAATGAGATACCATCTTACACCCATCAGAATGGCAGCTATTAAAAAAACAGCAGACACTAAATGTTGGAGAGGATGTGGAGGAATAGGAACCCTCATCCACTGCTGGTGGGACTCCGGTATGGTCCAGCCACTGTGGAGGACGGTTTGGCGGTTCCTCAGAAAACTAACAATAGATCTTCCGTATGATCCAGCAATTCCACTGCTGGGTATATACCCAGAAGAACTGAAAGCAAAGACACAAACAGATATATGCACACCAATGTTCATAGCGGCATTGTTCACCATTGCCAAAAGTTGGAATCAGCCCCGGTGCCCATCAACAGACGAATGGATAAGCAAAATGTGGTACATACATACAATGGAATATTACTCAGCTGTAAGAAGGAATAAAGTGCTAACACATGGAATAACGTGGATGAATCTTGAAGACCTTATGTTGAGTGAAGCAAGCCAGGCACTGAAGTATGAACAGTATATGACCTCACTGATCTGAACTGAGGAAAGTGAGCAGTCTCTGAGAACCATTGTCTGAAAGATAGGTTAACAAGGGAGAGTAAGAGAAGAGCAGGCTTTGCGCCATCACCCACCTGGACATAATCTATGGTAAAGGGATAGAGTGTGGTTGCATGTTGGAGGATGGGGCAGATGGGTGGTGGTGTTCCTGGGTTTGGTGGTGCAGCTCTGGTGGGTGGGTGGATTAGGAAGGGAAGATTCAAATTCCCAGTGCATGTAATTTGGGAATCTTGACATTCCATGGGTTGGGATAGGGTGGTGTCATGTGCCCTAGGGGACTGGGGGGAAGGGAACAGTCAAGGTCTAATGGGGTGTTTGGTGGTCATGGGAAAGGTTTTTCATTACCTTACAGTAATGGACACAGGACATGGTAAATATCATCAAATTTATTAAACTGTATCATCTAAATTGTAAACTATACTGTAAATCATTGACAATGTTTAGTTGTTATATTTTGCTATCTGTATAACAGTTATAACAATGCTAACATCCAAAAAAAGGGGGGTGGTTAATATGGGGTGGGGAAGGGGGCTGTGGTTTGGTATCTGGGAGTCTCTGGTACTCCGTGTGTGACTTTGCTGTGGCCTAAAACTTCTTTGAAAATTAAATGAAAATTTGGGAGACAATGGGGATTGAGACAGGGAAGGTGTCACGGCACACCGGACATCCGATAACACAGTGATAAAAGGAAAGGGGGAATATATATTAAGGCATTTCTTTTGCTTTTTTCCCCATTTTTTAAGGTCCCAATCCGCTAATTATATTTTGTTATGTTTTGTTTTTTTGTTTGACATTATTATTTTTTTTCCTGAGTTTCCTTATGTTTGTCTCTTGCATGTAAGCTTATCATTGCTGTTTCTTTTTCCTATTAAGTGTATTTGATTATCTTATGGACTACATGTTCATGGAGGATTTGGATCACAGAAGGTTACAATGGGTACTGCAGGGGATTATTGGTGGGGGGTGTCTGGGAGGGGGGATTCATGGGAGTTAGTTCATCCGAATATACATGAAAGATATACAAAATTGTTCACAAGATCAAAAGATGGGGTATGGTCACGATGGGTGGACAATCACACAATGAGGGAATCTGAATTCGTAGCCTGGAGAGCTCTGCCACAATCTCCAAGAGGGCAGCAATAGTCCTCTGAGTGCAGGGACAGTGTCTGTCAAAAGAGGATGACCCACTGATGAGTTCTTTTTATTGATGACTACCCTTGTGAGTCTTTGCTCTTGTAACTGAGACTTAGCTTGCTGTTGTGGGGTGCCTAAGGGTTGCCAGCTGAGAGTCTCCTTGTTGCTCAAATGTGGCCTCTCTCTAAGCCAAACTCAGCATATCAATGTATTACCTTCCCCTCAACGTGGGACATGACTCCCGGGGATGAACCTCCCTGGCAACGAGGGATTAATACCAAGTGTCAACTGGCAACACAACTGGAAAAACACCTTGACTGAAAGGGGGAAAAGGTAAAGACAAATGAGTTCAAGTGGCTAAGAGACTTCAAAAAGAGTCGGGAGGTCATCCCAGAGGCAACTCTTATGCACACCTCAGTAGGAACTCATAGAATGTCAAAGTGCCTATCACCCCACACAGAGGGGCTCCTGAGAGCTCTGGAGACACCCAGGTCCTATATAAGGGGGGATAGCCCCAGAGACTGACACCTTATCAGTGGGCTCTATTTTGGAATCTGTGCTCCTGAGAGTGACAGAATTGGACTCAAATAAGTCCTCCCTGCACATGGTTCATCAGTCCCTTCTATTCAAACCTATATGTGATGCTGGAGTTTTTAGGTATACTTCCAGAGACTGGAGCCTCTGGCCTACCTATGTGCCAGGTGTGCGTGGAATCTCGGTGGAGCTGCAACTCCTACCCTACAGCTCAATGGACTCATCCAAGTCACCTGGCGAGGAGACAATGATGGGCAACGGCCAGCCCAGGGAATGGAGAGGGCCTGCATCTGTAGGCAGGATCATCCCACCTACCATATCCATGGGATATAAGCCCTCTCTCACTTGGAGGTGGAGTGGACATCACCATCCCAGTCCCCTCAGGATTGGGGGAAGAACTATGGACTAGAGTGGACTTGATGGTATTCTGTTGTACACATATGGTGATTCTAGCAATGGAAGAAATTATAACAGTGAGGTGTTAAACTTCTTTCTGTATTTATTTTTTTCTTATCAAAGCTGAGGACCTCATTCCTCACTTCAACATCTCAGATATAAGAATGAGCGAAATTCAGACTTACTTTTTCCCTTCAAGTAAAAGAGAATTAATATGTTTGAATTGGCATAAACACTTGAAAAACATTTCCATATCTTGTGTTGTCTTGGGAAAACATCAACACTTGTGGGATCACTTCTTAGGTAAAACCACATTCCATAATCTGCTGCAATTAACTGAAACTAAATGAGGGCCCCAAAGTACTTATCTGGGGGAGACAATTTGGAACTAAGAGCTTCAAAGACCCAGCATAGAATCCTACTTCATTATCTCTTAGTCTAGCCAGTTGGGTGCATTTTAAGTGTTTATCATTTTCTTTCCACAGAACTTAATTTCATTTTAACCTCAATGTTAATGTGAAGTTTTCTTATAATTCTAAGTTCTCTGTTTAGATAATTTGGTTATCCAAATGACAGGTACTTACAAAAATTTACTTCATAGATAGTCTTGTTCCTACAAGCTTTGAAACACCTGTAATTCAGTACTTAATGACAAAAGATTTCCATTTATTAATACAAATGTTGAATAACTTTAAGGTAAGTTTGTTGGCTCCCTCCCCTGCCCCCAGTTGAGAGTTGAGAGCAAGTAATCTGAGATATTAGAATAAGGAAAAAAATTACTATAAATTCTGTGTATGGACCTTGAAATTTTCTTTTTAACCAGAGTGTTCAGATATGCAGGCAGGTATATATAAGTTAGTGAAAAGGGAATAGATTTTTTTCTGCTGTGTAGAACTAACCCCTCAATGTCTTTCTCCATTAATCAAAAATACAGAATTTGTTTCACAGAACAAATGCAAAACACACACACACACACACACATACACACACTTTAGATGACTGGGAGAAAAGAAACAGAAGACAGGTGGAGAAGGAGCATCATGATATCACACCTTAGAGATGGTGACTTTATGTTTCCTGTGGTTCAACCTCCACACCAAAATAGGAAAGCCTGAGAGGTGACTCTTCAGACTCTGATTAAACCGCCAGGCCTTGTGATTAGACTATTTTCTTGGAAGACAGTATAGCACCGAGGTCAAGGAATGCCAATTTTAGCTTTACCGTATACTAGTGGTATGACCTTGGACTAGTTTCTTAGCTTTTCTGAGCTTCAGTTTCCTTATATGTAAAAGAAGGATAATTATATCCAGCCCACAGAGTTATTTTAGGGACTAAACCAGATATTGTATATCAAGAGTTTGGCTCAATGCCACTACACTCTCAAGGAATGGTACCTATTTTTATTATTAGTTAGACAACCTATTCTACTATAGGATAGCTTGGTCACGAAGTTATTTTTTATAACAAATTAAAAAATCTGTCTTTCTATAACATTCACTCATTGTGCTTGTTCTTTCATGTGAAAAAAAACCTAAAAGTTGATGGAAATAAGGCTGTTCCTTCTTTTTGGCAGCTATTCAATGCCTGAAGTACTTTGCATTCTTTATGTTGTAGGCTTTGGCATATATTCTGTTCCTCTCCATTCTGAGTTGCTAACAGAATAGACTTCTCTGGTAATATAAAATAAATCCTATTGCTATCATTTCTTCCTGAAAAGGAATAAAAGAGCAAATCATAAAATGAAACACTCAACAAAGAAAATGTAAATTATGGAACGGGAAACTGATTTGTCTTTCATGGGAGACAATATACCGATGCTGAGTCTCCCAAACATAAACCTTATGTCAGCCTGGTTCACATGCTAACTAACTTAGCCTTATTCCTTGGAACTGAAGAGTTATTAAAGCATTTGAATTAGGTTAAAACACTCCAAAATCTGCTCCTCCTTCTGTACCAAAGACACCACAGTCCATCCAGTCGGTCAAGCTTGAAATCCAAACAAGCAAACATACTTGACTCTTTCTCCACCAGTTGCATCCACTCAGACAAGAAATCCCGCTGATTCCACTGTCCAAATATTTGCCATTTCATTTCTTCTTCCTCCTCCCATGGTTGTCAGAGCTGAGGCCTCCAGTAGATGGACACCCAGCACACAGCAACCTGGGAGCAAAGGAACCAAGGCAATGAGTACCTGGACCTCACTCTCTTCCTGCCCCTGATCGCCTGCTTCTTCTTCCATCTGACTGAGCCCAATGGGAACTGTAGGGCAAGGGAGTCCATTAGTGTAGTCCTTAAAGGAAATTGGAGAAGATGGGTCTGGAAGGAAAAACAGAAGAGATCCTACGCATTTCTTAATTCCTCCTATGACTCCTCTTGCTTCTCTCCAATCCATAAATTGTACTGGCTCTAAAGTTTTCGTTCTAAGATGCAGATTTGATCATCTGCATCTTGCTCCCTTGCTTTTAACTGCCTCCATGCCTCTTAACAGTGTTTTATAATTCCCTTCCTAATTAAGTGCCTCACAGCCTTTCACCTCAAGTCTTGTTTCATCTTTCCTTCTCTGTTGCCTCCTAGGCTTCAGGATAACAAATTGCTTGTAGTTCCCCAACAGCCCATGGTTTTCCATGTTGCCTGGATTTGGAGCCTTGCAATGACCATGTTGCTTTCATCTTCTAAGCTTAAATCCTACTGGCACAGCTCTGGGCTCACAGTAAATTCTCCATATATGCCTGATGAATGAATGGATGTTTGAACTTTGGCACATAAGATTTCTTGTACCTGGAATGCTTAATAGATTCTTCATCTCCCTTCAAGTCTCTGAATGATTATTTCTCTGTGAAATCTTCACTGACCTCTCCCCACAGCCCGTCCTCTTGTACGAGACTCATTCCTCCATTCTCCCTCAGAAATCTGTATACATCTTTTAGCATTTATCTCCCAGTACCATTTTGAACTGTTCACATGCCGTTCTCCCTTTACCAGACTGTGCTATCCTTTATGGCAGAGACTGTATTAGTCATACCTGGGT
This sequence comes from Tolypeutes matacus, assembly GCA_026826555.1. Lineage (NCBI taxonomy): Eukaryota > Metazoa > Chordata > Mammalia > Cingulata > Chlamyphoridae > Tolypeutes > Tolypeutes matacus. The sequence goes on from JAKSZT010053770.1 coordinate 29,322,546, forward strand.
CCCCAAGACCTGAAGTGATGCCTGACACATGGTAGGTACTTCTATGCCCTGAATGCTTTCAGATAGTAGAGGCATGGTTTGCCTCTGAATCTCTGCCTCTACCCTACTTTCCTCTTCAAGTGCTAGCTCTTCCATTGCATTAAGAGTAGAGAAGTCTTTTTTTGGACCTAACTGGCTATTACTGGAATCCTTTTTGCTTGTGGTTGCTGTTTGTTAGGAGAATGGTAACTGGCCATTGCAGTGGCAGGTATCCAGTTGCTGGCTATCTGTGATTACATCTGTGAATTCATCCTAGGGCCAGCTTGACCTATTCACCTCCATCAGCTCCTGTCACATTGAGCACTGCCAACCCTCTTGATGCTGGCAGCTCGCTTGAGTGGTGTATGTAAGACAGCTTGCTGAAGTTAGGCTCTTCCTTGAGCCACAGAAAACTCAAATAGCCTTGCCATGCCAAATACTGGGCTGCAGCCATTTGACTGTCATGTCTTCTCTCTATCCTGCCATCTCTCCGATTCACTTCTCTCCTATTCTGATGGGCAAGGGAAACAAGTCCACTGCCTGAACATTTGTCCCACAGGGAAACCAAATGCTCATTTCCTCTACTTGAAGGCAACCCCATTCTCAACAAGAGATCCATTTGGAGCCTGCCCCATCACTTGGCTTGAGATGGGGAAGGGAAACACCCCTCTGTTTCTCATGGGAAGGGGTGGATTGCCTCTCCATACAAATGCTGCATCCCACATAAGGTAAACAACACTGATGACTCTGCTTTCCCCTCTCCAGCTTCTGTTCTCATAGACTAGGGTAGGAAAGGAGTTGTTGATTGTGGTAGGGTAGTTCCATAGAAACCCCCAAGAGAGGAGTGTGGTCCCTAGAGTCAATTCCAGGAAAAGTACTCCTCAGCATCCCAAATTAGGCAGTTTGTTGAATAAAAGAAGAAGCAAATGGATATATCAGTTTTGAAATAGTAGCTAATAGGTGGGAGTACCGATGCTGTGCAATGAGTTGCTAGGTGGATTGTGAAACAAAACAAGACTAGTCAGTGATGGAAACCAGATGTAAAGCTCTGAACCCAGTCTGCCATCTTTACATAACCTCCACTTGCCTAAGCGTGGAGGGCATTCATAACATTAATTAGTGAGGCTGCTTACTCAGATCAATGAGAGACAGAGAGAGCTAACACCAAAAATTCAGTTTTGTATTTTTTAGAATTTGCAAATCTGAATAGGGAGGAAAATGTCATTTCTGCCAGAGGCACAGCATCTTGTTCTGCTCTTATGTAAACTCACTGTCAGACAATCACTGGCAACTGCTTCCACTTGCCTCTGGGCAAAATGTCTCCTTTTCATAGAAAAATGTCACCTTTTCTCTAGGAAATGGCAGGTGGTTATTTTTTTTCCTCAAGGAAAAATGACCTTTGCATTTCATTAACAAACAAAATAAACTCAAGGACTCAGACTTTGAAGAAAAGCACTGAAAACAATTCCATATCTTTTACTTTTTATTTAAGGTTCTCCTTTGCAAATTCTGAGAATACATCTGTCACCACTGATGAAGTCTGTATGCGAATGCCAATGACCAGAAAATCCTGGCATCTTGTTTTCCAGGAATGTGCATTGCTCGAAGGATAGATGCTAGCAAATCCAGCTTTTGCCTCTCCCAGCCCCACCACACATACACACAGGTGCACGTACACATACACACACTTTAACCTCATTAATTTAACACTTTAACGCTTTCATGTCCCAATCCAGAATTACAATCTTACACAAATCCATGAGAGACTCCTCTGAAGAATGCCAATGTTGCTACATGGTTTGCCTATCACCATGCTTAAAAGTATGCGAAATACTTCATATTAAATTGAAATCTGTGGCAATCTAAGTTTTTTCAAACTAAATATTTTCATTCTCTCATGACGAAATGGGAGAAGATATATCTAATTATTAAAAAATTTCCTAGTAGGATGAGAAAATAGGAAAGAAAAACAACAAAGAAACAAGAGGAGTGAAACGTTCAGGACCCACCACTTTAAAACAGAGAAAGAAGAAATACAAAGGTGATGATATGGGGAAAGACAGTTCTAGGTTATCTTGGTTTCACAAAACAAAGCTCCCATTTCTTTTGCCAATATCTCATGCACATGGTGGCATTTTTTTCCTTTGACAATAGTTCTTGCCATTAAGAAATGCAAAATTCACCTTAAAGAGGTGGATTTTTGAACAAGGAGTAAATTAGATGATGACACTTAAGATTTACCGTGTGTGCTCTTGTCAGTTCATGCAAATCCTCAGCTGGAGCATGTGAGAGGCACATAAATTACACTGGATACAGGAATAATGTTTCTGCAGCTGCAGCAGTTTTGATATTTGCAGACACCAATGCACTCCATCTCTAATTTCACTGGCAGCTTGCAAAAACCAGCAGAATTACACTTATAAACAAAGGTCTGCATAGTAATTTATCTCCTATTGACTTCAGTGAAGTGTCATCATTTAGAATGCTAAAAAATTTATAATTATGAATTAAGATCTAAGATTTAGCTGGTGAAACAATGAAGGGCACATTTCTTTCCTCCATCTTCTTACCCACATTGCACATATCTGTGGGAGATGATATATATGTGTCTGCATCTATACAATTAAACTGTTCACTGATTCCACATGATACAAACCACATGATAAGCTGTAGGAATATGTACCAACACCCTACATAGAGATGTAATTCAGGGAGTATTATTAGTCTTAGAAATATTTAACTTACCTCATGCATTGTCCAACTATCTTACCAACTATTTCCTTAGACTTTTCTTTTTGTTTGTTATGATTCAGGATTTAAATTTGCTTTTATTTTTGGAGTGGGTTATAATATAAAAAATGAGAGACCCTCATTTTAAAAATGAATATTAGGTTCTTGTCTCCTCCAAAACATGTCTTGCAATCAGGGGTTAGAATTCTGTGGTATAGCCAAGTGGCAGGCAGCCCAATTTTCAGTGATATATACACACAAAAGAAGTGGAATGTCCTTAATTCTATTGCCAGTCTGCCAAAAGAATGAGTTGTCAACATGGGACAATTCTGAAAATTTGCTGATACCGCCTTTAAAACTAAAACTACTTAGTGCCTGAAGAGTTATCTTTAAATGTTCAATGCAGAACCATTTCATTTTCAGAGTTCAAAGAAGGAATATCCCAAGATATGTAGAGAACTATTCATGAATCTATCATCCTAGAACACCACAGTCTCCTTCAATTTATTAGAAGATAGGCATGCAGATATTAACAATGGCCACCATTTTTGAATGATTCCAAGTGCCAAGTCCCATTCTAAGTACTTTATATCATAACTCATCTGATGAGATGTTTGGTTAAGCAGGAGCAAGAAAAGCCTTAAATAATTCTGTAAGGGGAACACAATCATAGAAGAGCCTATAATTGTGGTAGCAAATCCTATGCTTCTGTAGCAATCCATGTAAGCCAATCAGTGCTGCACAAGAAAAGTCATTCATTTAATCAACAAGTGGCATATCTGTCATGTCCCTGGTAGTGAACGAAGCTCTGGGATTTATCAGTGATAAAGTCAGACGCAGTCCTTGGCCCCAGGGAGATTATAGTCAGGTGGAGAAGAACGGCAAATAGACTATAGAGTTTACATTTCAGCTGCAGAGGGGATGGATAAAAATAAGCACCTGTAATAAAACAAGATCATTTCCTGATGAAGCAGTTCCATTGTTCATGGGGAGAGAATGGTAGGAACTGAGTCATTTTGACTTTGTCTACAAGGGTACATATGGCAATCTAGACACCAGAATCTGGTAAATATTTGTCAATCTGGATATTTTTGGTTCTTTTATAAGCTGGGCTATTGGTGATCCTGATCCCAGACTTAAAAAGTTCAAAGGATGAAAACTTCTTAAATGCATTTGGTAATATCTTTAGTTCTGATATGTCTACCTTATGCTGAACATCTTTTACTAATATGCTAGCAGCCAGTCACTTTCTCCAAGGAACAGGTATAAAAACATAATGTTAAGCCCTTTATCTCCAATCCTTTCCCATTACATTTAAATAATAAGCTTTAGGATTTTTAAAATGCCAACTTCATGCCCAGGAAGGGTGCTCCAGCATAGCATTCCTGGTGTTGGGACATCTAGCACTACTCGGAGCTGTACCCTTAGATGCGTTCAGGCCCCATCCAGTTCTCCTTTACCTCCTGGGAAGGCCAGTGAATATGCATTATAAATTAATGTAGCCCCGGAGCCGGCAGCCTGAGGGATGGACGAGACGAGCCCACTGGTGTCCCCCGAGCGGGCTCACCCTCCGGACTATACCTTCCCGTCCGGCTCAAGCGCTCACTTTCCGCAGGTGCCGGGGGGCGCGGTCCGAGTGGCTGCGCCGGCCGGTTCGGCCCCCTCTCCGACCCGCTCGCCGGGCCACGACCGGGAGCGGCAGCCGCTGCTGGATCGGGCCCGGGGCGCGGCGGCCCAGTTCCAGACCCAGACCGTGGCGGCGCAGGACCAAGCCCTGGCCGCCCAGGCCGCGGTGGCGGCCCACGCCGCGCAGGCCCACCGCGAGCGGAACGAGTTCCCGGACGACCCCGAGTTCGAGGCGGTGGTGCGGCAGTCCGAGCTGGCCATCGAGCGCTGCATTTTCCCCGAGCGTATCTACCAGGGCTCCAGCGGGAGCTACTTCGTCAAGGACCCTCTGGGGAAGATCATTGCTGTCTTCAAACCCAAGAATGAAGAGCCATATGGGCATCTTAATCCTAAGTGGACAAAGTGGCTGCAGAAGCTGTGCTGTCCTTGCTGTTTTGGTCGTGACTGCCTTGTCCTCAATCAGGGCTATCTCTCAGAGGCAGGGGCCAGCCTGGTAGACCAAAAACTGGAACTGAACATTGTGCCCCGTACAAAGGTAGTATACCTGGCCAGTGAGACTTTCAACTATAGTGCCATTGACCGAGTGAAGTCCAGGGGCAAGCGGCTTGCACTAGAGAAAGTGCCAAAAGTTGGGCAGCGGTTTAACCGCATTGGGCTACCACCAAAGGTTGGTTCCTTCCAACTCTTTGTTGAAGGCTACAAAGATGCAGACTACTGGCTATGGCGTTTTGAAGCAGAATCACTCCCTGAGAACACTAACCGGCAACTACTGCTGCAGTTTGAGCGGTTGGTGGTCCTGGATTATATCATCCGCAACACTGATCGAGGAAATGACAACTGGCTGATTAAATATGACTGTCCAATGGATAGTTCTAGCTCGCGGGACACAGACTGGGTAGTAGTAAAGGAGCCTGTTATCAAAGTGGCTGCCATAGACAATGGGCTGGCTTTCCCACTGAAGCATCCTGACTCCTGGAGGGCATATCCTTTTTACTGGGCCTGGTTGCCCCAAGCAAAAGTCCCATTCTCTCAGGAGATCAAAGATCTGATTCTTCCAAAGATATCGGACCCTAACTTCGTCAAGGACTTGGAAGAGGACCTGTATGAACTTTTCAAGAAAGATCCTGGTTTTGACAGGGGACAGTTCCATAAGCAGAATGCTGTCATGCGGGGACAGATTCTAAATCTGACCCAGGCCCTGAAAGACAACAAGAGCCCCCTGCACCTCGTCCAGATGCCACCTGTGATTGTCGAAACAGCCCGTTCCCACCAGCGGTCTGCTAGCGAGTCCTACACACAGAGCTTTCAGAGTCGGAAGCCCTTCTTTTCATGGTGGTAGCCTGAGAGGCAGGCAAAGGAAATATTATCTGAGTCTTAGGCTGGGAGAGGAAGTCGGGAGAGATTGCAGGAAGAGCCAGAGAAGTCAGTAGAGAGCAGCACCCTTAAGAGCCCTCCCTCTCTGCTTAAGAGCCTTACCCCTCTCAGGGCTTTCCTAAGCACAGGGAGAAACACAATCACAGGGACAGTGGGTGCTTCTGGGCCCTCTGAGTGCTGGGGCTCCATATAAGTAGACCAGATGAGTGGGAAGGAGCATCTTTCTTCCAGTGTCTCTTGGTGGCAGGCCGGGAAATCCCCTTCCCTCCCTGACATCCTGCTCTTTTGCAGTTCCTCATTATTGGTTATATTCTGCATCAGAAAAACACAACAAATTTAAATGCTAGTAGTAAAAGCCAGGAAGAACCCTAGATCTTTTCATGTCAAAACCTCCTGTTCAGGGTTAAATTTGTATGGACCCAGACTTTTGGGTGCCTTGTAGTTCCTTACTCCTATGAACCAAGGCTGTGTCATAGGGCAACTGAGTGACATACTGTGCTGGGACAGACAAAGAAGCCACACCTTTCCTTTAGGTTTTTGTCACATCTTTTCTCCTCCCACCAGTGCTATATGTAGGTTGGCTGAAAGCCTCCAGACACAGTTTTCATGGCAGGGATACTTTTGCTGTAGACTTCTCAGTAGTTCTGCATATGGTCATGTGAACCTCCCTGCTCTTTGCCCTTGCTAAGAACCCAACATCTCTTCCCCAGGCCTGCAGCTTGGCTATAACTCAAGCAAAGGCAGGAAGAGCTAGTATTGTCATTTGTATTTTAAGAGGAAGTCAACTCCCTAGCATACAGAAGGGGTCCACATGGCCTAAATGTATGCCAGGAGCTGTAATTGGTTTATAATTGAATTTACCCCAGCTTTGCTCCCTCAGTCTTTGGCCCTACACAAAGGAGATAAACTCACCCAGTCCTCTAATTTCTTCCTATTAAATATTTTTCCCCCAACTCTTTTAACATAGGGCTTGTCAGCACCCCGTATTAGTGAGAGTTCTAGGGTGTGTTTCTGCCCAAAAAAGGACAGAGTATTATGTTTTGGGGCTTTTCTTTATGGTGCCGCTGCTGCTTGGTAGAGGTGCTGCAACTTTTATTTTGACTCCTAATTGGCAGTTTCTCTTTGCTCCCTGACTTCTTCCCATGGGCCAGTTTGTCCATGGGTTCTTGAGAAGGGTAGGGCCAAAGAAGAGAGGCCTTCAAACTATTTGTCCCCCAGTTCCTGCCCAGCTCAGTGTGCATCTTCTTGCTTCCATGTCTTTTCCCCTTAGCTGTCTCCCTTGCCAGGTGTCTGAGCCCTGTCTACACCAAAGCAAAGAATAGCCTCAGGAGGGAATAAAAAGGTGCCATTTGTGGCTAAGGGGCAGCTGTGTTCATGCCCTATGCTACTGGACACTTGGTGGTTCTGGCACCCTGTGATTGGTCAGTGAGCCTTGGAAAGAAACTGTCATGGAGGTTTGAGAAACAACCAAAGAATGGGAGTGAGGACCATGGCTGTGTTCCCTCTGCTTGTCCAGCTCCCACGATCCAGGAGGTAGAGCAGAGATGTGCAGTCCTCTCATCAGCTGGGCCAGGTTGGTCCCCTTCCATTCCAGCCCCCAGGAGTCAGCTTGCTCTGAGCTTCCACCCAGCTGACAGGAAGATCCTCTAAGAGGTGGATATACATGCCCTGTGGAGGAAGGCACAGTTCCCTTGCCTGCCCCAGCTCTGACAATCCCATCCAGCCAGGCTGGACTCTAGCTTTGAGAGCCGTGTTTGAGAGAATGCCTGCCCACAGGAGCAGCCGATCACAAAATGTAGGTGAAGCTCCTCACCTGGGAGCTTGGGAGAGCTTGAGGAGTATAAAGCAGAGCCTGGTTGCTTCTTCCAGCCAAGCCAAATCTGCACATTGTTCTGATCCAGACCAGCTCTGTGATCAGAAGGAAACTGGGTCCAATGTGAGAGGGAGCTGGTTCCGGTCCCTGGCAGGCTCAAGAGCGCAGGGCATCTTTTCCTGGCCTCTGTTCTCTCTTGGAGCCTGTACTCAGGTTGCCTTGACTGTGGACTTTGGGAGAGCCAGAGGCCCAGAGTGCCAAGACAGGCTTCCAGGTGGCACTCATGGAATGGCCCGTCCCTCTGCCAGCCATAGGCCCTGTCGCTCAATGTCAGGGAGTGGAGGCTGGGCTGAGAGTGCTGCTGCCCCCTGTATTGTCCTTCTAATGTACTGTAGAAATTGTATGTAATGTATTTAAATCAATGTAAATGTATGAATAACAAACCCAATTCTGAAAAAAAAAAAAATTAATTAATTAATGTAAAATGTTTGTGCAGATTAACTAAAAGATAATAGTAGTAGAGGTACATGTAAGGGTACATTTGAGTGCATTAATTTCTATGATCTCAACAGGTAAAATGGTCATGAATATTATGTTCCAATTGTGTGAATTGGGGCTTTAAAATAATGATTTATTCAAATGGCAACCATTATTAAGAATAGAAAAAAATTAAGTATCAAGCAAACTTTGCTAGATCTATTTTAAAATGAGAATAATATTCTTAATCCTGGTACAGAGGTGGGCTTTTATCCAGTTTGTGATTTCTCAATGAAGAAAAATTAAAGAGCACTGTATAAAGCACTTACAAAAGGAGAAAAGAGAGAAATGTTCAAAAACGAGGTTCTTCAATAGCATTTATTTGGGTTACAAAGGACTAACTAAATGAGTTACTGAGGAAGTATAGCATGGTTTTAAAAATTTGTGCAACAATTCTTTTTAATCCTCTCAAGAACTTTGGTTTGTAGCTGAAACAAAGTACTCTGTCAACTGTGGTACTTGTATTACCTACACATTATCCTAAAAGGAGGAGACTGGATAAAAAAATGTTCAATGGCTCTCATCTTGCTGTGAGATGCCTGTTATTGATCTGACAAACACATTGCTTACAGAGGAGATAGTAGGTATTTTAACAAAATGAAAGTTAGGTCAGTTTGGAAAGACTTGAGTAAATATATTGACAGGCTAAATAAGCACAGTTTATTTCTTTACTGGAGATATTACTATCAGTCAGTTGGCTAGAAATTGAATTCTATTTTCGGGCTTTCATAGAGAACAAGGTGTCTAAAAAGGCAAAATAATGTTATTATCAAGAGATTATTTTAAAATCACCTAACTTGTATCTGAGTCTGAATATTTTGCTAGAAATATTAGAAATGAAATTGCTGCAATTGCCTCCTTCATTTTTGTTAGAATGATAGAATCAGAGACCTGGTGACTTTACTGTTCATAATCACTGATGCAGTGTTATGATTCACCATTATTTATCCCTGACACTATAGAAAACTGGAAAGGAAAATGTTACCAAAACTTCTGTACAAACATGATTGTGAGAAGACAAACTGGCCATGAAAATAAAAGATAATTTTCTCATGGGCATTTGAACAAACTCAAGGAATCTGGGGATAAAGAAGGCACAGGAAGAATACTGCATTAAAGAGGATGAGAAATTCTTTGCCACTTCTCTCATCAAAAGATGGAGCCTATTTTCCTCCTCTTGAGTCAAGTACTCAGTCAACTGTGGCATCAGCATCCCTAGACATCATCAAAAAAAGGGATATTGGATAGAAAGTGGTCTGACCTTGGGCTTCACTCTGACCCACAGAATGTGGTGGAAGTGCTGTTGGGCTGGTTCCAGGCCAGGCTGTAAGAGGCCTGAGAGCCTCCCTTTTGCTCTCTTGGAGCCCTGGCTACCACCCTATTGATGAAACCATGTGGAAAGAGAAAGATGCCTGGCCAGCCCTCAGGTGTTCAGCCATCCCAGCTGAGGCAACAACTTGTGAGTGAAGCTACCTGGCACATCCCAGCCCCAGCGCGCTCCTAGATGACTGAGGTAGTGCAAGCGTCCCTGGAAAGATTTAAATAAAATGTTCATTAAAAAAAAAAAAAAAAAAAAGAGTCCCTGGAAGAGCTACTAGAAGAGAACCGCCCAGCTGGTCCCAGGCAAGACTGCTGACCCATGAGCAAGCAATCGGCGGTTCTTTTAAATCACTGATTTTCCATATGGTTTGTTCTGCAACAACAGACACCTGAACAGATACTTTAAAATAGTAGAAAAGTTACATTTCTCTAATTAGTTCATTTGCTTCCGGTAAATTTGACAGACCACCTAAATTAATTGGTTTCCAGTGATTGTGCACACCAGGGGACTGGGGGTGAAGAACTGACTAAGAAGTTTCTATATGGCAGGTAGTAAGAAGGAAGGAAGACATTCAATAGACCCAAAATGTAAAAGGAAGCATGCTGTGTATATAAGTTGATTGTGAAGTGGTGGGAAAACAAAACACAGGGACCATTTTGGAATGACTTCTTAGGGCGTCCTCATACATATCCTTCTTCCTCAGGATACATTTAATTAAGAGCCGTGAGAGTTTGTCAAACTGCTCAGGAGCTAATGGTGGTTAAGAAGGGCTGAGGAACATGGGGGTGGTGGGATGGGAAACCAGTAGGTGAACATTAATTGGAGGCACTAAGGACAGAGTATTACCTGTCAGGGCAGAGTAGGACCTTCATCTGCCCCCACGGCACTCACAGCCTCAGGCTCATCCTCGCTGTTCTCCAGAGGGCAAAGGGGAGTAACTAAGAATCAGTTAATGCAATCCTGGGATTGACAGAGACTCCCCAAACAGCCTGAAAATCCCAGAGTGAGAAAATGCTGATAGTTCAATGTTCTAGGCTGATTTCTAGAAACAACTTTTTGAGACTGACATGAAGACTAAATGTTGTAAGGATTAATTAGCTTTGCTTCATTGGGTGGATGGCCATAGACTCTACTCCAGAAGTCAGTCCCCAGGAATATCCATACATACTCTTTCAAAGCAGCTCTGAGCAGAGGCTCTGTTGAAAGAGGGTCAGGATAGGGCGGAGAGTGTTTGCAACCCTATACAGTGGGTGGGAAAAGAATCTTCTGGCTACTCCTGCCTGCAGTGCTTCTAAACTTTAGTGGGCATAATAATGCACATTCTAAGGCTTCTAGTTCAAGAAGACAGACTAAACACATAGCTAACCCCTTTCACAAAGACTTTAAAAAGAATAGCCCACAGCAGTTAGGAGACGCCTGGAGGAGCTATTAACTGACTGAGAGGGGTGATGACAAGATAAGAGAATTAGACAAAATTCTAGAATATGGAAGTGAAGAAAGGCATGATGACTGATGTGTATCATGGCTTTGGAAGGTATAGTATAGAGCAGGGGTGGTAAAGGGAGCAAATCTACAGCTGCCTGTATTTGTAAATCAACTTTACTGGAACATGGTCATACCTACTTATTTATGTACCGCACAGTATTATTTATCTGGCTGCTTTTGCATTATCAGAGTTGATAGTTGTGACAGAGCCTGCCTGGCCTGCAAAATTTAAAAATTACCATCTGGCCCTTTACAGAAAGAATTTGCTGACTCCAGTTCTGGTGAGTTTTTGGAGGGGAGGGTGACACAGAAAAGAAAGACTCTCAATCCACAGAACCCCAGAAAGGCTTGGGATTAGGAGACATCTTGCAAGAATATAAAAGGTCTATCCTGCCACGCTGCATGCAGAACTCCCACCACCTACCCCATGCTAGATAACAGGGGTGGCTGGAAAAAAAAGGCCCAGTGATGGACTTTCTTACTCTGTCTCTGCCCAATAATTCTAAGTAAAATTTAAGAAGTCCTCAAACTCTGTCATAAAACTGAACTCCTAAGCAGCTTTCCAGTGTTTCGCTTTTAACAATTGTCAATCTGGGATCACCAGATATATGAGGATCGTGCACTGGTAAAACAGGTATATGCTAAAAAAGAGGAAGTCACTGGATACGGATAAAAGTGGACTCTGTTTAGGAGAATTATAACAGAAAGTGCCCAGGAGTCAGCTGGACAACCAGTGCAGAAAGCAGCAGGAGTGGACGAGGATGAGGACGCAGTACCTAATATGATGGAGTGTTTGGGGGAAACAAACAATAGAAGGATTATTTTCAGAGAGCATTGCAAGGAAGAAAGAAAGACAATAAGAAACTCCACAAAGTTATGTAAGGAAAAGAATGTATTTATGGTATACTACTGGGTTCAGTAAACAAATTTACAAAGTGATGATAATGTAAAAACTTATAAATTTTACCAAAATTAGTTATAAAACTATTGGATGTGGGAGGGCCGACAGGGGTGGTATAAAAGAGCAAAATCTTCATTTCTTTTGAAAAGGAAGTAAATATAGACCATGTCTAACATTGTAAAATCAAGACAACAGTAAAAGCACATTAATTAGAGGTGCGAAGTGGTTGCTAAAATAGACATCTAAAAGAATAAAAATGGATCAATTGCATCTGGGATATGGACCGGGAGAATGGACAGAGGCAGGGCAGGAGATATTTTATGCATTACAAGTATTTTGACGCTATTTTTTTTTGCTACGTGCATGTATTGCTTTGACAATTTGTTTAAGAATATAACAGCACATATCTGAACACCCCTTCCAGAAACTTGGAATTAGTAGATTTGGGGCACACAGATAACTGCATTTTAAAAAAAGGTCCCCAAGTGATTCTGACGTTAATCTTGTGCCCACACTTTTAGAAGACTAGTGACAATCTGCTCAAATGGAGAAATGCCAGTGGCTAAAGAATGCCAGGATGTTAATCTCTCAGCACAGCATCTTAAGATTTTTCTAATAAAATGGATAAATATCAGGAGAGGGCAAATAAAAACAAACAGGTTGTGAACAATGTCATACTTCAACCCCTGTTTATGGGAGAACTACATGAATAGGTCTGCTTTCCTCCCTGTTGAATGTGTTGAAACCAAAAGCCTTGATCCAAAAATTAGCCTGGGGAAAAGCATGAAACATCAAATAAGGAGGGAGGCTTTTAAACTGAGGGATGTTAGAAAAATAACTCTCTCAGATTCTGTGGTTCTGTGTCAGCCATATTAAATCAAACATGATTTTTAAAATACTCTGAAGAATGGTATTAGGGCCTCTGGTGCCTACAACTGATTGCTGGGATGGGTAGAGTATTTAATAATGAGAAGTCAGAAGGTTTTTGGGCACTATGATAATTTCTTCTACTAAACCTCCTTCTGGAACATTATAGGAGCATTAGAGATTGGCTGAAAAAAAGCAGCTGGGAGCACTTTTCTTCCCTGCCTTCTTTTCCCCTGTTCTTTATGCCTTCCAAGGAATCAGTGCTGACTGGGTAAGAAAAAATTCCCCATCTTACCCTTGTTACTCCTGTGCAGGACCTGATATTAACTTTTTGGTACAGTAGAGTTTTGTGTCTACACAAAATATTGACCTGTTTTTGCCTAAATTAGAGATAATCTGGAGCTAGAAAAGATGAAAATATTTCTGTACTCACTTCAATTACAATTGAGACTAGTCACTTTTTAAGTGCTAATGATTTATCTTTAATATCTTTAGCACATATTATTTTTGTTAATTCTTGAGGTTCATTTTATATAAATCATTACAAAGAGGAAATTAAATTTGTCCCCAACATGCATTTGTCTTTTTAATTTCATCCTGAAATGGAAAGCTGGTTTGTTTGTACTTCAATGGTGAGCTCCCTGGTCCAATTAGCATTGATAGGCTAAACTGCAAAAGTGGAATTCAACCAATTCAAATTTCACTTTTTCATTTCTAAAAGTCTCCATTCATTCAACTACCCATCCATGCATTCATTCATTCAACAAAAATTTATTGAGCACCTGCTAATTGCAAGACACTGTTTTAGGGTCTAGGGATACACAAGTGAATAAAACATCAGTCACAGAGTAAACCTCTAAGAAAGGTTTTTATATATAGGTATGAGGGCATTTATGACATATATGGTTTTTATTTGAAGATACATGACTATATACTGTTCCTTGATGTTTACCACAAGTCTAAAGAGTTCATTTTTTACCAGTTATCATGATTATCATTTCACTCAACACCTCACTATGAATACATCCTGAGGATGAAATGTCAATGTACACTGTGAGATGGCATATAAAACTTATTCTAGGTATTTATCACCACAGTGCCTTTGCATATGTGCTTTCCTCTTCCTATAGCTTTCTTCACTTGTCCATTTAGCAAACACCTACTCATCATTCAAAAGTTGGCCAGGCTTCATTTCTTCTATGAGTCCTTCCCTGAGCATTTCACGACAGAACTGATCTCCTTTCTTCTGTACTATTCCTGTACTTTTACATATTTTATTATTGAATCGATATAATTATTCATTAATGTGTCTTTCACTATTTTTATATTGTAAGCTCCTTGGGGAGAGAAAAAAATCGTCTCTTCACTTTTGCATATCTAGTAACTTGTAGAATGCCTGGCACTTACAGATATTCACTAAATAGTTGTTGAACTGAGGAGCCATTCTCTCAATTGTGCTTGTTAATTGCACAGAAATGTGTTTACATTTTATTTTAAACTCTATCAAATTAAAAACAAACATTTCTAACATGTTTGAACATTTAATAAGCATTAGATTTTAGTGTTTTATTAAACTCTTTTCCAATGGGAGAAATTATCATCCCTATAAAAGCCTAATAAAGTTATATAGATAGCAATATACTTTTTTCTTTTAAAAAATATCTGTTGCTTATTTCTGCACTCTCCTGACTTTAAGCTAGCATCATGGTTATTAACAGACTCATCATATTGTGTTACAATTATTCGTTTTTAGGTCCATGACCTCTCCTAGATATATACTTGTTGGGAGTGGGGTCATGTTAAGTCCATCTTTATGTCCTTAGTGCACTGCAGTGACTATGAGATGTAGGTGTTCAAAAAGTGTTTACTGAATGAATAAAGGAGTTAGTGAATAGAAATAAATCCCAAGTTCTCTTTATATTAGGACCTATTTTTTGATTATCTTACATGAAAAAAACATCTGCTACATTCTAAATAAAGGCTTTGGCATTGTCATTGAATCAGGCTAACTGATAATGTGAGTGATGAACTAGTAAAATAAGAAAGGAAAAAGCTTTGCTGTCCAATATTTTTATTATATTTTATTTTTATGTTTATTCTGAGAGAAGTCTTTTCTAGTTTTGAAACAGAAGTAGTGGGCTGGAGCAGAGAATAAACTAGGTTTTTTATTATGAAAAGAAATGGATTTGTCAAATATTTTGCTGAAATTGAAAAGCTATGGGGATTCTTTTTCCTCTGCTAAGATGGTATCAATCCCATTATTTCCTGTTATCCTAGGATGATTTTTACAACAGTAGTGTTTAAAAAATGTGGTGAGTTAGTTTTGAAACTTCATCTTTTAAGGAGATGTAACATCTATTATATGTATTATTACTAATGAGACACAGCAACAAATACACTCATTAAGGGTTCTTGAAAAAAGTTATTTATATAGGAAGCATTAAATAAATGGTAATTGAGCATTGGTAACATTTTAAATGACAAATGTAAGATAACACCTCAATTTTATGCTGTTCTTCTATGCACAAACCACTTTAAAACCTTTGGAAGAACAATTCATAAATATAAAGGCCACAACAATGGCATAACATTTCCTTAAAAGCAATTCTCTAATTTGTGTATCTATTAGGACCTACTGACTGAAAAGTTGATATCATATATCAAATCAATGTGAAAAATGTGAAAACGGTGATAATATTTTTTGGAGATATAGTTACTACATTTTATAATATGCATTCTAAGGCATTCAAAATGCAACAAACCAAAAAACAAGAATTATTGAATTGACATTTTGAATACACAAGATCAAATTTAAATCCTTTATTTCTTTCTGATATGGAAACTAATATTCATGTTATGATACTTACCCAAGGTCATATGTCAGATAGGAGAATTTACAACAAGACTATGAAATCAGACTTGCTTCATTACTTTTCCTCTACCTCTGTACACCTTTCATTATTTTTAATCTTCCTGCCCTTAATAGTTTGCCTCTGTATTACCATGTGAAATAAATTTCAATTATAATTTGGATAGATATCCGAGTAAATGCATATGAAATTAATTTGTAAAGACTAGGGAAAAATTCCTATATATTAAAACAGTGTATGGGCACATTTAAAGATTAATGCCATTTAAAATTTTTCTCTATGAGTTGGCCATGCATATTTAAGTATCTAACCTGGGCCATTTAGCATGAGAATATTTCAAGATTAATTCAGATTTTAAAATATCAGTGGCTTAATGTAAGTTACAAAATTACGAAATGCTAATCACATCCCTGAGAAGGAATTCTAGACATATAAATTAGAAAAGTGTCAGTCTCAAGAGTCCATTGAATCCAGCAAACAGAAGAGACATTCTGTAAAATGTGACAAAAATGATATTTGGAGTTGTTTCCAAATTACTTCAGCTTGATACTCTTAAACTTAGGGGAAAAATAATTTGTGGTTGTCCTAAAGTGACCTTGCTCCTTAAAATTAAAAACACACAAAAAAGCTCTTCATATTTACCTTTAGAGGAAATATTTTGCAAGCATTAAAGATCTTACCTGTTTCCATTTTTCCATCTTGTGCTGCAGGCCCATCTGGAATCACACTTTTCACCTGCAGAAACTCATCAGGCTCATCTCCACCAATGATGGTAAATCCAAAACCCATGTTGCTCTTTTTTAGGGTGGTGCTGAGGAATGTTCCCTTCAACTGGGATGCATCCCGGGTGAAGAGTGGCTTTTCTATATTGGCCAATATAAGTTAAAAAAGGAAAAAACATGTTTAATGCAAGGTCTCAAACAAGAGAAAGCCAGTCACTGAGCAACAACCCCTGTGGTAAACGTGGAGGTCTAAAGAGTAAAAGGAAGTAGGCAGTGACTGCAGGAGCAGCAAAACTATTAGGATTTACTACAAATGTGCAGCAGTCTCAAGCATCCAAGGAAAGGTGAAAAAGCTGCTTGTTTTGCAGAGAGACTTTTTGTCAAGTCACTGTTTCCATTGACTAAATTAGCCCTTCTTGTGCTTTGAAAGAGCTAAATCAACAGCTAGTTAGGGCCTTCAGATAAAGAAGGCAAGGAGCCAAAATCAATCAGAAGCATCTGGATCTGTTCTTGTTCTGAAAGATTCCAGTTAGGGGTTACTGAGTGGCTGGTTCTATATAAAACCTTGAAGGCGCTAGGGTTAAAAAGCTGAAATGGGCTTTTGTTTTATAAAGAATAGGAGGAGGACTTAAGAATGTGCAGATAACTTCAACAGGACCACACATTCAAATATGCAGATTGTTTAGAAAGAATACCTGGATGTGGGACTGAATTAGCTTTTCCTTTCACCCCTATTTCGTGAGATTTTATATAAAGACCATGAAATAAATAAATTTTTACTGATCTGATAGTGTTTAGCATACTCTAAAAGGTGAGCAAAAAGCAAGCCTTTTATTTCTAGCTATAATTATGAATGTAAAGGTAAAATATTTTGTAACAATATATTGACATATTCAAATCATATACCTAAATCTGAACAGAACTTGAATCCACTTAGATAGGTTTGCCCACTTATTTGTTATACAATATGCTTTTCTGTATATATCTGTAGTAAATATATTGCTAAATATATTAAATGCTTTAAAAATAATAGTTGCATTAGGAAACAGAATTAATATCTGCTTTAAATTCTACCTCAGTTAATTTATGATTGATATTTTTTCTTGTTATATTTTGGATGATATGGTTTGACATGTATAATAGCCAAATTATAAAGTATTGAATGATTATATTAGAGTTTTACTTTGTTTATTTATACATTGTACATATCTTTATTTTAAAAAGAACACTGTAAAATAGGAATAAAAAGGCATATAATCATTTCACCTATTTTTTCTTTATAAAAGCAACATTTACAATTGCAGAGAAGTTCATCATAAGACCTTTGCATTCATTTGAATTATGCTGTAGTGGTATGGGGTGAAAATCATCAGCAGGCAAGTCTAGGCTTCCTGACTCCAAAAGCCTTTCTCACGCTTTCATTTATGACTAAGAAACCACAAAGCTGGTAAAAGTTGTGCAGCAGCTCATCTCACTATGTGGCTCAAAGGTGTAGGCAGGCCCAGCAATCAGCACTGGGACATACCGAATGGCCAGGGCCTCCCCGTGTGGTCGCGCTGGTAGCAAGACAAGTCATTCACGCTGCGCGACCTCTCCCAGGCAGTGCCGGGGCAGGCGGGTTTGAGCCTCGGTAATGTCGACGAGGAGCTGTCTACTGTCACAAAGGAGAACAGGCCTCACTCTTGTGCTTGGTCTTTTGAGAACAAGCTTATGACTCTATGAATCTCCGCAGTCTACAGTACCACTGTTAAAACTCATTAATCTCCACCTGGCAACATGCTGTAAAATCTGTAATGTACAGCTCGAGGCTTTAACTTAATCTGTGGTTGCTAAATGCGATAGTTTAGAAAGAGAACAAACACCCAGATGAAACTAAAAGAGGGCTGTGAGGCAAGCAAATCAATTATTTGAAATGGTCCAAGCTAAAAGCTTTTTTGGAAGAACCGGCAGTTTGGTAGACAATGTTCCCCTTTGCAACATCACATGCTGGTATGGTACGGTACCTCGGAAACCTGGGGCCTGCAGGGGCTTTGTTCCAAGTTCTGTGTGGGGCATGTTATGCTGCTGTAGCTTCCTTTTTGCTTCCAGGACAGGGTTTTCAAACTGCGTTCTTCTATTTATGTGGCTAAAAGAAAAAATTCAAATTAGGATAGCAGTGGGGCAAAGGCATTTAAGAGAACGTATGTGTGGCTCCACAGAGGGCACGTGAGTAAGGGACACTTTATCTGATTATAGTCAAGTGCCTCATCCAGCATATGGTCAGGCCTTTTCTGGGGCTTGCCTGTGTACAGCACGCATTTCTGTGACAAAAGCAGAGTTCTCTATGGCTGTATTTTATGGTATTTAAATTACACACGATTCACCTAAAACAGGGGTTCTTAACCAGGGGTCCACGGGGGTACATGAGCTTGAATTGAAAAAAATCAACTTATAATCTTTATTGTCTCTGACCTCTAACTGAAATCTAGCATTTCCTTCACTTATGAACGTATGCAATAAATTACAGTAGCATTCATTTCATATCACATTACAGTTGTTGCATATCTTGAAAAATCCCTTGTGCTCATCCATACTTCGAAATTATGGAAATTGTTAGACCTGATGCTAGTTGAGTGTCATAAAACTATCTGCCGATACATTGTGAGAAGGGGTGCGTGGTTTTTCATCTGACTGGCAAAGGGGTCTGTGTAATAAAAAAAATTAATAACACCTGACCTAAAAGAACTAGTATGCACACTTCATTTCAGGTCTACGGAGATGAGTTTGATGCAACAAATAAATGTAAACTATGGACTATAGTTAATAGTACAAGTATAGTGATATTCTTTCAACCATTGTAACAAAGCTACCACACTAATGTGAAGTGTTAATCATAGGGGAAACTGTGTGTGAGGAGGGGTTAAATAAATAAATAAATAAATAAATAAATAAAATAGTTAATAAATGAACTTTATAGCGAATTGTGTTGCAAAGTCCACATATCAAGCAAGATAAGTGTAAGGTAAATTCACTCCTGGAGTAGGGAACTGGAATCCACATTCTCTAGTGTGACTTTTTAGACAGACCTGGATTGAAGGACTGGGATCCAGAAGAAAATATTCATGAGTATATTTATGGAAGTTATAGAATGCCTGTGTAGGATGGTTGATGCTGAAGCCAATTAAAAGTAGAATATTCACATTCTAAATAGTGAAATGGAAGACTCCGAGGAATCAGACACAGTATCTTGAAGTAACTCTGGCCTATCTAAACTGAGGGCATGGAATATTTAAAAAAAACTATGAATTCCTGTATAACATGCTGCTTGAAATTTAGATTTCTTTGTCTGTGGAGAGACAGGGAGAAACAATCCTGCCAAGTGGTAGTTCCTGTGTTACTCTTTCTCTAGGATATAAATGTCCCATGGTAGGACTGGAGAATACATTGATTTTGTAATTTTTTTGTACAAACAGCAATAATATTATGTATGAAAGCTTGAAGGAGAGTGGGGTTAGAAGAGGAGTTAATTACTGAGTATTTAACTCTGTCAGGTACTGTATATAATTTTCCTCAGTTAAGCCTCAGAACAACCCAGTCTTAAATTACATTTTAAAGGTGATGAGATTGACACATAGAGAATTTGAATGACTGGCCCTAAATTACATGCCTAATAAAGTGGAAAGTAGGGATTTGAACCTGTCTATGTCTAAAATGTGCCTCTTTTCAATGTATGACTTCACAATGGCAAGTGCACACACATTTAATAAGTCTGCATGTAGACACACACACACATAAAAACTATTCATTATGTCTTCTAAAAGTGCACATCAGGAAGTACAAGGAAGTAAAAGAAACAAAATCTCAACAACCGATTTTGTATTTTTATAAAGTGGATGATTCTTGGTGACACATAAATCTGATAAGATATCTATGATATCGATTTTCTCATGGGAGGGAGAGGAGGGTAGCTGCCTACAGTACAGGCTCTGGAGTCAGTCAGTCCTGGATTCAAATTCCAGCTCTACTGCTTGATTACCTGTGTGATCTCAGGCAACTTACTAAACCTTAGCCTCAGTGTCTCCAACGGTAACACAGCTCTAATGTTGCTGTCTTCCTAGGGTTGATGGGAGGATTAAATGAAATAATGAATGTTAGCACAAAGTTTCAAGCATAGATGTGCTTAGTAACTAGTGGCAGCTGTTACCATTATCACCTCCACCATCATCATCTTAATCACCACCATCATTATTATGAGCCCACAAGAATAGCTTTATTGGAAGGCCTTAAAGGCCCTCTGACCTTGCTCTAATGTTGCCTTTGGTTTAGGCTCCGGTACTGTTTTGGACGGGGGATGCTTAAAACCATGATCTCACCTGGATGGGGTGAGATTTTATAAAGATAACCAAAAAATAGATTTTACTGACCTGATAGTGTTTAGTATATTCACCATAAGCCATGGTGTGTAGTGAGCTGCACCATGTGAGTGTTCAAACTTCTCCACCCCAAAACTCAAAGGGGGAGAGAGGCTTCAAAGTCTAGCCTTTCCAAAATATAGTTTGAAGCCTCTCTCCCCTTTTCTCCATTTTCATCTAACTCCCTTGCTAAAATCCTTTGGACCTTCCTGTCACCTGAAGAAATTTTGCTCCTGACTGTGTTCTTCCTTACATCTGTAAGCACTATTTAGCACTCCTCCTCTGGATACTTGGAGATACAACAATAGGAAACACCCTCTCCCACCCTCTCTTTGCAGGGGAAATTCAGTAAATCAGGGGTGCAGCAGTCAAAGCGAGACAGACCAGGTTTGAATTGACATCTGGGGTAAATTACTAAACTCTCTAAGCATCAATATTCTCACCCGTAAAATGGAGACATTAATATCTGCTTCCTGATGTTGCTTTGAGGAAAAGGGAAATAATGCTTGCAAAGCACTGATACATAGAAAGAATCCCACAACTGTAAGGTATAGTTATTTTTTTGTATAATTAGAAGTGCTCCTATTGTTATTATCATTACTATTGCAATGCTTTTCCCATCCTTCTGGCTAACTCCCCTCCCTTATCTCTCCTATCAGAATTTGCAGGTTGCATATGGTCTTCCCTTTAGCTCACGTAAAACGTCTAATGGCCACTCTCATCGCAGATTTATTTGTTTAGTTTTTTATACCCTGCCTCATCATAAAGAGAATTTGAGCTGATTTTTAAGAACAACAGTAACTACAAAAAATTAAATGTGGAAATCAAGGTGAAGTTAGTTAAATCTAGGTTAGAGGTTAATAGACAAGATTGATAATATAGGGTCCCATTTGTTTACTACAGGCAGGTTGTAAATTAGCTTTGAGCTTTTAAGCTACTAATACAAAGGGAGAGAGAAATCAATTACACTATTCAGAGTATTTCTAAGATAAATCCAAGCAGTTGTTCAGAAGGACATAGTATTCCTGTTACTAAGACTAATGAGAAATTTCTCCCTGGGGACTGGACAAAGGCGTTTCGGAGATGGAGCCTAAATGATATTTTCACAATAATGAATGCCATGGGCTATAGTAATCTTAGCACACTGTGTTCTAATGATTGATTTTCATGTTTATTTACTTCTCTAGACTGTATGCTCCTTGTGGATAGGGTTCATGTGTCCATAACTTTTTGTTAAATGATTAAATGATGAGTGTGTGTTTTAAAACTTTTGTTTTCAAGTATTTAAGTTAGTAATTTCATGAAACCATCAAGAAACATCCTGGAAATATTTACAATGCTGAAGTGTCAGATTCCCTTATTAATTACCTGTCTTATGTCTGTTTTTCTAGGTTCTTATTCATTATATGAATAAGTCTATGCTTAGAAAATACCAGGTTATTTCTCGAATACAAGGACTTTCTGGGATACATTTGCATCAAGAAAATTGTGGCACAATTGGGTTCTTCTAACATGCTACCTGCATGTAAGTATTTCCTTAGAAAAATAAATGTATAGCCACCTTCTCTAAGGCTACTATGGTGAAAAGATTCCATTGACCACCAGAGTGAGTTTCTAGAGTTCACAGAGAATGAAAATACCAATGACCAGTCTGGTAACCAAACAGCAGATGCTGGGTATTGATTTAGTACCCTAAGCTAATTGCTGGAGAACATTCACATCATCACAAATGCAGTCATTCATTTAAGACTCTTACAATGGTCTAAGCCCTAAAAGGCCTATCACAGAGAAATGTGATTGTGATTGAAAAGGGAAGCTTTTCAAATGTGCTTCCAAAATGAATAGTTTCAAGTCCTTTTAGCAAGGGTTTAGGGGGCGAATGATAAATGCTATCATCCTCATTGTTTAGGCTCTGTGAGATAATTACAAGCTACTTCATCTGGCCTTCATATAGAACAAGGGCCTGGGAAGCTACAAAGAATTCTTATTCTTTAATTGTATCAAGTCTATTGCCCTATTTTGCTAAGAGACTCTTTAGAACTCTTTAGGACTCTTAAGAACTAGGGGGGATAAAAGCCATATAAAGTGGCTCCATTTTCTTTTAACACAAGAGAGAGATGACCAAAATGAGATGTTTCCTTGTTGAAATGGCAAAGGGATCAGGAGAGTCAAGAATGAGATTCCACTCCCTTTCTATTTGACTCTGTATTCACTTACCTGCAGCCTAAGTCCCTCCTTTCATCATAAGAATGGACACTTATGTTCACATGTGGCAGTGGTTTGTAATTGTGGCTACAACTGAGGAGCTTTAAAAAATGCAGAAAACATAGCCCCACCCTAGGCCAACTAAATCAGGATCTCAGAGTGGGGCACAGGCATTGGCATTTTTAAAAGAGCTTCCCGGGTAATTCTAGAGTGCAGCTAGGGCTGTGATCCCATGAGTTAGGAGCTGTGAAACTGTGAAAATGTAGTTGAATCAGGAGTTTCTTGCCTGATCAGATTTATGCAGAAGTCTCTTTCTCTGTGTGGCCTTTGGGAGTACTAGGAAATGCTACTTTGCTCCAGAAGAGAGGTCTGCTGCCATCGGAAGTTTTAGGCATGTACAGAGAGCAAGAAATATTTACATCTGTTTAGGTGGCACACTTCCAAAGGTGGTCTCAGGTCAGCATTCTGTCTGGCTGTTACCTCCTGTACTGTGGTGAAGGAGTGGAGGAAAAGGGAGGAAGGTCATATATCTTGAGCCCATTAGCATGCAGATGACTGGTCTGCTGGGGGTCATCAAGGCCTTCACCTCTGACCCTCATTGCCACATTCCAGCCTATTCACTCCCCACTTTGCGTCTCCTAGGTTTCTGCAGAACGGTATCTTTAGTGCATAGTCATGAATGATTCCTTTTGTATTCACTGGCCACGATCCCAACATCTTGATTTTGGGTGACAGTTTAGAAAAGGATCTTTGGGTTAATGTGCAAGAGAGAAGGGAATGTCGTTCAAGATGCGATTGTGTCACAGGTAAAGTGTTTCCAAAGTGGTCAATGTGGCTACATCATATTCTTCCACGGCACAAGATAGCCAGTACTCAATAAACATTTGCAGAATAATGCATGGATACAGTCAGGTATGCCTGGAAGATGACAGATTTCACTGTTTCCCAATTTCACTCACCCATAAAGTATACATTGTGACAGAACTAGATGTGAAATTTAGGGCCAACTTATGTGATGCAACCAGTCTGCATTTTGGTAGAGACCCATGGAATCTCTTAAAACAGAAAATCTTTCAAGACACTTTAGTGATAGAGAAAAAGTTGTCCCACTTTGGTTATGAAACATTTGAATCTGAGAAGCTGCTAACTTAGCATCTGCTGGAAATATGCTCATATGGAAAAGTACTTTGTTAGGGTTAAAATAAGGGAACACAAGGTAGGAAGAAAATAAGGGAGCACAAAGTAGGCAGCCACTCAGCCCTGAGAGTGAGAAGACTGACCTAGGGTTTGGGATTGCAGCTCAGTGTATCACCCCTTTTATGCAAACTTGCTCCTTTTGGGGCTTCCTGCATGCAATCAGAGGGTGTAAAATTCCTGGGTGCTTGGAATTCCCTAGGCTGTCTCTGATCTCAATTCCAACTCCCACACTTCTGTATGGTCAGGGGAGTCTGAACCCCTAGACAACAGCTGCACTGGTAGCTAAAAACAAACTTTGCAATCTCCCTATCTACATTGTATTCATTTTAATATACATTCTTTGAGAAGATGAACATTTTCTCTACTAATTTTGGAAAAATGGAATAAAAACTACTTCATGCTCTGCAAACTAAGAAAGGATACTAATCCTAAGAGGCCAATAATCTTCATAGAAGATATGATAGTCTAATTAAGATCTTGGTCGCTGCAGTCACGCTGCTCGTGTTTCCATTCAAGCTCTACCACATCCTAGGTGTGTGACCTTGGGCCCAGCACTTACCCTCTTTGTGCTTCATGTGTTTTCATCTATAAAGGTGGGCTGAAAATAATACCTACCTCATAGAGTTGATGTGGATATTAAATGAATTAAAACGAGCGAGCCACTTAAGAACAGTGCCTGGTTGGTGGTAAGTACCCAATAGACGCTCGCTACCTTGATTCATCAAATAGCAAATATCTGTTTTTCAAATACTCTTTGCTAGACGCTATGCTAAGGACTGTGGCGAGGGACAAAGAACAATCAGACATGTAGTCTAGGAGGGGAGATGAATAGGAACATGCAAAATTATAATACAAAATAAGGTGTATATAACACAATGTATGCCCTACAGTTCTTTGAAAAGTTGAACTTTAAAAGCACTAGTTTAAAACCTAATGTTTTAAACATACTTTATTTTAAAATAGGAGCTCTGGATAAATGGAAGAGTTCAATGTATTTTACTTGGAGGTTTTTTTTTTTTTTAATAGAATAATTGAATCCTGCCTCTTGAAAGATTTCTTCCCAATTCTAACACTTAAGTGATAATTCTATTTCTATAAATGTCCATTCATTATTCCCTTCTGTACCTGTGGAGAATATGAGTTTGCTTTGTGACTGTGAGTGGGAAGACTGAGTCATTCATGTATTACTTTCTCTTGTTCTTCCCAGACATGAGGGTGTCTACTCTGGGGATACAGTGTCCAGGTGAGAAATGGAACCAGAACTGACTGAGAAGAGTATCCACATTGCTGCTGAAACTCTCACAGCTAATCAGTCTATCTATCCTCCCCTCCACACAAGACTGAGCTTCCTCAAATGGATGTATATTTTCAGATAAATGAACTCTCCACCCCCCAGTAGTAATACTAAGTTATTTGGTTAAGAGATTGACCTGCAATGTGCATTTATGAGTATTTTATGTACAGGGGGGATTCATCACTAAATCCTTACTACTCACTAATTACATGGACAACTTTATGTTTGATTACTCCTAGATGTAATGGCATTGGGCACTGTCAATAATGCCATGAAACCCCCAAGACTTAAAAGATATGCAGACTTAGTTTAAAAATTTTCAAACTTACTAGACATGCATTTAAAGAGGTTTCCTTCTCATAGCCATAAAACACCTCTTTTGAATGTTATTGTTGAATTCAAGACAAGGTCATTGCTAGCACAGGCATTTCTAACCTTCTGCTTCTAGATCAAGTGAAAGTAGACTTATAAAGTTAGAGGTAGGATAGAGTTATCTACAGGGAAATTAAAACACTACACTATTTCAAGATCTTTCTCTATTCGAGACAAGAATAAGTTCTCTTCCATTGGTGTCTGCTGAATTTTACTGATGGCTTATGTACTTTAAGTCTCATATCAAAATTCATTAATTCATCAGACAATGTGCTAAGCTTTGGGGACACGAAAACAAATCTGCCACAACTGCTTCACCAAAGGGGCTCATTCTCCATGGGATTCAAGGGGGCACACACAATTGGGAGATAAACCACCTGATTTGCCTGGGAATAAACAGTTTCCCATTATGCAGGACTTTCAGTTTTAAAACCAACCTGGACAGTCCCAAGTAAAACTGAGATGAACTGGTCACTCTACAAGTGGCCAGAAAAATAAAACACATGGTAAAAAGTGCTAAAATTGAGGTGGGCACAAAGTGATTACACAAAGGAAGAAAAGACAATTTAGACTGATGGTTCAGCGAAAGTCTCACAAAGGAAATACAGTTGAGTAAATTCTTGAAGGATGAATATATTTTGTCAGAATGAGAAGAGGTATTTTAGGAAGAGAGAAGCATATAGAAAAGTGTTCAGGAATAGTAAGTCCCGCCGAGCTGGAGTACAGGGCTAGCACATACTTGGTGGTAGGGTGGTAATGGCCAGGCGTGTGTAGGAGGAAGAGGTGTGGGGGAAAGGATGGGACATTACACTCCTGAAAGGATAATTTGAACTCATGGCACTAGGTTTAGCTTTGTCTAAAGATCTAATATGATTTGTCTTTCTCCCTACTTCCATTATTACTTTAATCTCATGGCCAGCTATAGCTTTGGAGATCTCCATCTTGGAGGATGTACCTTGTTCCTGAACTTGGGAGGATTATAAGATGAGCTTCACCATATCAACCAAATAGGAAAGTTGTGCTCCCTAGAATCTGAATAATTTCAACATCGTTTACTGGCTACCTCCAATGTACTAGGCATTGTGCTTGCCAGGGAGGGATGGTGGTGGTGGTGGGGATGAATAAAAGATGCTCTGTGACTATGAATAATCAAATACTCCAGGGAAACAGACAATTCAGTTTGCAAGGAGGAATGAGAATAGTCTGAACTGTAATATACTCCATGTTGAATGTACTGCTATTTCTTAATAAATTATTTATGAGATGTTAAAATGTGAAGTAACAATATAGCTTAAGTCCACTGAACTCCAAAATATATGTTTGGAGCATTAAGTATTATATACCTGTGTATACATATGCACCCACAGAGAGTGGTAGACATACACAGCCACGGATATAGGAATACTCTGAGGCTTGACTCCAAGGAGAGTCAGAGAATTACCAAGGACACTTAAAATAGTGCAGAATCCTAAAGGTAACTTGACTGATGTCTTGGATTATCCAAGAAGGAGGGAGTCAGGTAAAGATGATTAGTGAAGGGAGATAGACAAGGTTGGGAACAAGATGGTGGCAGAGTCTGAAAGTCAATAGGATATGAAGATAATGACAATTTCATACAATACCAGGATGCCCCAGGTTTCCAAGTCCAATAATCAGAGGTGAGAAAATGATTAAAACGTAGTATTTTTTGTCACTGGTTCTTAATGATTGCCTAGACTAGGGGGGGGAATCAAATATAGCTATTCTTTTTCATGTTAGAAAGTGATGCAGGAAGGATTAGGGAAAAAAACACAAAATAAAAATAATACTTTTGACACTTTTGAGCAAATGATTGATTACCTGTATACCTATACTCTTCACCGAACCTTTCAATACTTTGTCATTAATAAGTGACAGTGTGAGGATGAGGGCTATAATTCTGAGAAGATAAGTACCCCTGGAAGACAGGAAAGGCATGGGAAAAAATAGCGAGTGTAGAGAAAAAAGGTTCAACAGAACCAAGAGCAAAGAAAGGTAGCAATAAGTTGCTTCATCATTGCTTTTAATAGACTTTTCTTTTGGGACAAGTATTGTTGTGAGTTTTACATAGTTAACATGCTATGTCTAAAATTATGCCATTTTTAGAAGATCAAAGCTTCATATAGATAGATGACAGTCTCATGTTACTGTAATGGGAGATGTATTTTCAGAAAATTTTGTTTGCTTCTTTCCATAATAAACATTCTGGGATGTTTAACTTAGGCTGTGCTTGTATTTTTCATCCTGAAGCTATAAGTAAAGGTGAAAGTATAATATTGGATACTTCAGAAGAACATTCCATTTTGCACATTTAAAAATATTTAGTTCCTGTTCAGACTTAAATTGTAATAGATGCTACAATTTGTGGAAAGAAAGAGTTGTCTGAAGAATGAATGCAAGCCTTGCAAAATAAAGGAGTAGAGGGAGAATGGTGATAGTAGAGGGGGATGGGAATTAATATTCATCGAGTAAAATGCACCAAACCCTCAGCTAAACACTTTATGTGTTTTAATTCATCTCTCAGAGAGGTCAAACAACTGTGACTCTCACAGTAAGGGGCATAAATACATAAATCAAATCCTGCTCTGTGTTCTGCCAACGTCCCAGAACATTGATTTATCTGGTTGTATGCAAACATACTCTTACCTTTCAAGTGAAATTACTTAGGTACATCTAGGCATGTGTTATGTTTGGGCAATCTGCAATAGGCTTTTTGAGTTTGCATTGTGAAATTCTAAACTAACCTCATTTTAAATTACCTGCTGATTTTCTGAAGACAGAAGTGTGAACACCAAACATTATTTTGATATATTTGATAACTTTGTTTTTCTGAAAGAATCCAATGATTACGTATGTAGAAATAGTGGCTGAATGTGTTTCACTAGAAACATGTGTGTATATGGGTGTGTGTGTGTGTGTTGCATATTGAAAGACGTGAGATATGAGATGGTATTGACAGCATGAGATGAGGAGCCAGGAGATCTGACTTTGTGTAGCACATTCCAAACCAGACAGTTCTCCTTAAGGGGTGCCTTTCAGCTTCCCTTGGAGCTGGTCCTAGATCTATGTTTTTCCCTGAACACTTTGCCCTTACTGGCTCTGAAAGCCAAAAATGGGTAATGTCTCTGGCAATTATGATCATGAAAATATGGTGATTCTGCAATAGTATTTGTGAATAAGAGTAAAGTTGTATGTGAGTGAGAGTGGGTAGGTAGTCAACAATAACAAAGCTATGCATGTCTTGTATCTCTCAAAATTTGAAAGGGCCCCTCCAAGTTGTACACCATATTCAGATCTGTTCAATGACACAAAAAGAATGGAACATGAAAATCTGTTATTTGCTCAGTAAGACTTCCTTATGTGGTAATATGGTGGAACCTTGAGTGCTGGTGAGGGCCCTTGTCCTGACACTCACATAAAGGTCATCTGTCAGTGGTGGACTTCTCACTCCCTGTGCACTCTATTTACCACCACACCCTGGTTACTAGACCTGGTGGAATAACAGAGAACAGGGGAGCCACCTGCACTTACTGGTACCCTAGATTTCATATGTACCTCATAGGTTTCACCAATGGGAAAACCATGTAAATTGTCTTGCTCGCCTATGTTTGAGCCCAATCCAGCATATTGGATTTAAGCCACATTAGATCTACTACTGGCTACTTTAAAAAATTCTCTTAATATCTCTGAACTGCAACTGCGTCATCTGTAAATATCCTTTTCACTTCAGAGGACTGTTTTGAAGAGCAAGCAAGATAAAAATAGTTTTGAAAGTGATTAAATGAACATTATATAAATTTAAGTTGCTTGTAACATTACTGTAATATTAGAGTCTGGATAAAAGTATAAATTAAATATGGACAGTGTAAAGGCTCTTAATTCCTATCCTAGGTTGAGCTCTAACTCTGCTTCTATCACCCACTAGCTTGATGGTCTCGGGTAGATGACTTTGCTTCCTTAAGTTTTATTGTCTGTATAATGGTAATAATAGTATCTTCCATAAAGTGTTGTGGTGATGATTAAATGAGTTATGTAAAGTTCCTAACACATACCAGGTGCTTAATAAATGGTAGCTATTAATATTTTTCCCAAGGCTGACTAATAGTTACAATGTAAGGAGGGCCCCCATGGATATAAAATTTATATATGAGGTCAATGCCCCAAACTAAATTACTAAGCACTACTACAGAAAAATGAAAGGCAATCATTCCTATCATTTTATCTATCTGGAAAGATACTTACACTTTTGATACCCAATTAAAACTGGGGAAAGTGGAGTAAGAATAGAATGAAGGGATATCGTCAACCTTCATATATATAATGTGATATATGGAATTTTGTGTTAGTTTGTCATCATGACAAACTCAACAAAAAGTGTGTCATAAGCTTTCAAAAACCAGAAACTTAATAACGAATTTCTTCTAGATTAAATTAATACAAAACTAATTTTACTGGTTTATTCCAACAAATATCCTTTCTTTTGCCTTTAGTAGACACGGCCAACTTTCTTAGTCACTGGATAGAATGTTTGATATTTTTTTTCTTTACATTTTTAAAGTTGATCTTACTTAGCTAGATTGAACTTAAACGTGATGGTAGATAATACAAATTTCTGTGATTCACCCATTTTTATTACACAATTAGATGAGACTATTCTAATATCATTTCATCTAGTTAAATATGAAGTCCTCTGTTAAACACTAGTAATAAATAATGGTTAACATTGTCACTTTATGGAAAACAATTTTACCTTCAAATATATTCAGCTTTGACAGTGGCTGAAAATATAATTCTTACCCTGATTTTTTGTTTATAAACTTACCTTTCTGCCCTTTTAATGATTATCTTAACACCAGTCTCATATCTTTAGATACTGAGTACATTTCTATTACATTTCTATTTTTCCTCATAGCTTGGTAGGGAGATTCTATTATAATAATCCACCCTTTTAAAGAAGCCCTCTTTCCACAGCACTCATATGATGGGATTCTGGAAATCATTAAAATAAAATAAAAGAAAGGTAATATATGCTACTCTCTAGCCAAACAAAAAGTAGAGATGGAAAGAAAATGCTTTCTAAATTTTAAGTATTCTTAAACCAGAATCAGCAACCAGAATGAGAAAATAATGAGGCTTAATACAGGAAAATGGCCAAATTTATCCTTGTTAACACAAGGTGCAGTGGATATTCCTTGAACCAGAAGTGACCCTAGCAATCATCTAATCCAAACCACTTATTTTACAGATGAAAGTCAGGGAGGTTAAGTGTAATTTTGTGTTAGCTTGTAAATTAAAAATCACGGATGCAGAAAAGGACAAACTATTACTAACGCTATGGTCTATGGTCCATGACACATGAAAGGAATTTTGTAAAACATCACCTGCACACACACAAAAAGATGAAATTATAGTTCCCATTGGGGCAGGGGCAAACATTCTGTCCATTAAGGGTGATCATCTGTTTCACTTAATAATGTGACTAAGATATAACCACAGTCTGTTGTTTCCTCAGTTTGACTAAGTTCCCTCATGCCTCTGACAGTGCCAGTATTTCTCTAAGCTGAATGTGATTCTCATTATGTATCTATTAAGGATGGTATGTATCTACTAAAGATAGATTCCTATAAAGATTCTAGTTATGTATCTATTAAATATATAAAAGACTCAAATGCCAGCCAACGACCTCAATTCCAGGAACAGAGTTCTTTTCCAACTCCAAAGGCAAAAATAGAAAACCAGCCGTGTTGGTTCAGTATGCCAGTCTCCAAAATGACATGATCCTGAGGGACGTGGGGGATAATTTTGACTTTGCAATTTTACTTCATGTACTAACTTTAGAACTTAATCTAGCCTAAGATGTGACTCCAAAGTATGTGATGACAGAGATTGTTAGCATGAAACAATCTCTATTTCTTGCACAAAAAACACAGCATGTTTAATCCAGAAAAGGTATAATTACTATACCATATAAACTAGTTGTTTCACAAATAATAGAAAAATAGTAATTATCTACTTGTTACATAGCACTGAAATATTGCCTTGGGGAGAAGCAAGTAGGATTGTCCAGTGGAGCTTTCTCTGGGCTGCCTGGCCATGAGCCCCTGGGACAAGTTCCCCTCCTCCAGCAGGAGCTGGTTACGGCTTGGACTTCCCACAGGTCTCTAGGTCCTTCCAACGCAGGAATGTCACATGCTGCACAGCCCACATCCACCTCAAAAATGCTGTCTGCAACCTTTTTGAGCAACAGGCCCCCAAATTCAGACTGTCTCCCATCTTTGCGAAGCCATTCTCAAGTTCCCACGGTAGTTGGATGGAGTAGAAGCAGGGAGCAAGGCCCTTTGGGAACACACAGCTCGGTATTTCTTACCGTGAACACTCCTGCCTCTCTCTGTGGGATACAAAGGGCTCAGGGGCTCTGCGTTTCATATTTCTGCCCCTCTGTTTGTAATTGCCCTTAGTCTAAGCTATAAGGTGTACAATTGTGTTGTTTGCCTATGACTAACCTTTCCCAATGTGCCTAAACAAAAGCCCATTTTAGTTTATTAGATATGTAAAAAATGTTTAAAGACAAACCAAAAAAAAGGCAGGGCTTATATTATATTTATCTTTATTCAGGAATATATTCTCAAAGAAAAGCTTATGCCTGAAGAATAATTCCTTTGTCTTTTATTACTGACTTCAAGACCAAAGAAAGTAATTTAATAGAATTGTAAAAATTGTATATTTTTTAAACTAACATTTATATATAACTTAGACATCAGGTTGAATCATTCATAGTTATTTTAAAAAGCCCATCTGCAGTTAAACCAATTTAATCTTCTGGGTGTCTAAAACATTCTATATTTTGGAAACAAAGATTTGTTAAATGAAGTACTTTATGAAATCAAACAGCTGCTAATAAGAGAGTATTTAATTACAGAGTCACATTTTTCTCCCCTTCCTGTTAAAGATTTTCAGGGGTGGGGGAGGGTGACTAGAATATGGAGCAAATGGTCATCATATTAGAATGAACAAGCAACAGTGAAGTGTCTCATGGCATGAAGAAATGATCTTTAACCTCATATAAGGGGTGGGCCCATGGCATGTACCCAGATCTTGACACCATGGTAGTGGTGAGATGGGAGATTGGACATGAGACTTCATGTAGATTGAAAGGACCATGGTCTGAAAATGTTTGGGGACACTGGCATGGCTTCAAAAGGAAACCATGAGCTTTTCAGCTGATCTCTGATTGAAGAGTAGTGCTAGGAAAGTAAATTATGCTAGGAAAGTGATGAAATTGTCCTGGGTCAACCAAAAGGAGATAAACAGATAAATAAGTTGATAATTAGCAAAAAAAAAAAAAAAAAAAAAAAAAAAGCTGATTGTAGTTTGGCTAGAGATAGAGCACCCAATATTTATGCCAATATCTTTGTTCTTTTTGTTCAACTGTGAAGTGACGTGAACTGATGTATGCTTGTTTAATGAATGTGGGAAAATACTTTGTAAAATACATAACTGAACAAGCCCATTAAAATACAAGCATAGCTACTCTCTTCCCCTGCCCTTAGTTCTATGTGGCACCAGAACAGCTTCAGCCTTACTAGCCATATCCCTCACTTAACTCATTTACTTCTCAGAGATTTGGTTTCCTTAACTGTAAATGGTGTCATCTGGGATAACGGATGTGAAAACAGGTTAAAAGTTAAAATGGTGTCTTATATTTCTATTTCCACTATTATGATCACAAACCATCAGCTATTTAAGATGATGCATCCTATAGCTTGTATGACAAAATGACTTCTTTAGGAATTACCCTGAAACCTCCCTTCCTCCCTTCCCCTTCCCACTTCCCTTTTCCTCCTCCTCCTCTGTAACCTGTCTCGTCCAAAGTTTCACAGCTGGGAAGCTGCAGGACCAGCTCAATATGCCATACTCTTGGTCACTAAGTGACCATAATTGATATGTACAAATGCTATTTACAAGATTTAGAGTTCACCTTAGCACAGAAAGTTACTGAGCAATTTCACTTACAATGTCAGCTCAGTTTAATATCTGATAATACATAAATTTGTAAGTTGGGCAAAAGGTTTCTTTAAATAAGTATCAAAAAGTTTTCCTGTGTCTGAATATTGAAGAAAAAATGGAAACAAAAATTAAGTTTTGGTACAGGAAAAACTTCTTTAAGAACAAGAAAGATTTTAAAAGAGTGTTCTTATCAGCTTATGTCTCATTGGAAATGTTCTCCATTCATGCTGACTTTTAAAAATTCTGAAGTTAGGAAGTTTTATGTTGGAAAATATAGAAAACCACTAAAAGGCATGGAGAAGAGGAATATTTTTTTAATTCTTAAAATAGGATTTTGAGTTAAAATCCTCTCTACTTTCCGACTTGCTACATCATGATGAATATTCACTATTAACCATGAAATGACAGTGATTTTCTTTTTACATTTCATGTTACAGTTAAGATATTATGCAGCACTTTTCATACTTTCTGGAATTGTACACAAGTAACATTTTGTAGTAGCAGATGTGTGACATCACATGAAAAACTTGTAAACCTTTTCATGAAAATCACATCTGCCAGTCCCCACTATAATTTTAACTGTAGTTATATGGTTGCTTCTCTGTCTGTGCCAGAGGGGCAGCTTTGCATGAAAGCTGTACCAGGAAATTCTTCTAGATTAGCTAGTTAAGCAAATTGTGTAACTGCCATTAAAACCAAAATGTACCCAGCAGACATAATTTCACAAAAAGGGAGAAAAAAAAAAACAGTTGTACAAAAGTCACAGCTGTTCGACTCCATAACTTTTCATTAATTTTTTTTCCTCTCCTTATGAACAGTGACAGTTACATTTCTAGTTAGCAACTTCAGAACTTATTAATATGTTGTTAAGTGCTGCACAAGCATGGATTTGGTGTATGTCAGGAAAAATTAGGCTACATTCTTTCTACTGCCACATAGAATAGAAACTGCCAGTTTGGCCTGTCTGCAGATGAAACAAGTAAAGATCTTGACTAGGGCCCATTGTACTCTGAAATATAGAGCTGTGTGGCTTTACTGCTCTAAGCAAGTGCCAACAGCCCTCTATCTGGGTACATATGGTAAGTCTGCTTATTCTCTCAGGTCACCCTCCTCCCGGTGGCCATGTTGTTTGGGGCCACTCTGAAGAGGTGGGCAACAGAGTGGATGGCTCAGGGTGCTGGGGTCACAGGCCTGTCTCACAGGGCTGTGTGTGCCTAATGCCCTCCCACTGTTGGGGATCCTGCTGTGATACTGTAGCAGAGGGGAGCCAGGGACGAGATGGTCTTGAAGAGGCCCCTCCTTCTGCTCCAGTGATGAGCCTCAGAGGCTCATTAGGAGTGTTATGGATTTTGAGGGTTTGGTGCATGGGCTCTGTTGTCAGACTGCCTGGGTCTACAGTTTGGCCCTTCCTCTTACTGTATGACACTGGGTAAGTAACTTCTTTGGCCAGGGTTTCCTCATCCGTAAACTTAAGACAGTTATATTTACCTCATTATCACTATAGAGAGGATTATAAATGTGGTAAGGACTTTTGAGCACTTAGCCCAGTGCTCAATAAATGTTAACTATTTCAATGATATGACAATGATGATGATGATGGTGATGATTTTTCTGACTTCTGAATATACTGCACTTGAAATCTTAAAATGGAATTTGCAGGGAATAGAAATATGACAGTAGGGTAGAGTCAGTCACAGTAGGCAAAACCTGTTCCATCCAGGTTTTTCAGTTTCAAGCTGTGTAAACCCTCTCCTGCTGCTGATTGCTGGAATTCCTATCTGCCTGTTTGTGGCTGACAGGGAAATGTGTGTTTGTGCAGCTGTGCCAGAGGCACAACACTGATCTCAATCTGACATGCCCAGCTGATGACAGACAGTCCACTCTGCAAATTCTCCTCCTCCCAGTTGTTGGTCTATTTGAAGACAGTGGCTGAGTGCGAAGTTGTACATCTCGTGTCCTTGCATAGGTTTTTTGCCACTGGGAGGAAAAGTGGAATGCTTTTCAAAATCTGTAACTAGCACCCGTAATCACGTAAATGAGTGATTAAATGTCAAAAATGAGAAATCTACATAGAATACATTGCCCATCATCATTAAGGGAATTAGTGAACATTTTTGACTACAAATGTAAAGACCATCTTGCTTTATTACATTAACTATTAATATTACAAATTAAAATACATAATTCTTTAAGATATTGCCATTAATGCTCACCCTACAATTACAATCAGGATATTAGTATAGGCAGTTTATATTTTTAGATTTATGAACTCTACACTGGAAAAGTTGCCATTGCAACTTAGCTTATACATTTACTCCCCCCCCCCCCCATATAATGAACTATAAGAAATTAGGTGACTTTATTTCTTAACAAAAACATGCTACAGACTGAAAGTGATTAATAACCTCTCTGCTCACATCTGTATTCATAGCTCTTCTAAAAATAAGACTACCATTCAGAACAAAAATATACATTGTGAAAATAATGGTGTAATGGCAGATCGGATTCACAATTTTTTGAAGAATTTTTTAAAAACTATGTAATTAGGTGTATTCCAGTTAAAATATTGAGGCATTGTATTTGTTGTGATGAGAGATAGCCCTCATTTTGATTAATGTCTACATACAAAATAAATTGGGGGTATTTTAATTATATTGATGAATTTTTATAAAGGATTATCTAAGAAATATTAGAATATAATTATATACAAAATTAGCTTTTGGTTTGAATTATCTGTTTATTTGTTCCATTTGTCAGCTTGGCCTAATACACACACAAAATTACTAATATTGCTATATCTTATGGAATCATATAATTGGTATAAATTCATGACAGGTAGTAGATTTGGATGGAACTAAAGGAAAGTTAAGGTATTTTGACCCACTATGACCTATATATGTATAGCCTCACAATCACTTGAAATTTAAAACTACTGGATATGTTTGCCTGATCTAATTACATGACATGACTGGGTAAATTCTTAATTTTCTAATAATTGGCTGTGTTACTTTGAAAAATAAAGAAATGTAGTGAAAACCTTACTGTAAAAAAGAACAATAAAAAGAAAATCACTTTCTCTGGAAGTCTAAAGATAATGAGGATAATTTTTTAAAAAGTTACAGTAAATATCCCAATTCAATAACTAACCTCAAGGAGGTCAACCAGCAGCAGATCTCTACTTGGAAAACATTCACATCAATGATCAAGAAAGTAGAAAGAATTGCTGTCTGATATGTGGGAGTCTTACCTCTATGATAGATAATTAGGGAGAGATGAAAGACTTTTGTTAACTACAGTTTCCCCACATTAGAAATCATCTTGATAGGAGCTGATAAGATGGAAGACCAAACTGGAAGACTTAGAAGAGGGCTGAGGTCAGCAAACTATGACCTGCAGGCCAAATACTGCCAGCTGCCTGTTTATGTACATAAATATTTATTGAAACACATTCATGCCTATTCATTTAAGAGTTGTCTATGTTTACTTTTGAGCTATAATAGCAGAGTTCAGTAGCTGTGACAGAGACCATATGCCCTCCCCTTCTTCTAATATTTACTAACTTACTCTTTATGGAAAGAGTTTGCTAAAATCTGGGCTAAGGAAAAAGTTATTATTCAGTGAATTCTGCAATGAAATATCAAATCTGTTATGTCACATACCTCAGTTCTCTTTCCTTACATGCAACTACCTTGGATATCAGATGATATAGGCTTAGGTACAGTACAGTCTGATTCAGTGAATTAAGAGAAGGCAACATTAACTGGAAACATTTTGTGTTAACAAATTGATCCAGGAACTGCAGCTACATTATTATTAAAGCATATGTGTATTGTGATTGATTAGCCACCTAGTGGGACCTGGAAGCCTTATAACTACAAATTATTTCCCTTCCTTTGTGCAATTAGAGATACCTTATGTATTTATCTTACTTTTTGTGTCAATTGCATATCCACGTGAATCAGAGCCTTAGATACTATATTAGAAGACTGCATGTAGCAAATGAGCTGAATTCACCTTTACTGTGAATCTAGAATTGACTAACTGTGGTGATAGAACTGGGGATTTTCCAAATGAAAATGGTGGGTCAAAGTATTTAAGATGAGTGCTCAGGAGGGAGATGCTCAAGGTCAGGGTGTGCAGAGGTCTTACTCATCTGTAGATCCACAATGTAAAGAAGGGCTTGATACCTAGTAAAAAGCTCAGTAATTGCTTGGATATTGTTACCAAACAAATTAGCAATAAAGCCATCAATCTATAACCTTGACCATCTAGACTGATATCATTAAATAGGAAATGGTTAGAGCAAACAGTTAGATGGAGATAGATAATGTTCAAGACTTTTGTTTTCCAATGTCTGCATTTCTTGGGAAGTATGCTTACCATAAGGAATACTTTGTTATTTGTTATTCACCCAAATAACAGTTGCAACACAGCAGAACAGGTAAAAATTTTAAAAATAAGTTTTTCTCTACCAGGAGAGGGTTCCAGGAAAAATAAATCACATATATAATTTTTGAAATTTCTATTACTTGCTTTTCTTAAGAATAAATGTGGATATAACTTAATCTAATAGGTTCTTTATTCTAAATAAAAAGGTACATAGAGGGGATAACTGATACAATGCTAAGCTAGAGTAAGGCAACACAACCTTCAATAGATAACATAAAAATCACATCTACAGAAACAATACTGTTGATCTGAAATGAGATCTGAAGAGAAAAAAATTCAACATTTTATTTCTTCTTCTGACTGGAAAGCAGGGTTGCTTCATTTAATTGGTTTTGAAATCTGGTTTAATAGAACGTCTCTTTTGCACAACCTGTCAGCTCCCAACATTGTGAAATGCAAAATCAAGGGCATTTACTTTGATATCTTTAATTATCACTCATTTAGAGGACAGTTTGAAAAACACTTTTCCAATTGGTGTTGTAGAATCATGAGTCAAAGGAAAGGAATGACAAATTAGCCAGCTGGAGAGGCAAGAAACAGTAAGCTAGTACTGCTAAAGTCTTTGTGGATTCTTCAAAGTAAGATGAAAGGGAAATAAAGGGGCTGTTAGCCACAAATGTTCAGTAAATGAAGTATTAGCACAATTTCACAACATACTAATAAATTAATATCACATGTATAGACTTACTCAACATAATAAGTGCCATATATGGGATCATCGATTTTTTCCCAGCCATATGGAAGCTCTGAAAAATAAAGAGTTATTTCTTTCAGTAAATAAAGAATAGAAACCACAATCTCTAATAAAAAGTAATATAATTTAATTGTTCATGGTTTGCAGGAATTATCTACCAAAGTAGAATAAAGCATTCAGAGTCAGCACCAAATTTCAGACACATATTATAAGAAGTATAAGAAGCACTGACTTGAAAATTGGCAGTTAAAACACAGAGCTCTCTTCCTTGCAGATTTACTGCCGGGTAAATTTTTGGATTTTAGTCATCATGCTATCACCACTCATGGCAAATCAGAAGGCAAATTGCTTTCCTGAAAGTGCATACAGCTCCCTTACTTATTTGTATTGTTACAAGGAGCATTTCAGGATAAAGATCATATTTTCAAAATGTATTTTTGAGAATAGCAAATTGTTCCTGCTGACTGAAACAAAGACATTATAAATTCTCAATTGAAATCCCACTATTCAGGATGGTTAGCTTACTGCTCACGCAATGTAGGTCAGAATTTGAATGTTGTCAATATACTCTCTGACACTTTTTTATATGCAGCCTAAAACTCTAAACATACTCTCCTTGACAATATGGATCGCATTTCCAATTCTCTATGGTTAATTTTAATATACATACATATTTTTGAAAATCAACAATAAATATAAATGCTACTATAGGCAATAAAAAGCTCTTTGAAAACCAGACGTTGCTTCATAATACTGTTTTACAAATACATTGAGCCTGTTAAATTATAACCTCTAGATATATGAAGAATGAAAAATAATCATGAAATAATGATAAATTTTATTGACAGATATTAATTTTATATAATATAGAATTTGAAATCTAAAACACATTGATGTGCTTTAAATGAAATTTAAATGAATTTTAAAATATCTAAATGAAATTTAAAAGTTATCTTATTATAGAAGTAACATACTTACTGTAGACAAAACACAGTTATAAAAAAAATAAAATCACATGCAATCCTACCATCCAGAGATAACTTCTGTTAATATTTGGTGAATATCCTTCAAATACATATGCAAATATTCTTTAAGAAATTACATAATATGGTACACATTTTTGCAGGTAATATAGTTCTACTTAAAATATCAAAAGCATCTTTCAAGGTGAATGATTATTACTGCAAAAAAATCACTTTTAAGGAGTAGTAGTCTGTGGTACAGATATAGCTTGAGTGAGTCAACCAATGTTTCTATTGAACATTTAGAACTTTCCAGTTTTAACCTGATATATATAATCTGTGATGAATTTTATTAAACATAAATCTTTGGTCATTTTCTTATTTACTAATGATAAATTCTTAGCAGTGGAATTTTTGGATTAAAGAGCATGCACCCTTTTATGACTTTTGATATATATCACCAGATCGCCACCTTTCCACTAACAAGAGTACCAGTTTATACTCTCACTGGAAGTGTATGAGAAGACACTTTGTTTTTCTATACCAACAAATTAAATACAGGTCCACAATTCCTCATCCTGAACTTTTAGGGACAGATGTGTTTTGGAGTTCAGAATTTTTTTATTTTAGAAAGTTAACATGATGCAAACGCCTTCTGTTCCCTAACACTCCTCGCAGAGTCTGGGGCAGCAGTCAAAATCGAATGCATGAGTATTTCAGCAGCCAGACATATGTGATTCACACCAAGAGGATAAATAAAGACTACTTCCTGTCAGTTAGCAATGGGTTGCCGCCAAATGAGTCCAGGTCAGGTTAAGTTTTGCTGCTAAATGAGTTACAAAAACACAGAGCTTTTTGGATTTTAGATATGCAGATAAGGAATTGTAGATCATGATTTTAAAAATCAGTCAAAGTGACTTTAAAATGGAAGTTCACATTACTTTTCCTGGCTTTCTACTGAGATGGAACATTTTTCATTTGTCTGTCTTTGGCCAAAATATTTTTCTTTAGTGAAAATATTTTCTGATCAATTCACAAGCGTTCTTTACTTATCAAAGATATTGATTCTTTATCATATATATTGAAAATATTCTTGAGTTTGCTGTTAAAATTTTCTAGTGTTTCTTTTTAAAATATAAAGCGTGGGTTATGATTTTGGTTAGTAATTCTTAAATTAGGCATATATTAATAAATATATGACATCAAATAATAGAGTACCTTAAGAAATCTTTTTTTTTTTTTTCCAGAATGATAATAAGAGTGGACCTGTACTGAATATATACTATGGGCAAGATATTGATGGGCTTCACGTGTACTGACCCATTTTATCCCAACAACTCAAGATTTAAATTTCAGTACTCTGGTTCCAGTGATCTTAACCAATTTCAATATCAATTTAGACACTGTTTAACAAAGCAAAAACAACACTTAATTTAGATGAAAGAATAACTATTCAGACATTTTTCTCCAAATCCTCCAAACTATTGGGGAATTTGGCTATTAAAAGGAAGAATCCATTTGACAAATATCTACTGAGTGTCTTTTACAAACAGCTAAAGTAAAAGAATATATAGAGGGCAGCAAATGATACTATGATATTAATTATTAATATGATTCAGTACATGGATTCATATTTATAACAGGTTTAATGTCTCATGAATACAGTAATATGAAAACAATTATATTCAATAACACATAAAGTTAAAACCTAGCCTGGTTAGCTTATGGATACTAGTTCTATAGAAGTATTTCATGGTCAAAATTTTTAAATTATCTTTGATAATGTAAAATATTTCTTCATTATTCCTTTCCTTTGGCTCTTTCTAAAATATATTACTAATTCTAAGGAATGTGTCCCAGAAATACAGAGTTCACTGATCCTTCACCTTTGTCAAATTTACAATGCCAAAGGCTCTGGGAACAATTTATTGCATCCTTTCTCACTTGCCATCCTAAAGTACTCATCAGAATTTAGGGGGAATCTGATTTGCTTTTCCTAAGATACCAATATATTTTGCTTGTTTGCTGGCTTTTTTCATATTTCCTAAGTAAACCATTAATTCATAGTGAAACAAAACTATATGTTATAGATATTTGTGATGAAAGTAAACTAATAGTGGTCCTATACTGGCACTTTGAGACAAAATGTTAGTTACACTATAGTTCTAACCTTCTGTTACAAGGAGTGGTTATTCACTTCATTTTATATATCTGCAAGGGATTGGTAGGTGAGATGTTACAAGAAACCAGTAACACGTACATTGCTTCATTTGTAAATGTGGCAGAGTGAGTATGTAAATATGTGCAACCAATGTTTAAAAAGGTGTGTAGATAGGTATGGATATGCATGTGTGTATTTATTAAGTCTATGCGTGAATATATTCAATATATATGAATATATACATTCATTCCCCTGCATGACATTTTTCTTGAAAAGCAAAGAGATATCTAGGCTATAATACTAATGAAAAACTATGATGTTCACACGTGTTTCTTTATTCATGGAAAGATAAGTCATAACTTCTTAAGATTGTAACCTGAAGAGTGCATACCTTCTAGATGATGGAAAGTTATGAAAATTAAGAAAGTTAAGAATAGTCCTTCATTTTGAAAAAATAAGCTACTTGGACTTGAACTAAGTTTTTTTTTTAAAAAACCAATTGCTTCTTGTTTAAATTAAGCTAACAAATGAGAAAAGGAATTTTCAATTTTGTTCTATTTGCCCAACCAGGCAAGCATATTGCTTGGCTCTCTTGGGTCCTGAGTTATTTAGAATACGGTCTTCAACAATATCTGAGAAATTTTCAGATGATTAAGGTCACACTGATGAAAGAATAACATACATTACACAAAAGAAAAAAATAAGTGCTTGAGATCAGGAAGGTTAATGCTGCATTAAGGACTATTTTAGTTGAGAGTTTTCTTTAGGCCATGGAACTATGGAACAAATTCAATAATCAGATCTTTCTACAGTGATCTACCCTGGAAAAGTCTGTGCAAATATCTACATTAATTTGCAATCAGTCATATCAGCTTTGTGAAACTGGAAAGTCAAAGGAGTGAAGAGACACTTCTAATTCTGCCCAGATTCTGCCATAAACACAATGCTTTCTTTTTTATTTATTGGTCTTTCCAAGTATTATTTTATTTATTTGTTTGTTTGTTTTCAGTCAGATCCATTTCATCACAGAAAGCTGAGACTCCTTTATGCTAGCTCAAAACAAGCTGCAACTGGGAATCTTGTAGTAATCCAAGGATAGCATTTTTTTAAAAAAATGGAAATGGGATCTGAGAACTGGAAAGCTGTAAGGAACCTAGGGCTATATCTGAGGGCTATATCTCAGAAGGATCCCTCTTGTTTATCTCTCTTTGTGTGTCATGTGATAACACGTCTCTGTCTCGTTCTCTAAGTTCTGTTCACTCTGTATATCTCCTTTCCTCTCTTCTTCTACTGACTGCTGGCTTCTGCTTACTCATCTTGTAGATGGCCTGGAATGATCATCCAATACCTGAAAATGTTACTTTCAGCTCAAGAACTACTATCCCTACTTTGTCTCTCAGTTTCCTAATTCTGTATCTCATTCCCTGACCTCTCCCTCCGCCACCCCAAATCAATTCATTCTCTTGAAAACAGGTCCAAGTTATTTGACACAGGCTGGTCCATGTGATGGCTCCTGTCAGTCCAAGAATCCATCCACAGAACAGTCAGGTATGGCCTGGGAGCTGTGGCTTTTGGAAGATACACCATCTGAATTATCTAATGTTCAGAAATAACATTTATTGTAATAGTTCTAACTCAAGGTTAACATCAGTAAAAAAGATATCAACATTCTGATACGATGCACAGAGAAGGGCACAACTGCACCTCTGTAATATTCTTGTCAAAAATGAATAACTTTGTTTTCATCATGAGAAAATATTTGGCAAACTCAAACTGAGGGACATTCTATGGAATAACTGGCTAGTACTTGTCAAAACTGTCAAGGTCATGAAAGAGAAAGACTGAGAAACTGTTACCATTCGAGGAAATTAAGGACACAGGACAACTAAATGCATTGCAGAATTCTGGATTTGATCCTGGACTAGAAAAGGACTTTAGTGGAACAGCTAGCGACATTGAAATAAGATTAGTTAATGGTACACAACAATGTTGATTTTCTGGTATCAGTAATTGTACTATGGTTATTAAAGACATTAGGGAAACCTGGATAAAGGGTATGAGTAAACTCTATAGTATTTTTGCGACTTTTTTTTAAAAAACCTAAAATAATTTCAAAATAAAAAAAAATGAAAAAAGCTATTTCAAGCTAGTCATAAATTAGATGACTTCTCTCTCATTTTATTAATGCGCAATCAAATATGTATAACATTGAAATCATTTGGGTAGGGTTGAATTTTTAAACAAAGTGAGAACGTAGGCACTTGCATTTATATTCTTCTTTTTATATTATATTAATATTTCAATAGATATTTTCAAGAATGTAACTGAATTTTGTTATTTTACTAAGTTTTCTACTGTCCTATCTTTCTGATCACTGGGAATCTAGTTAAATAAACCATTCATCTTCAAGTGTTACTGCACCTTGAATCCTAGAAGATTCAAAGCAGTCAAGCTTTGTACCCTCTCTGGGAGGTGGTGTCTTGTGTTGACCAGGAGATGGGTTATGGTAATCCATGTAAGGTTGGTGTGGGGACCCATCCTGGAGGGCA
Organism: Tolypeutes matacus; assembly: GCA_026826555.1. Taxonomy (NCBI): domain Eukaryota; kingdom Metazoa; phylum Chordata; class Mammalia; order Cingulata; family Chlamyphoridae; genus Tolypeutes; species Tolypeutes matacus. Next base: position 29,367,109 of record JAKSZT010053770.1, read on the forward strand.
GCTTAAAATTTTCTCCAAAATCAGTGACAGACCAATTTAGGAAACAAGCAAAGTATGAAGATATTGGTATATTGTTTTATTTGGACTAGCCTATTTTTTTCAAAAGTTTATGCTTTATTAGAGTAGTTGTGGGTTTATAGAACAATCAGCATAAAATACAGAATTCCCATATACCACCCTATTATTAACACCTTGCATTGGTGTGGAACATTTGTTACAACTGATGAAAGCCACATTTTTATATTTGTACTATTAACAATAGTCCATAGTTTAACTTAAGATTCACTGTTTGTGTAGTGTAGTTCCATGGTGTTTTTTTTTATTTTTATTTTTAATTCTATTACTATATATACAATCTAGCATTTCCCCCCTTAATCATATCCAGATATATATTTCAGTACTGTTAATTGCATTCATAATGTTGTGCTACCATCACTACCATCCATTACTAAAACATTAAGGCTTAAAATATGCAGGGTTCCTATTTGGAATGGTAGAAATATAATAGACTCTTTTGAAGCATAAATGATTTTCATTTTGAAGTCTACTTTATCAAAATTTTCCTTTTATGAATCATTCTTTTGGTGTTATATCTAAGAAATCTTTGCCCATCCCAAGGTCATGAAGAATTTTCCTTTGTTTTCTTCTAGAAGTTGTACAGTTTTAGCTTTTATACTTAGGTCAATAAACCACTTTAAGATAATTTGTGTGTATAGTGTAAGGTAAGGGCGTACTTAAAAAAAAAAAAGATATCCAATGGTTTGACTTAGGGTTCACTGTGTACTGTAGTTCCATGGAGTTTTAAACATTTTTATTGTTACCATATAGTCAATCTAATATTTCCCTTTTTAATTACATTCAGATATATATTTCAGTGCTGTTAATTGTGATCACAATGTTGTACTGCCATCACCACCATCCATTACCAAAACATTTCCATCATTCCAAAGAGGAACCCTGTACATTTTAAGCCTTAACTTCCCATATCTCCACCCTGTCCCCTGGTCAACTGTATTCTAGACTCCAATGCTGAGTTTGCTTATTCTAATTGTTTTAAATTAGCAAGATAATCCAATATTTGCCCTTTAGTGTCTGGCTTATTTCACTCGACATTAGGTCTTTAAGGTTCATCCATATTGTTGCATATATTGGGACTTCATCCATTTTACAGCTGTATAATATTCCATTGTATGTATATACCACATTTTATTTATCCATTAATCGGTTGAGTTGCTTCCTTCTTTGGGCAATCATGAACAATGCTGCTATGAACATTGGTGTGCAGCTATCTGTTCGAGTCCCTGCTTTCAATTCTTTCGGGTATATACCAAACAGTAGGACTGTTTGGTCACAGGGTAATTCTATACTTAGCTTCCTGAGGAAGTGCCAAACTGTCTTCCACAGCAGCTACACCATTTTGACATTGCCACCAGCAATTAATGAGAGTTCCTAATTCTCTGCATCTTCTCCAACACTTGTTATTTTCTGTTTTTGTTAAATAGCAGTCATTCTAATGTGTGTGAATTGTATCTCAATGTGGAAATGCAAATCATTTCCCTGATGGCTGATGATGTTGAGCATCTTTTCAAGTGCTTTCTGGCCATTTGTATATCTTCTATAGTGAGATTTCTATTCAAGTCTTGCCTATTTTTTAATTGGGCTGCTTGTCTTTTTGTTGTTAAGTTGAAGGATTTCTTTATATTTTTTGGATATTAAAAGTTTATTGGTTATGTGGTTTACAAGTACTTTCTCCATAAGTAGGTTGTTGTTTTACTTTCATGATAAAATCCTTTGAGACTCAAAAGTTTTAAATTTTGAGGAGGTCCCATTTATCTACTTTTTTCTTTTTTGATTGTGCTTTGGGTGTAAAGTTTAAGAAATCATTGCCTAACACAAAGTCCTGAAGATACTTCTCTATGTTTTCTTCTAGGATTTAGGTCTTTGATCCACTTTGAGTTAATTTTTGTGTATGGTGTGAGGAAGAGTTCCTCCTCTTTTTTTTTTTTTTTGGTAAATGGAGATCAACTGTTCCCAGCTTCATTTGTTTAAGTGACTATTCTTTCTCAGTTGCATGGTCTTTGTCCCTTGTTAAAAATTAGTTAGCTATAAATGTGATGGTTGATTTCTGACTTCTCAATTCGATTCCGTTGGTCTACATGTGTCTCCTTGTGCCACTGATGCTTTGGTTACTGTGGCTTTGTAATAAGTTTACAGATTGAGAAGTGTGAGACCTCCAACTTTTTCTTTTTCAAGAGAGCTTTGGCTATTTGAGGCCCCTTACCCTTCAATATAAATTTAATGATTAGCTTTTCCATTTCTGCAAAAAGATTGTTGGAATTTTGATTGGTATTGCATTGAATCTATAAATTGCTTTGAGTAGAATAGACATTTTATCACTATGTAGTCTTCCAATCCATGAGCATCAAATTTCCTTCTATTTATTTAGGTCTTCTTTGACCTCTTATGGCAATATTTTGTAGTTTTCTGAGTACAAGTCCTTTACAACCTTGGTTAAATTTATTCTGAGATATTTCATTCTTTTAGTTGCTATTATGAATGGAATATTTTTCTTGAATTCTTCTTCCTATTGTTCATTGCTTGTGTATTAAAACACTACTAATTTTTGGATGTTGATCTTGTACCCCAACACTTTGCTGAATTCAATTAGCTCTAGGAGTTTTGCTGTGGATTTTTCCAGCATTTGAATGTAAATATGATCATGTCATCTGCAAATAGGGAACATTTCACTTCTTCCTTTCCAGTTTGGATGACTTTCATTTCCTTTTCTTGCCTAACTGCTCTGGTGAGAACTTCCAGTACCATGTTGAATAACAGTGGTGACAGTGAGCATTCTTATCTTATTCCTGATCTGGGAGGGAAAACTTTCAGTCTTTCACCATTAAGTAGGATTTTACCTGTGGGCTTTTCATATATGTCCATTATCATGCTGAGGAAGTTTCCTTCTATTCCTAGTGTGCTAAGTGTTTTTTATCCAGAAGGGGTGCTGGATTTTGCCAAATGCCTTTTCAGCATCAACTGATATGATCATATGTTTTTTCCCCTCCATTCTGTTAATGTGGTGTATTACACTAATTGATTTTTTAATGTTGAATAAACCTTGCATATCAGGGATAAATCCCACTTTATCATGGTGTATAATTCTTTTAATATGCTGCTGGATTCGGTTTGCCAGTATTTTATTGAGGATTTTTGCATGTATAATCATAAGAGATATTGGTCTGTAGTTTTCTTTTCTTGTAGGATCTTTATCCAGCTTTGTCATGAGGGTGGTGTTGGTCTCACAGAATGAGTTAAGGAGTGTTCCCTCCTCTTCAATTTTTTGGAAGCATCTGAGCAGAAATGGAGTTAAGTCTTTTTGCAATGTTTGGTAGAATTCCCCTGTGAAGCCATCTGGTCCTGGGCTTTCTTTTTTGGGAGGTTTTTGATTACTGATGTAAATTCTTTACTAGTAATTGGTTTGTTGAGATCTTCTATTTCTTTTTGAGTCAATTTAGTAGTTTGTGTGTTTCTAAGAATTTGTCCATTTCATCTAGTTTATCTAATTTATTGGCACATAGTTGTTCATAATATCCTTTAATAGTTCTTTTTATTTCAGTAAGGTCAGTAATAATGTCCCCCTTTTCATTTCTGATTTTCATTATTTGTATCTCATTTTTTCTGTGTGAACCAACTGTTGGTTTTGTTGATACTCTCTATTGCTTTTGTTGTTGTTTGTTTGTTTTCTATTTCATTTTCCTCTGCTCTAATATTTGTTATTTCCTTCCTTCTGCTTGCTTTGTGTTTAGTTTACTCTTCTTTTTCTAGGTTTTCCAGTTTTGAGGTTAGGTCTCTGATTTGAAGTCTTTCTTCTTTTGTGATGTAATCACTTAGAGCTAGGAATTTCCCTCTTAGCACTGTCTTTACTGCATCCCATAAGTGTTGGTATACTGTTTCTCCATTTTCATTTGTCTCAAATTATTTCTGAATTTCACATCTGATTTCCTCTTTAACCTATTGGTTGTTTAAGAGTATATTGTTTAATACCCATACATTTAAAAATTTTCCATTTCTCCCTTTGTCATTCATTTCTAACTTCATTCTGCTGTGATTGGAGAAGACACATTGTATGATTTCCACATTTTTAAATTTATTAAGCCTTGTTTTGTGACCTAACATGGTTTATCTTGGAGAATATGTAATTGAGAAGAATGTGTATCCTATTTTTGTTGGGTGAAATGTTCTATAAATGCCTGTTATGTCTCACTGGTTTAGAATACCATACAAGTCTTGTATTTCCTTATTGATCTTCTTACTAGATGTTCTATCCATTATTGAGAGTGGTGTATTAAAGTCTCCTAATATTAACGTAGGACAGTCAATTTCTTCCTTCAGATCTGTTAGTATTTGCTTCATATATTTTGGGGTTCTGCTGTTAGGTACATATATATTTCTAATCATTAGACTTTCTTGTTGAATTGTCTCCTTTATCAGTATATAATGACTATCTTTGTCCCTCGTAACTGTTTTTGACAGTTATTTTGTTATTTTATCAAGATAAAGTAGTATAGCTACTCCAGCTCTATTTTGGTTCTTACTTGCATGGTATGTATTATTTTCCATGCTTTCATTTTCAACCTACTTGTATCTTTGAATTTAAGGTGAGTCCCTTGCAGACATTTTTATACATTCTACCAATGTCTGCCTTTTGACTGGAGAGTTTAATCCATTTTCATTTAAAGTCACTACTGATAACGCAGGACTTTCTTCTGTCATTTTGCTATTTAGCCTTCCTATGTCTTATATCCTTTTGGTCCCTCAATTCTTCCATTAATATCTACTTATATTTATTTGATTTTCTTGTTTTACACCATATTGAGTGGCTTCTCATTTCTTTCTGGGTTTGTTTTTCATCTGTTTTTCTTGTGGTAAACCATGGGGTTGAAATTTAACATCCTAAACATATAACAATATTTAGTTTGATACCAACTTAACATCAATAATGTGCACATATACTTTTCCTATACTCCTCTGCCTCCCTTTTTTCTGTATGTGTTACCACTTATATATTTGCACATTGTATGTTCGTAAACATAGATTAATCTTTACTTTTTAGACATTTACATTTTAGCACCTGTAGGAAACAGTGGAGTTACCTACCGAACAATATACTATGATAATACTCACCTTTATAATTACCCAAATGGCTACCTTTACTACAGGTCTTATTTCTATATGCTGCTTTGGGTCACTGTCTTATGTCCTTTCCTTTCATTAGGAAGAATTCCCTTTAGCATTGCTTTTAGGGCAGGTCTGGTGGTGATGAACTCCCTAAGTTTTTGTTTATCTGAGAAAGTCTTAATCTGTCTCTCATTTTTGAAAGAAAGTCCCACCAGATATATAATTCTTGGCTGGCAGTTTTTCCTTTCAGCACTTTAAGTATTTCAACCCACTGCCTTCTTGCTTCTATGGTTTCTGATGAGAACTCAGCACTCAATCTAATTGGAATTCCCTTGTATGTAACACATTGGTTTTTTCTTGCAGCTTTCAGAACTCTCTCCTTGTCCTTTGCATTCAATAGTGTAATCAATATATGACTTTACTTCATGTTTATTCTCTTGGATGTTCTCTGGTCTTCTTGGATGCAACTCTTTTGCAAAGTTTGGCAAGTTCTTTGTCATTATTTCTTTGAATATTCCTTCTGTCCCTTTCTCTCTTTCTTCTCCTTCTGTGACTCCCATATGTGTATACTGGTATGCTTGATGATTTCCCAGAGGTGTCTTAGACTATTTTCACTTTTAATAATTCTTTTTCCTTTCTCCTCCTCAGCCTGACTCATTTCGAGTGTCTTTAAATTCACCAATTCTTTCTTCTGCTAGTTCCAATCTGCTCTTGAAACCTTCCTGGGCATTTTTAATTTGAGTTATTGTGATCTTCAACTCCAGTAGTTTTGTTTGGTTCTTTTAAAAGTTTCTCTTTACTCTCATATTTCTCATTCATTGTTGACCTGATATTCTTTAGTTCTTTCTCTGTATTTTTCCTCATCTTCTTGAGTTTTTTTTTTATGATCATTTTTTAAAAGGTTATGTCCAGTATGTCTACATTCTCATTTCTTTGTTGGTGTTTTCTGGATTTTTATCCTTTTCCTTTGTTTAGGCTATTATTTCCTGTTTCTTTGTTTGCCTTGTACTCTTTTGTTACACACTGTACATTTTATTATATTAAAAAGTTAACTCTGAGATTTATTCCCTGACATGTCTGTTTCTTGATTTTGTAACCAGCTGGTGATAAGACAGATTTTCTTGAGCTTCAACTCTCCTATCAGGAAGGTCTGCCAAAGGCAAATGCAGTGTGTAGGGTTTTCCCTGTCTTTCTGGGCCTCTGTCTTGTCCTGGGCTTTTGCTTGTTAGTGTTTTAGAATTGCCCTATTTACAGGATTTTGGTTGTCCCCTTGTTTCACAGGAGACAGACCACCTTCTCCAGGGTTTCTGATGCTGGTAGGCCTTTGTCCCAGATTCTTTGCCTCTATAATTTCTATACTACTTTCAGTGTCTCAAGGTACTTTTGCCTGGAGGGAAATTCCTGGTAGGAGGGGCGTGCTTGAGAGAACTTTCCCAAGCCACTCTTTCTTAGCCAAATAGGGCCAGGGACCCACGAAGTGGGCACAGACCAGTGCCCTGGGAAGGGGAGAGGAATGGTGCTGAGAGCATCTCCTCTGGCTCTCCAAGGCTGAGCTTTCCTCACCTGCCCAGCAAACGCAGCCCTTCAGCTAACTGAGGAAGTGTAGCATCTTTTCATCCCTATCCTTGCCTCCCCTGTTCAGAAAGGGTTGAAACAATGGCTGCATCTGGGCAGGCTGAAACAATGGCTGACCTCCCATCTGGGCCCCCAGTGATCCCAATTCACTAACCAAAAGACATGATCAGTGATCTACCATGCCCCACCCCCATTTTGGGGGGAATAGGATATTTATGTCCCTTTCTGTCACCAGTGAGCTAGCCAGGGGCTCAACCCTGTGGCAACCTTTCATGAAAGTGGGAGATGGGCACCAAATGAAGGGAGCAATTTACTGTGCTTTACTGTAATTTATCAGCCTTTTCCTTCCACTCTACGCTGAGTGTATACAGGGTTCTTCTGTCCTCTGGAGTTTCAAAATAGTCATTTCAGACAGTTTCTGCCTGTTTAATAGTTGTTTTGGTGGAAGGGCTGAGGTCTGGAGCTCCCTAGTCTGCCATCTTCCCACAATCCTCCAGCTCATTTTTAAATTGAGGCTCTTGCTATTTTGTCATAGGGACAATGGCAAAATTTCCTCAGATAAAGTAATATATAACATACAATGTGGTGATAGCTAATTCTCACATTAAAATCTTTGTTCCATTATTTATTAGATTTTTGCTACATACACAGTATACAAATTGAAACACATAACTAGATTTTCCTGGAAAACTCATAGAACTTTTCCTTCTAAGTAGTTCTAGATGCATTTTTTTTTTTTTACAAGAAATGCATTATTAGACAAATCAAAAAAGAAATAAAATACACAAGATGGTATTTTGTTTATTACTAAACCCTATAGTATCTTTATATCTCTTTTCCTTAATTCAAAATTCTATTTGTAATTATAAAACTAGAACCTGAATAAATTCTTTTTTTGTTGTTGTTGTTTGTTTTTTTTTTTTTTAAAGATTTTATTTATTTATTCATTTATCTCCCCCTTGCTGCTTGTGCTCGCTGGGTCAGCTAACCACGCCATGCGGGCGGGCTTGCCTTCACCAGGAGGCCCCGGGAACCGAACCCGGGGCCTCCCATATGGTAAACGGGAGCCCTACTGATTGAGCCACAGCCGCTTCCCAGAATACATTCTTGTTTTTTAAAAAATAATCCATTCATTAAAGATAAAATTAACCACACTACATAGAAGTAAAGTTAGGAGTGTATCCCTCTGGAAGTGTATCCCTCTGGAAGTGTTTCTGTTTACCTAGACTCAAATTTGCTCTCTCTTTTACAGAGAAATTTATTCCATCCATTCAGGAAAAAAACACAACCAAACCCAAACCAAAGAACAAATGAACAAAACCAAAACTGTAAACAGAAAATGTTGTTCCTTTATATTCTTCTTTCTTTTGTCTTTCTTAGAGATTGTACATATGGGATAGCACAAATCCAGTTGATATTATAGAAAAATAAGCTGTGAGGTCTTTATTTGTGGGCTCTGGATACAAGATCTTTGCTATTTTTACAAAGTTAAGCAGAATTTGCTGGGCTGTATTTTACAGTAGTGACACTTATTTCATGTTATCATGTGGATTCAACCAGAATATTTCATTATCTCAATATTACAATGGATTTTAAAATAGAAACCATGATTTCATTGACAAAAAATTCCAAAGGACTTTATTCCTTGAAATATATTATAAAATTTAAATGGAAAATGTATAAGATTTTCTTGGCAGACATTAATGCATGAAGCAATAATTACTCAATAATGTTTTGGGCATTTAGGGGTGCTTTTCTATCTATCCAACATATATAGATGTGAACTTTTGCAATGCTAACTTAAAGATGACAGATCCATCTATTTGAGATGGTAATAAGAAGTGGTGGTATATATATATAAATAACATTTTTGTAAGCAAATGCACATATATGCATATATATTTACATATCATTTTACAAATATTGGTATGTATTGTGAAAAATTTGATTTTTACGCATAATAAAAAAAAAAAAAGAAGTGGTGGCAGTAAGACATGGCACACAAAAAAAGAAGTTGTCTGGTAAAGACTCAGAAACACTCATAATTGGTCTTTTTGCAGTGGGCAGGCTGCAGGTAAAAGTCAATACGTAATGAACTTAGTAGATGTTTGTCTCTGTAGTCACAGAGCTCTGGAAAGGTCTAGCTATACAGAAAGATTTGGGAAGCAACTATATGCTGAGGACTTCCAAACATACATCTCCAGTTTCATTCCAACCTCTACAGAACTATATTAATCCATCTATCTATCCATTTATCTATCTACCTATCATCTGTCTTCCTATCTATAATTATCCATTTAAAAATATTTATTTGGACATTCTGAGTTCCCATAGCATAAAGGCAGGCATCTAAATGTGAATCTCTCTATTTACTTTTTAAAAATCATAAATATCCACAAACAGAGTAAATAAAACCACCCATAATCCATACTACAACAAAATTAGAGGGAAGAAAATATTTTGGACTTCAAAAGTTACATGCAAATAAAATACATAAAAACTTCAAGCCAGCAGAGTCAGCTCAGGAGTTTATCCTGGACCAGAAAGTCAGGTGGGAATTGCACAGAAAAGAGGACAGGAGGCCGGAAGCCTAGAAGGTTGTAGGAAAACAGACAAAATCACTTCCATAAAGAGAAACTCCCATTCTAAGTAGGAAGAAACTAATGACAGAGTTGACTAGAACATATCTACTGGGGAATTGAAAGGGGCTTGTAAGTACATGGAACCAGGCATGGACGTCACAGGAAGTCACTGCTTCCTAAGAGGTGGTAGGGGAGATGGCTCTTAGAGTCTTGGTTATGATGGGAAAGAAGCCTAAGGTAGAAATTAAGGGCCTGCAGAAACAAAAGGGAATCATAATATCATAAGACACACCAACTACTCTCTCTGCAAGCAAAACAAAACAAAACAAATACAAAAACAATAAAATGGTATGATATATCAAGGAATATGCACTTCACAAAAACAACAGTAGAGGGTAAACATGAACTAAGAAATGAACTAAATTCTTTGCCTATAAGACATTGTTATTGCCAGTCCAGGAAAACAACATATTTCAAAATGAAAAGAAAGTAGCAGACAATATCCATACATATTACTATAAGAAGCAATAAGAAAATGAGAACCAAAGCATGAGAGCTAACGAAAATTCTCCCTCCCTCCTCAAAACAAAAACTCAAGGCAAAAGAAAATTATAATGAAACCTCCAGATATTCTGAAATAAGCACTTCTGAAAATATAATGAGTACTGAGGAAAGGCAAGACAACAGCCAAGAGAACACAATTGAAATAAAGGAAAAGGTAAAAGAATCAAGGAGAAATCACACATGCAGATGATAGGCAAAAATAATCCAGTATATGTATAATTGGAATATACATATAATTGTAATACATGAAGAAGAAGAAATGATAAAACTAATATTTAAAACTATAAGCCAAGAAAACTTTTCATGTCTCTGGAAAATTTCCATATATCTAGAAAAGTTGTCCCAAAATGGTCAATTCCAAGATATTTACCAGTAAATCTTTGGACTTCAAAAGATAAAGAAAAATCTGGCTGAAATTAAGTTCCTTACAACGGAAAAAAAAAAAAATTCAGGCTGGCATCAGACTTCTCAGGAAAAATATACACAGCAAGCAATGGTGAAGGAGCATTTTAATGAAACTCAGTGAAAGAAATTGTGAGCCAAGCATTATATATCTAGTCAAGCTATCTTTCAAGTATTAACACACACACACACACCACAGTTTAAAACATACAAGAACTCAGAGAGTACTGTATCCAAGAACCCTTCTTGATGTATCTAGTAGAGGATGAGCTTATTTCAACCAAGAGACAACAGGAGGAAAGGACTATAGTAATCACTGAACACATTTAATTGTAAATCTAAGTTTTAAAACAAAGGTAGAGACATGGGTGAAAGAATAATATGTAAAAGTTACACGCTTAGAAAATGTAGACATAATGTGATTATAAAAGGGAGAAGAGAGAGAAAGAGAAAAGTAGAATGACCAATGATCTCATTGACTGTTAGGTAATTGATAGGGCTCAAAGTATATCAGTTAAAGCTGAGAACAGAATAAAGGTTTTATAAAAGGTTTTAATATAAAGAAAAATATTAAAACAAACATACAAATCATTCTAAAGAGCAAAATAAACAAAAAAGAGCAAAATGGCCAAAATGAGCAAAACAGACCACATAGAGAAAGAAACATAGTCAATATAACATTATATAATTCATAAATATAATATGAAATAATTTGATAGAGTTAAGTCATAGTAGTCATAGAAAGAAATATAATTTAATTCATTTACTAACAATATTTTCTAATTAGTTCATAAAGGAAAACCCAACTCTATGTTTTATAGAAGAGACACACAAAGTGATGCGGACAGGCTGAAAAATAAAGGAGTGAGGAGAGATAAACCAGATGAATAGAAAAAATAAGAAAGCTAGGAATATAAGTCACTATCAGACTGTAGAACTCAAGTCAAAAGCATTAAACTTGATGAATCCTGCTTTATAACAATGAAGGTCAAAATTCATAACAAAGATATAATAATTATCAATATTTGTATATCAAATAATACAAACCATTACCATAAAGCAGTAACCACAGGAGATATAAGGAAAAATAGAAATCCACTAGCAATGAAGACAAACTACTCTCAGTCTAAGACAGGTCAAGTTAACAAAATTAAGTATGGATATAGAAGAACTAAATAACAAATAGTTAAATCTCCCTCCATCCATCTCTTCTCTCTCATCCCAATAATAGAGAATATATATTCCTTTCAAGTACAGATGGAATATTCCCCAATATTGTCTACACATTAGATGACAAAAAAGACTTAATAAGGTCCACAAAACAGAAATACAAACAGTAATCTCTGACTATAATATAATGAAATCTAGTCACTAATAACAGAATAATAATGCAAAGGAACTTTCACCTGGAAATTAAAGATTCTAAATAACTCTTGGGTCAAAAAGGATATTGTAAACTGAAATTACAGAATTTTTAAGTTTAAGAGTGAACATATTTATTTTTTTAGGAGAGGGAAAATATTCAGGAGCAAAATCTGTAGGATTCAATTAAAGCAGTGATCAGAGAAAATTTGACAGCTTTAAATAATATACCAATAAAAAATGGAAGAATAGAAAAAATGAAATTAAATTCCTTCTTCAAAAAATTGGAAAAAGAACAACAAAGAACCCCGCCCCCACTCCCACTAAAAGCACACACAGAAAAGAATAAAAATGATAAAATGAAAATTTATTATGGTAGAAAATGGAAAAGTAGTAACAAATAAATCAAAACGCTCTTTCTTTTTTAAACATCAGCAAAATAAACAGTAGCTAACAAGATAAAGGGGAGAAATCATATATAACAAAGTAGGAAATGACCAGAGGAAAGCAATCATAAAAATAATAAAAGAATATTTTGTACAAGCCTATGCTAATAAAATCGAAAGCCTAAATGAAATGAATAATTTATTAGGAAAATGTAATTTAGTAAAATTTACCCCAGGGGAGATAGAAAGCTTAAATAGACAGGCTTTTAGTCAATTTACCACAGTAAATTCCAAATGGAAAAGAAACAAATGAAACAATATGAGCACTAGCTATAAAATTCCTTTAAAACCTGGGTGTTGGGGAAAAGTTTTCTTATCATGGCTCAAATTTGATAAATTTGACTGCATAAAAGTAGCCCAAAACACCAGAATCAACATTAAAAGATAAATGACAATATTTGCAACAAATGGAAGAAAATATTTGCAACATATGTCAGTGATAATGGGTTACTTTCCCTTAAAAAGAACTTTTAAAGATTGAGGGGGAAAGATTGAAAACCTGATATAAAAATGTGCAAAAGCCAGAAACAGTTCACAAAAAGGATATTGTTTTAGTTTGCTAAAAGCTATTTGGGAGCAATAACCAGAAATGGGTTGACTTTTACAATGGGGATTTATTAGGGTAAAAGTTTACAGTTCTGAGGCATCATCAGGAGAGCCTTTTTCCCTGAACTGCAGCTGTGGGCTATCAGGCACCTGGCAGCGTCTGCTCTCTCTCTCTCTCTTCCAGGCCTCATTGCTTTCAGCTTCTGGCAAAAGTTGCTTCCTCTCAGCTTCTGTGTTTCATTTATTTAAGCTTCTGGCTCCCAGGGCCTTCTCTCTCAGTTTCTGGGTTCCTCTCTGTTTCTGCAGCTTTTTTCTGTGTGTGCAGCATTTTATTTTTCCATTTATGAAGTACTCCAGTAAGAGGATTAGTACCCACCCTGGGTTACACAATCTAATGAAAGGCTATTAACTGAAGTAGTTTAATCAAAATGTCCCAACTACAACAGTTTTACATGCACAGGAATCAATTAGCTTTAAGAACAGGATTTTTCTGGGGTCTACAAAAGCTTCAAACTGCCAAAAATATACAAATGATCCATAAATATGAAAAGATGCTCAACTTTCCTCATCAGAGAAGAAATGCAAATTAACACTATACTGCTATATAATTTCTCACCTATCAGACTAGCCAAAGTTCAAAAGCTTAACAAAGTATTCTTTTGGCAAGGTTGTGGGGAAACTGGAACTGTCACGCATTGCTGGTGGATTTGCAATATGGTATGACATTAATGAGGAGAATTTGGCAATAGCTAACACAACCAGATAGGCTTTACCCTTTTACAGTAAAATCTCTTGTGGAAAATTTCTCTAACGTTTCATCTTCAACAGTACAGAAAAGCCAATGCAGTAGGTTATTTATTGCAGCATTATTTTAATAGCAGACTATGGAAATAACCCACATTTCCATCCAGGGAAGACAGGTTAAACATGGTACTAAACAGTATTATACATCCTGTGAACGTTAGGGGTAAAATCTCTATGATTTTATATATAGAATGATTTCAGGACATATAGCTACACAAAACACACCTTTATGACCATTTTTGTAAAAAGCAACACAAGAGGGAAACCAGAAATGGAAGAAACTGCTTAACTATCGGAGATGGGTGAGAGCAGTAGAGTGAAAGGGATAGAGAAAGGAATGAGACCTCTTTGAGTACACACTCTATAAACCATGTTAATGTAAATGTTCTTTTATTCAAAAAATAAAATCAATTCAAAAAGGATTTTAAAATACACTAAAATCAATATACACAAAAGCAAGTGAGCCTAACTGCATTTCAAACTGCTATGCCCTCAGGAAAAAAATAATTACTTCAATATTGGAGAAATTACTGATTCTAGGGCTGGCGTTTCACTGTACAGAGACCCAGAAATTAAAAGCATTGAAAAAATATTGTGGTTCCAAAGAGGAGTAACTACTATAATGCTGCACAATTTGGTATACTTTCCTGACAGTGAGCTGCAGGATCCTGGATTCTGGAAATTGGGATTGGTTCTTATGACTGCTGCACTGGGAAATCCTAAGTATTTAGAGTTTAGGATCCTCATGAACCAAGAGCTTTACAGACAAAGCTTTAATAGTGTGGTGTGGGGGCAAACCCTAACCTTAATGATTTTGACCTAAGGCCAGACTAGGATTTAATGATTTGGAGGGAGAAGGCATAACCTCTGGAGAGGACAGGACTGGTGAAAGTCTCTCCAAGTGATATTTGTCCTTAAGCTGAAAGCTACCTTAGAAAGTTGGCATCTGAGGTTCCCATGATAAGAACCTCTGGGCATAATGGGGCTGTAGAATTGCATTCCACTCATTCTGGGAACCTTCTATTTCAGGTAATCATAATAGAATCTCAGAGCTATTATAGACAGTGGGGGTGTTTGGCTTGGTCAATAGGGTCTAAGATGTAAAGTGGTTGCAGCAGGAGACTACAAAAACCTTGGAAATAAAAAGTCACGTGTCTGCTCTTAAGGGCATTTCTATGAGAGTTTTGCTGCGTTTGAGGGCCAGGAATTGTGTTTTGGCTTTAGGTTGCAAGGTATTGTTGACAGATAAAATAGTAGTTGAACACTGAGTTATAAGAGGTAAAGCCTGGGGAAGAGGTCAGGTCCTAAGTAGGAGGCTAGAGATGGAAAGACTTCTTCCTCTGAGACTGTAATATTTTCTTCTATAGGGAGGTGAATCTATTCCACAGATTGCTTACTCCAATGAGTAAGCAGCTCCGATCTGGGAAGTTAGAGGGATGCAAGGACTGAGTGCTATACAGCTCTTTACATGCCATTTGATACTGGAATTATATCTGTATTATAAATATTGGCTTAAAGTGAATATTGATAAATAAAAACTTCAAGAATTGTTTAGCCACCATTTTCCAGAGAGTCAAGATGAAGACTGGATAAGTTTTGAGAAAAACAAACAAACAAACGTTTGCTTTAATTCTCCAATCTTCTTTTTAAATGAAGACTTTAGGGAATTTTTAGGAGAAACAGCTGAGAGAAATGGCCACACATCACCATGTTTTTAGTTGTTGTGACTGCTGTTTTCTTTTTATGCCCCTGAAATGACTTATTTTCAATAGGATATGCTAAGGTTTTGTGATTCAGGGTGTTCTTGATGTTATTTGATTATTTCTAAATGAAATTTGAAATTCTTCACCAATAGAAGTACTTACTATATCTCTCATAATGTAACATATTTTGTGATATTCAGAAGAATCCTTCCTTTCTTTCAAGAAATATTTACTGATCACCCACTTTGAGTGAGGCACTGTGTTAGGATGTGACATATATTATGACAAGTCACAACTTTTATGGAGCTAATGGTTTCAGGCAGAGCCAGCCTAATAGCTAATAACAAACAATTTCACTAATTATTAATTCAATATAATTCATGGTATGTGCTACTAGGAGAAGTACAAGTATATTTTACTCTACCTAAGCCCTCAGGTAATATTTGAAGAGTTTAAAGCATGGGTTGTTACATTTCATGGGTATAATTAATTACAATTGATTTAAATAATCCTAATAATGCAATAAGTCAGCAACACATCTGTCACTTGGGTATTTTGGGGTGAATTCACCCAACAAATGTCATTTTTCTAGTGGAGCATTCTTTTTAAATTTAATGAATTGGGTATTATATATGAGAAACGCATACTGTTTAAAATCTCTGGAGACAACTCCTAAATATCTAACACCAATACAGCAAGGATTTGGAAAAATGAAATTTAAAATTTACCTTTGTTTATTATAAGAGACAAGCTGAATTTTACTTAGGAATATGCCTTAATTTCATCTTTCATTCAATATTCAGCCTCAGGGCAATGGTTAATTAAAATGCCACTTAGACCAGTGAAATGGATTAGACTGAGCACAAACCTAGGGCTGCTAACTAAAATTTGCAGTAAGATTAGCAAAATTTCTCTATGCTGAGTATAAGCAGCATCATGCCAATTTTACATGCCATTAAATAGTAACATCAATTCTGCTTTTACCATGAAACTCATGGATCCTAAGAGACTTGCATACTTTATAGATAAGCAAGCTCAGGGTTTGTCAAATTGGGGTAACATGGAATTGTCACAGATTCTCTACTTTATCTGTTCTACTGAGCTCTGTGTTTTTCTGTTAGGCAGAGAAGTAATCCATATACTGTTTTGAAAATGAAGCTTGAAAGGAAAAAATCAATAAAAATACTAATTGTATTGTAATCAACAAAAATACTAATTTCAATAGAGTAGGGAAGAGAGGAGAGCTTCTATATTTTCCATTTGTGTTGTGGAATGTTTTTAAACATTAACAGATAGAGCAAGCTGACCAAGCTCACAGGCTCTCTTATACTCTTTCTGAGTGGAGATAATATATAATTTTCACCAGAACCTATCACAGAAAGATCACAGAGTGTCAAGGGTAACAGAGGCAATGAAGGTATGAGTTTTTCTCATGGCATGAAAGGAGGAGGGATTATTTGGTATATAACTGTTAACAATAAGATTTCTTGATTCCCTACTTAGTATTGCTGCCTATTAAAATGTAATGAAAATAATGTTCAAATTCAGATACTAAATTGCATTTATAAATCCAGATATGTGTTGGGAATTGTTCACCTGTTCTTTACTAAAATAATTTCTTGCTAAGATTATTTCAGCTGGATCCCTAAGTGGAGATATTAGAATCATATTTCCCAAACCACAGTCATGAAGTATAGTGAATGTTGACTTGAAAGGACATAAGCATCTTTAAGTTTGAGGGCTATGCATGATGTAAATGTTACAATACACCTTCAGTCAAGTTCTAATTAACCCTGAATCATCATAATACCAGAGGTATAAAAAGCAACAAAATGTCTATTAATACACATGCATCTGCCTTCATATATGAGCATCCACATCAAATATGATATTTTGATGAAAGAGGGAAGTGGTACAGTTTTAGTCCAAATCCTGAATTTCCTGACCTACACACTAACAAAGCAACCACTTTCATCATTAAGTACTTAGAACAAATAGAGAGCAGAATATTTATTCCAAAGACCTGGCCACTGTGATTTATATAAACAGAGATGAGCCTATTCAGCTCTGGACTACCTCAACAGTATTCTCAGACAGAAGGGCTGGATTAGTTCCCAGGAATAGGAAAATGCAATCTCTCCCTAATTAAATAAAATTCCATTTTACTGAAGTTATAAAATATGGTAGTGTGAAATGATATGCATAAAAAAATTAGAGGATTGGGATTAACTGCATTAATTCTTTGCTTCGTGGTAGAAGGAAACAAAGGAACATGAGAAAAAAAGCTGAAGATGGAATTTCCTAATGTTCTCCAAAGTAAGAAAATGTGCAAAATATAAAAAGGTCTGGAATAGAAAATATGACATCTGCCATGCCTGCAAGGTACCCCAATGCCTAAAACGCTGGGAAAATTCTTGGAGGACAACTTAACCCCAGAGAAAAATATTACCCATATAAAGCTGTCAGAGTCCGTCCCAGCTTGGGTTACCTGCCATGTAAATAGCCAGTCAATCCCACAAATTAGGCTGCCCCACAGGCTTGTCTAATTTACATGCCAGGCTTTCCAGAAATGTTAAAGGCCCAAGTGGAGCTGTGATTTTTTCCTGTGGTAACAACTGGACTGTGTGTATATCATCCTGAGCAATGACAGTGTGATGTGATGTAGGACTAGGCAAAGTTGGGATATTCTTCAGGTGAAAATTCAAACTATTCATCAACAATTCATCAGTGGTATGAGCAGACTTAAGAAAGCTACAGAGAGAGGTCCAATATATGGAATCATGTAATTTTTAAAATCTGTAATGGCATTTAGAGTTACAAAGCACTGAGAATATTGATTTGTCCACAGAATATCACCAATTAAAATATTATAAATTGATTAATAGGGTCAAGGTCTTAGGATACATTTTTAAATTAATCTAAGCTTCTTTTAAGTTTGCATTTTCAGATACAACCCTGATACACACAGGGCATATAGACTGGTCTTCTAGTATAAACAGAGACACTGGTTTTTTAAACACATTAATGTACCCTTTCCCATATTTCCTTGTTTGTGAATTTCCCCCTATTTAAGCAGCCATTGGTTTTAGGAAGATTAGTCCTGCTAAAGTGAGAATATAAAGAAAGAGTCAGGGATGTATTTGTGACTTCCATTGGCCTTGGCTAGAGTGTCTGACTTGGAGGAGTCCCTTGGCAAAGGCGAGGTCCATACTTTTGAACAGATATTAGCCCCACTGGCAAAGAACAGAAAATAGCAGGCAGACCACAGATCCACCCTCATCACCATAGGGATACCCATTTCTCTTACTCCCTGGCATCATCTTGGGAAAACACCTGATAGAGAATGTGAACTTTGAAATTGATAGGGTATTTACCCCCATAAAGCCGTTATTAAGAAAAAGAGATGGAGAAATCTTTAATTGGCAAGTTTAAGTTTTCTCTTCCTCCATTATCAGGAATGAAGGCTCCAAAGCAAGATGAGAGCAGTTACATAAAATTAAAAATAAAATATTTTCTTACAACTGAGTTGTGCTTTGCAAAGACCAACCCTTCTATACTAACATTAAGTAAAAACCAAGTTAAGTATTTAAGTAGGAATATTTGATAAAAATATCATGGGTTTGGAGTCAAACTGATTTGAATTTTGGGTTCCCTTAGGTAAGTCCCAGTTTGTTTATCCTGCATTATGTTCCTGACACGCTTGGCTCAATAAATGTTAAGAACTACTATAACTACTACTACTGTTGCTATGTTATCACCATCATTGTATTAGTCAACCAAAGGGGTGCTGATGCAAAATACCAGAGATCTGTTGGCTTTTATAAAGGGTATTTATATGGCGTAAAAGCTTACAGTTACCAGGCCATAAAACATAAGTTATTTCCCTCACCAAAGTCTATTGCCACATGTTTTGGCATGATGGCTGCCAACATTCAGCCTTCCTCATTCTCTTAAGGCTCCATGGTCCCAGCTTCTTACAATATCAGCTGAAGGCCACCAGGCTCTCTATGCTTTGTCTCTCTCCCAGCACTCGATTCTCTCCAGACTCAGGTTTGCCTCTCTCCACAAGGTCAGCTGTAGACTATCAGGCGAATAGCTCTGTCTCTCTCCCCAGGGCTTCTGCCATGTCTGAGGACATGTCTCTATTCCTCTGTGTTCTTCTTCTGTGTTTCACTTCTTGAGCTCCAGCTCAAAACTCCAGCATCAAATCTCCAACTCCGTCCTTTGCCATGTCTTTTATTTGTGAGACCCCACCCACCATTGATGTGGCCCAGTCAAAGCCCTAATCATAATTTAATCATGCCCAGAGGAACAGACCAGTTTACAAACATAATCCAATATCTATTTTTGGAATTCATAAATAATGCCAAACTGCTACAATCATCATTAGAAGTAGTAACTGAATGACAGCAATAGTATACCTGATAGAGTAATAAGTGATAAAGGAACTTGGGGCCCATATTTAAAGTGTGTGGCAGGTAAAGATTACTAGTGTATCTGCCTCACAATTATTGGAAGAAGAAGTTTTCCAGGAACTACTTAAAATATGGAAAAGAGCTAATAAAAATTGCATATGGAAAACGAGAACTGGAAAATTATTAAGTGGGAGGAGCCTTTTTATTCTTTTCTTCCCATGGGAATTTGGCTTGAAGGTGTCAGGATAAGAAGCCTGGGATTTAGCAGTCTGGTCTCAAAAATGGGAGAAAGGGTCTGATTTATAAAAAGACACTTTACTACAAAGGAATATAACTGGAATCCATAAAAAAAAAAAACCACCTAGAAATGAATATAGTTCTGCGAGATTTTAATTTTCTATTTGACATATATATAGATAGCTCTTTTCAAAGATATTGTGATACAGCCTTTTATTTTTTAAAAAAGTAAGAAAAATTATTTAGAATTATTTCTTTAATTCACAAGTAAAAATCACTTCAGTACTATAAATTATAGTCCTTGAAGCAACAACTATAATTAAGGGAATGATGGTATTTTCATTAGAACATTCTCTTTGATCAGGTGAAAATTTTCTTTTAGGAAAATACTAAGTGATTAAAAAAATCTATTTCTGTTCAAAGATCAATCATTGCTACTCAGAGATAATATGGTGTTTATAAAATCTGATTTTCAGAATTATAGTGTTAAAAAAGCAATTTTTCTCATTTGGAAAATAAAATGTGATAAAGATCCTGAAGGCAATTTATCAGTGTTAATAGAATGCAAAGTTTATGTCCAGCAACCTAATAGAGATACAAATTAGAACTAAAACTGCTGTGATTCAGGAAGTTCTACAGCAAGAAGTGAGAGTTGGAAAACTCAGTAGGACCAGATGCCACAAGACAGACCAGAAGGGATTTCATGGGCAGCAGAGAAAAAAAGGACAAGAAAAGAGAGAGAAAGAATATGGCATACCATTGAGAAAAGGGACTGATATTGAGTTCTAAAGAACATATTAAGACCATCTGATGTCTGCCTCCCTTGTGGTGAGAAAACTGACCACAGGGAGCATATCACACTCGTCAGTGTATTCTCAGTACCTAATATTTGGTGCTCTGTACAGGCATCATGTGGGCATGGTTTTAATGGGAAAGACATGAAGTATCCAAAGACATGAAGTATCCTCTACCTTCATGTGCAGTGCCTCCTAGACAAGGACTTGTGTAGTACAAGAATTTTGCCTTCCAATGACATTAATACCTTAGTGGCTATGTTATGTTCTTTACAAATGTTAATTCAAAGTTATACCCCTTTGTTTTGGCCTGTTAGACTGCCAAAAGCAATATACTAGAAATGGATTGGCTTTTTTTTTTTTTTGATGAATTTTTTTTTCTTTTTTTTTCTTTTTTTATTGTGGGTAAAAATCAAAATTTTCACAATACAAACCAATATCTGTAAAATGATATATAAATATATATGCATATATGTGCATTTGCTTATATAAATGTTATTTATATATATATATTTTAAAAGATGCTTATATTACATAAATGTTACACAAAAATTACAGGGATTCCCATGATCTCCACCTCCCATACCTCCCATAACATCTCACATAAACATCCTTCTGGGGCTTTGCCACTAAGTATAGACCACAGTTCACATCGTAGACCACACTTTCTCCCACACAGTTCTGCATGGTATATGCTGATGTAAAATGGCCTATATCCATCGCTGCAACGTCACTCAGGACAACCCCGAAGTCCTGAAAAAGCCCCTGTATTACAACTGCCCTTCCCCTCCCCACCCCGAAAGCATCTAGTGGCCACTGGCTCCACCTCACTGTTATAATTTCTTCCATTGCTTGAGTCACAATATGTCTACAACAGAATACCATTAAGTCCACTCTAGTCCATAGCTCTTCCCCCAATCCTGAGGGGACTGGGATGGTGATGTCCACTCCACCTCCAAGTGAGAGTGGGCTTATATCCTATGGATACAGTGGATGGGATTATCCTGCCTTCATCTGCAGGCTCTCTCCATTCCCTGGGATGGCCGATGTCCATCATTGTCTCCTCACCAGGTGACTTGGGTGAGTCCATTGAGCTGCAGAGTAGGCGTTGCAGTTCCACCGAGATTCCAGGCACAGCTGGCACATAGGCAGGCCAGAGGCTCCAGTCTCTGGAAGTATACCTACAAACTCCAGCCTCACATATAGGTTTGAATAGAAGGGACTGATGGACCATGTGCAGGGAGGACTTATTTGAGTCCAACTCTGTCACTCTCAGGAGCACAGATTCCAAAGTAGAGCCCACTGATAAGGCATCAATCTCTGGGGCTATCCCCCCTTATACAGGACCTGGGTGTCTCCAGAGCCCTCAGGAGCTCTGAGTGTGGTGATATCCACTTTGGTGTTCTATGAGTTCCTACTGAGGTGTGCGTAAGCATTACCTCTGGGATGATCTCCCGACTCTCTTTGAAGTCTCTTAGCCACATGAACTCATTTGTCTTTATGTTTTCCCCTTTTATTCAAGGTTTTTTTTTTCCAGTCGTGTTTCTAGTTGGCACTTGGTATTAATCCCTCATTCCCAGGGAGGCTCATCCCCGGGAGTCATGTCCCACGTTGGGGGGAAGGTAATGCATTCATATGCTGAGTTTGACTTAGAGAGAGGCCACATTTGAGCAATAAGGAGGCTTTCATATGGCAACCCTTAGGCACCCCATAACAGTAGGCAGAGTTTCAATTACAAGAGCAAAGACTCATAAGGCTAGTCATCAATAACAAGAACCCAACAGTGGGCCATTCTCTTTTTGCCAGACACTGCCATTCAGGGGACTGTTGCTGCTCCCTTGGAGAATATGGCAGAGCTCTCCAGGCTGGGAATTCAGTATTTCCTCAATTATTGAGTGATTGTCTACCTACCGTGACCATGCCCCATCCCTTGATCATTTGAACAATTTTATATATTGGATTGGCTTTTAAAATGGGGATTTATTAGCTTAGAAGTTTACAATTCCAAGGCTGATAAAAATGTCCAAATCAAGACAACATCAGGTGATGCTTTCTCCCCGAAGACCAGCTGCTATTGATCCTGGACTCTATCACATGGCAATGCCTACCGGTTTTTCCCTTCTCTCCCAAGTTTTGTTGCTTCCAGCTCCTTGCTTCTGTGGCCTTCTCTTTCTTCATCTGAATTTCATTGTCATGGCTTTCTATTCCTTCATTTGAATTTCATTCTTTTATAAAGGTCTCCATTTAGAGAATTAAGATCCACCCTAGGCCATGCCTTACTGAAATACCATAATTGAAAGGCCTTTAACTGAAGTTACCTAATCAAAAGGCCCTACTTACAGTAGCTTTACACCCACAGGCATGGATTAGCTTCAGGAATCTGATTTTTTTGGAGTGCATATAACTCCAACCATCACACCTGTCCTGCTTCCTCTCAGTAATTAAGCACCATAGAAGTACTAAAATTAGCTACAATTTAGTCAGCTTGCATGATGTATCAGGCACTGTGCTAAGTGCTTTTTATGAATCATCTTGTTTGAGCCTCATAACAATTTTATAAGGAGGATATTTTTAATTGCTTAGAACAGTTAAATAATTCCCAAAGACACAACTAGAATTTTTTTTTTTTGGTGGGAGTGGGTGGTGATGGTGCTGGAAACCATTTGAATAGCTTTCAGGACTTTCTTAGGACTCCTGTTTTAAATATAACTAAGAAAATATGGAGAGTGACATACAGGGAAAGCCTTGGCCACCTCTGTTCAAAAGTCGTTAGGCATCCACCTTTTATGAGGAATGCCCCACAACTCTGAAATGCTCTTCATATTGCTCTTCAGTAGGAGTCTAAGTTCAATATTTTAAAATCCTTTTGTACTCTATTTACTTGTTGTATATTAAATATAGTGAATATGTGCATTGGTTGTACAGAAGGTTATCAACTAACCTAGGTATCTCAGCTAACAATAGACTCATAATTTAACCTTCAGTATTTATTTAAGAACATAGTTTTTATTTATTGGGCCGCTCAGAAAGAAATATTAGAACTTTAAAAATTTCCATGGCATTCACATGACAAGGAAATATGGATGCACTGGGAAGCCTATTTCATTTTATTTGAATTGTAATGCCATCCCCAAAATGCACTCTCTCAAAAAGTATTGCTTCAGACAGCATCAGAAAGGAACTTGGTGTGAGAAATAGGCATCCATTTTTTACTTAATCTATATAAAGACACATTTTGTTTGCATTCACAAGGGCATTTTGCAAATTTCCTGCCCAATTAGTATGTCACTCTATGATAAAGACAAAATAATCAAATTCTTAACTGAGTCCCATTTCTTTTCAATTTTAAATTTTCAAAGCATGAAAAGATTATATGGCATAGTACAGAAATTTACTCTTTCAATTTATAATAATGTTGTCTTTCCTCTATGAAGATGCCACTACTGGCATCACCTGGGCATTTGCTTCAGGTGATTTCTAGTAATGATAGTGAATTTGTAGGAGTCATTCTTGCCTGGGCCTCTCTGTGTACATTTGTGTGATCAGGAATAGGATTCACCAGGAGTTAGTGACTGTGGAAGAGAAAGAAATGAACTAAGTTTCAGTAGAATTGACTCCAAGATCCTAAATTCCATGAAATTGTGATGAGAACTAAAACCGGCTACAGATACCAGCTCAGCTATTCCATAGGCATAGATTAGGGATATTCTCTGTTGGTGGAAAGGCCCCAGGATGTGTAAGTCCATTGAGGGTGGTGGGCCACACTTGTGGGAGATGTTTGTGTGGGATGTGGTGGGAGGTGTGGGAGGTGGGCAACATGGGAATCCCAGTGGGTTCCGTATAATATTTTGGGTAATTTAAGCACCTCTTAAAAATATATTTATATATATATATATAAATAACATTTTTGTAAGCAAATGCATATATATGCATATATATTTATATATCATTTTGCAAATGTTGGTATGTATTGTGAAAATTTTGATTTTTACCCACAATAAAAAAAAATAAAAATAAAAAAACAGAAAAAAAAAAAATAAACATGCTAGATATCGTAGAAGGGATACAATGACAGATGTGATCCTTGCCTCCGAATAATTTTCAATCTACTTGGAGGAGTAAAAACACCTACCTGTAAAAATAGAAATAGATACACAAGGAGGATTTATGAATGAAGGTGCCAGCATGATTTGGTATGCATAACTATTGTATGATTTCACAATGACTGCCTCTAATTTGTGAGGGCTTCATAACTCTCATTGACTCTCAAGTAGAGTCATGAAAAAAGCAAAGCATAAAAGAGGAGCCAATTTGGGGAATAAACAACCTGAATTCAGGCATGGGCTGGGGAGAAACAGGAGGGGTGAATGAGTAGTTTTGCAGAGAATGGACATTGTGATATATGTAAATTTTAAGGTAATTATCCTAGATGGAGTATAGAATTATATTAGAAAATAATAAGAGAAAAGTTTGTAAATGCAATGTAGATCAATCTGATGGAATATTTTAAATACTAGGTTGGGCAAGTCTTAAGTAATTGGAAACCATGGGAGTGTCAAAGTGAAAGAACAACATAACAGATACATCTTGCGAACAATTTAATTGGGAGTCATATTCAAGATATTTATATCATCAGTGTATAACACTTGAACAGTGCAGTGCTTAGACTATAACAGCAAAATGGATGATTAGAGCTAGGGTGTAAATTGGTTACTCAAGGGGGAACCCCAGCATTTTGTTGCTGTTCTGAATGTGACCCTCTTTTTCTATATTTAGAGAATTCTCAATAGCATGAGCCTTAGTGAGAGAGGTGGGCTCTGGCATTCACCACAGAAGGTACAAAGCCCAGATAGTTGGACAATACCAAATCTGGTTAGTGATGCAAAGAAGCAGCAGCAATAAAGAATTTATTCTTAAATTCACAGTTAGTTTCTGGGGTCAGCCATGGCAGTGCAGCCAGAGAAAACAGTGTCTTTGCTGGACTGTACTTGTGGGTGAGCCTCACTGGGCTTCTGGCTATGAAGCCTCTTTGTTTTTATCCATTTTCTAAGCTTGGTTTTTCCCACCTTCCTGGTGATTCTGTGAGCTACCTGATGGCCTTTCAGTAAATTCATTTTTCTGCATGAATCAAACAGAGTCAGTTTCTGTTGATTGCACTCAAGAACTGTGATCAAGTTATTAGGAAGTAAGGATAGTGACAGTGGATTGAGTGAGGAAAGGACAAAAGTGAGAGACACTGACAAGGAACAAATGACAGATTTTGCTGACTAGCAAGACATTGCACTTCTTTTCTTGTTTCACTATTCTGTATGCAGCAATATGTGCCTAGCATTGCCTAAGGGATAAAACAGAGTGAAACAAAATATTTGCAAGTATATACCCTGACTTATTCATAAAAAAGTGTTTGTGGAATATGTGAATATAATGTCTGTAAATGTGACATTTCTTCAGAGGATAGACTGGCTTGAGTAAGTGGTGGTAAACATAAATGATTTTTTAAAATAAAAATATCTTTCTGTAGATGGAAGGAGTGAAGCATTCATGAGCCACTATACATTTTTGACTCTACATATGCTATTAGAATCATGTTAATGGTTACTTCCGTTGACTTTTTAAACCTTATAATCAGCACCTGTTGCCTCAATCTCAACATGTCCTCAACTAAATTCATTGTCTTTCCCTTAACAGGTATTCCATCTCCTTGTTCTCCTTCAGTGATCAGCAGTTCCATTACCAGATGCCCAAACTAGAAAACAAACTACATGGATTTCATCTTTCCACGTGTGGCTATTCAACAAGTCCTATCAATTCTACCTCTTAATTTTGTCTCAAATAAATCTTCTCTTCTCCATTCCTACGGCCACTGCCAGCATCACATCATTTAACTGGATTTTTTGTTTTTTGAGGTACCAGGGCCGAGGACTGAACCAGGGACCTCATATATGGGAAGCTGGCAGTCAACCACTGAGCCACATTGGCTCCCGAGTTGTTTTTTTCATTTGTTTGCTTGTTGTCTTTTTTTGTTTTTAGAAGGCACTGGGAACCGAATCTGGGACCTCCCCTGTGGGAAGCAGGCACTCAACCACTTGAGCCACATCTGCTCCCCTTAACTGGATTTTTTGCAATCATTTCCTAACAGTTCTCTTTGCCTCTACTTTGCCTCTTTAGATCTATTCTACTGCGCTGCTGCCAGAGTGAATATTCGAAAACTGCCAGTCCATTCATTCACTTTGCCACCAGAAGTCCTTTCATGCCTTCCCCTTGTGGTCAAGTAAAGTCCAAACTCCTTAGATTGGCACACAGTGTCTGCAAGGTCTGTGTCCTAACCTTCCCAAGCGCATCTCCTTTCTTACCCAAACCTTTCATGCCCAGACTTTAACAAGCATTCCCTTGGCTTGACTCTTGGCTTTTGCATATGCTGTTTCCTCTGCCTGGAACCCACTTCTTACCCTGATCTGCCATCTAATTCCTTTCTATCCTCTATGACTCACTTAACTGTTAGCCTTCTTAAAAGTGTCACCTGACTACCATCTTAGCAAGATAGTTGCTGCTATACTTCTATAAACCCTGTATTCAAGTGTTACAGCCCTTATCACTTGAAGGGTAATGGTTGATTTTCCCGTCTATTTCCACTATTAGACCATTTACTTTGTACCAAAGTACCATGGAGCTTATGTGGGGCTTAGAGCAAGTAAACTAGAAAATAAATAGTAAAATTTCATATAAATAAAATAAAGCAGGATACTGAGATAGAGTGAAGGAAAGGTGATAGCTATTTTAGACACATGTTCAAGGCCTCTCTAAGCATGTGATATTTAAGAGGAGGCCTGAAAGCTGAAGAGTCAGCTACGAAAATATCTTGAGAAGAACATAAAAGATAAAGGAAAGGTGCGGACTACAAAGCCATTTTATCATTTTATCTCCATATGTCAATGATCTGTGTATTCCTGGCATCTAAGTTTTGCCCAAATTGTCCTCTCTATAAATATAGTTGCAGGGATGAAAAGAGCACATATTCCTTATGAAAGCTGAGGGATTTCTATAGCCATACATTGGTTTATTTTATTATCAATAAACAGTTCTTCTCACAAAGGTGAGAGAAGGTAATAAGGTATTTCCATCAATTGGCACTTAGTCTCCAATGAAGCGGGATCCATAACATACAAGATATGATTACTTCCAAAATGTTCAATGGTCAAAATGTTAGTTCTTTTGAAGAAAGAGAAGAATTTATTGATTAGCATTTTTGGCTTCGAAGGAGAAGAAAGTTCAGAAACCTGCCTTGCCTTTCCTCCAATTTAAAGATAAATTTTCCTCGATAAGGTCCTTTAGTGATTATTTTTTAATGCAAGTACCTCTTGCATTATGGGAAACACAAAATAATATATCAGAAAAATAACTGGAGATAATATAGAGGACATAGGAGATAGTGAGATAAATAGATAAATAGAGATAAATTTCAGTGGAAAGAGAAAAGAGGGCGAAGCAAGACAAATGTTCAAAAGTTGAGAGAGCTCCAGCTCATGCTTAGTGAGATTCAGCCCCAGCAGAAAATTGGTGTTTCCATCAGATTTTGACTTCTTTCCCAGTGTACTGCTCACAAAATTCCCTCATCTTCATTACCCAGTGCCTTGAGGTCAGGCAAACTCCCAAAGTAATCAAGCATTTGACAGGCAGCCTGAGGGGAAGCCCATACTTTTGCAGTTCAGCATGGGGAGGAGGTAGAAATGACCCAATGGAAATTCTGTTCTGTGAGATCTAGCATCATAGATATTTCTCCAGTTTACTTAAGATAATTCTAACCTTGAGTCAACTTTTCTTTCAAAGGAGAAATGTTCTAGAGAGGTGCTATTCTTTTTTTCCTCCAATTCTCTACTATACATTCAGTTTTCCTAAAAAAAATTGCAAGATTTACCATGAAATTGAAAAGAATGCTAAGAATATGATGAAAATGTAAAAAGTCTTTTAAACGTTTCTCTTGTATTAAGTGAATGGGTAAATAAGAGACTAAAAATAGATATTATCCAAGATCCAGAGAGTAGGTCATGGAAATTTTCGCATTGATTCTAAAAGAATGTAGACAATGTAGACAAGATTAACTGTTTATGGAAGACAGAACAAAATCTTTTTCTATGAAGTTGCATGTTATTGGGTGTAGGAATAATGTCCTCATAATTGTTGGATCTCCAGGTTCTAGCCTGGGGCCAAGAACATGGTAGGTACTTGTGATGGTTAAGCTAATGTGTCAACTCGGCCAGGTAATTGTGCCCAGTTGTTTGGTCAAGCAAGCACTGAGCAAATGGTAATACCAGGACATTTATGGACTTCAGTCATCAGTGAATTCATTGCATAGATTACATCTACAATCAACCAAGGAGATTGCCATCAGCAATGAGTGACATTTTATCCAATCAGTTGAATGCCTTAAAAGGGGAAGTGATTTCAGCGTTCAGAGAGATTTTCCCAGCTTGTCTTTGGACAGCCAACGTCTCCTAGGAACTCATCAAGGACCTTTATCAGAGCCCCTAGTTTGCAGCCTGCCTGCAGAATTTGGTCTTGTGCATCCCCACGGTCACATGGGAGAATTTTATAAACTCTTATACTATTTATAGATATCTCCTGTTGATTATATTTCCCTAGAGAACCCTGACTAATACAGTACTCAAGATACATTAATTAAATTAGCCTGCAGGACAATTTGGTGAAAGTGTATCAAGAGTTTTAAGATGTCTCTTCAAGACAGGTTTTAAGAAACCCAAATAAGGTATAATCTCTATGTAGCAAAGTGATTTTTAAAAAGTACAAAAATAAAATCATGCCCCATTAAAATATACCCTCTGGAGCAGATGTAGCTCAAGCAGTTGAGCACTCACTTCCCACATGGGAGGTCCTGGGTTTGGTTCCTGGTGCCTCCTAAAGAAGACAAACAAACAACAAGCAGACAACGAGCAAAAACAACAAGCAGACAAAGGGAAAAAACAAGCAGAAAATGAGCAGACAATGAGCAAAAACAACGAGCAAAAACAACGAGCAGACAATGAGCATGAACAATGAGCAAAAAAACCCAACAACAAGCAAACAGATGAGGGCGCCATCTCTGGGGGGGGGTATACCCTCTAATGCAGGGGTTCTTAACCTTTTTTGTTTCACGGATCCCTTTACCAGTCAGGTGAAAACCACGGACTCCTTACTAAGTCCACACTATACTGTGCATTATTTAATAAATATATCACACCTTCACCAACACATCCCCTCAAAAATAATGTTTTTTTTGAATTTCAGTTCAAGCTCATGGACACCTTGTTAAGAACTCCTGCTCTAATGTGATTTAGAAAAGCACCCCGACTCCCTATCAGGGCCTACAAGGTGACTGACTTCAAGTCTCCTATCACTCTCCTCCCTTTTCTAAACTCCAGAATTTTTTTTCCTCTTGTTCCTTGAACGTGTTGAGTCACGTCCCACCTTAGGGCTTTTACCTTTCCTTAATTGTTTATATTCTTCCCAAGATATTTTCATAGCTGGCTCTTCATCTTTCAGGCCTCCTCTCAAATATCACATGCTCATAAAGGCCTTGATCATGTGTGTAAAATAGCTATCACCTTTCCTTCACTCTATCTCAGTACCCCGATTTATTTTATTAGCATTTTGTACCATATGAAATTTACTATTTATTTTCTGGTTTACTTGCGCTAAGCCCCACATGAGCGCCACGGTGCTTTGGTACAAAGTAAATGGCCTACTAATGAGTGAATGATTGTGAACACTCTGAAATATAAAAAGTTATGAAACTATGTCACAACGAAAGAAGATGATGTGATGTCTGAAAGGATCATAGAAAACTCCGAATTCAGTAAATAAAGGAATGGAGGGTTGGTCCTAGGAGAGAAAGCTCAATTATTAATTACATTTCTTGATTAGCTCAGGATTGGGTAAGGGGGAACCCTAAATAAAGGATACACATTTTCACTTACTTCCTAGTTAGGAATTTATCTTTCAAGTATAATTGATTTTGTGTGGGACTGGAGCATGTTGAGACTGACATTCCAGACCCAGATAATCTTAAGATATAAATTGATGGAGAGAGATGGAAATGGTTATTTTGGCAGCAACAACAGAGTTTTTCATGAGAATGTTTATATTAGGGAAATACCTTGATAATTCTCTTGGTTGTGAAAAGTAAGGGCCTAGAAGCCTTACTTTATAAAAGAAGATCATGAAAAAAAGGGAAAGTTAAATTTCTCTGCACAAAGAATGAAGATAAATTTAGGGATGTATAAAAGAGGGGAGAGAAGGATCAAGTCTATGGAAATACACTGGTGTCAAGGTGGCCAAAGCAATTTTAAAAACAAAAATTTAAAATAAAATTTAAAAAATAAATACAGGTTACATTTTTAAAATCTGTATACCTACCTACATGTATATAAATACACATACGTGGGCACACACACATACACACGTTTTGCATGGTCTTAACAATCAATAAATTCTGTTAAACACACCTTGATGCCTGGTAGTGCCTTATGTTAGCAGATTCTTAGAAAATCAAGGAATCAGTGCTGAGTGCCATACCTGGGTTGTTGGCCTAGAGAAGAAAACAACCATGGAAAGTGAAACGTGAATTAGATCAAGAGTTTAGTGGGCAGGAATTTAGAGATAAGGTATTACCTTGGGAATTAAACCCTCCAGAAACTCACAGAAATTTTTATAAGGGCTCAGACACCAGAACAAATCTAACTTCCACTTATTTATTTAACATTTACAAACTTCCAAGTTTGGGATATAAAAATAAGATAAGGATTCCAGTTTCAGAGGACTTCATTCCGAGTTGAAACACAGACAATGGTCACACTTTTGATACCCTTGCAAGAAGGGATTCCATCCAGTTCCAGGTAAGTTTGTAAATATTAAGAAGCCTTAAAAAATAAGTAGAGGGCAACATGTTATACCTTTCTATCCTCTTTTATATCTAATATATAAAAGATTGGGGTAGCATATTCACCTCTGGTAACAATATACAGTAGCATTAAAAGTCAAACATTGCCTAAGAAATATGAGTTTAATTACATATCAAAGAGGGGGAAAAAAGGAAGCATAAATTCTCCTTGAAGCTGAATTATATATGTGAGTGAGTGTGATGTGTAAGAAAAAGCCAACATTAGAAATTGGCTATTAATATGCAATAATCAGGTAAAAGATCCTGCAAAGGAATGTCAACCTTAAACAATCAATGATCAAAGACAAGTCAGAAACCAAAACGGCAACGTTGACTCTGCTGATTATTATAGGAAGAACAATTGAACTGACTTGAGGATGAACTACTATGGATTTCATGTCTAGGCCTGGAGGAGCTTGATAAAGTTGTATATCTGAACTTTAAATTCAATACTAACTCTGTGTAAAACTTTAGAAAATCCATTAACTATTATTTTACTGTCTCTTGTTTGACGTATCTGAAATTTTTATAATATGATGGACCAATCCACTTTCTCAACTTCCTAAATCTTTGATTTATTCTCTCTATATAGGTAATACTTTCCAGTTACTTTTAAATCAGTAAATGAGATATTCATGACAGGGCTAGTGAATGATAGATGCAACAAGGCGCAAAAAATAAGAGTGCAGAATCAGAAAATTTAGATAGTTTAGATAATTAATAATAATTGAATGAAAAACACTCTCCCACTCTTCACCATGAACAACATGCACGCACACACACACACACAAATGGCTCATGTGAAGAAATACTAAGACCATTCAACCCCATGCCACTCAAAAATATGTTCTAGGTTGGAAAATGATTTTTAATATTTAATATATTCTTGAATAGCAGGATTTCACTATAGAATGTTGATATTCTGGTAAGAAGCACTGCTTGAGTCAGTACAGATAACTAGCTACTAGCTTACAAAAAAAGCCATTTTATCTACAACAGACAAAACACAAGTATGTGAACCAAGTTTTGATCCTTGTTAATTGGCTAAATAGATGTTTATAATTCAAAATTTTGAAGGTGAAAAAATAAAATCTAGGACAACATTTGGTTGGTTAGTTTTTCTCTTCTAAGTTGAAAAGAACAAGAATGTAACATCTACATTTTGTTCATAAAGAAATGCCTGACCGTGTTTGGTTTGCTCAGTTTTTTGACTTATCATTGAAAAACCCTAACTAGTAAATATAAAATGTATTGACCAATACCATCTAGATTATTTGGAAAGAGAAGGTTGTCTAAGATTCTCCAGAAGAAATATTTTCCTTCTTTTACTTCTGTTAATAAGGGCATTTAGAAAGTTAATGGCCTACTGTAACTGGTGGCTTCCTAGTTAAAACTCTGCCGCAGCTGAAAGCCAACCTACCTGGGTTTCTCTTCCAACACAAATACTCCATTATCGACTTGCTTCATAATCATTTAACTAAATTCAGCCCAAAGACTTCCCTCATCGTTCATAAAAAACATTATAATATGTTGTCGGCCTTTAATGAACTAAAATTAGTTGTTTAGTGTTCAGGTCTAATTTCTTAATCAGTTGTTATCTGGGCTGTGAAAATGAGTGGAGTGAAATTAAAGAAACAAATGTATAATCAGATCTTGTGTTTTTATTCACACAATTTCTTTATATAAGGTAAAATGGTCTAGAGAAAATTAGGTTCATGGAGGTGGTTTAATTAAATCACTTAGATTATACCAAAATTCTGTGGGCAATATTTGATGATGAGTAGCTTTAGTCTGAGGTAAATTTAGCCTATTAAAGAGATCTGGTCTATCATGCTAGTTTTAGGTTAGAAATGATGACTTACATCTCATCCATACTGGATAGGGAGAGATATTTTTGGGTTTGTACCAAATTATTGAGAATTCATGTTTAAATAGTCTTCTGGGCATTTCCCTGGTTTAGTGAAAAGTGATTTAAGTTGATGTATATTATTTCCCTTAGACTCTCAAATAACATCATAATCCTTGATATCCCACTGCTTAATGTGATGAGAGGACAGCTCTTTTTGAGGGCCTTATCTTTATTACTGTCTCAGTCAAGTGTAAATTAGAGCATGACACTAAGAAAAGCAGACTTACCTTTTCTGTATATTGATCTTACAGACATAAGTCCTTAGATGGTAACTTCTAAGTCAGTCTCTGTCTAGAGTGGTTTCTCGGAATGCATTTAAAAAAATAGTTCTTTCATTTCTCTCTGGAGCCTTAGTTTTGTGAAACCCTAGGGTACTTTTAATCTCCTCAAGGAAGATTAACAAAATTCCCTGGATATTAAAAACAACAACAACACACACAGTATATTTTAGGATGGATCTGTGGTTTGGGGAAAAGAAAATGAAAGTCCAGACTGATACTCAAGCAAAAGGGAATCATCCGTATGTAGCTCCACATGCAATATCAACATTGCCAAAGGTATTGTTCACTTTTAGCTTTAGGAAGATTTTGTCCATGCACTTCTACTTACTTCTACTTCTTTTAATAGGTGAAATTTATTGCAGAACAAATCGATGAAAGGAACAGATGCCACAGTAATATAAAGTTAACAGAATTTAAGGTATATGAATATTTGTTTTGCATCTGTAAAAATAGGGATAACAATACTTATCACACAGGACTAAGGTAAGCGTTTTAACACATAGTAAGAGTTAAGTAGGGTAAGGGTATGCAGCTATATTCCTTCTTCTCTCCCTCCTTCCTAGAGAATAGTTTAAAAAACTGTGTTTTGTCTTCTTATTCTACCAGTACTCCTCATTCCCTAAGACTTCAAAGGTTCCCCCCTTGACAATGTTGAAATTTACCAGAGCCCTGAGACCCTGAGACCCTTGGAAAAAGTGTAGGTTAAGAAATCCCCATCCAGCGTGTTACTGATCAAGACAGTCTTAACTTCTCCTTAGACTGATTAAACTTTACACAGACGACTCCTGACTCCCTCACCTTAGAGAATCCAGATAGATAGTGTTCCACCTGGCCTCAACAGCAAACTCAGGAGATAACATCAAGTAATTGAGCCAACCTATTGCTTAACCTCCCCTTAAGGTCCTTCAGTATTTTCCAACACTTTCCTCCAATCCTTAAAAGCCCCTTGGCCCTTTACTTCAAGGAAGTTGAGTTCATATTTCACTCTGACTTCTCTTCCCTATCCCTTTTCCATAATCCCTTTCCCTCCTTGTATTAACTCTTTCAAACAGTCTCTTCTTACCATGTCTAGATTTGAAATTTTTATCTTTTTTTCCTTGAAACCCTCTACTATACCTTTATCCTGATCCAAATCCTCCCATATCCAGCAGATTTGCTGCCTCTGCTCCTTTGGTACCTTCTAGTTATGAAGATTCTATTATATTCAAGTTATTTGTTTATATACCCATCACTCCCACTACTGTGCTTTCCTTGAGAAGTCTAGCTCAATATTTGGCACAAAGTAGGTGCTTAAGGTGTCTTTGTGCATATATGTTTGTGTAAGTCCTATTCTTTCCTTTAACTTATGCGTGCGGAATTTTTAACCAATATCATGCTATATTAATTTTATCCCCTATGGAGTTACAAAGTTTGCAACAATTTATGTATTTAGTGTTGCAGGGCTAGCATTTCATTGGTGGCTGACTACTTCCTAGACTTTTAATATATGAATGGATAAATTAAAAAACAGATTAAAAGTATAAGCCAAACAATTTAAACACTTGGTCAAAATAAATAGCACACTATTTAGTAATTACAAATGTATATTAGTAATTACATGTATTAATAGTGATTAATGCATATCAATAAATTTACTACTTATATACTTATATAAAACATGTTCATGTAAATATTACATAAAATATAAACATGTATTATATAATTTACATATAAAAATGAAATATGTGGGAAAATGCCATTAAAAGCAAGCTTAAAAAATACCTTGGTACAGTTTAGTATATGACTTATCAAATTTTATTAGATGTTATTGTTCAATTTGACCCTTTCTCTAAGACAGTTTAAAAAATGTCAAATCACATGTTAATGATTTCCTCCTTTCAGCTGGAATCTCCAAACAAATTTGGAGTTCTTTTGACCACTGAGGATCCTTCTGTGCCCAAAATAATAATTTTTTTCTAAAATTTTAGATAATTGCATACCACAATCTTGCATCAGTTTGCTGGAGTGGAATATAGATTCAACTTTTAACTTATAAAATATTATTTTCATTTAAGTTAAAAAGTATAACTTATTATCCTATTTTTAGTACCAAAAATTATACTAGGTAGTTTCTGAAACAATAATTTTATTCTGAAAGAAAACTGTTTTTGGTCCCAATATCTATTTCAATAGGGATAGAATAAGTCAATTACGTACAAATCTTAGACTATAAAACACTGAATACATAGTTTGTAAGCCTACTTGAATGGTAGTGTTCTACTTTTTGATAATATTTTCTAAGAAATCAAGTAAGGTTTATTTTGTTTTATATTTACTTTTAAATTCAGAACTCCCGCAAAAATATTTCAAAATATACAAAGTAATTCTAATTCAAAACTTTTAGTAGCTTATTTTCAAACTGCTTATTAAATGTGTCAAAAGCAGTTGTGAAATAGTAAAGAAGCCTAAGCAACTAAGGAAAATCCCTTAATATCACCTGTTAGAGCTTTTCTTATGCACAAAACTTTTTTAGTCTTTGAAGCCAAAATATTCTTCTTTTATTTAGAGAAAAACACCGATTACCTTAGTAAATTGGTGAAATAATAATTGACGATGCCCCCACAAACTCATTTTTTCTCACACATTTAAAAAATTCACAACAATTGTGAATAAGCCCTGCAAATGAACTTTTTGCATTTGCCAGCCTTATTTGCAAAAAGCTCTACAATAAGACAATATGGCTTTTAAGTTAATATCCGTACAATGTGTCAAGAAAATATGCAGATCCTTTTGATAAGCAATATACTGTACTATGCAGAGAAATTGGGTAATTGGTGAAAAATTCCATGAAACGTTAGAATTTAATTTAGATTGCCATTAGTTAGAGTGTAACAAATATAAAGTGCATGTGTCATTATTAGCTTGTCATATATAAAAATTTGAAGAATAATTATATGAATCTAAAATTTGTTGATGATAACTTGGCTTTCTAGTCTAGAAAGTTATATATCTAAAAGACAGCAAGCTACACATATATTAACAATAAAAATTTGAGAATTTTCAAATATACATTTAATTCTCATTTATAAGTAAAACAGTCTGTGACTTATCCTCTAGCTCTCCCCTGCCTCCAGGAGTATTCTAATACAGATCACAGTAACTTGCTCCAAATAGAAAACAGTATTTAAATTCAGCCTTTATAACAGGCATTTTTCACCTTGATTCAGTCTTTATATGTAAGTTTGATACCAAATGTTTCCAAACTTTAAACACAGCCATGGCCATAAAATTAATTACAGATTTTTCCCTTGGAGTAGTACAGTACAGAAAAAAAGAAAAAAAGAGCTTCTGTTGGGAAAAACTGATTTTAAAACTTTCTTCAGCTGGCTGACACAGAGTGATTTATAAGATTTCCTTTGAGGATGAAAGATAGAAGGTCATTTTCTTTAGGAATCCTGCTATTAACCATCCTCGTAGATTATATTATGTGTTAGTGAGCATTATAATCAATTAGCATTTCTTTTATTTCTCCATAAAAAATAAGCTAGATTTTATAGGAAGCTACCACGATAGATTCACGTTCTTATTGTTTTTTTTCTCTCAAGATTTTCTCACACGCCAAATACTCTGTACTGTAGCAAGGTTGAGGACAAAATTGTAAGCTCTAATATAAACATATTTTAAGAGTAAATGTATATTTAATGATCCTTTATATATAATACTATGTAACTCTCTTAATTCATGATTATAATATTCATTGCTACTACATAAAATTATGTATATTATAGGCATTTTCTAAGTGTTTCTTTGGCATGCTGTGATGTCATGGACTTACTGCATAGGAAACAGCCCATAAAACCCTCTTAAGTGATGACTTCCTAAATACTCATATCCAGAAATATATGTTTAGATGTTGATTTTACAAATACCAACATTTTAAAAAGCAACCACTGAGATGACAATACTCTGAATATTTTGAAATAAATCTTCCTCAAACTCAGTGCAAGAAGGAATTCTGAGCTCTTGGAAAAAGTAAGGATCTAGAGAAATACCCAGGCAGACTTAGATTCTGTTCACAGGATACCAAGACATCAGCTCTCCTTACTGAGTTCAGTAAAACATGTTTCTGTCAAAGGATAGCATCCTAGGGTGACAAGAGCAGGTTGGTGCACATTATTGCTCTTTATTTATCTAATTTGCCATTAGGTACAAAAACTGTGAGAAAGATCTGATGAATAAAATGGCAGCTTTTATTGAAAAGTATTTTAATCTTCCCAAATCCAAGTATTTCAGAAAATTCGTTAAAAAGTCTTTGAACATTTGCTTTGATGGACTTCACAATACTACAGAATGCCCCTTTTGGTCACAATTTGACACTGATGGACTCACTAGGGATGATACAATCAATTTAGTTCTTCAAATGCTTTCTGGAGCAGGGAAGTAGCGAGTTAGTCAAGTTACCAACCCAAATGGGTTTTGGTTTGACAAGAAATTGAGCTATGATTTCTAATCATCTTTGGAAGAAAGATTTGCATATTGACAAAAAATACAGGAAAAGTATATTGCAGCTAACCAGACCGGATAGGAAATAAAAGAAAACATAGCTGTGTCTTGAACTGAGGTGCGTTTGCTTTTATTGTAAGTCTAATTACAGGAGCCTCAGCCCCAATTTTCCTTAATTATGCCACAGAACAGTTGTGTTACTAGAAAGGCCCCTCCTGGGAACCTTGTGCTTTGTGGCAGAAAATGATCTAAGAAGCATGTTGTATTAGTCAGGATTCTCTAGGGAAACAGAATCAACAGGAGATATCTGTCAAGAGTGAGACTTTAAAAGTCTCTCACGTGACCGTGGGGATGCACAAGTCCAGGTTCCGTAGGCAGGCTGCAAACCAGGGGCCCCGATAAAAGCCCAATGAAGGTCCTTGATGAGTTTCCAGAAGACGATGGCTGTCCAAAGATGAGCTGGGAAATTCTCTCTGAATGCTGAAATCACTTCCTCTTATAAGGCATTCAACTGATTGGATGAAGTGTCACTGATTGCTGATGGCAATCTTACTGGTAACTAAAGTACATAAATGTCCTTGTATTACAATTAGCCCAGTGCTTCCTTGACCAAACAACCAGGCACAATTACCTTGCCAAGTTGACACATTATCCTAACCATCACACATGTTTTCTATTGAAGCAGGAGAACTTGAAGTGAAAGGGACAGACTGATTTTTCTGCCTAAAATGATTGGTACAGAATTTTCCAGTCATCCCCAGATAACTGATGACTCCCTTCCTTGTTCATATCTCCCTTATAACAATTATAATGTGTTTCTAAGTATCTCCTCATTGATTTATTTCCCTAATTATACTGTGAGCTGGGGGTGGGAATGAGGGTAGTATCTATAGATACAAATTTATCCCCAATAATTAGCACCTAAGGAAAGAAGGGAGGTAGAAAGGATGGAAATGATGCTGGTTCATTAATTAAAGGCCTAGTATCTGCTTTCTATTCACAGTGCACTGCCTCTCAAGGAGCTTAACCCTGATCAATTAGAAAGTATAGATCTGCCCCATCCAATTTTGTGGCTATTAGCCACAGAGAGCTATTGAACACTTGAAGTTGGCTGGTTCAAAATGGATGTGCTATAATTGTAAAACACACATTGGATTTCAAAGACTTAGTAAAAAGTACAAGCAAATATTTTGTTCATCATTCTTATATTGATTGCATGTTGAAATGATAATATTTTGAATATATTAGATTAAATAAATATATTATTAAGTTAATTTAATGTTTCTTTTTAATTTTCCTAATGTGGCCACTGGAAAATTTAAAATTACAAATGTGACTCAACTATTTCTATTGGACAGTACTACTACAGACCATCTATGAAGGTTACTTTATAGTAAAAAATGGAGGAGGTTAGAGTGGAGTGTTTGAAGGCACAATAATTATATCTGAGTATCTATTAAGACAGGCACTGTTAGAAACTCTGTATGCATCATTTTATTTAATTCTCACAACAAATCTTTGCCTTTTCTATGTGTTTTCAAAGTACCAAAACTTTGTCAGTCTTAGCATTTATCATGATGTATTAATGTTTGCCTGTCTATATCTGTCTACAGCCCCAATTAGATTATAGGTACCATGATGGGTGGGACTCTGTATCTTCCTTTTTTTCTTTTTTTTTCAAGTGTTATATCCTTAACATTTAGCATGATTTCTAATATATAGTATGTTCAGTAAATTTCTGTTGAATGAATGAACAGAACAGATGCCTAAGAGAAAGAGAGAAATTACTCTTGTTTTATAGATGAGGAAGCTAAGATGCATAGAAGTGAAGTCACTTGCCTAAAGTCACACAGCTGGGATTTAAATCCAAGACCTTCAGATTCTAATGCTATGCTTTCCCACTATATATCAACAGCACAAGAAAAAAAAGGTCAATTTAACTAAAAGTTAATTAATTTTGAAGAACTAAGAGAAAAGGTCAGTGAAGAAAATAAAACTGAGTCTAAGTCATTTACAGTATGAAGAAGACCATTATTAAAGATCAGTGCTTCCCAAACTTTTAGTTTACAAGAGTCTTTTTTGGGGTCAGTTTCTTAAAACTCCATGCTTATAAGTTTTGTTTTCAGTATCTAGTAAATAAGAAGATATATAATGACACAAGGTTATCAAAAAATCTTTTAATTGGAAAATATTTTTTAAATAATAGTACATATATGGATGAGACATACTGTTTTAACTATACATCTCTTGAAGAATTTCACTGTACATCCTTGGCTCTCGCTTCCCAGTCTGTGGCCCATTACATTTTAAATAAATTTTCTTGTAATTTTTACAAATTTGTTCTCCCATTAAATTCTGTTTCTCTGGACTATTAGCAGGAAAATAATTGTAAAATATCAAGGAAAATATGTGATTAGGAACAGCAGAAGAAGGAGAAATTATTCATCGTGCCTCACTCTGCAGGGATTCAGAAGAAGGGTCATCACCTGGTGGAACATGCATTCCGTGTAAAGAAAGGAAGATGATGGACTGAATCTGGGGTCCCCTGGAGAGCAAAAATAATATTAAGGGCTGTTTATACTTGTGTCCTAATGTCTTTCTCCTTCCTAGCTAAAAAAATGTTTTATTAAAATGCCTGATGTAGATCTAAGTGCGATAGATATGAGTTGAAATATAAGATAGTTGGGGATGACTATAGAATAGGCTAGATTAAAACTGAACCCTGCTATAAATAATCTACTGTTAGAACTAGTAGTAAAATATTGAATATATAAAATTTTAAAAAACTGCAATGGAAAATCATGAAAATGAATTTCTTGGATCTATATGGCACTAGATTTGTCAACACATCTTTCTTCCTTCTTAGATTACACAATCTTAGAAAGCAGGGATTGTGTTTC
This sequence comes from Tolypeutes matacus, assembly GCA_026826555.1. NCBI lineage: Eukaryota > Metazoa > Chordata > Mammalia > Cingulata > Chlamyphoridae > Tolypeutes > Tolypeutes matacus. The sequence continues at coordinate 29,408,222 of JAKSZT010053770.1, forward strand.
AATTATCTTTGAAACTACACTACAGCACTTGGCATTGTCCTTTTTTCTGAGGTGTAGATTCTAAATATATTTGTTTAAAAAAACAAATATACAACAACAGCAAAAAAAACTACTCTCATTCAGTAACTATGTATATTTTTCCATTCCTACTTCCTGGCATGTAGTTGATGCTCAATACACATTTGCTGAATTAATAAATAAATAAATTAGGAATTAGTAAATAGTGAATAGATGGATGGATGGATGGATATAGATGGCTGGCTGGATGGATAAAATCTCCTTCTGTGGTGATTTAAAGCTCAAGAAAATAAGGAAAGGATGGGAAGGGAAATACTGGGTGATGAAAATAAAAGCGAATGAATAAGTATAGCAGATTGTGAGGGAGAGAAGATCATGTAAAGATGATGATTATTCAGTATTTGGTCAAAAATTCAAATACTTTAAATAAAACTCATCATGAAGCATACATAGAATGATCTTATACCTACAAAATAATGGAATATATTTGAGCTTTAGTAATTGCTGTGGAGAGAAATTGTAAATATAAGGATTAAATATTTTTTAGTATTAGTGTATTAGTATAATTAATAACAATAATGTTGATGACTCTGTTAATCGGGGAAGACTTAGACTCTTCCTATTGAACAAATACAAATAATCCAGAAAGAATAGCCTCAAAGAAATCACATCATTGTTACAAAACAGTATGTTACAATTCCTTGAAATAAGCACCCTGATAGTGGGCCTTACACTGAAATATATGACAACTTATTTCTCCAATGTAACAGAGTTACACTCATTTATAATTTCCCTACACATGATTTTTCGACCCCTTTTATTTGAGCCTGTATTAGCACCATTAAATATATGTCCCAGAGACTTAAATCTTCTGTCTGTTCATATGCCAGTTGAGCCCTGAAAATCAGCAGAGTTATGGCCAACACCTACTCTCCACATCATTGGACTCGCCCAGGACAATTAACAAAAGGATGAAGATGGATAACGCCCATCCCAAAAAACAGAGTTTATCTACAACTGCAAGCAAAATGGTTCCTTCCATCTGCCCTGTAAGATCTAAGCCTCTTCTCAATCTGAGGCAGAACAGGTATCACCATCCCCAAATCCTCAAGTCTGAGGAATGATCAAACATAAGGGGGGAATGCAACCATGGGCAAAGTAAACTTATTAATAGTGTAGTAATGGAAGAACATGAAACATTGTTATAAAGATAGTGATTACAAGAGGGGAGGGGGAGGAAATAATAGGTGGAACATAGGACATTCTTAGAGTACTGGAATTAAGTGTAAACCACAAAGTAAACTACAGATCAGGGTTAGGAACAATGCTTCAATATTTATGCATCAATTGTAATAAATGTACCACACAATTGTAAGATGTTATTAATAGGGGAAGATGTGGCAGGCGGAGAGGGTGGGGTATATGGGACTCCCTTATACTTTCCATGTAACTTTTCTGTAATCTAAAACCTCTTTAAAAATAAAGTTTATTATATTTTTTAAAAGTGTGTTATTTATTTTTTAATTTTTGTTTTATGTTCAGTGTGTTACTTAAAAAGCATTTTAGCAAAGAGATTTTGACCATTTACTCCCTATGAGAATGGATTTTATTTTTAGGCATTAAAGAAACTAGCCCTATGTGAGAGCCCCTTTCCAAAATCCTCTAAGGGAGGATTGAGTGATGTTCCCCAGAACTTAACAGTCATAACACAACTTCATAACACAGTACCTCACTTTCTACAATGTACTAAAATAACATCTCATGTCTGTAAACTGATTTCACTTTTAGAAGACACAACCTAGTAAACCTGGGCCCTTGAGCTGGGATTTCTTATTTTATCTTTAGATTTTCTGGTATTAAAGAAACATGGCATAATGAAGTGAAATAATCAACTTTTCTTGATACTTGGAATGGTCTTTGTTAACCAACAACAAAACAAATATATATGTTCCAGTTAAAGTTTGACAGTAGGCTAATAAAATGTAAGCACTTTTATAAGTATATATTTTTGGACTAATTAATGCCAATTTATCACTTGAGAGAGTGATTTCCTGAGTTGGTTTTTTTAAAAATCAATTTTATTGATACATATTAAAGCATACAATTCATTCAAAGTGTACAATCAATGGTATTTGGTATAATCACAAAGTTGTGCATTCATCATTTCAATCATTATTAGAGCATTTTCAATAGTTCAATAATAATAATAAACAAAAAACAGACAAACAAACAAGAAAATGCCTCACCTATCAGTCTCTCTGTGTTTCCCCTGCTGTGCATAGCTGCTATTTCTGGCTATTCTTGCACAATTATTTATTTGTTTATTAAGCAGTTTTATTGAGATATATTCACATACCATATGATCTATCTAAAGTATATAATCAATAGCTTTTAATATAACCAAATGTTGTACATTCATTGAGTTGGGTTTTTATGGAACAATAAATAGACTCATCTTGATTGATATTTCCCTGCATGGCTTTAGCTGAAATATAAATTAGAACATGGATAATTTTATATGTATTTTGGCCATTCGATAGCCCTATAATGGTTGTAATTCTTAAGGGGGTATATGTATAGTTTTTAGGTATAATTATGCATATCAAACCCCAATTCCTGACTTTATATAAATGAGTATGAGAAAGGAGCTGACCCTAGGTAAAACCAAACATTCTCCTGCTAGACACTGTAATGATCACAATGGCCTGCAAATTGCAATATTGTATCTTCTAAATTATAATATAAACCTTGGTCCTAAGACTTTGGGAATTTAAAACTATTTTCATTACTGTAATAAAACTTTAAAATAAGTGGGGATAGGTCCTCAGTAAGTGTGACTTTAAGACCTTTTAAGGGAACAATACATTTATTATTTTCAACTCTACAAAATTACTTGAATTAGACTAAACATTATCTAAAAAGGCCCTTGTTCTAATAAATTGATAAAACATACTTTAAGTATTCCTTGAAATAACTCATCCTTTAATAACACTCTGGTTTAGCTTTGGCACTAGGTACTAGAGATTTAAAGGCGAATAAGACCTCACAGCATCTCCTTGAAGAGATCCACAGCCTATGGTAAAATGGGATGCAGTGGACAGACATGCAAACACCTGACCCTAATAAAGTTGACAGGAATGGTCAATGTGCTTGGGGATCACAGGAGGCAGAGATTCTTTTGGTCTGGGATGCTCTGGAGACTTCGCAGAGGAGGTACCTGGGAACATTTGAGCCAGGCTGTGCAGAATGAGCTGGAGTTTGGATGTCAGAGAGGAGGGATAGAATGGGAAAGAAGGGAATTTAAAATAAAGAAAACAGCATAACAAATATTACTGGGTATGGCATTTAGGGAATGCTGAAGAGCTTAATGTGAGTAGAGCAGATTCTTGGGGTGAGGGAAGAGGGGCAGTGTCAGAAGGTGAAATTGCAACATAAGGGTGGGGGTAGATTGTGATTAAGAGTTTCTTATAGGCAACTGGGAACCATCAAAAGTGTAAATGCACAAAATTGCACTTCCAAAATATTTGACAACAATTTGCTATCTGAGGGAGGAAGAAAACTTTGTTTTCAAGCTTTTATACCTAAATTGTTTTATGAAACCTCCTATTTGCTGAAAACCACAAATGTGAACTTCAATGTTTCCCTTGATTTCAAAAATTTCCATTTTTTTGATGGCTTGGATTATAAAGTTTTGTTGTAAAACAGAAGCATGCAAATGATTGCTAATCACCATCTCCCGTTTGTCTTCTTTCAAAGATACAAAACATTCTCAACTAATGACAACTTTTAAATATCTGAATAATTTTATTATGCACAAGTAAGGAGGCAGGGCATTGAGGAAAAGTCACTGTTATCTGAGTCAGGGAACACATGTCATGGTGCCACATTGCCACTAGATAGCTATGTGATTTTAACAAAATCAGTTTTCCTCTTTGGGCCTCTCTTGCCTTATCTATGACATGACAAAATTCAACTAGATAATTTTAAGTTTCCTCTCTTTCTAAGTTTGGCACCTAAATTTTTTTGGACTCCAATCTCTGTGAAGATCAATTTACATGTCCAAACAAATAACAATCATCTGATACATAATTTAGGTCAACTGAATTTGATAAAAGATTCAATCTGTTAATGGAAGAGAGAATTGGGTATGGCTGAAAATATTCATATTCATTTATTTTTCATAAATATGCAGTTCTGAGTTTAGAACATTTTTTTTTTTTTTTTTTTTTTTAAGATTTTATTTATTTATTCATTTATCCTCCCCTTGCTGCTTGTGCTCACTGGGTCAGCCAACCACGCCACGCAGGCGGGCTTGCCCTCACCAGGAGGCCCCAGAACCGAACCCGGGGCCTCCCATATGGTAAACGGGAGCCCCACTGATTGAGCCACAGCCGCTTCCCTAGAACATTTTGAGTAATGGTATTCAATTAACATTAGAAGAACAGGTTTGGGTGAAGAAGAGTGGAAGAAGAGAGTAAGAGCAGCTATGGAAATATTGATATTGAAATGCTTTTGGTGGAAATGCCTAAAAAGCAGTTGGAAGTGTGATTCTAAAAAAATTTTTTTCCTCTGGAAACATAAATTTTGAAGTCATTGCCAAAGGGGTAGCTGAGGTAAAGAAGATAACTCAGTGAATATGGGTAGCCTTAAAAGAGAAGCCAAGGGATGTTGAACCAACCAAAGATGAGACTGCAGAGCAGACAGAGGTTAGGAGGTATGTAGCAGCCCTTGAGGAAGAAGTCAATAATGTCACACGATAAGGACAAGGAAGGAAAGAATCTTTGGATGTTGCAATTCTAGGCCATGATAACCTTGTAAACACTGTTTCAGTTGAGTGTGGAGACAAGATTGCAGAAGGCTGAGTACTAATTTTAACTTTTACTCAGAATTTGTGTTGTGTTTAGACACAACCAAAGATTCTCTACCTATTATAAATAGTGAATTTACACAGCATATTTTAAAGTCAATAGGAATATATTCCTACAGATTTCTAGAGTGAAGTTATACAAACAATAGCAAGGTACTTCCCTGAGGTGCAAATTGGGACATCTTTTCCCTTAGTATTCCATTCCTAGGAGGCAACTGACTCATGGAAAGATTTATGTCAAGAATATTTACTGCAGCATTACTATAATATGCTCATTGGAAACCACAGAAATGCCCATAAATAAGAGAATGATTAAATGGAATATGATAAAGTATAATTCACATTAGGCAAAACATTTAGTGATATGGGGAAAAGAATAAAATATAACATGTAACTATATATTATCATGTAAAAAAGCATATTACTAAGTATATACGAAATGACTGTCCAATTTTGTTTAACAAAAACAACAAAGAACATACATGCAGAGAAAAGACTGAAAGAAAATATACCAAAATGTAAGAGTAGTTTTCTCTGAGTGGTATACTGTGGTTGGCTTTTATATGTGCTTTTTATATTCTAAATATTTCATAAACATGTATACATTAACAGTAAAAAAAAAATCCAGTAACTCCTAGTTTCGCAAAACCCAAAAGGAGGGGGTAATAAACATAAAACACAAGTTTATTTCTTTAAACACACAAACATACATTCCCTTATTCACAACATGCACATGTGCGTGTGCGTGCACACACACACACACACACACAGAGACACTCCTTCTTTTGGCTTTGAAGAGGTGGAAATATGTTCTATATGGTGTTTATGGAAACAAGACAGACCCAGCCCTATGCTCCTGGGCTTGGTGAGTAAGTGATCCTCATCAGGTTTCAGAACAAGAGGTTAAATAGGTTTGACAATTTTTTAACACTAATGTTGTTTACGTATGCTTTTAGTAGTGCTCAATGCAAAATACACACAATAAGTAAATACTCAGAGTTAGTAAGATAATATCTCTTCAGAAATCCCAACTGATAATTATATTAGACATTTAAATAATGAGGGTCACAGATTCTAACATATCTTAAAAATTCATGACCTGATTTAACCTAAATGAGACATAATAGATTTCATAAAAGGTCCAACTTAGGAAATCATGAAATACCTACCAGTTTTTAAAAAATTGCTTAATGTCTTCATTTATATATATCCAGGAATTATTTTAAGGCTTCATTTAAAGCTTGTGCCCCAGTTCCACCTATCTTTCAGCTAATGACAAACAGGAATCAGATTAATTTATATCTTCATGCTCTTAATTTATGTTATGCTCAACAGGGACGCTCAAAACTTACATAGCTGTATAAATTCTTATTGAATTTATGCATCTAAATGAACAAAGATGCACTGCTGCATGGAACAACGAGATTGAAAGAAAGCAATGGAATAGGGTGCAACCTTCAAAAATAGGTAGACTGTATTTCAAAAAGCTTATAAAATATTCAAAATGAATCGGCGGCATTATTGTGCTATCTCTGGATACAGAATACATTAATAGAGAAGTTTAAAAACATACAATTATCTGTATATTTGTAACACCTGTTATACCATAATGTCCCAAGTTCAAAATAATGAGGCTAGCTCTATGGAAGGATACTATTATATAATTTAGCATGAAATATATTTTATCTGACCCATTTTATGTCTCTCCTGTATAAAATGGAAAGAAGCATTTCAGGAAAATGCATCACAGAGTCACAAAACAGTGCCATGCACCATACAGAAGACACCCCAAGTTCACAAATAGGGAACAATTAGCCCTAACAGTGGTGGTGGTAATGGAGCTGGTGACGATGGTGACTTTATAGTGAGAACTGTGAGTACACTGAGCCTATGCAGAAGTCCCATCTTTTAAAGGTCTGCAAGCATTTAACCAGATGCTCTGTGATACCCTTACAATGATAAGGTGAATTTTAAATGTTGTAAAGCTTTAATATCTCAACATTTCACCTTTTGGGGCTAGGATATACTCCAGTCCTTTTTATAGTAATAAGGTGTCTAAGTTCCAAGATAGGCTGGTAGTTCTGGAAGGCAGGGCTTTTGTGAGATTGGGTAGGTGTGATTCACAGCTCTGGGAAGCAGAACAGAGAAGAATGGAAGTCTGCATCTTGGATAAGAGTGAGCATGAAAGTCAGCTGTTAGATGCAAGATATGTGAGAGAGAACAAACCGAAGGAACAACATCAAGGGAGTTGCTGAGGTACAACACAGTCTGAGGTGAGGTGGACATGTCAGAACATGGGAGATTAGCCAGCAAAATTCTAAAGGAAAGAGGCAAAAAGTTCCCACAGCATGATATGGGGGTGCAATAGGATGAGTGAGTGAGGCACTGATGAAACAAGCCAGGCTTGAGCCAAAAATGGAGACGTTATTTGCTTTAAAAAAGGGGGGGGGGACTTGGTATAGAAATGCATATTAAATATGTACTATTTATGTTACACATACAATTAGAAAACATTACACTATTAACAAAATCCATCAAACACTATACAAATTATTTATTTTAAATTATTTTATTCTAGGGTTTGTTATGATCAAGAAAAGTGTTTTATTCTCTGTGGGTTTCCTAAGTTATATTAGCCCTGGTTTAGGGTAGTATATTCTAAAATATTTTTTGTCTACTAAAATAATTTTATGCTTGGTGTGAGAACTCAGTGAAATAACAGGTATAAATTACTGAAAGGTGGTCATTGAAGGCCTACTAATATATCCTCATTTTTCTTGCAAGAAAATATAAAATCCTAATAAAAAGAAGTGAGAAGATAAAGAAATATAAATCCATTCTCTACTGTTTCTAGTAAGCAAGTAAATATGGCATCTCATTTAATCCTCACAACATATTGAAATAGATTTGATATTTCCACTTTTCAGATAAGAATATTGAAACTCACTTTAATAATCATCAACCTCCCTAAAGAAGGAGATTGGTTTTGGGGGAATTGTTTCAGGGGAGGAGCAGAGTGGAGTTTGCTATACATCATCCCATTTCCTGAGACTCATATACTGAAAGGCTGTTATTTTTTTTTTAAGCAAACTATGATTCCTGAAATGATCCATTCTATGTTCCTGACAATCCATAAAGATAAAACAAATTTCCTAACAAAACTATTCACTGCCTCTGCTCTGGGACATTCATTCTTGATTGAAGTAGAGGTGGGGGCTAGGGGAAGGAATTAACATTAAAGGACCTCTCTGATAACCTTGCCTGAGTTATCTTTATCTTCATTCCCCCAAGTTAACTCCTTTGCTAGTGCCACAAACTCTAGCCTTTAGGTAAATTACTATACTTATTATTCTATATTATTTAAGTCATGTTTGCTCTTTAAGCCCATGTTAGCTGTTCGGTATACACATTGGAAAAGGCTGCCCCAAGCAACTTTACGAATAGAGGACACTGACAATGGAATCCTGGAGAGGCATAAGAAGAACAGGGTTGATCTTGTATAGGATCTAAAGCTGAGAGGCCATATTGTTATGGGGTTCCAGAAACATTTGTGGGAAGTCCTCAGAAAGGGGGTTGAGGCCCTACTGATGAAATGGAGCCTAGTAGAAGCAACATTAATGTTAAAGTGACCTAATCTGTCCTCACTGGCTGGTGATGCCAGAGGACACTGGGTACACTAGCTATTTTGTTACTTTGGAGTTCCTGTTATTTTTCAAACCTTTTTGGATTTCTATAGTTGTATGCCACAACGATTTAGGGTGGAGTTAGTTCAGGGTAGTTCTGGCCCCAATAAAGGGCTGTTCGTTGAAAGCCTGCTCATCATTTGCCTTTTTATTGCTACTAGAACAATCGTAACTAGAATCACTAAATCTACCACTTGAATAAAGTCCCTTCAGAAAGCTTAACAGTAGCAATTACCAAACAGTGCACACCAATGGTTCTTGGCAGGAAATGAGGAACAAGAAGTAAAGAATTACTCCAGGAACAGAAAAATTGGGGGAGAGCTTCGAATAGAAAATATGTAAATTTACAAAATGGGAGGCTCATCAGAACAAACAACTGCTCTCTTGAGAAATGAAAACCAAACAAAGTTTAAGAAAATACTCAGCCTCTTTCAGGAGCACTCCATTCAAAATGAAACCTTAAGCCGCACTGGGAGATAATAACTACACACTTATCTGTATTCTTTGACTCAACCTTCAAAGGTTGAAATGGATGATTTTTTTGCCTTTTCTGATAAAGGTCATATTGATAGAAAGTTCTATTTTTCTGGACTCTTTCCCATTCTCTGGGAAAGATTAATTATCATAATATAAGGAAAGACTGTGAGACATTTATTTCCTTCCATCCCTTCAAACTGATGGCTCAATTCCAATTCTCACTTGTACCAAAATTTTACCTACAGGTGCTGTTCATTCCCTGGCATTGTAATTTGAGTAAAGAAAATGAAATACTTAGCCTGGCCATGTAATTGAGTAACAAAAATGAAATACAGTGGTGCACAGAATTAAGCAAAGCTCATACAATGGGGAGCTTTATTTTAGCTTGATGACTTTTTGAGCAATAAAACAGATTGGGAAAGAGAGAGAAAAAGAGGAGGAAAGTTGGAATTACACAGTCAGAGGTAATAGATCAAAAGGTGAGTGCATAAGGTGTTCCAAGTTCAGTTAACAAACTGGACGTAAATGAATCACTGGGACCAGATGGCATTCACCCAAGAGTTTTGAAGGAACTCAAGAGTGAAATTGCGGAACTGTTGGCCAAACGTGTAAACTGTTGTAAAACTTGCCAGGGGATTGGGAGATTGTTGACGTGATTCTCATCACTAAAAAGGACTCTTGAAAAAAAACCCAGAAACAAGATACAGATCAGCAAGACTGGTTTTCCAGGCAATGAAGATTGAGAGAATCATAAAAAGAGTGAATGTCACTGAACATCCCTGTGTAACTAGCTTACTTGGGTAAAAGCCACATAGTAAGCCGCTTAGTAAGAAGAAATCATTTCACTATGATCCCTTGAATTCTTTGAGGTATTAAGTTATAATTGTGTGGCCAAGAACAGACATAATTTATTTTTTTAAAAGGGCCTTTGACAAGATTTATTTAAAATGGCTGTTTACAAAACACACCTGAGGTAGCATGGGGTTGAGGGAATAGTTCTCTTATATATAGAAAACTAACAAGGATAGAAAACACAGAATATGATTTCTTAAAGGAACACTTTTCTTCATGTATCCTATAGGGGTTGTGAGAAACAGTATTATTTTCATAAATGAATTAGCATGGAAATTTAGAGTAAAAATTTTAAATTAATTTATTTCCCTAAATTCTAGTCAGCAGGGAAATATCAAGCAAAGAGGCAAAAAGTGAGAAATTTTAAAAGGATATTTGAATAGGTAGAAATATTTTGAGTCAATTTTGATATGCACTTCAAAAGTATACTTATAATTTGACTATCAAGCTGGTTCTATGGGTCTCCATAAACAAAAACACTAACAGAACAGAAGATCTCATCAGGTACAATGCCTCAAGCATACCAGAGCATCAGCTGGGGACACAGGGATCTGCACCCAATGCTGGGCAAGGATTAATATATGCCAAGTGCCTCATATTATGCTAGTTGCTATACATGGGTATTGCCATTAATTGTCACAATGACTCAATGAAAGTAGATGGTGTTATAAAACTGGAAATATACTTGATGTTGTCAATAACATATATTTCTAACAAAATGTACAAAATACATTAAACTTATGTGCAAATGTTTTTCAAAACAACATGAATCTTGGCTTAACTTCTTGCTATACTTATTTACTGACCTCATTCATGCATGCTAAGGATAATTTTGTTTCCTATTTCTAGAAAGTGAATATAATGTGTTAAGACTTATTAAAAACCCACTTTTTGGCTGAGATTAAGTTTCTTCTATTACATACATAAAAGAACTAAAGTGAAGAGAAATGGACTTTCTCAATCATACAGCTTTGAAGGAGTAGAACTATGATGAAAACCAATGTCAATTTGACACCAAATTCTGTGTTCTTGATATTAATCTTATTTAAAAAAAAAAAAAAAACTAGGTAGTTTTGCACAAAACAGATTCCTACTTCTAATAGAACTATATCAGCTCTTGCCACTCACTTATCTTGGTCTTCTACTTCTTTATCTTCCAAATAAACATTAGGCATTTCCCAATTTTGCTTCCTCTATGTCAATTCTAAGAGATGAGGATTAAAGAATAAAATAAACAACTAGTTTTGTATCCAATGCCATTATTCACTAAAATAATATAAAAACATATTTATTTTCATTTTCTTTTGCTTTGAGACAGGATGGTAACTCAGAAATTATTCAGTGAGATTTAAAGGTGACAAAATGGAATGCACAAAGATAAAATGTTTGCTTGAGATCACAAGGTCTACACAAGGCAAAGGGGGAATGGAGGAAGGAGGGAAAAAATCAGTGTAGGCTTTTTTCCCTACTGTGGGTCCTTTGCTGAGGACTGGACTGTTCATATGTAGGGGGAGACTCTGCAATACCTAGGAGAGATCATTTGCTATCAGGATGGGAGCTGAATGGTGATACCAGAAGATGTGCAATGCTAGAAGGCTTTGTAGCTCCAGCTCACTCAAAAGAGAGAGACAGAGCACCTTGGGCATTCATGGTTCTTGACACCCCAGAAAGGTCACAGTTTAGAAATAAGAATAGTTCTTAAAGTAAGAGGGACTCCCTTGGATTAAATTCAAAATCAAAGGAGACTGCCCTAACAAATAAATACAAACTTACTCTGATAGACCAAAATTATCTGGCAGCAATTTAAATTTCTGCCAGAATAAAATTTAGCACTCTATAAAGGAAGATGACACAATCACTCACAATACAATAAAAAATTAACAGATATGGGAAGAAACAAGAAAATGTGATATAACATGAAGAGAATAAGTAGTCAATATAAATTGATCCCAACATGATCCAGTGTTGGAATTAGCAGACAAGGACTTTGAAGCAGTACTTTGAAGCACTTATAGGAAAATATAGTTATAATCAATGAACAGATGGGGCACTCTCAGCAGAGCAGTAAAGAAATTATAAAGGAGCAAATGTAATATCAGAAATAAAAAATATATAATGCTAAAAATGTAAAATTCACTGAAAGGACTGAACAATAGACTGAAGATAGAATAGAAGGACTCAATGAACTTGAAGACATACCAATAGAAGTTATCTAATCTGAAGTACAGAGAAGAAAAGAAGATTTAAAAAAATGAACCAAGCTTCAGTGATCTATGGGGAAATATCACATAGTCTAACACACATGGAATTGAAGTCCCAGGAGGGAATTGGTGAAAAATGAACTTACAGAGCCAAGAGCTTATTGAATTCCAAGTGGTATAAATATAGAGAAAACCTCACCTTGGTACATCATAGTCTGACTAGCAAAAAAGCAAATGTAAAGAGAAAAACTTGGAAGCAGCTTGAGAAAAGTGACATATTACACACAAGGGAACAACAATATAAATGATGGGGTTTATATGTATGTAAATGCAATTTATATGACAATAATAGCAGTTTCAGAGTATCAGGTTCTAACATTTTACATGGAATTGTACATCATCAACCCTAAAAAGATATGATGAGTTAGGGATGCATGTTGTAATCCTTAGAGCAACCAATAAAATTAAATGCAAAAAGTATAGCTAATCTAATGGAGGAATTACAATTGAACACAAAAAATGAAATGACAAAATGACAGGACTAATTCCAAACACATCAATAAATACTTTAAATGTAAATGGACTAAATAATTTAAAGACAAAGATTGCCAGACTGGATAAAACAGCAATCCAATTGTATGTTGAATACAAGAGGTAATTTTAAAATATAAAGGCAATTTGAAAGTAAAAGGACGGAAAAAGACATACTATGTAAACAGTAAATATAAGAATACTATTAACATGAGATAAAATAGACTTCAAGACAAAGAGTGCTACCAGAGATATAACAAGGGATGTTTTGTATTGATAGAAGGGTGAATTTATCACAATTATACATTTGTATGCACCTAATGTCACAATTTAATGTCTTCAAAATGGATAGAACATCACACCTGTGATGTTTTTATTCAACCTTTGATTCATAAGTATTATATTATTGCCAGTGGTTCAAGAATCCCCAAAAGAATTATAAACAGGGCTGAGCTAAGGCTTAAAGAAAATTGTGAAGTAGACAAATTCTGTTTCAACTCCATCAGGATTCTTCATTCTATGGCATCTCTTAGGTTCCCAGCCACTATTCAATCATGTAAATAAGAAGTTCTATTTCACAACACCCCTCTTACTCTCAGAGAAGAGAAGAGAATTGTAACAGGGACTTTTGGAGGCAATACCGTTGTAGTTGTTATTTAATAAAGGATTAAATCTAATGATGAGTATTTTGGGCCAGAACAGAAAAGTGGACTAGTCTATGGAACGCCAGTGAAGATGATATTGGAAAGAGGTGGGGCACTTCCTATTGCTCCCCACAGACTCTAGGTGCTTATAAATATGGAGGAATTCTTTAAAATTTTGCCTTGTAAAATATAAATATTGGTAATATATAAAATCTGTTAAATATAAATGTTTACCTGGAAATCAAGATTCTTTGTTTATTATCTTGTCCCAGTTATGAATTTACTTCATTATTAACCTGGAGCTAGAAGGTAAGTGAAACATAAAAGCATTAAAAAAAAAAAAAAAAAAAAATGTTCTTATGGCTGACATGTAATTTCTTCCACAAATTGGAGTTTTCATAGTTTGTAAAAATGTCAATTCCAAGATTTTCATACTAGAGTTCCACTTTTCCAACCTCTGCTCTCTCTACCTGTACACATATAGGCACACATAGCTCATTCAAGGCTGGTTGGTGCCTTTATATGCTCACTGCTTGCCCATGCCCAAGCATATACAAATTATCACTCAGCTTCTCACTTTCCACCTAGAATTTTCTCTAACTTTTATTCCTCTAGTTTTCATCTTATTGGTTTAAAGCCTGTTTTTCAGTCACAACCTCGGACCATCTTTGAACAAGGACACAGCATCAGTGAAGATTACTGCCTCTCAGACTGCCAGTTTAACAGATTTTTATAACAAAGTGACAACTTTCCTATTCCTATTCAAGCTTCAGAGATAAAGTGGCCCAGTTCAGTTTCTATACTTCTATGGCTCTGGGACAAAGTAATACACACATATGCACACATTCACCACATAGTATTGTGGCAGATATATTGTTTTTGTTACTAACAGAAAGCTAAATCTCATAGAAAAAGTATAGAAGCATTAAAGTAGCACTTAAAAGCACAATTATATATAGTAAAGTGTCTGGAAAATGCACTCTAACAAAAGACATGAATTTTATTATTTTTTAAACTCAGGCAAATTTGGATTCTATATTGAATATGCAGAGATATGAGGTCACAGTTCCAAAATACTAATGAGAAAAGGCTACTTCAAAACCCCAGGTTTACTGCAAAACTTTAATAAATGACCACAATATATTTCTATAAATAACCCAAATATCATCAGAATATTCTACCCCCACCAAACCCACCTTAATGTTTTTCTGGTACTTGTTTGGTCCTGTGCCCAACAGATTTTTCTTTTATTTCTTCATTAACATTTTTAGGCAATGCCAAGCATTTGTGAGATGACTTCTTGGGGTTAAGAGAATGAATGGGAAAGATTAGAAACAGGGGTTTCAGCAGGATGTGGGAGAGGTAAAATTTCTTAACCGAAAACTTGAGTGGAAAAATGAATTTGGTTCCTTGGTTTGTTGCTTTTTTTCATGAAAAGCTAACTGAATGAAAGTGGAGTAAATCCACGTCCCTAGCCTTATGATGACCATACCATTTTTATTATAAATGGATAAATGTATACTTTTTGTTCTCAAGTTGTTGCTATTCTTTTCTTAGTAATTCAGATATCATTTACTAAAGACGTTTTATCAAACAAGGAAGAAAATAGGAAAAACTTCCCCTTGTTAATAATAGTGACCATATTTAATGCTACAACTTAATAATAATTAACAATATAATGATATTTAATAAGTGACTAAAACTTATATAGTACTTGATATATGCCATTACTTTTATAAGTGCTCTATATATACTTATTTATTTTATCCTCACAAAAAATCCAAAGATGTAGGTACTTTAAGTATTCCCATTTTTACAGATTAAGAAATTGAGGCTTTGAGAAGTTAAGTAACCTAATCAAGGTTGCACGGCTAGTAAACTATGGAGTTGGAATTTGAATCAGGCACTCCAGCTCCAGAATCCACCTTCCTAACCCCTGTGTTTTACTGCTTCTCTTACAGCTTTTCTCAAAATTTAATGTGCACAGGAATCATCTTAGGATTTTGTTAAAAATGCAGATTCTGATTCAGCAGACCTGGCGTGAGGCCTTAGATTCTGCATGTTTAACAAGTTCTCAGGAGATGCTGGTCTTCCAGCTACACTTTGAATAAAATATTACAATGCTCAAGCTTTATTACTGTCTGTCCAGGAAATGTACCTATCTATTACTTATGTAAATGTATGTATGTATGTAAGTATGTATACATGTATCTATCTATCTACCTGTCTATTGGAGGGCAGCTATGGGTGATGAGAGAAAAGATGTACACAGAAATTAAAACATGCATGTAAAAATGTAACCATGCATATAACACCTTAAAAATTCTACAGAGGATGGGGTTTCATTATGAAATCGACTTAATACAATCATAAAATACCTTAGATATCTGAATTATGTGCTAATTTTAAAAGTTAAGTAATATTCCAGGAAGCTCATTAAAAATACATAAAAACACTCCTACATTTCTGAATATATTTATTTTTTAAGTTTTTACTGTAAGCGATTTCTTCTCATGAAATCCATAAGTTCCTTGCATTTTTCACCTTATGGTGAGCATAATAGCATCCTTTAAACATTTATAGGGGGCAAATTTTGCAGATAAGGCTGGAAATGGAGAAAAAGGAAATTTTTAAACTTTCTGAAACACTTATGAAAAGGGAAGCCTAAGAGCAGGCATGGACATGCCTTCACAGTGTTTCACTGTGTCTATTTCCTGAGATTCTCTCCAACAGGCCACCAATCTTTTTAAAAAAAAAAACTATTAAATTTGTTTAGTAAAGACAATTTCGATCATACAAAACAACAGTTTACAACAATCTGAGTGCTGATATGCCATCACTCTGAGCTCTTCCTCCTGCCCAGAGAAGATCATGGGTGTCCCTTACCATCCTGCCCCTGAAGGAGATGAAAGCTGAAGTATTACTACCATCCCGTCCCTCAAGGGGAAGTTGCGTCATGGAGGGACAATGCACAAAGGACCTCCCCCCATGAGGAAGGACCCATTCTTCCCTCACTGGCCTGGACTCACTAAACTGAGTTGGTTTCAGGGGTGGTGGTGGTGGTGGTGGTGAAGGGGCTAATGAGAAAGGGACAAAGTCAGGGCATCTTTGGTGAGAAGACCCCCCTCCACTAGGCCACACAATGGAAATTTGAAAGGGGACCACAAATGCCCCCAGAGCCTCGGACAGACCCAGGAAAGGCAGAGGTTTTGTGTTGCCATTAATTGTCCAGGCTCACCTGGCACTGGTAACAGTTCATACCTCAGTGAGGGTGGCTTTCCAACCAGGATCACTGAGCTAAGTTCCTTCTCAAGTCCAACAGGAGAGGTTACTAGGGAAAAGCAAAGTCAGAAATCCCTGGAGAGAAAATTCCATTAAGTCCAACATGCTGGATTCACTACTGAGCATCTGATATTATTTCTAATTCACCTCAAAGGGTCAGGAATCCAGAATCACAGCTTCTCTGTGAGCTGAATTTCTCCCTGGAATCAGTGATGTGACATATACAGGCTTTTTTGTTTTGTTTTGTTTTAGCAAAAGAAAACACCTATTTAATTTATGAATACCTCTATTACACTCCCTGCTGATTCAATGAACTTTTGATTAGCCTCCATGATTACTAACTTCATTTAGGAGAATATGTACATGAGTGGTTTCATAATTATTTGAGACACTTGCAAATAGGAGGACTTTCAAAAGACACTTGCAAATAGAAGGTGTGAAGGCAGATCACAGTTTGCCTGTTTTCTTTTGACTTTCTTTAGATGCTAATAACTGCTAATTAGTGAGAGGGAGGAAAGCTATGGTAACTCACTTAAAAATTTTAATATGATTATAGTTTGGAAGCAGATTGTTCCTTCTCATAGGCTAAGTGAAGGCAGTTCTAATAATTTATGAACAATTTTATTGACTCTGTAAATCTTAACAGTTTTAAATGTAGGTATTTAGCCAGACATATTTTCCAAGTTACTTCAGCAACTGGTCAGTCAAGACAAGGGAAAAAAAAAAATCTTGGAAGTAAAAAAAAAAAAATGGCAGATGGTAGATGGTAAAGGGAATCCCAAACTCAATGGTAAATGCAGGCCCCATGATCCTGACAACATAAGCACATAGTTCGCATTGTATTCTTACTTCAAATGTTAAGTACATGTCTAGCATTTTTGTAATTTTAAATCTGATTATTTGAGTATATGTACTCACATTCCTAGACAAACTCACAGTATTTATTGCTTTGGAAGGTGTATGTGGAATATATACTTAGGTAAAAGCTAGAACCCATAGGAAATTATCAAATATTCCAAAAATAGATGTTTGGCACCATACAGATAAAATATTTAGATAGCTAAGTGAGCTTTTACATTTTTCACAGATTGTAGCCAATTTCCAAGAATCATTAAATCAGAATTATCCCAATTCTTTAGAGTTCAAGTTCCCAATTTAAGGGAAAAATCAGTGAAATGAAATTGATTAAAAAATCAGGTTACTGATTAATACTTCATATAAGACAGTAGATTTAAATATTAAATTATTAACTTATTAAAATGTAAATATTAATTTATCTTTATCTGATGCTTAGCAAATTTGGTAAATCCAGCTATATACTCTGTGCATTAGTAGGAAAAAAAAGTCAGGTAAAACTAACTTTATTCCTTTGCCAAAAACAATTTGTAGTTGGTCTCACAAAAACAGAAGCATGACAAAATTGAAATTAATGGATGTTATTACTCTTCTGATATTTGGATTGTAATAACTGTAAGTTTGTACAATTAAACATTTTTCAAATTCTAATTCTAATTATGCTCAAATACCAGCAGCAAATAAATTCCTGATACATTTTATACCTAGTCAGTGAAACCCAGGGAAAGAACGCTTATAATCCATGGTTCCCAAGAATAAATGCTTGATGTGATTTCTTTGAATGTCCTAAAATACATGTTTATTCTTTTTGATTTGTGTGATAATTATGATTTTCTGACCTCTTTTGAAATAAGAAATATTAGTATTTTGGATCTAATTAATATATTTAGTAATCAATTACCTTTGGTGCAACTGCTGCATATTCCTCAAATTATAAAGATTTAGTGTCTAAATTGAGACAATCTACCATCTTTATTCCAACTCTTTCCTGTTTAGTCTGTTGACCACCTATTGATATTTTCTGTATTGTACCATATAGGCTAAAATAGGATGAAATAAGATGGACTGAAAATTTAGCTGATGTTACGAAGTAAAATAATGACTATCCTATTTAATATGCACATACAAAATACTCATCTCCATTATTAATGGTAGCAAGGATAGGGTAAGTATGAACATGGTATGACAAACATTTAATAGTCAAGTAATGTTAAACTTTCCTGAGGACTTTTAACTCTATTCCCAAGACCTTACCAAGTATAACTAGTTATGTAATTAAGCAACCTGGTTTGTGCTTTATTTGCTTGCAATACCAAAGTTCACTCTTTGGTACACAGCATAAAGGTCCAAATTTACCAAAAAGACCAAAGTTTTTCTCTCTCATAAATGCATCACATATCAAGCTTAAAAAGGGGTGACTTTAGCTCATCCCCCCCATATTATCTCTTTCCTCCCACGTACCAGATTTAGTGGAATTCAGAGTAGAGCAATGAATGGGTTATTCTAGAACAGTATCAATAAAGACAGTTGGCTATAAAAGGGTAACAGCATAAGATACTGGAGATGTAGAAAAATTTGGGAAATGAATGGAAGGACAGATATATCAACTCTTGCAGAAGGAGGAAGAAATAAAGATAAGGAAAGACAAGTGAAAAGACTTTCCGAGCAAAATGAAAATGTAAGGATAACTGGCTGAAAACCTATCCGTCCCATAAAGGAGGAGCTGACTGGCATTATGACTCTCACTAATTCCCTAATGGTCTCTCCCTCCTATGCCCCAACAAGAACCTGGCTAAGACCTAAACTCATTCACCAAATGCCTCAAAAGTTTTAGAATTTGGCTTCTGCAGGCTAACTAACTTGGGTTTTCACCCTGGTTCTGCTACATGCTACCTGTGTAATCTTAGATAATTTATTTCACCTTTTTATGTTTCAGTTTCCTCATCTATAACTGAGATAATTAAAGCACTTAATAAGGAGGAACTGTCGTGAAAATTAAAATGAGATGTGTTAAGAGGACTTAGCATAGTTTCTGGCTTATAATAAGTGCTCAATAAATGTCAGCTAGTATTATTGTGTTCTTCATCTAATAGAAACACTTTAAGAAGTGTTACTCCCCACCTTGAAATATTAGTGGCATAGTGAATAAGTCTGAAATTCAAGCTGTTCATGTCACCATTAGCTCCTCTGAAGGACAATGCTTTCCTTTCCGGAGGACCAAAGATGTTTCAGTTGTACCTGCATCTCTCCAGTGAATAGCTCTCTGCCAGTTTCCCCACAATTTCCTTTTAGTCAACTTCCAGCTGAGGCTACCCTGGTACATTCTGTGCTACATTTAAAACTCAATAAGCCAAGAAAACAAAATACACACAAATGGGCTGAGAACTGCAAGCAGAAGCAACTGGAACCCACATGCCATAGGGCACAAAAGCTGCAGACCCCACCTTGTTCTAAAATTATGCCTGAGGTACCAAAGAACCTCCAAGAAACATTTATGCTTCAGTCATGAAGCACCCAGCACTCACACACATCCTCAGATACTTTAGATGCATTTGTTTCAAACACAAGATTTAAAATCTGGAGCCCAGTAAACAAATGGCTCTTTGCTAATGGCAAAATAAACAGATTTCTACTGGAAAGGGGACTTTTTTCTGAATCTCTCTGCTGGTAGGAGAGCATTTACTTCTTCCTTGCCTAAAAACACATCCAGGTTGATAAGTCCAACTGACAGACGTAAACATATTTTCCTCAAGGGTTTTGCACATTCTCAAAGCAGAGGACAAGGTGAAATGGGAAGCAGAGAAATGCTATTTTGAACAAGGTCCTTCACATAAGCAGGTCCCCAAGATTTTTTTCAGGAAAAGATTCTGGGGTGAACTCATCAGTCTTTTTAATCCTAGAGGCTTCCTGTTCTTAAAATGATACAGGTGAAAAACGCTGGCTCAGAATCATGTTTATGTTTATACAACAGGGTGGGACTGGTAAAGGGCCTGCCTTGCTTAATAAGCCCACTTAGTGTTGGAGAGAAACACTGCTTTAGAAATGAGTTCCTTTTTGTAGGTTCCTGCCAGTGAGACAATAGTAACCCAATTAAACAATGCCTGAGAAAGCCAAGAGCAATGAAGTGAAAACCAATGAAGTGAAAGTCACTTGGATCATTCCTGGCAGACGCTGCCAAATAAGTCATGGCATTTTAATAAGTTGAAGACCCATCTTCAACTCTCAATTCTACCTGGAGCCATCACTCGCAAGTGATCTGAGAGGTTTATGAAATTTGAAGAGTTCGAGGCTCTCTCTATGTTCTGTAACAGAGGGGTGGACATGGCATTCAGTTACCTGCTGTGATTTTGGTGTGGTACAGGCATACAAAGATATCGGCATCTCTCTCCAGGTTGATCTGTGCCAAAAGCACAGTGGAATCAGAATGAATAGGATTACTCAGGAAGGGTATTAGAATGAGCAAGAGAACCTTATTCTTCAAATCAAGCTTTCATGTTTATGGCAAAGAACAAACAAAAACCCAAAAAACAAAACAAAAAGACAAAAATGTTTTCTGCCTATCCTACTTTTAAATGCTTCCATAATTAGCTTTCACTATTTGGTTTTTCCTGGTTGACCCCATCGCAGCACAGGTTACTCAGTGCATTTGGTCTATCATACTTCTCTCCCCACGGCCATGCCCAGATGCAACACCTCTGTATAAGCCTAGCACACTACCCTAATACATCACACCTCATAGCTCCCAGCCCCATCCCCTGGCTGTCATATCTTCAGATGCCATTCAGATGCCCTTGTAAGCCCAGACAGTAAATATTCCCTTTCAAGGCATGCCTGAGCATTTAGACTGTTCTGTAACAGAGGGGTGGACATGGCATTCAGTTACCTGCTGTGATTTTGGTGTGGTACAGGCATACAAAGATATCAGCATCTCTCTCCAGGTTGATCTGTGCCAAAAGCACAGTGGAATCAGAATGAATAGGATTACTCAGGAAGGGTATTAGAATGAGCAAGAGAACCTTATTCTTCAAAAATTGAAATCTAGTGGTTGCCATAGGTTCTGAGGGGAGGGGGAGGGAAGAATGGGTGGAACACAGGGCATTTTTGGGGCATTGGAATTGTTCTACATGATCTTGCAATGACAGATACAGGCCATTATACATGTTATCAGAACATATAAAAGTATATGGTGCAAAAACTAAACCATAATGTAAACCATTGACCATGGTTAGCAGGAATGCTTCGTAGTTGCCCATCAATTGTAACAAATGTACCATACTCATGTAGGATTTTATTGATAGGGGAAGATATGGGGGGAGGAAAAAGAGGGGTATATGGGAATCCCCTATATTTTCTATGTGACTTTTCTGTAACCTAAAGCTTTTTGGAAAATAAAGTGGAAAAAAAAAAAAAAAAAGACACCGGGGGAACATACAGAAGAAATTGTCAATAAACATAAAAGATAATAGGTCTCATGGTGATGAAAGGCACAACGCAAAAAGATTTATTTAATTTGTATTTATTTATTACTATTATTATTTTGTGGGCATTATTTTTGGGGAGAGTGTGGATTGCAGAAGGGTTGCAGCTGTGGCAGGGGAGGATCACTGGTGCGGGGTACTGGTGGTAGGGGGATGTGTGGGAGGGGTGCACCTGCAGCATGCCTCTATGGAATATGAATGTGTTCATATGGCCATGGGCTGTTGTCTCAGTGGGTGGAGATGCACAGAATGACTGATGGAATATTGAATCCCCATCCTGGGGAGTCCTTATACATTCTCTCCTAGAATGGCAAGAATCTTTAGAGTACATGGGCCGTGCCTAGCAAAGGAGGACAGACCAATGCACCAGGCCCTTGATATTGATGCTTGTACTTATGAACCTTGTTCTTATGAAATTGAAACTTAGCCTAGTAATATATATCACTTAAGAGTTACCTCCTGAAAGCCTCCTTGTTGCTCTAATGTGGCCTCTAAGCCAAACTCAGTATATAAACATACTACCTTCCCCCCCGAGTGGGACATGACTCCTGGGATGAGCCTCCCTGGCACTGAGGGATTATTACCAAGCACCAATTAGTGATGCATTTGGAAAAAGACCTTGACCAAAAGGGAGAAATATTAAATACAAATTAGTGATTTATGGCTAGGAGATTTCAAAGTGAGTCGGGAGGTCATTCCAGAGGTTACACTTATGCACATCTCAGCAGGATCTCACTGACTGCCACAGTAAACAGAACGTCAAACAGTGGGGCTCCTGAGATCTCTAGAGACATCTAGAAACTATAAGCAGGGCAGACAATCTCAGTAATTCAGCACCCTGTCAGTGGGCCTTACTTTGGAATTTATGCTCCCAATGTAACAGAGTTAGATTCATTTATAATTTTCCTACACATGGCTCTTCTGCCCCTTTTATTTGAACCAATAATTAGCACTATATCCATTAAATATATGTCCCAGAGACCTAAATCTTCCAGCTGTTCATATGCTGGTTGAGCTCTGAATCTCAGTAGAGTTGCAGCCAACACCTACTCTCCAGTTCCTCGAACTCATCCAGGACAACTAATAAAAGGAAGGTGATGGACAATGCCCATCCCCAAGAAACAGAGTATCTACAACTGCAAGAAAGACAGTTCCATCCATCTGCCCCATGGGATCTAAGTCTCCTCTCAATAGGAAGCAGAATAGGCATCACCATGCCAAAATCCTCAAGATTGAGAAATGAACAAACATAAGGTGGGATTGCAACTATAGACTAAAGTAGACTTATTGCTCTAGTAATGGAAGAACTTGTAACATTGATATAAAAATAGTCATCACCAGAGGTTCTGCGAGCAGGGACAGGGAAGAACAGGTGTAAAATGGGGCATTTTGAAGAAATTGGAATTGTTCTGCATAATATTGCAATAACAGATATAGGCCATGATACACTTTGTCAAAATCTATGATTGTGTGGTGCAAAGTGTAAACCATAATGTAAACTATAGAACATGCTTAGTAGCAATGCTTCAATATGTGTTCGTCAATTGTAACAAATGTACCATATTAATGAAAGATGTTGTTAATGGGGGAAAGTGTAGGAGGGGGAGAGGGTGGGGTATATGGGTATACCCTATATTTTTGATGTTAAGATTTATGTAATCTAAAATTCCACAACGCCGTCCACTCCTGCTTCCTCCAGTCCGAGACCTCGCCTCCAAAACTTCGTTCGCCCTAAGCCCCACCACTATAGCCGCGGCTCTCCAAAACTAAGCAGCCACTCACCTGTTCCATCACCCTTAGTCCGGGCTCCTTTCCAATGCTACTAACTCATAATAAGGTAAGGCAGGCTAAAGTCTGGCCAACAAACATAGCTGCATTGTTTCTGCCCTCCATAAATAACAACATCCTCCAGCCCTCCCCGCCTTTAAGCAGCTGAGTGCGAGGCAAAGCACTGCAAGAGACGGTTAAAAGTGAGTACAGCCTAACTGTTCTCTGAGAAGCACGCCTCATTAGCACAAGGGCTCGTTCTAACTGAGCAGAATGCTCAATAAAACATTGGGCTGGCCAGCCAATGACGGGCAACTGGACTGACCCATCAATCAACCTAAGACAGGGACATGGCCTTCTGCTGCCATGTTTCCCAATGACGGGTAAGACTGATAGGGTACAGCCCCGACCTAAGACAGGCACAGACCCTCCTTCGCAAATAGCACATTTGCAGATACGAGCACCCTTCCACAATGAGGCCTCTACTTCCCTCAGCTAGCTATACAATATAAGGCTCAAATAAAACAAAAAGGAGGAGATGTTGGAGGCAGCCAGAAAAATGCGAAGCTAAATGGCCGATTAACAACTAAAAACTAGCCTGATCCTATATTTAGCCTTCTTTGAAAAAATAACTTACCCTGTTCCCGCGCCTGTGAAACTTTCCCGCGCCCGCGAAACCTTCCCGCCTTCCGCAAATAACAAACCCTCCTTAGCAACCAACCGTGCCCAATCCCCGCCTAACACGTACTCCCTCCTCTTCCACGCCCTGCCTCTTACTCCACCCCTTACCTAGTTTATAAAAGGAGGTGCACTTGCTCAATAAAGGACCCCCCCTGCATACTCAAAAAATAAAAAAATAAATAAAAAAATAAAAAAATTCCTTTAAAAATAAAGAAAAATAAATAATGAGCAAGAGCCCAGAAGATCTAGAAAAACTTCTTGTCATATGGAAACCATGTAGCCTGCTCCTGATAGCAACAGGAATGCTATTGCTTTGTGCCAGTGAGAACATTCAGAGTGCTCACCATGTGTGAGGAATCTACAAAGTATTATGGCTGCCTTGCAGCAGCTTCTTCTCAGTGGCCTTGTTTCTGCAATGCCTCGGTCAGAGTCAAGGCAGAGTACAGATCAGCAGAGGCTCTACTGAATGCACAATACACTTCTTTCAATATGTAAGGTCTTTCCTTTTTACTTCCTACAAATTGACCCACAAAAGCATTCTGGAATTTGGGGCAAAAATCATGCAAAAGGAACTTGTACTTTGTGACATTTTTTCTCCCAGGGAGAACAGATTCTAAATAGAAACTGCCTGTACAAAGCTGGGCAAAGATGTTTCTCTGAAAAGACAGTTTGAAAATAAAGTTTTCTTTCCATTCAAATATAGGAAATGTGCCCTGGTATTTCATTCACCTTTTCTCCTAGTTAGCGCACATAATAGGTATATGAAGAGACAAAACCAGCACAAAGGCAGTGACAATGGAGCCAGTTGCATCAGGGTAAACTCTTATTACAAGAGATGACTAGAATACGAAGACGTTTTTAAAAGGTAAGGGCATGTCATGTTCACTGAGGATTTTCTTAGCATTTGTTTCTGTGTTCCCAAGTGACATATCATGGTCCATAGCATTTACTATGAAGCCAACAAAAGGTCAGTGGTAAAGGTTTATAATTTAATATACAGGTAGAAAAATTCTCCAAATAAAAGTTTTAGAAATGGTAACTTCAGCTTCCACTATCATTGGCCATATCTAATGAAAATTCTTCTCCATAATTCCCGCAAAGTTTCAGGTGAAGTAATAAAATGTCAAAAATGACTCAGGGGCAACATAGAAACTAATAGTTTTGTTATTAGTTGCTGTTTATGTCACATGTAATATTACCTTTCGTTCTTGGTGGCAGTGTACACATGATGCTGCTTTAAGACACAAGGCAAGGTGTAAACTGGTGAGAGCACAGAACTATATAACAGTTTCTGAGACTATGACACGTGTAATATATTCTTTATTCTGAAAGAATATGCACAGGGCCCTTTTCTAAAAGCATGAGCTCTTCACGAAAAGTGAATTATGTTATTAATTTTTTAAAAAAGTCCTGTATGAACCATTACGCGACCTGGGAACATGTAAAAAAAGAGTTATCACATGAATTTATTTTTTGTGACTAGTTTATCTTTTAAACATTCTATATCATATTTAAAATCAGTTCCTCAAACTTAACAGGTTAAATATTGGTATGGGTTTCCTGGCTAAATCATAATGTCTGCCAGGACACTATTACCAAATAACTTTGCTAAAATATAGGCAGAAACGAGCTCTGACCTTTGGCCCTTGCAGGCTGCATTCCCTCTGGGAGTGTGCTGTTCCACGGAGGGTGTGCTAGAACTGGGGCCAAAGTCATGAAAACCCTGGGGCTGTCCTCCTTCTGAGTCTGTATTCCCTCCAATCCTGTGCTTGGTCTTCAGGTTCTCTTTAAGGAACCAGAGCCAAGGAGCAGCTGGTACTGTTTACTCGCTTACTGCACCTGTAGTTCTGCTTTGCAAGGCATAGAAATGGATTTCCTCCACAAAACATGCATTTCTAGAGCCTGGAATTTGCCCCATCATTCATGGGTGCACAATACATCAAGAGCAGGAAATGGGGAAATGGCATCATTAGTGGGCTTTAGGCTCTTCTCTTTTGCTTGCCTTTAAAATTAATCTCTTTCCGTTCACTACACCATGATGAAAATATCTTCCTTAGAAGATGAATTAACTGAAAAGTGCATTGACAAAATAAGATTTATGACATAACCACCTTGATCCCTCTTCCTGATGAACCTAAAGAGGAGCTGCAGGCGGCAACTGTACAATCCAGGTTACCCAATTTATGTCAAGAATGATTTCAGAGCCTGCCATTCGAGACCCCCACCTACAAGTGTAAGCAGCCTGTCCATTAGCACTGACTTTAGAAAAATGGTCTGTTTGAATTTTTCATTCCCTGGGATGTACCCATTTCCTGATAATTTTAAGAACTTAAGCTAGAAAGTTACCCAAGTCAATTATTATTTTAAGAATAACTTATTGAGCACTGAGAGTACTTAATTCTGAGGACTGTGGAAGCAAGAATGCTCCCTGACTTCAAGGAGTTTATATTCAAGCTAGAAAGTTAGTGCATAGAGTAATTTAAGGTAAGTGCCTATTTGTATAATAATAGTTTTATATGCTGTAGGATATGAGGGGAGAGAGAACGATGTGACTAAATGGTTTGAAAAGCCATGAAAGAAGTGGGACAGGACCTTGTACAGGATTTGGAGAGGTGTAGAGGAGGATATGGTCCTCTGAGGAGAAAGCTTAGGATGAGTAAGTTATGGAGGGCCCCACCCACAGCACATAACACATCACCACGCAAATACTCGGTGCTCAGTAAATACTTGTCGCGCCAAACTGAAATTAAAGCAGACTTTATGTCTAAATGTCCATGTTTTAATACCTCTGAAATATAACCCCAAGTGTTTCTCACTGCTCATTAAGAAACTTCCAACTGAATTGCTTGCATATTCTCAAACTGACTCTCACCAGGATAAACTCATCATTTCCCATCAAAGCACCTTCTTAAGGTTTTCTCTTGCTGGTTTTGACATAATCTCTAGAGTTGCTCAGTCCAATAGTCACAAGTGGCTATTGGGCACTTAAAAGGTGTCTAGTGCCACAAGTTAAAAGATACTATTTTGGGTATGCTAGGTTAAATAAATATTATTATTTAATTAATTTCACCTGTTTATTTTTGCTTTTTTTTTAAGTAGAAAATTTTAAATTACATACATGGTTTCCATCATATTTCTATTGGATGATGCCGCCCTGAGCTGTGACCACCTGGATTAATATCCAGTTATTCCTAAAGATAAGGCCTGATCATATCATAATTTATCTCTTGTTGATTCTATAATTCTGTGATTTATTTATTCATTCATACAATAATGGTTGACTAAGAGACTACCATGTGCCAGGCCCAGGGCTGGGGACTGGGGTTGCAGAGATTAAAGATGAGTGTATGCCCTTGAGAAGCAGACGAGTAAAAACCAAAGATGACACCATGCGACAAATCCTTAAAGAGGACACCATGGAATCCAGGAGAAGAGCCACTAACCTCGCTTTGATGGGGTTGAGAGACGGTCTTTTGTAGAAGGTGTCTTTGAGTGGTCTTTCAAATGATAAAAAGAGGGCTAGAGAAGGGCTTGTGAACTTCTGTCAGAAAGTATGCAGACATAAAATTATGGCATATTACAGGAATTAAAATTTATTTGATATACCTGAATCATTAGGTTCAAAGTGGAAAACAAGAGGAGTTAAGGTTGGAGAGGAAGGAGAAACTCTCTCAGAAAGGCCTTTAAAGGAATTTAGAATTGATGATGAAAACAAATAAGAGATGCTGAAAGATTTAACCAGAGAGTGATAGGATCAGATCTGCATTTTTGAAAGATCACTCTTTCATAAAGGTGGAAGATGGATTGGAGCGGAGATAGACTGGAGTCAGAAGGACCAATTATGTAGCCATAGTAATATTAGTAAACACCTAAATAGCACTTTCTATGGGTCATTCAGGTTTTGTTCTAAATCTTTGCTATATTAACTCACTTAATCTTCATAACAACCATATGAGGTAGGTGCTTTTGTTTTCCCCATTTTACAAATGAGGAAACCACACCAGGCAGAGGTCACACAACTGGTGAGGAGTGTGTCATATTTGAACTCAGGCAGTCTGGCTCCCACCCACCATACTTAAACTGCAGTAATTCAAATGAGAAACCATGAGGGCCAGAACTAAGCAAGAGGCAGTGGTTTAGAGAAGGAGGAATGAAAATATACCATGAAGGCAAAATTAATGCATCACAGTAACCAAGTTCTTGTGCGGGCTAAGGCAAAAGGCGATAGAGTCAATTCACCAAACAAAATGGTAAACACAAAGGAGAAGTATATGCAGAGGGGAAAAGATGAGTTTGACAATCAAGTTTAAGGTGCCTGAGACATCCAACAATAAGCATTTAGTAGGCAGCTGGATATTTCTACTCAAGGGAGATATTTAGGCCAAATGTATAAATTCTTGCTCATTAGACTTCCCTTTTGCCTTCTGTATCACAAAGGAGCATCACTGTTGAGTTAAACATAGTCCCTGACTTCAAGATTCAAGATCCTGCACAATCTGGTCCCAAGTTGTCTTCAAAGTTCTTTCTACCTCTCGGTTTAACACGCACTTTGCTCCAGCCAAACCGAATTACATACATAACAGTGACATTAGTTGCAGTCTCTATTCACCTTGGGATCAAGATTAAAGGGATCTGAATTAGTGTGCCAAAAAATGTGGAAGCTAAAGCTTTCCCCAAGAGTTATAAGAATTTGAGGTGGGATAAGGAGTAGAGAAAGGAGTTTCATTCTCAGAACCACTTCAATTATTAAGAACCTTCAATTGCCATAGCTACAAACAAAGCTCTGCAAGCCATGAACAGACGGCAACAGCAATTACTTGAGTGGAGTCACAATGGATTTATATGCACAATTAGGGCTTTTGGTTACTGTGATGAGTTTACAGCTCCTCTTACCTTCCTGCTAATATGATCTGTCTTTTACAATTAGTTGACTTAGACAAGGAATTCAGCCCTCTTCCTTAATTTCAAGGAAAACAACAAAAACCAAAACACAACAAATCAAACAAACAAACAAACAAACAAAATTACTGCAACCAAAAAACCCCAACCCACACAAGAAATGTTGGAGAGATGGAAGGACTTACAATGTAGGAATGAAATAATAAACATTTTATATTAGCTGTTCCTGTTGCAGAAAGTCCCTCAGTTTCATCTACAGCCTCAAATCTTTTTCATTCTCTTCTCCCTCCTCTCTCTTCATTCTCTCAGCAGCAAACCCCAATTGTCCTATTTCCTTAAGAAAATTAATTCAGCACTCTCCAACCCCAACCACTTTGGCAGCTTTAGGGCCCCCCCTCTGCACAGTATGTCCCCATCAAGAGGAAAAGGGATCCGCCTTCCTTGGAAGGCAGGTGTTACTGTGTTCCTTTTTAAAGTAAAACTCTTCTTCCAAAGTCTCCACCTTTATTCAGGCTTGTTTTCCAGTCCTTGTTAAAATCCTAACCAATTCAAGGCTCTTCTGGATGCCAGCAAGCAGGACTCCAGTTCACCTTCTCCATCTCAACACACTCTCTGCCCCGCAGTTCTCACACCACTGAAGACACGTCTCCCCCTCTGTGGTGAAGTTATTGTGCCTATGCCTCCTGATTGATGGGGATTCATTTGAGGGTAGGTTCTACATCTGTCATCCTCTTGGTACAAATTGGTTAAACTGAGCCCTGAATCAGTACACATGGAAAGATTTAATAAAAAATCTAATATCCTCTTGTTTCATTTTAGATAATCTTAAAAGGTGATCCCTAGAATGACCTTGTTTGGAAATGAAAACAGTGAATCAATAATTTTCCTGTAATTATATATCTGAAATCCCATCTACACCCTGGATTTCAGATTTGCATGGGAAACAGATTGTGCTTTGCCGCTGCATTTACCCAGCGGATTTGCTAATAATTTAGGAAGTTTGGCAAATATGATGCAATGTAACTTGTAATATTTATTTGCTCTCTTGGCTGTGATTTTAATCCCCTAAATAACAAGCTCAGACAACAAATTATTAATATGCTCTGTGCTGTTTATCAATATTTACTTAGATTTATTTTGGAAAAAATCCAAATGGGAGCTATTTAACATAATTGAGCAATAAAATATTTGATTTGGTACTCACTTTTTTGAAAATACATATTAAACAAACAGAATAGTTATTGATTCGAACCTGTTTATTCCCATCTATGACAGGAGATTACAAAGGGCACTTTCTCATTTAGGAAAAAGCAAGTTAATTGAAATACAGTTTGTTTTGCTTCTTCTATTTGAAAGTACATTTTAAATGAGCCAAATAGATACTATATGGCTTGACTGTCAGTTAACTTGCACTGAAGAACAATACATGATTTGTACCCTATTTTCAGTTATTGCAGAGTGAGTGTGCTGCCCTGTATCACCCTTCTTCATGACAAATCTATATTTAGCCCTAGAAAAAACTACTAAGCAGAGTCATCTTAATGAAAATATATTTTATGGATTTATCACTTGAGCCCTGTAAAATGTGTTTGGGAAGAACATTCTTCAATGTTGTGTAATCCCTGGGGGCTAATTATGACATCTGAATAAAGATGAGAAGGTAGTAGATGGGCCTTGGGCCTGCAACAGCAGTTATAAGCAGTATCTAAAGTTCAATACCCTGTTTGAAAATAGTAATGAGCAGCATCTAAAGTATCTAAAGTTCAAGACCCTGGTTAAGAACATAGTCTTTCTTTCTTCTTACCTGTAAGCACACAAGAGAGGAGCCTAATCTTTTTAGTTCACTATCGTATCCCAGCTCCTAGAAGAGTACGTGAAATACAATAAGCCCTCCATAAATATTTTCTGAATGAATGAAATCTAATGGATTCATTCTGCCATTACTTTTTAATTATTCTTCTGTTGTAACAAGTAACTAGTCCTCTATTATTAAAGCCATTTTGATGCTTTTTCCACTTTTCTAGATGAAAAGTGATCTTTATTCACCAGTCTTAACAACCTTCCCAACTATGTCTTTGCCTAACCTGTACACCAGGACTAGGCATTCAAACAATTATTTGAGTTAATTTGAATTGCTTTGCAATAGAGACATCAAAGGATGATTAAAAAGTAAGACTCCTGTCTTTCATTCTGACCAGAAGGTGACCCTCTATTCTTCTTATTCTTTTCTTAGGAGGTGATGCATGTAGAAAGTGGTAGTGGTGGGAAGAGAAGATTCTTCAAAGGAAGATTTTTTTTTTCTTCCTTTTTTGTACCTCTATTGGATCAAGATGCTATTTACCTGCACTCCACTAGAGTGAAGCCTCTCAAATATTTCTGATTAAGGTAAGGCCATATAGGTGGGGCAAAACAAAACAAAACAATACAAAACAAAAATCCCACAAAACCATGCCCATCTACTATTCTGTCTCTTATTTGCCTGGGGAATTTCAAATTCCAACTGTCTGTTCCAGGGTTCAGCTGCAGTCAGAACCCCA
Source organism: Tolypeutes matacus (assembly GCA_026826555.1). NCBI lineage: Eukaryota > Metazoa > Chordata > Mammalia > Cingulata > Chlamyphoridae > Tolypeutes > Tolypeutes matacus. The sequence goes on from JAKSZT010053770.1 coordinate 29,439,994, forward strand.
AATTAGAGTCTTCAATAAACTGTGGAAATGTGCAAATGTTAATTTACAAATTTAGTACTCATTAACAATTCGTTTAGTTGGCTATCTGTAAAGAGCCTTAAATCATAAGTAAAAACGAAAGCCTATGGAAAATTTAAAAAAAATTAAAAAAAACTTCTAATTTTAAGAATCACTGCTCTAGAGAAGAATGAAATCTGAACTTATACCCAACAATCTTTTTCTTGTTGCTCTGGCTGGGCAGAAAAAGAGGAAGTGACACTTCTTACTTAATTACATTTCTCATTAAGAATAAATGCTTCATTGGCCTAAGGATTTACATTCATCAAAAAATTGATTAGTATTATTGTATTGGGGAGCTGGCTGCTGCTTCAGATAAATGCTAGCTAAATGGGAATAAAAAATTGTTCCATAATATAATATGATGCAATTTACTTAATATGAAGTACCCATCTCTTGAAACTTTTAATTTAAACTTTCTACTGTTCTATTTGTCTGGCTCTTCCTCAATTTGCATATGTATGTATATATCCAAGTATATAATGCTGTATGTATGTATGTATGTTTATGTGGATGTGCATAGTTTTAGAAAAAATTATTAGCAGCCCTAGTTCCCTGAACTCTTTATCTTCTCCCTGTCTCTCAGTTCATCTTGTCTGCACTTTCTTTCCTATCCAGCCTCGCTTTCATGGCCCATTACTTAAACTACTTTCTTATGGACACTAGTTCACACCATAGTCATTCTATCTCACCCAGCTGGCAAAATCCCCAACCATGGATCAATCTAAATGTCTAGTCTTCAGATCTACCCCTGGGCTGTCAGTCAATACTGGAGAAAAATCACAATTACACAGATGGAGTCCACTATAAACTTCTGGCATCTAACTTCAGCTTGGCTCTCAAAAACTACCCTGAAAACTCTGTCTTAGATTGAGTTCCCTTTGAGGTATCAGTGACAGGAATTTTTGTACAAGGATTTATTGAGAGAGTGCTCCCAAGGGAAGGGAAATGAGGAAATCAGGATAGGGCAAGGGAAAAACAGCTAAGCAAGTGTGTGGTCTCAGCTGGAAATTAGTTCTTGTCTGTCCCATAGAAAGCTCTGGGGCATGAATTATACCACTTAGGTGAGTTGGTCCCACTTTGAGACTAGAGCCTGTCTTTTGCTCCCCAATCAATCGATCACTGACCGTAGGCTGCTTTCACCCATCCAGAGGGTAATTGGGGGTATGCAGGCAGAGAAGGTGTAAATGCCCAGATGAAGCAGTTCTCAACCCCCAGAAGGGGGCAGCGGCGAGCCGACAGCAGCCAATACACAGAGCAGCACAAGCACAATAAAGGGGGATCTGGGTGCCCAGTCAGCTTTTTCTCTTGTACTTAATGCAAGTCTTCTCTTACCTCTTACCCCCATCTCTTCCCTCATCACGCTCAGCAGATCATGCCTCTATTTTCTCAGAAAATATAGAAGCTATCTTGTCACTTCTAGTTTAAAGCCCTACAGTGATGACTTCCCACTGCTCTCAGGAAAATGTCTTAATTCCTTCCCATAGCTTAAAGGTGCAGAGTGATGTGAACTTTGGTTACTATCTAGTTGCCATCTTAGTCAATGTCATCCAATTCTCCAGCCTCTTTCAGTGCCTTGAAAGCACATCTCTTCCTATCACCTGTCCCCTTCTACCCAGACTTTTTGTTTAATTTCAAAAATGTTAAATTAGCAGGAATTATCATATTTACATGTTTTTTACACTTACTATAATTCCCTCCAAAGTTGAAATTAATTAATGATCACAACCAGGGATTTTCCATCCTGAATTCTTTATATTGATCATTTGGTTGACTGGATCGTGAGGTGCTGTATCATTTTTAAAGAAGGGTCCACTGTACTATAAGCTTTCTTGAGAATGTCTGTTGCTAGACAAATTCTTCATATATAGTTGCAAAATAATTTAGCTGAGTATAAAATTCTTGGGTCAAACTTTACTTCAGAATTTAGTAGACATTATTATATAGTCTGATATTGAGTTTTGCAACTGAGAAGTCTAAGGTTCACATGGCATTTCTTCCTTCTACATAAATTGCTTTTTTAAAAAAGATGTACGTATTCTACATTTTAGAAAATTACAGTAATTTACCACAATTCACCTTGATGTTGATGATTTTACATCAGATTTTCTCGAATCCAGTGTTATTTTTATTTGGAAATTCAAGCCTGACTTTATATCAGTAAGATTTTCTTCTATTTTTTTTTTTTTTAATTTTTAATTTATTTTTATTGTGGGTAAAAATAAAAATTCTCACAATACATACAAACATTTGCAAAATGATATATAAATATATATGCATATATGTGTATTTGCTTACAAAAATGTTATTTATATATATATATATATACATATATTTTAAGAGGTGCTTAGATTACCCAAAATATTACATGGAACCCGCTGGGATTCCCATGTTGCCCACCTCCCACTCCTCCCACCACATCCCACGTGAACTGTGGTCTTCTATTTTATTATTAATCTATTTCCTTCCTTGGAAACCTCAGTTATACATATGTACATATGTGAGGTATGCCTTGTCTCCCTTTTATATGTTTCATTTTTAACTATATTCTTTTTTATTTCTTTCTTTCATATATTTGTTTTCTCAAGCTTCTTTGTTTCTTGATTTTAAAAAGTCATGCTTATGGTATTTTTGTTGCTTTTAGTAAGACTTTCATATGTTTAATGCTTTTTTGTCTTCTCTTTTTAAAACTGTCAGTTTTCATTTCATGTTTCTTTTGTCTTATAATTTCTTTGAACTTTAATATCTATTTGTTTCAATATTCTTGAAAAATCATGTTCTTCTGAATTATTGAAACTAAGGAAAGATTTGATATTCTGACAATGATGCTTTTTCTCTTTTGTATATATTTATTATGGCAATTTTTAGTGTGACACAGAGGAGAGTAGAGTAAAAATGTGTTTACTATGATATCTTTAAACAGATGCTCTCTAGACTTAATTTAAAAACATTCTACAAGGGCAGTGACCGATTTTAGTCTGATTAGCAAGGGATAAATGCATTGGGGGATCTTAAAAGGGAATAAATGGTCTCTGGATAAACATATAAAATGAGAAATCTGAACTACACAGAGAAATCTGAATGGACTAAAAGTCTCATAGATCCCTCAGAAAAAGGAACTGAACATAAATAATTATGAGCTAACCCAACAGCAAACTGGATACATTATCAGCTAATCTTTTCTGTTGTCTTTATAAAGTACTAAAGAACTCGTCCAGATTTTGTTTCCAATAAAGAGCTATGTCAGATGAATCTTGTGTGTCTACTGCATTCAAGATTCTGGTGTTCAGAGAGGGCAAGGAAGAGAAGTAGCACTCCTTTTAGAATGTCATTTTCACAAAGTTCATTACATACTCACTTATGAACTAGAAATGCTAAGTTGTTAATAGTTTTCCCAGGGTTTCATTCTTGAAATAAAGCTTCAGCAATTTAATCTTTTTTAGGTATTCCAATTATGCTCATAAGCATGCATGAACAACCAGGCTGTGACTACAAACTTATCAGCAGAAGAATTACAAAATCCATCTAAGTTGTGACTGTTATTCCTACCTTCAGGTCAAACCCTTCAACTGTGGCCCATTTTCAGGAAGGACAGTTGGCAGTCTCGGAAGGATCAGCCATTCTGATTATCCTATGTTGATGACAGCTCATCAGTTATAACAAATTTGTCATCAGGATAATTCTGGAAAGATTGTGGCACTGCCCACAGAGGCACTAGCTATATATTCAAACACAGGGCAATATGTGATGTCAATACTGATACATGTTATCTGTAAGGAGTGCAGCCAGGGAAAATGATTTAGAAAATAAGCCACTCTAAGCAAGAAAGTACCAACATGTCTAACATTCCATTGCATAGACTCACATTCAAATGAGTCATGAGATAGTTTGACCTGGCTTTCAAACACAAGATGACATTTCAAAAATTCTCTCTTCTAAGACAAAAACAATGTAAACTATAGTCCATGGTTAGTACAATGCTTCAATATGTGTTCATCAATTGTAACCAATGTACCACACTAATGAAAGACATTGTTAACGGGGAAAAGTGTGTGTGTGTGGGGGTGGGGTATATGGGAATCCCCTATGTTTTTGATGTAACATTTACGTAATCCAAAGCTTCTTTAAAAATAATTTAAAAATTTTTTTAAAAATTAGACCATCTCCTATTAGTTCCATACTTCATATGTTTAAACAATAAGTTAAATGAGGGTATATGTATGTGTATATATTTATATGTGTGTGTGCTGTAACATACACAGACACCCATACCCACCTTGCTAGCAAAATGCTGGTCATATACATTAGACTAAACATGATATGAGAAGAGGTTAAGACAAGATAAAGACAAACTTTATCAAAGAGTCAGTTACCCAAAAAGAAATAATGCACAGTGTCTACTAGAGTGAAATCTTTCACCGTGCCATTTAAGAGTGTGGGTGGCTCACTAGATTAAAACATAGGTCAAAGGGCATCTGATCTGGCTTAAAAACAGTCACTCAGTCCTGTGATTACTGGAAGATAGCAGACATAAGCATTGTACTCTTTTATCCCATTCCCAATCCTGAGATTTCATTCTGCTACCTTGCCGTTCCTTCCCATCAATATTATTAACAAGTTGCTTCTGTGGCTAAATGCCCTGATGTACAGCTAAGGAGACACACGTAAGTTATACCTGAGCCTCCGCAGCTGGCAAAAAGAGTGGCAGGAGTGAATTAGAAGAGACTGTATGTTTGAACCAGGGAGAACAATATTTCCCAAGCTTCAGTCATTAATCTGCTACTGTCAGGATTTTTGCCACATCTGTGTATCATTTGTACAATTGTTTACTTCATATTTGTGTTTAAGTTGATGTACAATTAAGTTTTAAAATTATAAATAGGAAACTTTATACCATTATATAAAAGAAAAAACAGCATCCCTCAAAATAAACACAATAAATATAAATACAATGGAAATAAAATCTTGTTAAATTTTGATTAGCTACTATAGTGTGCAGAATGTTCTAAGAAGGAAGGCTGTTTTTCATTTGCAAAAAACAGCAATTGGTGAGTGTTTAAAAGGTGGTATAGACATATGAGCACCAAACTTTCAGGCTTAAATTTTGATATAACTAGGAATAGAAGAGAATTGAAGGTAACTTTCTCACTTGTTTTCTTATTAAATCTAAAGCTGCAACTGCTGTGCACTTAAAATCATCTTGCATAGTACATTCTCCATACTCTGGGTAACTTAGAATTAGAGAATTATGCCTGAAGTAGCTGCCACACAAATGAATCTCAATAACTTTATTAAATAATTATGAACATATCTGGTTGGTTCAGGCAGAGATTCTATAAAAAAGTCAAAGGAAAATTTTCTCCTTTAGAGAACTGTGAGACTGTCCCTCAATTTAAACATTCCCGCTGCTTTCTTCATAATTCCTTCATAATATCTTCATAGCATATTATCACTTTCTCCTTGCATGTTATCAAATTGTACTTGTATGAGGACTACATTTTCATGAACAATACAAAATACTGGAGCATAACATTCATATAATTTAAACAACACTAATCTCCTTTTGGTAATTCAATCTTGGGAATTCATTAAAATGAAAGGCATTTTAGGAAATATTCTTTTAAATTATTTATAACCTTTACATACCCTCAGGGCAGAATGAAGGGGGAAAGGAATGTTTAGTTTGAAACATAATAGATGAAAAGTTATTCATATCTTGAAATTGCCCCATTTAGGAATAATCTAATCAACTCAAATAAATATTCTATAATTTGGCTTTCATTAATGAGATGACTAGTTGGATGCAGCACACAAAAAGCACATGCCTCAATGTGATGAAAGTGTTTTTCAGACAGGATGCTGAGGCCTCTGCACGTTTAAAAAGAAACATTCTTTGGGAGACTGTGTCTATGTGATTAAAACAGACCTTTATTAACTTGAGGGTGACAAGAACATTTCTCATTCTTTCCACTTGCTGTTGTTTTTTTTTTGCACTTTTTGTCACTTTTGTTGGCACAGATGGCAAAGAAAATCTCAGAATAGGAAGAGGACTCATTTCCACAAGGTGACAAAGTGATTAGTGCTGCAGCTGGGACTATAACTAAGGTCACCCCTATCTGTCTAGTATATTACCTTCCACAGGGGGTCACCCATCCATCCATTCAATACCTGGTCTTTCAGGCACAGTGTTTCGGAATCAGAGAGATGAACAGGGGCCTGGAGCTTCATGCTCTGATTGCTGCATCAAGATACATGTAGTAATAGTGAAAGGATTTTCACATAATTACGGACATGAAAATGGCAAGAAGTAATTATTTCACTGTTGGATAGTAGTGAAATGTTGACATCAAGGCCATTTCTATTAGTATTTCTGTGTGCACCTATCATAATGTGACCCATTTAGAGTTGCATGGAACTCATCACTTTATTGGGCCTCTCTCCATTAGTTTCTACCTGTGGGTAATATTGATTTTGTGCAGAGTAAGCACCTGTTTTTGTGGCTTTCCTGTTCTTCATGTCTGAACTTATGAGACCTTCAGAAATTTTTAATGTGCTCACTGGCCTGAAGAATATACCTTTCTAATACTGCATTAGAATGAGGGGGCTCCTCTTAATGTTTAGAGCACATAGTTACAAAAAACAAAAGGAAATTTCTTTGTAATCTATGGAAGCAATAATTATTGAATGCATTAAAACAATGCAATCAATGTCTCTCTCCAATGGAGTTTGCAATTCCTGAGGGGAGGCCATGGGCATGGAACTAATTAATCTTAAGCCTTCCAATGAGAATGATAGAGGCAATACAGTACAGTGGTTGGGAAGTAGACTCTGGAACCTGCCTGCCTGAATTCTACTTCTGATACTTCCTTTTAAGTAGCTGTAACCTTGGGCATGCTATTCAACCAACCTGTGTCTCAGTTTCCTAATCTGTACAGTAGGGAAACATACCTGCTTTTTAGATTTGTTGTGAGATTTAAATGAGTTTCTTTGTAAAGAACAGTATTGCACAGAGTAAGCACTATATGCATGGGTCATTTTTGGCAACACTGATGATAAAGCTTAGTTCCTGGGTCAGGAAAGCTGCCTCTTCTTCCCCTTCCTGCTGTTACCCCAAACAACAATTGATAGCACTTACTTGATTTTCTCCCACTATTTCATAATATTGAAATCACATTGTACATAAAATATCTGTATTGTATTTTGACTTGCTAAATTATCATAGCATAAATATATTTCCACACTACTTTAATTTTTGTGAGCATGAATTTAATTATTTCATTTTTATATCATCAGATGAATATGCCATGTTTTACTCATACATTCCCTTAAATGGAATTTTTGGATTGTTTTTATATATTCTCTACTACAAAGAATAATGGATAAGCATCTTTGAGTATTCAGCTTTAATTTACCTAGGATGTTTAATTTATCTAGGATGCAGTCACAGAAATGTATCACCAGTCAAAGGATATAAATATTAAGGTTTTGGTATATACTGGATTAACTATTACAAATTAAATACTATTTCAATAATATTCACCTTTGTTCACAAATGCTCCAGTAAACAATTGTTGAGTACCTACATCTTGCCAGGTGCTACACTAAGTGTTGGAGATACAAAAATGAATAAAACATGATCCCTGCCCTTGAGATGGTTACATACAATCCAATGGGACTTCATAGCAGACAGAATGTATGACATTTGTTACCTCAAGAAGATAGACATAGAATGTGAGTATACTGAAGAAATGTTTAGATAGCTCCGAGGATGACAGATATAAAAGAGGAAGTTAAAAAGAGAGATATGAATACTTAGGATACGCTTCTTGCAAATAGGAAGAACCATGGCCTGATCAAGCATTGCTCAAGGTGTGCTCCTTGGAACATTAATGTCTTGACATATAAATAGGTATTTAGATGGAAAAATTATTCCATAACCAGTAAAAAAATTGTAATATGCAAAATTTACAATATAGTTTTAAAAAAGAACAAGCAGGTGTCTTTACTGTTCAACTCCTCAGGGCTTTTGATACATTAGTGTACACTATGAATCACCAAGAAGAGAGTCATCCGTTGCAGAATTCCCTCACATTATGTGACCATGAACTCCTTTTGTAGGGAATATCATCACAGGACTAATGTTCCCCTAGATACATGTTTGGGAAATACAAGGTATTTAAAACTGTTTTGCATAATTAATGGAAAATCACATCTGTCCCTTAGGGATTTACTTTATTTCTTTTACTTCATTCCCTTTACTTTGTTTTCTTTTCTTTTATTTCAGCAATTCTATACTTGGTTGAATGCTTAGGGATGCTGAACTTCTGGTTATATTCAAAATAGTGACGTTTAATCTCCTTTGTAACAGGATGGTGCTGATGATAATGACGATAATGATAACTAACACATACTATTTCATTTACTTTGTACAACAACCCTAAGAGATTTAATATCCCTAATTTAAAAATGAATATACTGAGACTTGAAAGAGTTAAGTAACTTGTTCAAGGTCACAAATTAAGTTGCAAACTCAGGAGGATTCAAATCCAGGTCCATTAGATTCTAAAGCCCATATCTACAAACAGGAATGGCACTGTCTCCCAATTTTGATGATAATAACCATGAATGGGATGATAAATGTAATGCACATTAAAGAACTTAGAAAACCGTGTAGCACAGTATGAAGATAGTTTATCATTAATAGCATTAAAGTTATGTTTTCACTTATTTTGCTTAGATACCAGGATTAAAATACAACCTGTGAGCTAATAGTTTTCAAAGGCCTCCCAAAATTAATAGTTGAAAATATGAAACCCATAGTTTCAATGTTAAAAAAAAAAAAAAAAAAGTACTATTTTTTCTGGGAAAACAACCAATTAAATTCGTGTTTGATTAATTTTGATAAGGAAGAATTTATCTTTTAAAGGAGACTAACTGTATATAGAATATGTAAAAGCAATCATCCTTTTAAAAAACATGAAGAAAATTTTAGTTAAAGAGATGTATGAAGGTAAAAGGACCAGGGGATCTGTTCATAAAATATGTATAGTAGTTATAAAAATGTCTTCTAAACGAACACTAAAATTATTAAAGATTAACACAAAGTAATATATAAATTCAATGTGAACTTTCAAATGTAAAGAGTGTATTATCCCTTATTAGTATATTTTTAAAATTTATAAAATAAGATAATTTCAGTCTATTCTATATACATAGCTCACTGGGTTTCTCCTGAAAACAAAAACATTTGCTTTTATATCAAAACTAAAGAAATGCCTTTTTCTTTGAAAATCAATGTTTTGCATGTCATCCTTATCACCCTGTGCCAAATGTTAATAGCTTATTTCCTTTGCTCTTGTGTACTACCTGAGGTCTTTTCAGTTTTGAATGTGCAATCTTACAATGTCATAGCTTTCCTGACTCTGCCACATCAAGACCTAAATCTGCCAGATCGCCTTTGCATAATAAACACTTCTGAAGTTATTCCTACAAGTACAGCCACAAGCACCTAGGTACTACAGTGACAGGTGCAATGCAAACACACAGATGGAGAACTGAAAGACTTCATTAATGCCATACAATCTCACTAATGGATCAACTCTTTCAGGCAGACTCTTTCTTCAGGGAAAAAGGGAGAGAAGGCAGTTGCCACAAATTTGTATAAAGGCATTGCTTTTTCTCCAAGTTGCTCTTGGCTCCAGGTACCTACCAGAATCACAAAGGCTTTGTGTCTATTTATTTCATGCAATAATGTCATTGGCTAGTTCCTCTTCTTCCTGGTCTTTTTAGGTGCCATTATTAGGCTTCTTCTCTTTGGCTCTATATGTTTCTGGGTGAGCAAGTCAACTCACCCAAAGGTCACTTTACTTCAAATATAACTTACATGCTTCTTGTCTTCGAAGACCTCCCTTCTGATCTCCAGATCCTCACTGGACATCTAATATCGAACACTTATCATGTGTCTGGCAATATATTCAGCCCTTTATTGACATTATCCCATATAATCTGCCAAACAGTTCTATAAGATTAGTGTAATTAACTCCATTTTATATTTAAGAATAGAAAGGATTTTTTTTAAGCAATCTGGAATGACTCAAAAATGTAATCCTTTTAATATGACATTTGTTCAAATATTTTGATAAGGTTTTGATATTTCCCCGTGTCCTGCTCTTCTATATGGCAAAGATTCTTTATCCTTTCACACTTCTTGACTCATATATACATACAACTTGACATCCTGGATGAACGTGCCCAGCTATCAATGTACCAGATGCTCCAAACTGACCTGCCCACCATTTTCCACAGGTACCCTGGCCAACAGAGCATAATATAACTATTATTTCATGTGGGCATGGCACTGACACAATAATAGCATGCAAGGTATTTTTTGTTTTGATTTGGTCTTAGTATTTGCATCAGGGTTTTGGTGTATATTGAGCTTATGATCCACAAGATTTACCAAGGACATTTTAAAAATGTTTGAACCTTTCTCTACTTGTGAAATGCCTTTTAAAATCATGAATTCTTAAATTTACATTATCTGTTAAAATATTGGTTTATTACTGTTATTAGTTTTACATTGGTTAGTTAAGAAAACTTGACTCTGTCCTTTTATCCCATAAGTAGTTATTATTCCCAGTTCTGAGTCATCTGCAACTATAATAAGCACATCTCACTTCTAATACTAATACAATATAAGTATTAATACTATATAAGTATTAATACTAATACAGTATAAGATCATCTTACATCAACAATCAACAATCTCTTTAGGTATAATTTTCAACCAGTTTATATCTTCCTATCATTTTATCCCTATTTCTCTTGTCATCTACAAAGATATTATGTTAATATTTTACTGAAAATCAAAATATATTATGCTGAGCAGAATGCCTGGCTTATAGTTATTACTTAGTAAGTGGTGGCTATTATTATTATTCTCTTGTCATAATCTAGTGGCTCTACCAAAAAGTAATTGTTAGTCTGGTATTTCTTGTTTTCAGTGATATCATTCTTTTTTTTTTTTTTTTTAAGATTTATTTATTTATTTTATCCATTTTAAACCCCCTTTCCCCATTTGCTGTTTTGTGTCCATTCGCTGGGCAATTCTCTGTATCTGTTTCCTGCCATCTCTTCTCATCCTCCTCCTCCAGTCTTCACCAGGATTTGATCCTGGAGACATCCAATGTAGGAGAGAGGTGTTCTGCCACCTGTGCCACCTCGGTTCCTGGCTTTCAGAGCTTTCGGAGCATCTCATCTTGTCTCTCCCCTGAGTCTCTCCCCTGTGTCTCTCTCCTGTTACGTCATCATCTTGCTGCATGACTCACCATTTGTTCATTCATATATATATATATATATATATATATATATAGAGAGAGAGAGAGAGAGAGAGAGAGAGAGCACGCACACACGCATGCACTCTAGGCCAAATACTGTGCCAGGCATTGCTAAAACAGATTAAGACCCAGTCACTCTTTTCAGGAATTTCACTATATAATCAGCATTCAATGAACATTTATTGAAATTTTATTATGTTCTAGAACAAAACGACTTTCAAAAATGAATTATAAAAGAGTACAGTGACTTGACCAATAGAAACATGTACAGAGTATAGAAGTTTCAGAGAGGAGGGAGTGATGAACTTCATGGGAATAGGATGGGAGCAAGCTGGGGAATCCTCCAGGAAGACATATAGTCAAATGGGGTCTTTTTGTTTTGTTTTTTTTGTTGTTGTTGTTGTTTTGTTTTTGTTTTAAATTTTAAAGATGAGAAGTGCACACACAGAATAGAAGAAAGGGGATGGGAATTAGGACAGAGGTATAATGCAGACAAAGGCTTAAAACACCACGAGAGGACCTATTGCTTTCTGAATGTCTGTTTCACAGTATTCTGAACAAAAGAGATGGTTTATGTTTTCCTACAGAAAGGAGAATTTGGCTGATATAAGCATGAACATACTTGCTAGACACATACACTTCGCAAAAATCTGCAGGTCAATGCAAAAATTTTCTTGAAAATAAGATTTCTAAAATAATTAAGGTTATTGCCTTTCCGGGCAATCCAAGGAACTCCCTGTGAACTACAATGGACACTATCTTCCCTGTTGACTATGTCCCGAGGACTTCTAGAAGAGCTACTTTTGACCCATTATCCCTTCCCCTTTTTAGGTGTTAACATACTAGTCAGTTAGGGTATCAGTTGGCACTTGGTTATCATGGCATCTAACACAATCCTTCTTCCCTAACTCTCAGATGCTCAGGCCATGATGAAGAGATTCCTCTACTCTCTTATTCACTTGTTACAGAGCCCAGAAGAATGCTACTGGAATCACACTTAATAGTTTTGAGAGTTAGGTTAAGAAGTCGAATACTCCTAGGTTTGAAACCAATTTCTATCATTTACCAGCTGGTTGACCCTTGAGCAAAACATTTCACTTCTTCAAGTCTCAGTTTCACTATCTGCAAAATTAGAATAACATACTTACAGAGTTATTGTGACGATCGTGTGATATAATGCATCTAAAATGTTTACCAGAGTTTAAGACATATGATATGCCTTTAAGACATGATGGTCCATGTTATTTTAGTAAGAATAACAATAAGGGGATGGAAAAAACTCAACATTTGTAGAGACCCTACAGAGGTATCAGGTGGCATGCTAGATGTCTTACATATTATCACATTTAATCCTCACAACAATCAACCACATTGGATTTATTCAATCCATAAAGTGATCACTTTCACTTTATGGATTGGAAATGAAGTTCATGATGATGATGCAAACTGCCCCAGGTCACAGACTAGTCGGTGTAAGAGCTGAGATTCAAACCAATTTCTGTATATTTCTAAAGCTTATCTGCTCTCTTCTTTATATTTTGCACTTTGAAAAATATTTTTGTGCAAGTGACTCCATTAATCCCAAAAGCTTTGACTATTACAGCCAAATTTAACTTAAGGATTTATGTTCTCATTCAACAATGTTGAATTTATGGTCCACATATAGTTTTAAAAGAATGAAAGAATAAAATCTAATCAAACATCTTATGTTCTTGTTGAAACCATGATATATTAATATTCTCAACACAACAGGTTTGAAGGGCAATACAAAGAAAAACTATTAATTGCTACTACTGGCAAGATGAATGGGAAGTATTACTCTATGAATGTCTATTTTATTCTGAAGGCAATGCGTGTGTTTATATGCATGTATTTTTATGCATATATTTATACACACACATACACACACATATATACTTCCTTATTTTCCATCTTACACATTGTGTTATATGAAGTAATAAATGAATAAAAACAAAGAAAGTAAAAGGTAAATCTCCTCCTGTTCAGAATATATATTGTAGTTATTATTTATATCCCTCTGGACCAGCAACCTAGCAACAATTAATTTTTTTTTTTTTTTTTTTGGTCACTGTTTTGTTTCTCTAATTTTTTGAAAAGTGAAAAAGAAACTGCTATTCATTCTTTTTCTGGTTTGTACTCAGAAGGAAAAAAAAATCCTACAATTCAAATATGAAAGCAATAAAGCTATAACTCTGTCTTCGACTTAGAAGGTATTGATGGGTAAAAGATATCCAGCTTGATAAGAGAGCATGGACAGCATTTTTGTGTTTTTAAAACAGTGAAATTATAATTAAGAATATTTTAATACTTCATAAATAAAATTAGAAACTGCTTTTCCACTTCCACTAATCTGCCATGTTTTAAAAATTATATTACAAAATGATAATTAAAATCTTTGGGATATGAAAAGGCAATTTTTGAACTTACCATAAAACATTTTATTGATAGTTACATAATGTCCTGAAGAGTGCGGAAGACCATTTGGGAACTGAATCTTTGTCTTCTAGCAATTGTTTGGCTGCATTTTGCATAAATATCTGGTGAGCAGACAGTCCTGAGCAAAGAGTAGTATTGACACTGTTATGACTCATTTCCCTTTTAGTTACACCTGTGAGGGTTCCAAAAATTGAGTCTTTAAATTAATTATGAATGCAGAGGCAGAATACATAAAATCTCTTAAGAGCAAAGGTATTTTCAATTACTACATACTTACACCTTTTGGAAAATATACTGATGTGGGAAATATGCCACTAATTTAATATTCCTCTATTTTCCCATTTAGCAAGCACTGTGAGTGAGTCATACAGATAAAGATTATTTTAAGTGTGCAATGAATTCCAATTCCATAAACCTAAATTGGATACATTTTCTTTTTATGTATATATTTTCTTTTACTCAAATGCTTTTCATAATTGCTGTATACAATTATGTTAAAACTAATATTTCAAAAAACAATCAAGTTTTGGGTCAGGAAGATGGAAGAGATCCAAGACACCATAATTCCACTAAAACAACTATTAAACAGGCAGGAACTGTCTGAAACAATTATTTTGAAACTCTGGAGGCCAGGAGGACACAGAACAGCATCCAGAGAAGAGCGAGAGGAAAAGGCTAATAAATTATGGTAAAGAACAGTAAAATGCTCTCTCTGCATGGCAGCTCCTGGCATCCAAACCACACTCTTGCAGGGGGTCCAGCATTTGGCTAGCTCGCTGGTGACAGAAAGGTACATAAAAATCCTTTCCCAAGAACAGGGATGGGCATGGCTGATCATTGATGGTGGCTTTTGATTAGTGAATTTGGATTGCTGGGAGCCCAGCTCTGTGGCAGTCATTCTTTCAACCCACCCTGAACAAAGGTGGTGGCACCCATTGTTTCAACTGGCCCCTGACAGGGGCAATGACAGTGGAGATTTAAAGATGCTGTAGTTCCTTAGGGCTGCAGGGAGCAGTTAGCTGAAGGGCTGCATTTGCTGCTCAGGAAAAAAAGCTCTGCTTTGGGGAGCCATCGAAGAAGCTCTGGTGCCCTTCCTGATCCCTCCCCTTCGTGGGTCCCTGGCCCTATTTTGGCATGAGAAAGACTGATGTGGGAAAGCCCTCTCTGTTGTGCCCTCCTCCCAGAATTTGCCTTCTAAGCAAAAGCAGCTTGAGACAACAATAGGAGTGTAAAAATCTATAGAGGTGGACAGTCTGGGACAAAGGCCTTCTGGCTTCAAACACCCAGGAGAGGGAGGTCTGGGAAACAGAGGGTACAATCAAACTCTTGTAAACAGGAGAATCACAAAACAACTAATAAGCAAAAGCCCCAGACAAGGCAAAGTCCCAGAAAGATAAACCTCAGCACACTGCATTCGACCTGGGCAGACCTTCCTAGTAGGAGGGTTGATGTTCAAGAAAATCTCTGTCTTATCACTTGGTTAAAAAACCAAGACACAGGCATCTCAGGGAATAAAACATTAAAATGTACAGTGAGCAAAAAGACAAGACAAAAAGAGGAATAGGAAGAGGATAAAAATACAGAACATACCAAGCAAGAAGATGAGAATGTGGATATACTGAACAAAGCCCTTTTTAAAAACTGATCTTAAAAATGCTCAAGGAGAGGAAGGAAAATACAGAGAAAGAACTAAAGGATATCAGAAAAACAATGAAGGATCAATATGAAACTTGTAGTAAAATGATAGAAAATTTTAAAAGGAATGAAACAGAACTTACTGGAATTGAAGACCACAATAACTCAAATGAAAAATGCCCAGGAGGGTTTCAAGAGGAGTATGAGCTAGCAGAAGAAAGAATCGGTGCTATCGAAGACAAGACACTTGAAATGAGTCAGGCTGAGGAGCAGAAAGACAAAAGGAATATTAAAAGTGAAAATAGCTTAAGACACCTCTGGGACACCATCAAGCATACCGATATACATCATGGGAGTCCCAGAAGGAGAAGAAAGAGAGGGCAGAAGGAATATTCAAAGAACTAATGATAGAGAACTTCCCAAACTTAGCAAAAGATGTGAATATACACACCCAAGAGGCCCAAAGAACACCAAACAGTATAAACATGAAGAATAATACACATCATCATATATTTATCACACTAGTGAATGCAAAGGACCAGCAGAGAGTTCTGAAAATTGCAAGAGAAAAGCAATGTGGTATGTACAAGGAAGTCCCATTAAGACCGAGTGCTGATTT
Organism: Tolypeutes matacus; assembly: GCA_026826555.1. Classification (NCBI taxonomy): domain Eukaryota; kingdom Metazoa; phylum Chordata; class Mammalia; order Cingulata; family Chlamyphoridae; genus Tolypeutes; species Tolypeutes matacus. The sequence goes on from JAKSZT010053770.1 coordinate 29,456,098, forward strand.
CCCATCAGAAATCATGGAGGCAAGAAGGCAGCAGATTGAAATATTTAAAAGTGCTGAAAGAAAACAACTGCCAGCCAAGAATTATATATCTGGTGAGACTTTCTTTCAGAAATGAGGAAGAGATTAAGGCATTCTCAGATAAACAGAAGGTGAGCGAGTTCATCACCACTAGACATGCCCTACAAGCAATGCTAAAGGTAGCTCTTTCTAATGAAAGGAAGAACATTAGACAGTGGTTCAAAGCAGCATAATGAAATAAGACCTGTGGTAAAGGTGACCTTTTGGGTTATTATCAATGCCAGTATTATTGTAGTGTATTGCTTGGTCTGTAACTCCGCTGCTTTTTCCCTACACGTGTTAAAATGCAAATTCATAAAAAGTAATGATAAGTCTATGTTTTTGCACATGCAATGTACAAAGATATAAATGGTAACAAGTATGAAAAATGGTGGATGGACAAGGGGTATAGGAAAAATATATGTTCATAGTATTGAAGTTAGGTTGGTATCAAACCAAATGTAATTGTTAGGTATTTAGGATATTAAATTTTAATCTCATGGTAAACCACAAAGAAAACAGATGAAAATATATCTAGATAGAAATGAGAAGGCATTTAATATGGTGACACAAAAAAACAAATAAATATAAAAGTAAGCATTAACAGAAGTAAGGGACAAAATAGGTATAAGACTTATATAAAGGTTAAATAGCAAAATGGCAGAATAAAGTCCAGTGTTATAAGTAGCGAATTTAAACGTAAATGGATTGAACTCTATAGTCAAAAGGGAGTTACTGACAGAAAGGATAAAAAAGCATGACCCAACAGTATGCTGTCTGCAAAAGACTCATCTTAAATTCAATGATACAAGCAGGTTGAAGGTAAAAGGATGGAAAAAATACATGCCATGCAAGTAGTAAGCAAAAGAGACCTGGGATGGCCATACTTATATTGGATAAAATAGACTTTAAGTCAAAAACGGTTATGAGGGGAAAAGATGGTCATTATATACTGATAAAGGGAACAATTCAACTGAAAGATGAAACAGTTATTCATACATATATGAACCTAATATCAGAGTCCCAAAATATATGAAACACATATTGACAAATTTGAAGGAAGAAATTGACGGTTCTACTTTAAGAACAGCAGACTTTAATACACCACACTCAATAATGGATAGAACATCTAGTCAGAAGAACAATGAGGAAGTACAAGACTTAAATGATACTCTAAACTGACTATAACTTACAGTCATATATAGAACACTTCACCTAACAAAAACAGAATATACATTCTCCTCAAATGCACATGGATCATTCTCCAGGATAGACCATCTGTTAGGTCACAAAACAAATCTCAATAAATCGAAAAAATATTGAAACTTTATATAATGCATATTCTCTGAGCACAACTGAATGAAGTTAGAATTCATTATCAGAGGCAGAAATGGAAAATTTTAAAAATATGTGGAAATTAAACAACATATTCTTAAACAACTAAGAAGGGTAAAAAGGAAATGAGAAGTGAAATTAGGAACTATCTTGAGGAAAATGAAAATGAAAATATAGCATACCAAAACTTATGGGATGCAATAAAGGTAGCACTAAAAGGGACACTTATTACATTACAAAAGAAGAAAGACTTCAAATCAGAGACCTAACCTCAAGACTGGAAGAAATAGAAAAAGAAGAGCAAACTAAACTCAAAGCATAAAGGGCAAATATGAAAAGCCTTTCATCCTACTGAATGGTGAAGACTAAGATCAAGAACAAGACAAGGATGCTCACTGTCACCACCATTATTCAATATTGTCCTAGACATTCTATTCAGAACAATTAGGCAAGAAAAATAAAATAAAATAAAATAAAATAAAAGGCATCCAAGTTAGAAAGGAAGAAGTAACACTTTCTCTATTTGCAGATGATATTATGATCCCATATACAAAATATCCTGGAAAATACACAACAAAGCTCCTAGAGCTAATAAATGAATTCAGCAAAGTGGAAGGGTGCAAGACAAATATGCAAAATCAGTTGTGTTTCTATTCACTAGTAATGAACAATCTGAAGAGGAAAAAATTCCATCTACAATACAAACTAAAATAATCAAGTATCCAGAAATAAATTTAACCAAGGTTGTAAAGGACTTATATGCGGAAAACTATAAAATACGGCTAAAAGAAATTAAAGAAAACCTAAATAAATGGTAGAACATTCCATGTTCACGGACTGGAATGCTAAACATCATTAAGATGTCAATATTACCCAAAGCCCTTTATAGATTCAATGCAATCCCAAGCAAAATTCCAATAACCTTCTTTGTAGAAATGGAAAAGCCAATCATTAAATTATTATGAAAGGGTAGAGGGCCCTGAATAGCTAAAGCCATCTTGAGAGGGAAAAATGAAGTTGGAGGACTCACATTTCCCAATCTTAAAACTTATCACAAAGCCACAGTAATCAAAACAGTATAGGAGAGAGGGAGGGACGGGGCAGGGAAGGAGGAAAAAGAGAGAGGGAAGGAAAGAAGAAAGGAAGGAAGGAAAAGGAAGAGAAAGAAAAAGATAAGGAGAAAGGAATTACAAGGCACTTTTTTAGTGGGAAATTTATTTCTCTTGGTTAGAAGAATCAGATTAATTCAGTTTCTTCTGCATTTTCATATTTTATATAAACTTAATTTCTGATTAAGCTAGAGTAATTTTATGTTGTTGGTATAGCCTTAAACAAGATTTTCTTGGTTATCAGATTTAGTTTTTTCGAAACCTCACTGAAGAGAGGTGGTGAAAAAAGTAACAGAAAAAATATGATTATATTGTAAAGTGTGATTTGAACTTGATTCTTCCTAGCACCTATAATTCAAGATTTTTTTAAAATTTTTTATTGTAGTAACATATGTACAACTAAATGTCTCATTTTAACCACTTTCAAGTATACAATTCAGTGCATTCAAAATATTCTGCTACCATCACCTATATCCATTACCATCACTTCAAACAAAACTCTGCACCCATTAAGCAATAATTTCTACTTCCCCTCACTTTCTGGCCCCTGTTAAGCTGTAAGCTACTATATGTCTTTATGAATTTGCTTATTTTAGGTATTGGAAAAATTCTTTTGGTACAAACGTCATGGAATAGTTAAATAATTATTGTTCCAGAAACTTTTGTTTATGTGAATCTATTTGGTTGCCATCAAATATGTGACACCATGGTGCAGTGTGGATGGGACATTCATGGTATACTTCTGTTTTAAAATGTCATTTTTGAAACAAATTTTACTTGATTGAAACATATTTTTTGTGCTATGTCTACAGATTTACAGAGATTAATTCATCTTCCCTCTCTCACAAATAAATCCTTTATCCCTCTGCTCAGTCTCTGCTAAAAATCTGGGAAGAAGACTATGCTTACCAGACAAAAACCACAATATTTAAGTTATAGAAACCAAGAGTGAAGGTGACAAAAAAATGGATAGATCATTGAAATCAAATAGCAATAGCAGAATTAAACAAAAATAGAGACTGTAAATATATCATTGTTTTAAGTTAAATATCAAGTTTTCTTGATCTAAGGGAACCCTGGGAACAAGACTTTAAAAGATAACATGAGATATAATGATGAGAAACAAAAACCTCAAGGTATTATAATACTGAAAATCTATTTCCACATCTAGAATAATTGCAACAGATACGCTAAAATTATTTTACATTGCACTAAATCCAAAGAAAATGGCTCATTTTTCAGTACCTGATTTAGTGGGAGCAAATCAACAGACATGGTTTCAGCAGAAACATTTTCCCAAAATGTTAATTAAAGTCTCTTATCAATTTGCTTATTTAATAAGTGATTCATATTTTCCAAAATATGCAGAATCAAAATCTTCCTTGAATATTTGCATAAAACTGTAAAGCTGATTCACAAAGGCTGTATTCAAAGTCATAGTAGGCAGGGATGAGGGAGCGAGAAGCCTCCTGCCTTGACAAACCAGCATGCTTCCTGAAAATGCAGTTTTCTGGCGTGCTGATGGGAGAATTTCAAATACGCCACAAGCATATCCTGCCATCATTCAGGACACAAAAATGATGCTTGGCTCTAACTTTCTATAAGGTTTCTGAAATTGAGAGACAAGTGGATTTAAACTAAGAAATGCAGTCATCAAATTATAGAAGAACTCAAAGAGCTGTGGCTAGAGTGAAATAGAAGCTTATAAACAAATGTTATCTGGGCGGGTCTTGGACCTTTGATGTAATTTAACTGAGAGGGTCATGCTTTTGGTTTTGAGAGGGAGACAGGCTGTATCCAAAGCAATGTGCAGAAAAGGGCTGTTGGCAGCAGTGGTGAGAATGAACGGGAAAGCAGGAGAGAAAGCAATGAGGCATTTGCAACATTATGGTGTCTACTGAGGCTGTTTGTGACAGAAGAGACAGATATGGGGCAAACAATATAGAAGAAAGTGAGAAGATTTAGAAACAGATGTCACACATAAAAATAGTCATATGGAAAGAAGTTTTTGAACTTCCTAGGCTGGGATATTAGAAAAACCAACCCAGAGGGAGGTGGTTGTGGGAAGCTTTGTCTTCACCACTTTCATTTGGATTTATTCTAATCAGAGACACTCTGAGAGCACTGAGAGAAGCATAAATATGTCTTAACTATATGGCTGTCACAGAAAATCCAACATATGGGAGTAGATGCAATGTCCTGATTTATACGGGGGAGAGCAAAGAAGTAAGAATAGCATTCTGGAAAACTCTCCCAAGCAAATGGAGATGGTTTAATATGGACAAAGTAATGGGCTAGATAAATTGAAAGTAAACAAAGACAGACTTCTGTCCAGGAAGCAAAGATGAATAAAGGCTGATATTATTTTATATATCTATTAGGCATATGAAGTAGTGTTTCCAATACTGTTGTATTTCTTGCATATAGCAAAATACCTAGAATTCAAAAAGAGTTAAAATAAATGTTTACTAGAGACAATAAAGAAGGACAGGGTGGGTTGGGGGAAAATACACCAAATGTAAGATATGGACTATAGTTAGTAGTAATATTTTGACAATGTTCTTTCATCATTTGTAACAAATATTCCATAACAATGCAAAATGTTGATGGTAGGGAGATGTATGGGAGCCCTGTATGATGATTTGCATGTTTGTTTTATAAGTTCACCTCTTTTACTAAACACATTGCTTATGCATGTTCATAGATGAATGATATACTCCAATTTAATTAAAAAAAAAAAAGAAACATAAAAGAAGGATTGGAAGGAAAGAAGAAAGGGAAAAAGGGAGAGAGGGCGAGAAGGAGGGAGGGAGGCACAAGAGGGGAAAATAACAAGAGTAAATTAATCTATCAATGCCTCATTTATAACATTAAGTGGGAATTGTGAAGGCTATAAGAGGTGTGCTGGAAGTGCTCAAGAAATGCTAAATATTATCATCTTCATTATCATCATCACCACCATCATCATCAACATCAACAACATCGTCTCTTGGAGCATTTCAAACAAGGTTATGTCAGAAATGCTTTGGTTTCCCCTTCCTTTGTCACAACCTACTAATACATCTTTCTGGATAATCCACCCACTTATGCATCAGTCCACTTTATTTGCTCTTCTACCTCCTGAAACTCTAAGAATTCATTCCTGCCAAATTTACCAATAACCCTTTTGTTGCCAAACCCACTGGACATTTTGCAGTTCACATCTTACATGGCTTCACCATAGCATTTAACATTATTGATGGATTCTTACTTTCTGAAGTCCTCTCCCTCTCTGGCTTTTGTGTCACCGTTCCTGCCTGTTTAATCCACCTGTGTCTCCAGCCATTTCTAAGTCTCCTTCTCATCCTGGCCCCATAAGTCAAGGGCTGGAATTCCCCAGGGTTTTAAATGTTTCTAAAATTTAGTTCATTTTCAAGAAAATAGAAAAAAATAAAATGATAACCAACATTAGTCTAAAAAACCAGATTTTGTAAAAAAAATTACTCTGCATATATTAATAGCTTACACAGAACACATACTTTATTTTTTCCATTCTAGATCAAATATATATTTCACAAAATGAAGTAATAAGAATCTGATTTTTTCACAAGTAATTAGTCGGAAAAAAGAGCTCTTTCAACGAAAAAATTCAGGTACAATCAGTCATACTGGATGGCACTTGAACTTTTCAAATGACCATACTTTCCTGTACAGTGTTAAGAAACACTTGATAATGAGCTGGAGGCAAGCTAGCTTGTGTGTTTTATTCTGAGAGTTTTAATCCCATTACTCTTAACCTTAAGGAATAATTTTATAGATTCTTAGGGTACTTTCATAGTGCATATTATAACTTTGCTTTTACGGTCAGTTTCCCCCATATTATTATTTCAGAATACTAACTGGAAAAATTACCTATTATAATATATCCAAAATCATTACAATTAGCTTAGAGAAAATGCCAGAAATTTGTCAGCCAAAGAAATATGTTTTCAGTGTCTTCAGTATTAACCTGATGAAATTTAGTGAATCTAGATTTCCTCTGCATACACATATGGCACTTGTGAACTAACCCAATTTGTACTGACATGAACAGGTGTCTGTAGTAGGTCACTGAAAGTCAGCATAAACCAGGGCAGGTTTCCTGGCACATGAATCCTAATTTGTAGATGCTGGTGTTACTGGATAGCAATGGTCACATATAGACTATGTAAAGATGGGGGACTTGTGCCATTTTCCTGAACCGTAGAACACGAAGTTCACCTTGAACAATATGCTTTATTAAGCCGTATGCCGTTAACAGATGCATTTCATTATAGGAAATCCTTAAGCTGTCCTCTGGAGAAGCTGCTCTTTCAAACACTTATAGGTGTCCCATATGGTATGAATAAAAAGATAATTAGGAAAAGATGTAAACAATCAGAGCAAAAATTTCCTGTAAGTTTTTCTGTCCAAACCTAGAAAATCTGAGGTTTCCTCCAGACTACCCGAGGCCTTGAGAAATAAAGTTTATTTTCTGAAAGAGAAATAGAACAATTCTTTATTAAAAGGGCCCTAAATGCAAGGCTGAAAATGGAAAAAAATGTGTGTCATCCCTTGGTCATGATTTCTCTGCTAACCTTCACACCGAAACGTCAACCTGTCTCTTTATTATCAAGTCAAATCATCACACTACACCACTTCCTCCTTCAAAATGCCTCTCACTTCAGGTTCTCCTTATCTTTCCAGTGGCCTGCTACCTTCATGTCTCTGCTCCAATTTAGCCTTTGCACTTCAGCCAAAAAGTTGTACCCTAAAATACAGTTTTAGATGGGTGAACTCACAGCATAAATTGTTTAAATGGTTCTCTCTTACTTTTAGTGTCAACTTCTAAATATTTCACTTGATCCCTTGTGTAACCCACCCTGATCTGGCCTCAACCTCTCTCTCTTAACTACTTCCCCTACTACTCAAAGCCTCCATCCCAGTCAAACAGAATCTGTTAATTCCTCTATGCCTCTGACCTACCTGAAATTCTTGTCCTTTCTTTCTTTTTTTTTTTTTTTAATTTTTTTTTTTTTATTGGTAAAAATCAAAATTCTCACAATACATACAAACATTTGTAAAATGATATATAAATATATATGCATACATGTGTATTTGCTTACAAAAATGTTATTTATATATATATATATACATATATTTTAAGAGTTGCTTAGATTACCTAAAATATTACACGGAACCCACTGGGATTCCCATGTTGCCCACCTCCCACACCTCCCACCACATCCCACACAAACATCTCCCTCAGTGTGGCCCACCAACCTCAATGAACTTACACATCCTGGAGCCTTGCCACCAACCATAGACCACAGTTCACACTGTAGACCACACTGTGGCCACTTGTCCTTTCTTTTTAACCTTAACTTTTTGAACAACTCCAGCATCACATCTCATAAAACACCTTTCCTGGCCTTGCTGTCTAATCAGTCCCTACTCTGCACTCCCATCCCACTCTGCTACTGTCAAGTTCCACACTGATCTGTAATCACCAATTTTATTTCTTTAGTAAAAGGCCAGATTCTATGTCCCATTCAACTTTGCATTGGAAGTCCCTTGTCCAGGCCCAGGTAGGAGCACAAAGTGGGATTCAGTAGTTGCTTTTAATCAATGATTAGGTCAATTCAAACTTACCTGAAATAAGAAGAAAATGTATATGTGTATGTGTGTATACAGATACTGATAATAGCTATAGCCTAGATCCTTTAAGTTATTTGTATTATATCAGATATAAATAGTCTTAGGAATAAATAAAACAGGCAGTGACTATGAAGTAGGGTTTTACAAAAAGTGTTCTGCCTTCCTCCTATGATCTAAAATGAGAAGATGCAGCAATGGGTACTTAGTGGAGAAACCTGCCTAGGAAATAAGCAGTGGAAAGGACTCAGGTGTTGGGAAATAGCTAGTACTTACTGAGGGCATGCTATGGGCTGGGCACTGTTTTAAAAGCTTCAGGTATTAACTCATCTAATACACATGACAGTCCCACAAGGTAGGTAGGCAAGAGCACAGAACAGAGTTCTGCTTTAGGGTTGTACAAAGGCACCTGGCAGAGAGTGGAGATGAGGCTGAAACCCATCCCTGGATGCCCACGCCCTGGCTTATACCTGGATCGGGGTCTGGGGAAGAAAAGGCTCCTCTTTCTTTATACAAATGCTCCTTAACTCGCAAAATTTACAGGCATCTGCCAGATGGGGTATCTTTTCCAAATTTACACAAAGGAACAGAATAGGCCAGTGGCATCTCTGGAAGACTCTGTTATTATCCTCATTTTACAGATGAGGCACAAAGAAGTTATACAAACCCTGCCAAAGGTTACATATCCAGTAGGTGGTAAAGATGAGCTACAAATGCGAGTACCTGACTACAAAGTCTGCACACTTAACCGCTATGACACGCTGCCTCTTTGTTACATGGATGGAGTGATTTCTATATGCTAGATGCCATTCTCACAATAATCCTTAAGGAAACAGCCCCTTAAGATACAGAGAGGTGCTCAGCCTCTGTAATCCTAAGAGACGGTCCTCTGTAGTATAACTGAGCCCTGGTGGAAGTGGAGCCAAGGAAACACTTCACTGATCAGAACTAATTGGCTAATTGATATGCCTCAGACATCTTGCCTAGCAAAATAAGTTTAATTAAAACAAAATATTATCTGTAGCCCTGGGAGTTAACCGGTGGGAGCTGAGGAATATAAATCAGAACTGAAATTATTAGATATCTAAAAAGCTCCAGCAACATACTTTATAGGGTATTACTATTGGCAGGGTGGTATGCAAGAAAAAGTATAGTCAGAAAGAGTTGAGTTTGAAAATGCAAAATGCAATTTAGTATATGATAAAGGTGAGATCTCATTAGAAGGGAAAGGAGGGATAATTCAATAAATGATATTGAGACAGCTATGTTGATATTTGAAATGAAAGTTGAACTCCCACAGATGTATGAAATGACAAATACTAGATTCATTGCAGCATAGTTTTTAAGAGTAAAACAATGGAAGCAAACTAAATGGACAAGTAATGTATGCAATAATCTTACAGTGGAACACTATGCAATTGTTAAAAGCAAAAACACGAAATCTTTATATAAATTGACATAGGATATTTTTCTTTTGTCTGTTTATGCATAAATATATCTGTAGAATAATATATAAGAAACCATTAACTCTGGTTATTTGAGGGAAGAGAACTGAGGAACAGAAGGACAAAAGTGGGGAAAGCATTTCACTGTTTATCAGTTTGGGGCCATGTAAATATATTACTCATTGAAACAGTTAAACTAAAAGCCAAACAAAAGAAAACAACAGGATCTACGTTTGATTCCCAGAGCTTCTGCTTAGGGTAACTTTACAGAGACTCATTTTCCTTTTTTTTTTTTTTTTTAATGGAAACAAGTCTTTATTAAGTAACTTTTAATATCAGAAAAATAAAACTCTTATAATTCTCTTTACAGCAAATATATAATATCAGTGCTTTGGCCATATTAAGTTAAAGGTCCTTTATCATAAAATATATGGTTTTTAAATTTTACTCAAATTGAATTTATAATCCCTATGACTTCCCTACATATACATAACAAAAGAGAGACTCATTTTCTTATCTGTAAAATGGCGATTATAATCCCTACCTCACAGAGTTTTATAAGATTTAAATAAGATAATATATGGAAAGTTCGTACTACAAAACCGGACATATAATAGACAATAACTAGATCTCATCCCATCACTTCCCTGCTTTCTCAGGGAACATGAAATCCACTGGTTAAAGGTGGAGGCAAATAATATAAATGTGTGAAACAGGATGATGTAGCAGCCTAAAGAATGGTGGATCTGAAGGTATTCAAATTATTACATATGCATATATCAAAGTATAAATTTTATACAGGTACACACATGTATAATGTTAATTTTTATGCATACATGTTTTTAAACATGTATACATATTATATATGTATTAAAGTCTGCTGGCTGTCATTCTTTTACATAGGGATATGCATTTTATTTCATACAGTATCTTCTTTCAGCCACAGAAAATCATTTCAATTATACCACGACATCAGAATTAAAATAATAAATTATTTTTTGAATAATTTTTAAATCATAATTTTCTCTAAATCAATCATTTAATGTTATTGGCTTTGCTTTCTTTACAGAAAAAGAAATGTCCATAGAAATGTATAGCTACTGATTGTCAGACCACAATGAGGAGGTTAAAAGGAAGGATGTCTCTAACATCTGGGCTATAGCTTTTTTGACAGACTTAATGGATAGGATACTGTTGCATGTAGCTAATAAATCTGACTGAGGTAAGAGTCAGGCATAGGTGACACCAGGAAAGCCAAGTCAGAGGGTTAATAACAGCAAAAATCACACATAACTGGACACGATAAGGGTAAAAAAATAAAAAGTACAAGAGACAGAATTTTGGGTACCATGATGAGATTTAGGGGTGTGAAGATTCAGTATTTCTTCTTGCCAGAACAAACTTCCTGTTTCAAATAAGTGCAGGTTAAATAAACAGTAAACCAGTAAAAAAAAAAAAAAAAAAAAAAAAAAAAGCTAATTCTCAATTCTCCAGGAAAACCGCAGATTCTCAGGGAACAAGTATGGATACCTTCTCAGAAGACAACTTTGGATATAGTTCATGATATTTACCCATTATTGTCTTACACAAATATGTTTATGTTCTGAAAACTAAGTATACCATCTATTAATTTCTAAGAGTATCTAAATTAAGACTTGCACAAAATAGCCTAAAACTACAACTACTACAGACATAAACCAAATGGGAAAAAACTTCGTAGCACTATATTTATTTTTATTATGTACAAACAATTTCTTAAACTCTGTACAGTAGAAAAAGTCTCACAAATGACACAAGGTCCTGGCCTTGTGCCATCTGAAGTGACTTTCACGTTACATCTCATCTCTTTACTCAAGAAGAATCGAAGTAAATGACCACAGAATCACCTAACCACAAAGCTATCCAAGACCATACTAATGGGATAGCATTTCTTTTCTTCTTTGAAATCAACATCGTTAAGAAAGTCTGACCATGCTGCAAACAAAGGCTCTCACACCTCAGAAACATAAAGACTTCACTTTCAGAAATGGTTTACTTTGTTTCTCCCAATTTCATTTTAGAGTTCTATTGTCTATAGTTGCCCTAGTCTGATGCTTACTGATTTGGCTCCTGTCTGGGAAAAAATGCTTTACATTGACTTTGGCCTGGCATGGGATCCCCTGTGTTCCACTCTGGAACCCTGAGGTTATTGGATCTCAGCCCACGCTAAAATGTTACTGATTTCCCTTCCCCTCATCTTTCCTGCAACAACCTTCTTTGTGAATTTTGTGTACACATTTTTCTTCTAGGTCCACCTAATTCTAACAGACCTTGTATTTTTTTCTTTCTAAATGGAATAAAGTTGGTCAACACAATGCCTTCCTTTCATAATTTCACTTTACTTTTTATTTTATTTTATTTTATTTTATTTTTTTAGCAGAGAAGTTGTGGACTACAGATAAATCATGCATAAAATAGGGGATTCTATGCAACACATAGTTGCATTGGTGTGGAATACTTGTTACAAATGATGAAAGGATTTTTATAATTATACTATTATGCTATTACACTATTAACTATAGTCCATGGTTATTAACTTAGGATTCACTGTGTTGTGCAGTTCCATGGTTTTTTGTTCTTTTTTTCTTTAAAGATACTTAGATTACATAAATGTTACATTAAAAATACAGGGGATTCCCACATGCCCTGCTCCCCACATCTCCCATACTTTCCTACATTAACAAACATCCCTCATTAGTATGGTACATTTATTGCAATTGATGAACACATTTATGGAGCATTGCCTTAAGCATGGATTACAGTTTACATTGTAGTTTACACTCTCTCCCACCCAATTCTGTAGGTTATGGCAAAATATATAATGGCCTGTATCTGTCATTGCAATGTCATTCAGGACAATTCCCAAGTCCCAAAAATGCCCCCGGACTGTACCTGTTTTTCCCTTTCCCTGCCCAGTGACCACTGTCTCCACATCAGTGATGTAATTTCTTCCATTGTTGGAATCACAATGAATCTATAGTAGAATACCAGTAAGTCTGCTTTAGTCCATAGTTTGTTCCTCAATCTTGAGGATTCTGGGATGGTTATGTCCCCTCCACCTCTAAGTGAGAAGGGCTTCGATCCCATATGGCCAATGGGTGGGACTCTCTTGGTTGCAGTTGTAGACTCGCTTGGTTCCCTGGTATGGTGGTTATCCATCGTCACCTCCTTGTTAGTTGTCCTGGGTGAAACTAATAAACTGGAGAGTAGGTGTTGCAACTCCATTGAGATTCAGGGCTCAGCCGGCATGTGGGCAGCCCAAAGACTTAAGCCTCTTGGACGTGCACCTACCAACTCTAGTATTAATTATGGTCAAGTAAAAGGACCTATAATTAGAGCCATGTGTAGGGAAACCACAACTGAGTCCAACTTTGTCACACTGGGGAACAAAAATTCCAAAGTAGGGCCCACTGGCAAGACACCTAACTCCTGAGCTATGTGTCCTGACTGTAGTGTCCGAATGTCTCTAGAGCCCTCATGAGCCCCTCTATTTGGGGTAGTATCTACTGTGGCAGTCAAAGACATCCTGCTGAGATTTGCATAAGCGTAACCTCTGGGATGACCTCCCGACTTACTTTGAAGTCTCTTAGTCATATAAACTCATTTGTCTTTACCTTTTCCCCCTTTTGGTCAAGGTCTTTTTCCAGTTGCATTGCTAGTTGGTGCTTGGTAGCAATCCCTCGGTGCCAGGGAGACTCATCCCTGGGAGTCATGTCCCATGCTGGGGGCAGTTCCACAGATTTTCAAAAATTTTTATTCTATTACCATATACACAATCTAAAATTTCTCCTTTTAACCACATTCAACTATACAATTCAGTGCTGGTAATTACATTCACAATGCTGTGTTTCCATCACCACTATCCATTACCAAAACATTTCCTATTCCTTACCCCACCCTATCCCTTGGTAGCCTATATTCTAGATTTTGACCCTACATGTTTGCTTATTCTAATTATTTCATATCAGTGAGATCATACAACATTTGTCTGGCTTATTTCACTCAATATGACGTCTTTAAGGTTCATCCACGTTGTCTCATATTGCACATTTGATGAAACATGATCACTGCTCTAGAAAATTTTGGGTATGAGATGATTAAAAACAATAAAAATATTCTGCTCTTAGGAAGTAACAAAATATATGTGAATTTGTGAAGCAATTTGTGTCAGTCACTAGAAATCACTGCTTCCATGGAACATAGAGAGAGACATAGAAAATCTTAATAATTGTTAGTAGTGGAGCGTAATTCAGTGGGGTTGAGCACCTGCCTCACATGTACAAGGTCCCGAGTTCAATCCCTGGTACCTCCTAAAATAATAATAATAATAATTTGTTAATGCTTAAGGGAAAAAAATTTGAAATGGAGAGAAAATCCCAATATAGTCTGTTATATAGAAATTTGTATAACTGAGACACAAAGTTGCCACTCCCATGGGGTAATATATTTTTCAACAAAGTCAGCTTTACTGCCAAGCTCCAAATACGTAAAATTGGAATATGATGCATTTTAACATGTCTTTGAGATAAGCCTTTAAGAATGAGCAGAAGAAGAGTACACTAAGGAAAAATTAAACAATACTCGGTAAAACTTAACCAATCAAGTTTTTCTTTGCAAAGTTTCTAATGTCCATAGAATGATCCTTTGTGCATTAATAAATTATTAAGATTCTCTATGTTCTGGGGCAACTGTATATTTTAGTGGCTAACCCCAATTGCTTCACAAGGACACACATATCTTGTAATTGCCTAAGAACAGAAGATTTACATTTTTTAATCATCTCATGCCCAAAGTGATCTAGAATACTGATGATGTTGTATCAAAAGTGAATTACAAAAAAGAGGTGAATGATGTTGATCAACTTTATTCCATTAAGAAGGCTATATTTAGCAAGATATTATCTGTTTATCTTTTGTTAAAGCAAATATATTTTGCTATGTCAATGTTACTATTGAAATAATTAAAATGGCCTTGGAAATGAGGAGAAAGACTGGAGTAAATGGAACTACATTTACCTAGATTTTATTTTCAACATCTTCTTTATTAGAAGACAATTAATTGCAAGTTTCCTTCTCTGTGTCTCAACATGCTCTCATGGGGATTAAATGAGATAATATATGTAACCCTCTTGGCAGATACCAATTATTCATTAATGCTAGTTATTGATATTAAAAACAATAACATAAAAGAAATGATGAAATAGAGAACAGGAACATATCAAATTCAACTCTATGGGTTTTGTTTATGATTAGACATATTTCTAATGAAATTTCAAAGTTATTTTTTTCCATGCTGGAGTCTGGAGAAGGACTGATGGAAGTAAAATTATATTTGCTTCAGAATAATAAGAGTGATTACTTATAGAGCACTTTAAAGATATGAATTCATTCAATCCTTACAACAACCCTGCAAAGAAGATTAATTTTTATCTCTATTTATAGATGAGGAAACAGAGGTACTCAGAAGTTTGAAGCTCAGTAACTTGCCCAAGTTAATCCAGTCTGAAAATGGCACAGCCAGGATCTGAACAGAAGCAGCATGGCTTCAGAGAGAGCCCATGTTTTTACCCAACTACCCTAGGTCTCCTATAAGTAATGGTTCATAGATATCTGGGCAGCATTAAACTATTACATAAACTATGCTTGGAAATGATCATCTTTTTATCCTTTTGAACATTGCATTACTATTTTCCCTGCTAAGGTGCATTTGCTTTCATGGCAAAATTTAGTTCCCCAATCTGCATTAATATCTTAACACTGCTACTTCACACTGAGTTAAAACAAAAACAAAAACAAAAAAACAACTAGTCATTTATTTACTAGATTGATGTCTATGAATTTATTTATATATATTCCATACGCAGCATTAAAATATCCTTTGAATTAAAAGGCAATCACTTTCAAGACAAGACAAAGATAGTCATCAAAGACTGCCTAAACTAGGAGTAGCCTATAATATTTACAAGATTAAGCCACAATCCATCTGCCCTATGGCAATAAAGGAGTCAATTATTGCCTTTTAAATAAGAAGAAAACTTTTCTTTGAAGGACTGCCTATCACCCTTGAAGCAAGTTAAGGTTTTAATAAGTTTAAGACAGCTTTTACCATGCTTTAGGGACTACTGTAGTTCTAAGAATGGCAGGTACCATGTGTGCTGAACGATACTAACAAATGGTAACTGCAATACCATTCCACTAATGTGATGTTAAAAACCCAATGGAATGTTGGGAGGGTACTCAAGCATTCTTCTAAGCATAAATTCATTAAGTTATACAATAATGCTAAGTGCATCATCCCAAACATATGCTGTTGTTCTTGTTCTCAATTTCTGTTTACGATAGCTACAGTGGTACCAATGTTTGGCATCTTCTAGGAGAGGAAGATAGCTGGCTTGATAAATCCCAGGGACCCTGATGGCTGTTTACCCCTGAGCCCTGCCCCATGTCTATTGGGAGTGTAGCATGGAGAGACGTCACTAGCTGAAGAATCACAAGGATGCAGCTGAAGATGCAGCCCTATCAATGATTGGTTTAAACAAATCTCTGTACCTCTCTAGGTCTTGTTTTTTCTCTTAAATATGAACCTTAATTTTTACTATTTCATGGAGTGCTTATTAGGATAAAATTTGACATCTGTGAGAATGCTTTAGAAAATAAGTCTGTTTTTCAAGTAACAACCACAACAGCAACTGAGGCACAAAGGATAGCTACTATCTGGTCCTATTACTTAGCTATTTCTCACCTAACTTGTAAGCTTCTTGGTTGGAGCCAAGGACTACATGTTCTCCAACATAAGACCATCATATTTAGGATAATAACATTTATCTATTTTTTTAATAGCATACGAGTACTTGCCTATGACCACCTATAACTTTATATGGCATGACATGCCTCTTCAGTCTTTTAAAACTCAGCACTCAAGTCCATCTTCTAAAAGAAGTCCTTCCAAATTAATCCAGATGTATTTACCATGCCACACTTTTTCATTGTTCCCAATGAGACATAATGCACAGATACATACACACCTAACAGACACACGCACACTTATTTATTCCCATATGCAACCATATCTGAATGCAACGGTTTCCTTTTGGGGATCTCAAAACAATACCTCTTTAAACTTGCTCACTCCAAACAAACTCACCAATAGAATACTCTACGCCAGAAACCAACTAAATGAAAGCGCCTAGAAAGTGAGAAGGAAGAAGTGAGAGAAGGAAGGGAGTGAGGACAGATGTTATAAGAGCTCTTTGATAAAATATATATAAAAGGCAAACTAGCCATGAAACAGATACAACCTCCTCTAACACAATGCATTGGTTTCCCATTACCCTCTGAATCCCTCTCATCACCAGGGAACAGTTTCTGGCATGTCAGGTTACACACCCTACCCCACCACAATAGCAACAACTTTTGTGCTTCAGTGCTTTGCGGTTTACAAAGGCTTTTCTAGATACTACTCCATACAACAATATTATGTGAGAATAAACAAATTGGAGTGTTATCCTCTTTGGGGGAAAGTCCCACAAACTGTCTTATATATCTATTTATTTACATGCAAGTTGTGTTGTAAAGGCAACTGCTGACCTTATGGTATCAGGCATCTGGTGGGCACACAGGAATTGTTGAGTTGTGTGAAGATAATGAAAAAGGAAGCTATGTGATAGTATATAACTTTACAAGATGGGATTAACAGTCAGTTATCATCCCAAACTGAGTTACAGACTGGGTGGAACAGGCAACTTCAAAATTATGCTGGAAATAAAGAGCTAATGTGACATAGCTCCAGGCACCAGGATTCTAATTAAATTAAATAGTAACACTAATTGAGGATTTCCAAGTCCCTGTTGTTGGAAAAAGTAAGAGAGAGCACACATTCAAGATTTGGAGTGAGGTCTACAAATCTTAAGATCTGAGCTTCCATTTCCATGAGACCAGATTCCTTGTACAAAATAAATCATGTTCTCAGTGGAATCTGAATGGGAAGTGGACAAATAAAAATATACTATTTAAGGGGATAAAAACACAAGAGATTTTTTTCAGAAAACAGTGTATATATAAGGTTTAAGTTTAAAATGTGTTCACAAAGACAAAGGAAATTTGATTCCAAGGAAAATCTGGTATGCTGACATTCTTTTTTTAAACTCAAGCTAATGGGAAGCTGAGAGTAAAACTAAAAAAAAAAAAAAAAAAAAAAAAAAAAAAATACCATGAAGTCCAAGATGCTCATGGTACTTCAAGATATTTGCTCATCTATTCCTTTTTTGAGTCACAACCCTTCAATATTTAAGGGTCAAATCCATGTTCTCCCAAAAGGCACCTGGACCTTTTTGAACTTCAGTCCTAAAGAGGATCCAAGAATGTGTCTATCTGAATCTTGGGATTTTTAAGATAACATTGCATTTAGTTATCAGAGTGGAAAAAAGAAAACAAAAGAATCAGTTGGCAATGTTCCCAAGAAAAAGACATCAAATGGACTGAGATGGAAATCATGCAGAATCTTAAACATAAGGGCACATACCCTGAACTTACGTCAGATACAGAAAGCAAGAAGTGAAAGAACAGCTAAGTAGTATGTTATTGTGAGCAGAGAAAGGGGAAATCCATTTGGAGAGAGACATTTTTAAGAGAATAGACTTCATAAAGTATAAGAAATATTTTCCTCCATGAAAGATTTCATAAAGGAAAATACAAACTAAAAATTAGAAGAACACATGTAAGAGTAACAGTTTAGAAATGGAAAGGTAATGTTTTTTCAAGGAGGACTTGACAGGAAGAATGATATAATAAATACAAATCTGGTTGGAGTAGGAGAAGAGGATGGAACAATTTAAAATTACCAAAGCAATAATCACATAACAGAAACAAACCCGAATGAAATAATAAGGAATGGAAACAACACTTAAGTGTATTTATGATAGCAGTCAGAATTAATCAGAGTTGAAAAGAAAAATTGAGAATCATCAGAATATAGATGGGAACTAAAGCTGTGGGAATGGGGACAACAAACCAGGGAGAAAGGGGTAGAGAAAAGAGAAGGTCAACAAATTAGGTAATCCAGAGGAACCCGAACATTTAGGAGTGACTTTTCTAGGAGGTGCTGGAGGTTGAACCTGGAACCTCATACATGGGAAACATACAATCAACCACTGAGCTACATCTGCTCCACAACATTTCGGAGTGACTTTAAATCCAACCCATCTTTAAAATTCTACTCAAATTCCATCTCTTTCATCAAGCCTTCCTTGAACACTCCTGTTCACAATCAGGTATCTTTTCCTGTTGTTTGATGGATGTTTCCTCACACCATTATTAAATTCTCCTCATTAGTATGGACAGCTTAGTATATTATCTTCTGAACTAGATTGCTCTTTGAAGACTAAGTTCAGGTGCTGTATTTGCATTTTTCATGGTTCATAGCTCAATTCTGAAAGCAGGGTGGGTACTCAATAAGTATTTTTCATATCAATGAATGGATCAGCTTGCTTCATTTGCAGATAGATAAATGACATTAAAAGGAGTAAAATAATTTATGATATCACGTAAGAACTGAATACTAGAATCAGTAGGAAAAGACCACTCTTTTTTGTAGCCTTGAAGCATTCGGGGAGTGGGTAGAACAGCTTAAAATGGGTTAAGTAAACAAGCGAAGGCAAAGAGAAAGGACATAAGTTAGAATAAATTGGAAAGATAATGTGGAAGTGATTAAAACATTTTTAAAAAAATGAAAACACATATTGGGAAATCAATATGAAATTTCAAGATTTAGTTTTATGGGTCAAAAACTGAGAATAATATAATATTAAAGGTATACCACTTACTAGTAAGAAACTTAGGGACAAAATCAGCCAATAAAATTTCACATTGACTTTGTATTGTTGATTTGAAGTGATGCCCTGCAAACAGTGGTTTTCAATCTGTTTGAGTTCCTTACATAGTTTGGTATCAAAACATCAAATAATGCTTATCCTTTTTTTTCTTAAGGCAATTTTTTAAGCTCAAAGAGCACATAAAATCTTGAGCTCTTAGAAATATAATTTTTTGAAGACATGGGTTTATGAAGGTACCATAGATAGAGCCTTCTCACCAAAGCCCTAAGAGTGGCCTCATTGAACAGATGCTAGCAGACACTTTGAGAGGTTTGGTGGTCATTGCACTGGCTTATATCCTATGTGCTCATTTTTTACCCTAAACAGTTATAAATATTTTGTGTTTTTTAAAATAGCCATCAGCTTTGAAAATCAGTTTGTGCTGCATAGTATTTAGGAAACCTTAAAATTATATATATACTGAGAGGGAAATCAGATAACCTCATCTCGTCAACTGAAATTAAGCCTCCTATTTTTTTTAGTTTCTTTTCTATTCTATTCTTAGTTTTTGTTTTGTTTTGTTTTGAGTATACACTATAGTTAATGTTCAATTACCTGGCTTTGGGTTGATGATCTGGAGCTCCCATTTCTGACAGAGCTTGTCTGTGTTACTCAGATGAGTGCTTCACCTTTCAGTTCTGCTTTCTGCCTTGGTGAGCAAACCGAACCACTGAGGGACACGTAATGCCATGCCTGGCAGCGTGATTAACAGTGACCCACATTTAGCTCTTAGAGAGATTGTTCCAACAATATGTGGACTGCAGAGAACATTTTTAGACATGAAGGCATGGAAAACAGAAATGTGTTCATTTTGCAAAAAAAATTCTGAAGAAAACAATATAGTTCAATACTTATTTTAAGATATCTTTCAGAGAGCTAAATTCACTCTATTAGTTTAAGAACATAAATTATATCATGTTTAAAATTCTTTGATCATAACTATCCTGATTGATCTATTTATAAGTTTGCTGCCTCAGGAAAAAACACTGAGAATATATGGAAAAAATGCATTTTTATTTCTTTTAAGTACAAAAGATTTCAGTAAAAATATTGTTTAACAAGTTTCCCTTAATATTTTTCAGGCCGCACTCCAGCTAAAGCATTTTGAGGTATTGCACGATGGACACAGCACTGATGATCACTTTGCACGTAAGCAGCCCAGGTCCAAGCCTGACTTTCTACTGCCACATATTGAACAAAGCCCTAGAACTTCAGACAGGAACAATCAATGGAGTGGATAAAAATAGGGATAAAAATAAAAGACTATCCTTCCCCTTAAGTGTTTCTTAAATTATACTAGACAGTTGAAGAAAAAATTATAACAACATCTGATGTGGTATTCAGTGTGTGTAAAGGAAATACTTAAGGCAATTATATTTAAAATGTGAGGAAAATAAAGGGACATAAATGGAAGATTTTTACAGTTCACTGAAAATAGAATCATGCCATTACCAGTAAACTGTGATAAACTGCATAAGTATATTGTAATACTGAGACCAATCACTATGAAAACTATATAAGTAATACACTCAAATACATTACAAATAAATCAGATGGAGTCCTAAATATTGTTAAAGTAACCCACAGGAAGTCAAGAAAAGAGAAAGAGTAACAATAAGCACAGAAAACAAATAATAAGATGGCAAACTTAAGTCCTGACATATTAGTGATTACTTTAACCAATTAAAAGATCCATACTTGCTGTATTGTCAGCCAAAAGGGGTGCTAATGCAAAATGCCAGAAATAGGTTGGTCTTTATAAAGGGTATTTATTTGGGCTAGAAGTCCACTGTTACCAGGCCATAAAGCTTAAGTTTCTTCCCTTACCAAAGTCCATTGCCACGTGTTGGAGCAAGACAGCTGTCGACGTTTGCCAGGGTTCAGGCTTCTTGGGGTCCTCTCTTCCCAGGGCTGCGTTTCTCTCTGGGCTTAGCTCTTCTGGTTCCTCCACAAGGTCAGCTATAGACTATGAGGCTCTCTAGGCTTTGCTTCTCTTCACAAGACCAGCTGTAAACTCTCAGGCAAACAGCTCGTCTCTATCCCGGGGCCCTCTCTCCTTCCTCACCACCAAGCTCCTCCATCTGCTCGCCTCCCCGGCTCCAGCATCAAAACTCCAACATCAGAACTACTCCCTCTGTCTTTTGCCTTGCCTTTTATATTTGATTCCCCCACCCACCAAGGGGTGGGACTGAATGCCCTACTGACGTGGCCTAGTCAATGCCCTAATCACAACTTAATCATGCCCAGATTAACAGACCAGTTTACAAAAGTAATCCAATATCTATTTTTTGGAATTCATAATTACATCAAACTGCCCAACGGCTACACTTGCAGAATGGATTAAAAAAAAAAAAAAAACATGACCCCACTATTTGCTGTTTATATGAAAGTCACCCCAGACTTAATGGCATAGGTAGGTTGGAGTAAAAAAATGAAAAGACATACAACATAAGCATTAATCAAAAAGGGGGAAGTAGCTATACTAATATCAGAAAAAGTAAACTTCAGAACAAAGAAAGTTATTAGGAACAATAGATAAAGATAAATTCTACCATAATAGCATAGTGATTATAAATGTTTATGAACCAAAAAACATGGTTTCAAAATAAAGCGAAAACTGCAACATGAAATGGGCAAATCCATAATTAGAGGGGCTTACAACATCACACTCTCATGACTGATAGAACTACAGCAAATATATAAAAGAACAGAATCCCACCATCAACCAACAGATCTAGCTGACACATAAAACACTACACCCACAACAGCAAAATACACATTTTTTTCAAATGTTCATGGAGCATTCACTAAGATATACCATATCCTGGGAAGTAAAACAAATCTCAATTAATTGAAAGGAATGACTTCATATACAGTATATTCTCTGACCATAAAGGAATCAAATCAGAGAAATCAATGACAAAGAAAACAGGAAAATCTTTAAATACTTGGGAAAAAATTTCTAAATAATTCATGGGTCAAAAAGGAAGTTGCAAAGGTGATTTTAAAAAACATATAAGATGAATGGGAATGAAAACACAACATATCCAAATTTGTGGGATGCAGGGAAAGTAGTGTTGAGAGGCAAATTTATAGCACTAATATTTACATTAGAAAAGAGGAAAGGTCTCAAAATTATAATTTAAGTTCTTACTTCAAGAAACTAGAGAAAGAAGAACAAAAATATACCCAAAGAAAGCATAAGGAAGAAAACAATAAAGATAAAACCAGAAGTCAATGAAATTAAAAATAGGAAAATAGAGAAAATCAATGAAACCAAAAGCCTTTTCAACAAATGATACTAAAGCAATTGAACATCAATAGGCCAAAACAAACAAACAAACAAAAAACAATTTAACTTTTCACCTTATATAAACATTAACTCAAAATGGATTACAGAGTTAAATGTGTAAAACATAAAACTACATAATTTTTAGGAAAATAGAAAATCATTGGGGTGAAGCTTGTGCCCTGGCATTAGTGGAGATTTTGGCAGCCCCCATGGGGCTTGGAGCTTGGAGAAGGTGGGGCCTTCACCCCAGCATTTGGGGTGAGTATGTCCATTGGGCAAGCACTTGGAAGTGTGGGGCTGCCATTCCATCAGACATGGAGGACAAAACATCATTCCATAGTTAACTATCAGAACTAGGAATTGAATGGAGTTTTCCCTGTTTGGTTTCAGAATTGTTTGGGACCTGTGACCTCTGTTTCCTTCCAATTTCTCCCTGTTTTAGTTTGCTAAAAGCTGCTGGAAGCAATAAACCAAAAATGGGTTGGCTTTTATAATGGGGGTCTATTGACTTGCAAGCTTACAGTTCTGAAGCCATGAAAATATCCAAATCAAGGCTTCATCAGGCAATGCTTTTCTCCCTGAAGACCGGCTGCTGGTGATCCTGGACTCCTCTCTCACATGGTAAGGTACATGGTAGCATCTGTTGGGGCTCTCCCTCCTCCTCCAGGCGTCTTTGGCTTCAACTTCCTGCTTCATGGCTTTCTCTCTGCTGTTCTGTGATCTGTTGATTTCAGCTTCTGGCTTCTAGGGCTTTCTCTCTCAGCTTCTGGGGGTTCTCACTGTCTCACGCCATATTCATTCCATTTATAAAGGACTCCAGCAAGAGAACTAAGACCCATCCTGGATCACCCCTTATTAAAGTAATCTAATCAAAAGGCCTTTAACCGAAGTGACCTAATCAAAAGGTCCCACCCACAATAGGGTCACACCCACAGGAATGGATTAGCTCCAAGGTCATGATTTTCTGGGGTCCATCCAGCTTCAAACTGTCACCCTCCTATGAGAATGGACATGTTTATCTCAAGTCTGTCCCTCCATTGTATATGGGCAGATAACTTGTCCTCTAGATTTCACAGGACAACAGGCAGAGGGGAATTGTGACTCAGGACAGACCACACCCATAACAATTTTGATGAAATTTTATTCTAAGCATTGTTTCTGAAATGACTTAAAGCTTTTAGGAGATTATGATGGAATGAATATATTTCGCATATATGAAGAACATATAGTTTTGTGATCCAGAGGTGGAGTGTGGTATTTTGAGGCTGTATATACCCCAGAAAAACATTCTTAAATCTAATCCATTTCTATGGGTGTAAACCCATTGCAAGTAGGAACTTTTTAAAATTTTTTTAATTTTTTAATTTTTATTTTTAAAGAAGCTTTAGATTACATAAATGTTACATAAAAAATATAGCGGATTCCCATATGCTCCACCCCCCCACACACAGTTTCCCACATTAACAACATCCTCCATTAGTGTGGTACATTTGTTACAATTGATGAACACATTGATGCATTGCTACTAACTGTGGACTATAATTTACATTATAGTTTACACTGTCCCACACAATTTTGTAGGTTATGACAAAATATTTAATGGCCTGTATCTGTCATTTCGATGAGGTGAAGGTGTATGGAACCTTCCTATACATTTCTTTGCAACTTCCTGTGAATCAACATTTATTTCAAAGTAAAAAGTTAAAAAAAATTCATTTGAAAAGAATGACTGTCAAACAAACAGATTTAGATCAATATTATTTTTAAACTTCTATTCATTTAATGAGTAAAGATAAGATGTAACTCATTCCTAAACAGTAAAGTCAATTGAGCAATGAAGAAATTAGATAGGACAGACTTTTATAATTATTATAGGTACTACTTTATAGCTACAATAAATATTAATAGATAGAAGGGGGAAACTTAAAAACTTAGTACAGGAATGATATTCAAAATATTTAACAACTTTTATGGCCTCAACACCAACCAATCAGAAGAGATACTGCGACCAATCAGAATAGATCTTGGACATAAAAAAATCAAAAATTTGGTGCTGGAGTATACCAGTGGAATATCTATCCTATATAATTTCTTTTTTATTAATTTTATTATTTCCTCCCCCCAAAGACATATATTCCTAGATGTTGGTATTTCTGAGTATTCCTGAACTGAAAATATTGGTAGGGGAGCTATATTATTGTAAGAAGCATACCTCAAAATGTTGCTATAGAAAAACATGACTAATATGAATAATTACCAGTTAGATGAACAAAAATAAACTTCTATTAAGATATTTGACATTTCTTCATTTTTTACAAAACAAATATGAGTATAGAAACAAAATAACATTTCAATTAGTTTGTTCATAATATTTGAATATAGGTGTTCAATATTTGCATATAAATGAATCTTTTCAAGTTAGAAATTTTAGGGCTTGTATAACTAATAAAATTAGAGTCTGGTTTTATGAGTTCTTCCTAGTGGAAAAATTTCAAGGTGCTTTATAAATATAATCATAGCAGGTTTATCAGATTAGAAAACAAATATTTAAAGTTGAAATTAGTTTGGTCATATTTAACCTTTTTGAGGACTTGGGATCACTAAATATCATTAAAAAATCAATGAGAGGGAAACGGATGTGGCCCAAGTGATTGGGCTCCCATTTACCATATAGGAGGTCCAGGGTTTGATTTCTGGAGCCTCCTGGTGAAAGGCAAGCTGGACTGCAGGGCGAGCAGGCCCAAGCAGAGAGCTGGCCCACACAGAGCGCTGGCCTGTGCAGAGAGCTGGCACAGCAAGATGACGCAACAAAAAGAGACACAGAGGAGAGACAATAAGAGATGCAGCAGACCGGGGTGAGGTGGCGCAAGAGACTGAGCGCCTTTCTCCCATTCCGGAAGGTGCCAAGATTGGTTACTGGTGCCGCCTAAAGAGAAGACAAGCAGACATAGAAGAACACACAGAGAGCAGATAGTGAGCACAAAACAATGGGGGTGGGGTTGGTGGGGGTGGAAAATAAATAAATAAATAAATCTTTAAAAAAAAAATTCAATGAGAAAACAGGCTATAGCCCCTGTATAAGAGGAAATATACTATGCCATATAGAAAAAGGATCTAGACTATGAAAATAAAAATATGTATTTTCTAATGTGCGTCAGGTCCATAAAACCTACTTAAAAAACAACCTGAAACAAATTAGTGTTTGTGCCCATTTACAAGGGCAACCTTCTTCTCTTGGAAAAAATATAATTATTTCTATTTAAAAAATAGCACAACACGGCTTATGCCCTCTTCATTCAAGTGCATTTTTGGAGGCATTTTTTTTTTTTTTTTTTTTAGAGAGATTAAGTACTAGTTCAAAGCATTAGTTAATGACAGTTGAAATGCAGTTCTCATTCAGGTAAAAAGGTTAGGATTATATGATTTTTTTTCCCTGCATTAACATGAGAAAATTTAACTTCTACTTCGTAGAATACAAATAAAAGCCATCCATATAATTACAGTTGTAATTATAAGTTCATGAGAATTTAGAGCCATAAGTTTAACAGAGTGAAGTGGGGGGAACCCATATATTAATATCAGGCTGAAATTAGCTAGATGGATGGTTTTAGCCTTCATGGATTTGTTCATTTCTATCTCTCCAGGACAACTTGGAGTAATTCAAAGCTCTAGATAGGTCAATTATTCTGAGTTTTTCCCCCTTGACTTCTATGCTGCTTATTTATGGGCTCAGAAGGCTGTCCGAGGAAGGGAAACTGGCAGTTATTTAGGACCTATGGTACAAATAACACTGTGCTTAGTATATGTGAAAAAGAAATCTGCATGAGGTCTGTATCATTCCCATTTTTCAGGTAAGAAAATCTTGGCTCCAAGAGGTTAAATATCTTGCTCAAGATCCCCCAGAGTTGGGTTTGGAACACTTTTCCCTAACTCCAAAGTCTACCAAAATTTCCTTTCCTGAAAACAACAGTGCGGTCCTACTGAGTTTAATCAAATTTCTTTAAGAGAATGATCCTACAAGGCTTGAAATCACTTTTGACATTAATTCTAACTCAGAGATTCTTGTGGGTTTTGTCTCTCCAGGAATGTTTGTGACTGGACATGTCTCAGAAGAAATCCCACAGTACCGACTCTAAGGACTGGGGATAAACATGATGTCACCTTATACACAATTTAACCAGTCTTGCATCCAAATCAATTAATAGTTAACTGCTATTTCTGTGGCATTTTGTAATAGACTATCAGTTTGCTAAACACACTCCCCCAAATACTAATATTAGAATCCAGTGGTAGGTGGAGACTTTTTTTCTGCAATGTAGACTGGTGCTAAAACTCCAAAAAGGCACAGAGCTATGACAAATGCACAGAACACAATAGCTTCTGCATTTTCAACAGTACTGTGAGAGAAGGGATGTATATTTTTACTTGTTTAGTAGCAGTATTATCCTTCAAGTAAAAAGGCAAAATGATTGCTTTAGCATAGATAAAATATGTGCTTGTTTAATGTGTATTTATACTGAGTCATCTACGTTCCCTTTTTCCCCTTGATACTAATGAGAAAACAATTACTAGTTTTTTTCTCTAGCTGAAGAATAATTTAAATCAGTTGGTATTTCCTTCCATCTCTCTTTCACTTGGCTTCCTCTTATTTATAGTTGACCAAGGAATTATCTTTATGTACCTACATAAACAGATATGGAGACAGATGTTTATTTACATAAAATTTACAGATCCATAGCTACATACACACATACATATACATACTCATACATGGTATGCACACATACAACTGCATGGAAAACAATCTTGAGAGATTAAAATATAAATTATGATAACAAGAAAGAATTTAAGGTTATGCAGTCCCAGTAAAGTCTAAAATGTACAATTTTAAAATTGCTCTTCTAAAAATGTGTGCTTCCAGGTAGGATGGAATGAGGAGCTTGCAGTAAACCCACGGGCCCTCTGAGAACACAGAAAATATAGACAAAATGCAAAATATCAACAGTTTAATTGGATCTGAGAACTGCTGAAGCAACAAGGTCTAGAAGATCTAAGACTCTAAAGAGAAGAGATCCCTGGAGAGGTGGTGGAAGAAGTTGGAGCTGATTTTGTTGATACTGGGGCTCTGGGAAGATACTAAGAATCCAGACCTGGCCTGAGAACATGGACACGACTGGGGGTCAGAGAAACTAGCAAAGAGTTTAGCAGTCTTGAGGGACTGGAGTGACAAAGTAGAGACTTGAGAAATCTCAAACACATGGCCAATTATTCCCTGGAGATATCTGTCAAATTCTGAAGCTGCAGGGTTTGGAAGAAAACAAACAAACAAACAAGAAACAAACAAACAAATCCTGTCAGCAGAATTGCAATACTGAGAAGAGAAAGGTTTGGGTTCAGGACCTGCCAAGGGGAGGGCTCCAGGTGAACACACTAGACCAGGATTCATCCTGGGGACCAAATTTAGTCTATCTCTATTTTTATATGGTCTATGAGCTATGAATAGTTTATACACTTTTAAATGGTTGATAAAAAAAAAAACAATAGAAGAAGAATATTTTGTTACATGAAAAGTATATGAAATTCAAATTTCAGCATAAATAAAGCTTTACTGGACCACATTCACATCCATTTCTTTATATATTGTCTAGGCTGTTTTGCACACTGATGAGTAGTTGCAAGAGACCATATGACCTGTGAAGCCTAAAATATTTACTATCTGGCATTTATAAAAAAAACATTTGCCAACCTGCACTAGGCTCTTAGTTGAAAGCCCTGCTGGGTGAATGCCCTGGGACCAGGGACAAACTAGAGATAAATTGAATCTTACCAAAACTCAATCCAACCTCACTTCAGCTCAGTTCCCAACTGGATGAAGGTAGCTAACCTCCATTGTATTTGCCTAGCAGAGGAAGGGTAAATCTCTGCAGGAGAAAGATAATATCACCTGGAGCCTCTGCAATTTTTTAATATACATTTTAAACACATTCCAACATTGAAAAAAATTACTGTACTAACTATTTGATCTGAGCTGATATATAATACATATAAAGAATTCTGACGTATCTAGCAGGCTCAAAAATAATCTATAAGCATGCAACATTTTAAACAAATAATTTAATATATGCTATGGAAAGAAGAGAAAAATAAAGCAGAAGAAACAGTATTACCTAAAAATTTTTTTTTACTGGGAAAGAAAACTTAATTTATTATTATTATTTTTTAGCATAGGCAAGGGAGTAAAGAGTTTATTAAGAAA
The DNA here is from genome assembly GCA_026826555.1 of Tolypeutes matacus. NCBI lineage: Eukaryota > Metazoa > Chordata > Mammalia > Cingulata > Chlamyphoridae > Tolypeutes > Tolypeutes matacus. The sequence goes on from JAKSZT010053770.1 coordinate 29,485,151, forward strand.
CAAGAAAAGAAAAACAGTACACAATCCTATACATGGTTGTGGGTGTGCTACAGGGAGACAGGCCGAAAACTTAAAAATATTTGGCTGAGATAACAGCGTTCTAACTAACTGGAAGTTAGTTTCCACTGCAAAACAATAATATATATGGATTAGATTCTATGAATTATTTATTTTGTAGAAAATGAAAACACATTGTAATTGATCAAGTTATATATCATTCTGAGCTATAAGACTGTATTCTAGGATTCATTTTTCAATGACACATGGTTCAGAAGACACCAACTTCCTATTTTAGGCTTCTGTCATCCTAGAAAGACAAATACTGATGTGGGAAAAACAATAACATTGAAATATTATAATTATCCAATATGTTATGCCTCCATCTCAACCAGATTTTAAAAATTTGACTTTAATAGCTTTTGATAACGAAATGAACTCAAAGGAGCAAGACAGCCAATGTTCAATATGTCACAGAACTGAAAAACAGGTAAACTCATTTTTAAAGACATACTAAAATTTTACGTCTCTGGCATAACTTAATTGTAACCCTGAAATATAACAGACCAGGTCACTTTAATTTACAACCTATTACAATTTACAACACATGTTTTATTGTTATCAAAGAAATATAACCTACTCTTGCTCAAAACTCCAGGTCATGTAATAATAATATCATGTGATTCAACCACATAGAGTTGGACTATTATACAGAAGGAATACAGCTATGAGTATAAAATTAGATAGAGTTATTGATAAATAAAACTATACCTTTGTGTATGTAAAGATGTACATATAAATTGAATTCTCTAATTTTTTATTTAACTCCGTAGTACACCTAAGTTGTGAACATCCTTACAAAGTAAGGATGCACAAAATTATCTGGATACTATCTGAGAAACCAAGAATCACTGTTAAAATGAAAGGACTTTTAGAATTAGAGAAATTTTTTTTAAATTGAGATTATCCTAGCTAAATTATAAATGTTCTTTAACATTAAAGTCATTACTTTTAATTACAGGTTTCATCAGTAATAGACTTCCATCTACATAATTTACTAATTTACAAACAAGGATTATGTTCACATAGTCCTCAAAATTGTTTTTAAAAAATTCTTCCAATCTAGGAAAAGAGTCCATTTTTAAGCAAGTCAATATTATTACATCAAGAACTGGAAAATGCTAAGGATAATCCAGGACACTCATGCAATTAGTTACTTTTAAATGTTTGATTAAGGGAAAGTAGCTCCAGGATAGTATATATTATATATAAAGATCTATATATCTTTATAGCACTAATTCCTTAGTAACTGGCAGAATGTTATATCTTTAAACACACAATCAAATATTATTCATAGTTCCAGACAGCTGATTCTCCATACATCATATCCAATTCCAGTGAAAAGATCACAGTCCTCAGAAGGACATATTGCAAACAAAACATCCTTAGTAGGTGGTGGAAAGTCAGGCCAGGAGTCAGACAGAACCAACAGAGATGACAGAGATGTGATATTCAGCACGGTTTCCTCAGAAAGAAAAAGCAAAACCACATGGCACTGCTGAAATGCCGAGTTAATTATCCCTTCTAAGCATTAAATATTACATCTTCAAAACTGTTTCCACCAGAGTATTGCTTCTTTACGTGAGACCGTCTTTAAAGAAACACAAACATTTTCAAAGTGCATTGCTGAAACATCATAAAAACTAATAACCTACCATTTTCTTTGCACTCTTCTGGAGGTTTAGCCTTTTTCGCAAGTCGTGGATCCAGCCATGATGTTGTCTTTGTGTTATGGCTGAAAAGAAAAGAGATCACTCTGAACAGACACATACTAAAAGGAATCAAGTTTATTCCTTAAGAAAAAAAGAAAAAAAAAGAGGGGGTTAGTCCAACAAAATTGCAATCGATACACTTAATTTGCTTACTGGTTCTAAGTAGCCCTGAAGGAGGTGTAAGAGTAATTGTGCAAGGCAGCTGTAAATTTGGCAACCTCGGCTCCCTGTCCTCAAAGCAGCTATTTTTATTAAAATCAACTAGAATGTTGCCAAGTTAACCTCATTGAAAATGCAGAACTCATCCAGAGCAAAAGGAATTTATTACAAATACAGGATTCTCCAGTTGGAAGAGCACAGTCCACAAGCTCTGATACTGGCTCCTGAGTTTTGCAAAAGAATTATTTTCATCTTAAACCTGCCCTTTTCATAAATAGTTGTTTTGTTACTCTTTAACTACAGCGCTGGCAGAGGCAGTACAAAAGTGATGCAAATTATAGCATGTTCTTGGGATTCCTACGTTTTCTCGAAAAGTGATTAATAGCAATTTCATTAACCCACATTTAGCTATCTTCCATCTAAACACTTTCAATCCAGCTAGAAAGGTAGGGGATAGAAATGTCTCTATACTGATATTTCCGAAATGGAGTTTCCGGGAATTAATGATAAAATGGCATTTTAGTTTGCAAAAATAAGTTTTCTGAGAAGTTTTTTGCCAGAAATTTCAAAAGCAAAAGAGAGATACTCTAAAGAGCAGGGTGTTTCTTAAAGAGGGTCCTGAAATTATCTGATAGGCTAATTAATAACACATTCTTAGTCCTCCTGGAACTACGGAATCAGAATGTTTGAGTGGGGCCACAAAATCTCCATCTTTGGAAAGTGCTCCAGGTGATTCTGATACACTCACTGGCTCACCACTAATAGTCTGAGCTAAAATCTTTTCTGTGTACTCCAGTCTCAAGTGAACACATCAAACAAGGGGCAAATTATCAAGGATGTGACATTTATGAGGGACTTCAGGAAAAGAATTAGTAAATTCACAGCTGTGGGAAAGAGAAAGATTTATACAGGAAATAGTCGGAAGGCCAATGGATAGAACAGGAAAGGAAAAGGTAGAAAATAGGTTGGAAATGTAAATTAGGGCCAGAAAATAGGGATCCTTCAACACAACTGTAAGGAGATCAAAAATGATATGAATTTCCCATGTATTCTCTTTCTTCACTGAAATTTAACCATATTTTTATGACATTAGAGCACAAGTGCTAGCTAGATCATCTGATGAACTAATGTGCACTTACAGCAAAGGGCAGAAAATTCTCCCAGGCAGCAGATTTAATGTCAAACTTCTGGAGACTAAGTGCCTCACCTAACGAAACCAGGAAAGGGGGAGCATGGAGGGAGCAAGATGGGCAGGGGGAAAGCTGTATCAAGATGTTAAAAAGATGTTAAAGCACTCCTCAAATAGTATTTCCTAGACAGTCACCCTGTCTGCCTATATGTAGAGCCATCTCTGACTTGAGACCTGAGATATTAAGACCCTTGAGTCAAGAGGTCTCTACTCTTGAAAAAGACTCCCTTTTATTTCTGACTTTCATTTGCGATAAAGAGAAAATACTCTCCAGCACTTCCTTCATCTTTAAAAGGTCCTCCATGATGGATGCCTCTGAATAGGGCACAAATCATTTCTTAGTAAATGATCAGATGAAGGTTGTGAATTTGGTCAAATAATAAATTATCACGAGTATGCCAGCTTTTATTTCCCTAAATTTGACCTTTGTAAAGTCTAATCGTGCTTCATTATCAAGTTTTAGACGAATATGAAATATAGAAGACGCTTGGATCTTGGTCTGGCACTCATTTTTAGTCATGTTACTATCATCTAGTCACTTCCTATGAAAAGAAGACTTGAAGTCCATGGGGAGAGGTTATGACTATAAGAGTGTGAGGATACGTGGGGCATGGGATTAAGTGTTTGCTAATCTCATTTTGAAAAAGCAAGCCACTTTAAAAATGTTCTTTATCGGTACACCTCAGTTCAAAGTATGTATGTGTCTTTGTTTCTCAGAGGTATAAAGGTTTAGAAATGGGCAAGTTAGATTAATTTCCTTTCTTTTTACCCACACCTGCTTCTTCCTCTATCCTTCCCAGACTCTGGAGAAGTCATTTCTAGGTCCCTTAGACACAGTCACAAAAGCAAACAGATCCATGGGTAAGTAATAGGGGCCATTATTAAGCCACTGCAGGGAGTCAAATTACCATTTCTATGCCACACCACCCTGGGTCTCAAAAACTGGTTAATTTAGGAAAGAACTGTGAATTTCCAGGCTATCCTGAGTTTATGTAAAACATTTCATTACAGAATGATTTTTTAAGGCTGAACTAGCATTAATAGTATGTCACTTTAATACATTTTGACAAAATGAGTCTCTTATAGTTAACAGCACTTTTAGCTGATCCTCTGAAATGGTCCTGAAAGAAAAGTGGGTAGTAGTTCCCTACAGTAATTGTATTAAATTTCACACGAAGATCCAGCACAGTATTTCTCAATAGTGGCTCTCACAGCTCTGTAATTTGCATGCTCCTTTAAAATGCCTTACAAAGGGGATATTTTTAATGCATTTGAGAGACAACACACCACATGGCTTTTCCACTTCCCTTAAATTATATATTTTTAAATCTCAATAATTCCATTTGAAAATAGGATTAAAAGCTGGGCAGGAAACTGTGTACAAAATGGGATCATTGGGGGATTTTTAACAATCTGTATACCACCTTTCTTCATGTTTGAAGGAGGTGATGTTCTTGCATTTTCAAAGATGGGGCAGATTCATACGTATGACATATTTTTTTAAAAAAATCTATCCAAATTGTACGTGGCACTAATGACAGGAAAATAAGATGCAAAAATAAAATAAAATAATAAAATAAGTTAAATACTCTTATATTTCAATTCCAGTTTCTGAAATGAAGACACAAAGGCATATAAGGTTGCATTTGCAAAGAAAGGGTTTTCTTTTTTCTAGCTGGGGAAACACTAGAAAGAATGGAGTGTTTTTCCATAGGAATGCAAAGATGTTTTCTAGGAACTATGAATCCTAATAATATACTACTTTATATTTCTATGGATAAAATTAATGTGATCATCATGAAAAGTCAGAGATTAAGTGGAGTTAAGTCAGTAGCTATTTAAGTTTGTCAATATATTAAAAGGTACAGAACAAAACCTTAAAAAGTGGTTTATCATATGGGTATATCCAGAACTCTTCTCGATGTTAAACTACAGACTGAGTTTACTTGGAGGAATAAAATAAACCAGGAGTGAAATTCAACTCTGTAATTCTCGTTTAAATTCACATTGAGTGTCCTTGAACTCATGTGATAGGCTGACTTGTAATGGATCAGAAATTTCCATAGAATATGTAAGCTTAACCTTTGCCAACTGACAAAAGCAGTAGGTTAAAGAATCACATTTTATCTTCTTAGGAAACAATCATCTTACACAGAACATGTTTCTCTTCAACAAGAAAAGCTACTGACTTTACAGCTCACCATTGCAAAGTTATTCTATCTCATAACATTTCTTGATTGCCTACTATGTCAGGAACTGAGCTAGGAACTTTCACATGCATCACCTCATTTAATGCTAATGAGCCTTTGTGACTGAATATTATTAACTCCATTTTACAGATGGAAAAACAAAGTTTGAGAGAAGCTGGGTAACTTGCCCAAGGTTACACAGCTAATGAATCATTAAACCCATTTAATGCTAATGAAGCATTAAACCCAAGATATCTGTTTCCCAAGTCCTGACATTTTTATAGTCTGAAACAGAGGCATACTGAACCTAACACACTGAGTTTTATACTTAGGTGCTTAATTTAATCCCTAGTTGGTAATCAAGGATCAGTTTTCCAGCTCCTTTGCCAATGGTTTAGAAACTGAGACTTTCACCTACTGTATGAGGATAGTAATCACTACTTAAATTCCTTTGTAAGATTAGAATGCCTTGCACTTAGTGACCGAGGGGCACAGATAATAACACTGGAAAAATTTTTGTCCTTATAAACTTGAGCTCTCTATTCAAATCACTTTCAAATCAAAATTTCTTATTTTGAATCTGAGTATTTTCCAGAATAAAGTCTTTTAAAACCTGGTTTATAAATCCTAATATGAATATTAGGATTTAGAAGCTATACAGAAAGAATTAGGATAGGTTAATAAAAATGTTATCAATAGGTGGAGTATTTATTAGGAGCAAAACTTAAAATTTTCTTGATTGTGCCCACATTCTGTGTCCTTCATTCCATTTTTTCATTTACTTTATTATTTTTCCAGTCAGGGAACAAATTCCTTTGCAGTTTCTAGTTATACTAAGTGAATCTTCAACAGTGACCAAATTCAAACCTAAATTTTAAGATGTCCTCCCACTCATTCTTTTTAATTTGTGCTTCCTTTTCCTACTTCTTTTCTTCCTTTATACTGCCTCATGGAACCAAACAATGTTTTTAGTACTGCACAAATAGGACAAGCGTTTTCTTTCATTAACCAAAAGTTTACTAACGGAATAAGAAATGTTTGTTATTGAATACACCCCTTTCTTTTGTTCTGTTTTCTCTAAAAATAAATAGTAATAGACTTAAAACAATGATAAATACATTGGATTTTAAAAGTTTTCCTAAAAATCCAATTCTAAGGAACGTTTTAAGATTGAGCTTCAATCTTAGAGATTGAAGCTTAATCTCTAATTTATAGATAACTGTATTTTCATCCTGTAAATATTACACTAGAAGAATAAGAGAATGAACAAGGTGAACAAGGTACAGGTAAATATTTTAGAGTCCACTGAGCAATTCAAAATGTCTGTGAATGTTAAGGCCTCAATTGTAACCATCAAAGAAGTTCAGGGAAAATAATACCATAGAGATTGTTGACTGTATTTTATGTATTTTATTTTATTTTATTTTATTTAATGTAATTTTAATAACCTTTACTTTTTAAAGGTGTATAAATCGATTAGATTTTACATTATAGTCAATAAAACCCTCAGGGTGATTATATTATTTTCCCAAAAGTCTGTCTATTCCCTTTATCATCATTCCATAGGCAAGGACTATTAAAGACAAAGAATAGATATATCTGATGATTAACACTGGAGGCTTTTTCATTCAAGACTCTACTCAATTGTTTTACTAAATATTTTCAATTTTTATACAGATAATCCTCATAAAAAGTTCAAGAACTCTGTAGTGGTTATTTTTTCCTAAATAATAATCCTAAATTTTTTTTTAAGTCTTTAAATATGTGAGTTTACCATCATAATGTCTTTCATGTGGTTAGAAAACATATAAAAAGTTTTATTATAAATATTGTTATGGATTTTGTGGTTATGTGTTATATATGTATTTTCTCACTGAGGATTGTACCAGAATCTTGTACTGGCACAAGAAAAAAATATTTTAAAAATATTTCTTATGTCTACAAATTACAAAAAAGCAAGCCAAGACCAAATTTCTTCACTAGCAGAGATATGATGAACATAGAATATGAAGGCATCATGCTGGTGTTGCTAAACAACTTATTTTACTTCCCACTCCATAAATTTCTCAAATATGAAAAGTGTTAAATCCATTGCAAATGGCAACTGGTGATTTATTTTTTATTTAAGGGGATATAGGAAAAGCAACACAAGAAACATAGACTAATTGTGTTTTGTTTTGAATTCAAAAGTAAATTCAGCCCTGACAAAGATTTAGGAAACCATGAATAGCCATGACATTTTTCACAGATGTGATTTTCAGTTTCAAAAGCCAGCTTTTTAAAATCTATTATTTAAGATGACAGTGTTCACTGCCAGTTAGGAAGATGGTAGTAAACAAATAGGTTCTTGTTGTCGTTTTGTTTTTCGCCAATGCAAGGGCAGTCTCTTTTATGTCACTAACTAAATTGACTCTCAAACAAAGAAGTAATTTAATGGGATTCCCAGAGCATGTAAATCCAGATTAACCCTCTGACACCTTTTCTTTATGGCACATTTAACCCCTAGAATAGTGAATTTCTGGCCCGTGGCTTATAAAACAAATACTATTTGTAATGTAAAAGTTATTTTTTAGTTCATGTTTATTTATATATTGGAGGTAGTATGGGATGAGAATAGCTTTGTTGGATGGCAGAGTTATGTGACCCTGGGAATTTTAATGTGCCCAAGGTTGCCTCAGAATGTCATCTATAAAACGGGGCTAAATCTAGCACTTTATAGGGTGGTTATGATGTAATATGTGTAAAGTAAGCATGATAGCAAATTGATTAAGAGCAAGGGCCCTAGAGTCAGGTTATGTCCCATGAAGATCTGAACTTTGTTGGTTTTTTGACTACTGTATTCCCAGGGTTTAAAATGATTACTGAACATACTATGTGCTTGATGATTATCTGTTGATTAAAAGGAATCAACGAATCTTAGCCTTGTCACTTCTTGGTTAAATGGTCTAGTGCAAGTTACTTACAAGACTTAAATCTCCTAAAGTAAGGATTAAGTGAACACAATGTAAATGCTTAACACGTATCAGCTGTTATTGTTAAGGTAATCTGAATACAACCTGATGAAAGTAGGCTATGAATATATAGTAATTACTATTAATAATTTGAATTTATATTTAATATAGAGTTTATTTTAAAATATAATATTAATGCTAATGATGTTTTTAGTCATGGAAACTACTGGTTTTAAGTGCAATTATGTATTTGAAACTCTTGAAAATCACTAAACATAAGATATTACTGTTCCTTTAAAGCATGCTTGGAAGAGCACATTCACTCAATTTAAAATTATGTTGTTTAGAAATACTTTCTCAGCTATGCTCCTTTCCAATTAAATACCACTGAAAATAATAAAAGGAATCTGCTATCATTCATCAAAGGAAACAGTCCTGAAGAGTGTGGGAAACATCTTTGGTCCATGTGTTCACTAGTATTGAAAACAATCATCAAAAAAACTCTAATCTTCTAAATGCAGATCTTTTAAAGATTAGCCTATATAATAGGCTAATACTGAGTAAATCCATAAATATTTCAATACTGAGTAAATCCATAAATATTTCAAACATTACTACATGGAAGACAGGACCAAAAATATGAAATTGTTACCTTAATTCAACACCCACATTGTTTATAAAAAGTACAGATATATTAATATATATATTTCAAGTCAACATTTCAGCATAGGAAAAGGTCCCCTCTTTAAAAAATAAATATAGAAATATATACATATTTTTATTTTATACACAAAACCAAAGGGTTCTTCTTCTTTATTTCAATGGTTTTCCGTTTTGCCATTATCTTTTTTCCACAGGAAAGAGAATTCAGTGAGGTTTGATGAAGGAAAGGGTGTTACCTGCCAGGGGAGACTGCCATTACTCCAGGTGGCTCTCACAGTGTTTGTGTTTGCACCGGAGAAAAGTTTTCCACTCTCCTTTTCTCACAAATCTCTCCTGTTTATTCTTTCTTCTCTTCTACTTTCCCGGCTGTTTTACTCTTACAACACTCTACGTTCCCTTTTCAAAGTGCTTTCTTTTCCCTTGACTTTACTTCATGACTGCCTCTGGGATGCATCATGACCTAATCCCTAATAAGGTCCTTATTGCCCAAGTACGCTCCTCCCTGTCACTGTCTCCAGATCTACCATATCTGTTTCCAAGGCGCCAATGGGGCTCTTATATTATGGAGTTTTTTCCACATAAGAATTCATTGTGATATCAACAGCAAAGGTACTTTACAAATGCACGACAGTGGGTTGAAAAGTTGATTTTTTTCAAATCTGTTTAGAAAAAGGAAGGAGTATTCTAGAGCAAAGAGTGAAAATGGGTGAAAACCAGCAAAAACTGAAGGAAAAGTAAAACAGACTGAAATGGAAGCTGAGAGAAAGGAAACTGAAGCATTGGTGGGGATTGTGTGGAAATGAGGGGCCAGACCAAAAGGGCACCACTCTGTGATACCTGAAGTCATCACTGACTCTTGAGATTCACAGGTCACCTTTAAGGAAGAAAGAAAGATAAAGCTCAAACTGGTCCAGGAGGAAGGGCAGGTAGAGGGATGCCTCCATTCTGCAGAGTAACTCCTTAAGAAGGCCAATCTCATCCTGCATGTGCTCCTGCCATCTACATTAATTGCTTTCCTCTCACACTATAGCTTTTACTCTAAACTTTTTCATTCTCCTTAATCTCTGGGAAAGTCTCCTTCAGCACCAGCTTACTTACCATAAATGAAATTGTTCCCTATTTTTTGCCTTTATATTTTCACCTCACCTCATCTCTATTCCTAAACCTAGCCATTCATCATTCTTTCCAGTTTTAGAAAAAATATTATAAAAACAAACAAATGGACAAGACTTTCTGCTTGCCTTTCAAATTCACAAATGATCTAGCCAAATCCAAACTAGGCAGCTATTTCCCAGTATTAACCAACGAATATATGCTTTCCTTAGCAGTGCAGGGGTTCTCCTCACTGTCCTTAGCACATCCAGGGACTGGGTCTTTGTAATGACAGTTCTTATACCTGGAATGCTCTACCTAAACAGTACCAGTTTTTCAAGTCCATGTTATCTGACCTTCCCTATGATGCCTCCTTTAACTACTTAAACCTAGGCTTAGCTTATCCTTCTCTGAATAATATCACAATATGAGAAACTAGTCCTTTACAAATTGCTATCTTGCTTCCCCAACATTGACAATAAGTTTGAGAGCAGGGACAAACTCTTATGAACCTTTGCATCCTGACAGAGCCTCATCATTGTACTATACCTGTCTTCCTAAGTCCCTTTCCTCCACCATCCCAAAACACAACACAGTTTAAAGAAGTCAGTTTATAAACACAAAGAAAGAAACTTTTTATAATTGCATTACTGGAAACATTCCAAGGAAATTTTTATCACCTTGTCATGCTAGGTTTTCATTATTATTTCTATATATATAGCCTTTCTCCTCATGTATTACATAATAAAAATGTGTACATCATCAGTCTCCTTGTTCTGAACATTAATAGTTCAAGAATTATTGGTTAGTAAATGCCCTTACATTCAGGGTTTTATATTTTGACTTCTGGTATGCACTGATGCCATCCTTTGATTATCAATATAAAAATTATGTTTCTAGGTATTAATGCTTTTAAGAGATTTGAAATTAGTAATATTTTTCAAATTTCTATACAATTTTCCTTTCCCAATTAATTCATAAAAGATGTCTCCAGGACATCAATTTTAGGAATAAGAAATAATGCAAGAGATTCTTATTCTTTATTCTTTTTCAAACTTGGAAGATTTGCCAAAAGTTGAATGTTAGTGATTCATTTTCTGCAAAACATTGCATTTCTCATCCACGTTGAAGTCAAGCAGAGCACCAAGTAATTACCTGATCATGATTATGTATTCCCTTGACCACAAGTATCAAAGTTTCCAATTTCACGTGAGAATTAAATACTGGTATGTGGTAACATTTCAATTTCACAACCGAGTTCTGCCTATGGAGCTCCAAGTCATAAACACTCCATGTTGAGAAAGGGAATACACTTTTAATAATTTTTTGAGTCATCAGCGTTTACATACTTTTAACCACTGTCAATATAAAAACTTCAGTTTCTATTATTTTTCCTTTTTGGAGATTTGTGGAACTTTGAGAGAATAATGGTTGCTCATTTATAATACTTTTATTTCTTTCTAGTAAACATTTTGATTTTCTTATGCAAATTATCAATTTAATTTTGTGTTAAGATCTTCAGTTTTGGAATTCCTTTTAAGAAAACTTGCTCTACTCCTGGAAGACAAAAGGAAAGCTGGACATTTTTTATAAAATATATGAAAAATTCAAAGTTTGACAAAAGGTCATAAAGGAAATATAAGGTTAGGTTGAGTGAATGTCACTAGGAAGTTCAGAATTAGAATTTGGGTTTCCTTGGCAAGTCATGAAAATGGTAAGTAAAAAGTAGAATGGACTAATAAAAATGAGGATGACTAACTATGCAAAAACAAATTATTTTATTTACAGCTACACTTCTGGTCAAATGCTTAAAACTTTGTCTTTTGTGGCCATCAAATAGTTTGCTCCAAACAGCTGCCATCTTACATGAGCATGATGGAGGATACTTCTGGTAATCTGTCTTAAATGATGTATCATATTGCATGTGAAATATAAGGTGACCTTAGAGAGTAGAGTAAGCGCTTCTCCATAATATTTAGACTATTTCTACTACAATAATAACATCACGGGGAGAACTGTCTTTTTGTTATGACTGTAAAAATTTTTTTGTGGAATTGTTTATTTTTAGCTATATTTTAAGATTCTTAAGTATATTAAGGGACCATTCCATTATTCTCTCACAAAGAGGGCAGCTAATGCCAAAAACCATAAAAATCAATGTTTTCTTTTGACCACATGTCCATTTGTTACATCATGTACATCATGTTCTTTGGTGGTAATGTTAAAGGAAATGTACAGAACTCACTCAATGAAGTAGACTTCTCCCTTCTCTGTATAGGCCATTTCCCAGTTATCAGGCAATGGGTCTGAGTCCTCACTGTCTTCTGGTTTAGCTGACTTTGCATCATCCATCTGCTCCTTCAGCTCCTCAGGCTGACTATACACTGGTGCAGGATAAGGCTGGGAGGGTGTTTCCCCTGAGGCACCTGCACTCTTGTCTTCGTGTTCACTGGATTCTATAAGAAAGCATGACCACATGGTTAGTAACTCCAGCCACAGTCACTCCTGAATGAGTGTGGTGTATGCATACAAATAAAATGCTATGCGGGAAGCGGCTGTGGCTCAATCAGTAGGGCTCCCGTTTACCATATGGGAGGCCCTGGGTTCGGTTCCCAGGGCCTCCTGGTGAAGGCAAGCCCGCCCACACAGCGTGGTTAGCTGACCCAGAGAGCACAAGCAGCAAGGGGGGGATAAATGAATAAATAAATAAAATCTTTAAAAAAAAAAAAAAATGCTATGAAGGTTAATAAGAAATATTTTTGAAAAAGTATAATTGCTAATAGCCTTGAAAATTATCACTTGGTCTATTTGGTTTTCTTTTCATGCCTTATTCTTGTCTATCCTTCAACTAATTATTGCTAATTACTGAATTAGCAGTTGAGGTAATAAAATGAAAGGACCATCTCACAACAACAGATGTGGTAGGGAGAATAACAGATCCTTAAGGATGTCCTAATCCCTGAAGCCTGTGAATAGGTTACCTTACATTGCAAAAGGAACTCTGCAAATACGATTAAGGACCCTGAGATGGGGAGATTATCCTGGATTATTAAAGTGTGCTCAATGTAATCACAAAGGTCCTTACAAGTGGAATAGGGAGGCAGAAGAGGAGGGTGAGAGGATCTTTCTACAGAAGAATTTTCAAAGAGATCTAATATCGATGGCTTTGAAGATTGAGGAAAGGGACCATAAGCCAAGGAATCAGGATGTACTCTAGAAGTTGTCAGAGGCAAGGAAACATACCTCTCCTAGACCTTCAAGAAAAGACCACAGCCCTGCCAACACTTTGATTTAGCCCAGCAAGATCTGTGCTGAACTTCTAACTTACAGTACTGTAAGATTAAAAATTTATGTTGTTTTAAGCCACTAAGTTTGTGGGTAATTTGTTACAGCAGCAATAGAAAACTAATACAACAGAGCAAAAACTAAAAGAGATGCATATCTTAAGATAACAGGCTTGGAGGACAGATCCAAGAGCCCCAACATGTTAATTGTATGAGTTTAAAATGAAATAAAGGAACATATTGGGGAAGAAGTAATAACTCAATATATAATAGAAAAAAATTTAATAAAAAAACAGATACATAATAGAAGAAACACTTGAGTTTGCAGATTGAAATGGTTCATGGAATTTAAGGCCAGATTAATGAAACATAAGGAACCCTAGATATATCCAAGTGAAATTCTCAAATTCCAAGATTAAAAAGCAACCTTCCCAGTTTATACAGTGAAGAATCATTATTATATACAAAGAAAAGAGGAACAGAAGAGCATCAGACCTTCCATCTGTAAAAGTCTTAGCTGAAAGACAGCAGGGTAACTTGAAAAAAAAAGTATTGTAACCCAAGAACCTAACACTGCTTAGATACCATCTATCATGGCAAAAAAAAGTTACTTTAAACACACAAAAATTCTGCATTTATTCTACCCATGTAGCCTACCTGAGGAACACATCTGAGGAATTATTTTAACCATATGCTGACAACTGACTCAGAGCAGAAATCTCAAAATAGGGGAAAAAAAAAGAAAAGGTAAGAAGAATTAAATCCTGCATAATACTGTTAAATGTAAATGGAGGATAATCATGTTTCTGGAAATTTGTAATATATATTAAAGACAGATTCTTCAAAGACAAGTAAAATATTACATGGAAAATTTAATATGAGCATGGGTTTTAAATCTTCATCTTAGGAAGACTTAGTTTCTAGAAGGTAGAGAAAAGATAGGCAATAAAGTCATTCTAAAGGTCTCATGAAGAGGAAGTGGGTAAAGAAAATAATTTTAAAGACTACATTTTTATAGGATGAGATTATTAAGTAAGTATTTTGGTAGAGATGTAAGCTTAGTTGTATAATAGGGATATTAATATTTTTGAAATACTCAGTAATGTAGATTCTCTTTGAATTATTCAGGTTTTCTCCCTTCCCACATAGTTTGTTTGCCATTAAGGGCATACCATGAGTCTTATTTTTTCAGGGACAAAGAGTAGAGCAACACCCTTGGGGTAAACAAAGATAATATATAGAGGAAGTTTCTTTAAGGCAAGATGGTGGCAAGATTCAGAGGGTGCAAGACTAGGCTTAAGAAACTACCTGTTTAGTTCAGGGACTCAGCACCACTACCTTTAGATCTTGACCTAGCATGTGGAATGGTGGTAGTAAGAAGAGGGAAAGACCAAAAAGTTCATAGGAAGCCAATAGTAAAGGGGCCTGTGTAATAAGGAATTTGACCTTGCTTCAAGAGAGGTCTAGCTTTTGTTCTAGGTCCTGGCTGGTAACCTCTAAACCCTTGGAATCTCAGTGATAGGAGTGTCTTTTTTATTCATGATGGGCCCCTTGTACTCAGGTAACTATATAGAGTATGACAATAATGATTTATTAAGTGTACCTCGATGACACAAAAGAGTTAGGAAAAAAACTTTCTGGGGAGACAGTGTGGCAAGTGGAAACAAGATTTCCTAAGACATTGTCTGAGGAACTCCAACATTTAGCAGTCAGTGAGAGAAGGAACTGGCATTATATTTCCTACATTACCAAGAAATGGTTTTAATTAATTAATTAAACATTTATTGAAAACCTAAGTAAGTGGCAGGCATTAAGTCAGACACTGCGTTTTCAAGGAGAATTTGGTCCAAATGGCATATCAGGCGAGTGCACCTTGCAATCCACTGATCCAGTATTTACCATCAGTAAGACTTCAATTACTATTTCATGCTATATCATATTTGTTTCCCTGCTCAACAAGAAAAACAGAAGTTAACTTTGAAGGATTTTGGATAATATGATTATGTCTTTCATCTCTGCTCAAGAAGGAAAGCAGAAACACAAACGGTGAATCCTAATATATACCATGGGCTATAGTCAATACTACAATTATAACAATATTTTTTCATCAATTGTTGCAAATGTACCACAATAATATGAGGTATTAATAATGGGGTATGTATATGGAAACTCTGTTTACTGAATTATTTTTCTATAAACTTTACAACTTCTTAATATATATACATATCTCAACAGTAAAAAAATAAAAGGAAGTAAACAGAATTTAACTTTGCTGCATTTTGGATGATTATATCTGATGTATGTGGCTTAATTTAAAAAAAATCAGATATGTTTACTATTGTATAATTAGTTAAGAATATACCCATTAAAAACAGAATACACTTATAATGATAAAGAAAAGAACCAGATCTTATGTGCCAACTCCTCATTTGCATGTGTGAGCCTTTCCTGCTGAGAAATCTATTTCAAGAAGAATACTTATTTTATTTCTTATCAATATTTTCATTTCACATGGTCTATGCATATATAGTTAACATTCAACTTTCTGTAATGATCATTTCAAAATGAGGGAAAATAATGAAGGATTTGTTTTTAAACTAGACAGGTTATTATCGATTTTATTTCTTTGAATTATCAGAATTTGATTTTCCACAATTCTATTCTACTTTGTAAGAGTGCTCAATGATTTATATTTCTAATGACTATGTGATAAATATAATATCTTTATTCCTCCTTGACTTGATATTATTTCTTTGGAAGTAGGCATGGCTGGAGAACTGTTAAGCTGAGAAAAAAAGGATTAAGGAACATTTTTTGAAGCTGATAAGGAGAGTGAACAGGAATAATTTCGGTGGTTTTTTAAAAAAATTTTTTCTTTAACAATTTTCAGATAGCACCAGATACTCTCCATAAGAAGCAGGAAATTGCTAAGGCTGGTGTCAGACCACCTTGGTTTGAATTGTTATACTGCGATATTGAGTAAGTTATTTAATCACTCAGTGCATGCATCAATTTCCTTAACTGTAAAAGGGGGTTGACAACATTACCTACCTATGAGGATTAGATATGACATGTATATAAAGTCCTTAGAACAGTGAACTACTAGAATAGAGTAGGTGTTCACTAAGTGTTAGCTATTATTACCATCGATTTCTATTACATATAATATTTTAAATAAATTTTGTAGCTAAATCACTCAAGCAATCTAAATGTCTCCCTACAGAAACAAGAGGTGCGTTCAATTTTCTATAATTTAAAGATCTTAGGTGTTTAAAAAAAAACAAGAATGCAACTGTAAAAATAAAATATACAGGTGACATTTCTTCTTTAAAAGGTGTTGGCATAAATTGAGTCTTTCCTCTTCTTTTGTAAACACCAACTGAGAAATGCAGTGGAATTAAATGATTTAAGAAGAAAAATAATTCTGCAGAAACCACACATTCCCCACCCCCCCACCCCCCCAATCTCTCTGGTATTTCCTACAGAGTTTTGCATTTGTTTCTAGACGCCAGGGGCTGTGACTGAGCCATGAAACTGGTATCACTTTGGTACCTTTAAGGGTACTACTGGTTTAAAGCAAAATCAGAGGAGTAGCTCCCCAATCTCTTACTAGCCTGAGGTTTAGTTTTCTCATTTCCCATCAGAGAAACATTGGCTTTCAAGTCTGTTTACAATCACCTGCTCTTCACTTTGGTTTCTGACCATTTGTGGTATTAGTGATAGCAGCAGAGGTGGTGAGGCTTGAAGATTTCCCTTGCTTTTTGCAAATCCAGCAACTGCATCAAAAAGTATGTTTGTTTCATTGATCCAGGGTCTTATTTGTATTGTGGTTGGAGGGCTTTTCAGAGCATGTTGCCTGCTTCCCTGCTGGAAGTAGACTTTCTTATTTAGAATCGAACCACAGGCTCTTATAAACGAACTAACACTTCAAGGTTGATACTTGGACAAGAAAAAATATCCTCGTAATTGACTTTTTATCATGGCCATACTATAGATTTTATATCATGCAGTGAAAAGTGGAGAACATTATGTCTTTAGAAAGGAAGCAGTTGTGTAGTTGCCACCAGCACCTATGTAGCTAGTTGATCAAAAGAAGTCAAGATTGTGGCTTCTGATCTTGAGGTGATGTATCAGTTGAGGAAGCAGAAATTCCCAATCCTGTAACAAAATGATTTTTATATCTCTAATGTTTATAAGCATATTGAATCTTATCTATTCAGGGGATTAACCAGGGAAATGTGAATTCCTAAGAGAGCATACTTAATATCTCAAAATTATTTTTCATCTGAATCTAACACACATGAGGTGTTGCAAGTTGTTTGGAGCATAACTTATGAAATACAAAACTTAGGAAAATAGAAAATTCAAGCTGTATCAGTAGAAAACTGAAAGGAAAAAGTTTCCTAAAATAATTTAAAAAAAAACAAAACTAAAATAGAATCACTAGAAAGGTTAGTGAAGGGAATTATTTTCCATCAACAGGGGACAAGAATTGCCTTAATTAGTATGTTTTCTTTCTTCTGCAATGTTTAATTTCTAAAATTTTAATAAAAGTAGACTGTAATAATGGTAATAAGATGAATCTTCACAGCTCTGGAATTATATATGCTACATGATTTTCACAATGTAATGGATTCTAAAAATATCTGTCACATAAAAGTATGGTCTCTAAATTCCCCACAAACTTAGGGGTAAGAGTAACTGATAATTACTGAAAATATTCAAGGATCCAAGCAAGATATGGAATAAATCATAGCACCTGTATGTACAGTATTTCTTAGAGCTTGTTTTCAAAATCTGGAATGAAAAAATAATAAGAATAGTATTATATGAAATATAACACCATCTTCTGAAATTATGGGAACTTCAAAAGGGCTGAAAGAGAAAAGAAGGAAGACTTTACTGAAGCTTGATCTTGATAATTCAAGTGTACTATTCCTTGAGGCCAAATTGAAGCCAAGGTATTCTGATGAAAGCAAGAAGTCAGTTAGGAGGAAAGAGGTAAGAATACTGTTCCTAAGATAGAGTCAGGGAGAGGGAATGGATGTGCAGAAGGACCTTATCCAGAGAACTTCCCTCTTCACTGAGAAAGGCAGCCCTGTGCCAGAAATAACTAGACCAGTCTAGGAGCTGGAATTTCACATCAAGAATTATAATCACTTCTGTGAGGAGAAATATGAGATAAAGTGGAACACAGGGTGAAAATCAGAGGTTGAGTGCAAGGTCCTAAAAATGAAGCTGAGGGCATGATGAGGTTTGCATAAATGCACCATTTTCAGTTTAACCAAAAGTCTCCCTTGATTTAAGGCAACATTCCTGAAACTTGTCATGATTTCATTTCTTTAAAAAAAATGATGCAGTTACAATTAGTAATAAAGTTCATAAACACAAAGTGTAAAGTGATTATCTCAGTACTTTGTAGTCACTCCTAGATATTCAGAGCATTTTACAATTAGAGCAGTTTTAACTATCATACAATCCTTTGAAGAAAAGATGCAATGTCTCTCATTGATAAATGGAATATCTAATTTTAGAAGGCTAATTTAAAATAGCCTCAGAAATTTTCCCATCCACTGGGGAGAGAAAATCCAGTTATGTCTTTGTTTGGGGAAAAGATCATAAAATTAAGCTTCTTTAAAAAATAAAAAGAGATAATGATCTGGGTGGATACACAAATCACAGTCTCTGTGAACCTACACAAAAATATACAGGGGATAGGCCTTGGGGTGGTTTCAGAGTGGGCCATTATTCACAGGAAAACAGCGAGATTCACTACGGAGGACATAATTCTTCTGACAGTGACAGGACCTCATTCACAGAACCAGGACTGACTGGTGCGTGCACAGTCAGCGTGCCAAGCCACACAGGACCTGGATGCGGGGCCCTACTGGTGAACTGAGATCATTGCTGAGGACACTCGGTGATCACATAAGGGGCACTCTGTTTGCACTAATTGCGGGCTTAGGAGCCTGGAGAAGGCGGCTCTGTGTACACATACTGTATTCTCTTTGTTGGAGAAGGTAGCTCTCACGGGCCCTGTTCTTCCTGGCATTGTGTGAGTGTGTGTGTGTGTGTGTGTGTGTGTGTTAACAGAGATATTTAACTGCCTTTAAAATATATGTGCATTTCTATTTCTTTGCACTAGGCCTACCCATAGCTGGTGAGGGGAAGCTACAATATAACAGTGAATTACTTTCCCAAAAGTTCAGCGTATAACTCATGAAATAAGAGAAATACAAGAGAGCTTAACCCAATTACTATTGCTCACAGGCCTTTGCTTTTCTTTAGAAGAATTCAATCTTTTAAAAACTATCTACTCATCTGTGAATAATCTATTTTTGATATTTTCAAAGTTAAGGATATGAAATGGTTCTCATCTCTAAGAATATATTTTTTAAAATAAGCTTCTGCATAATTTTCTTTAGTTACCACCCAACTTTCTAAGGATTGTGGGGTCAGTAATCTTACACCTTTCAAATTTAGAAAGCACTGTGCATTGATAGCACTGAATAGGGGAAAATAAGCGGGAAATGAATCTAATCATCTTTATATGGTAGAACTTTGACATTCTCTTAGAGGTCAGCCATAGCTGGCAAAAATTAAAAATTTAATGTTAAAATAATAAAAGATTTATTGAGTACTTAAAATATTTAAAAATATATGTAATCCCTGAGACAGGTAAACTGAAAAGTAAAAGTAGTCTTTGTCCTGGCAATACCCACAATACATGTGGGGATGCCAGTCATGCATATAATGAAAAGTTACCAGAGTACTAAGCTAACTAATACTTTCCAAATGAATGAAAACTGTAAACTGTACTGCAGTAATTCAGAGATGGACAGTCTTAACTTTTCACTGTGGGAATTGACAAGTAATTCCAAGAGATATCAAACATTTTAATAGATTTTGAATAAAAGAATAGGCTTAGGTGTGGCCTGATCAGACAGGTGAAGGTGTTCTATGAGTATTGGGTGTGGCTGAGAGAGGAGAGTTTTGTGGGGGAGTAATGGGAGCCAAACCTAACAGGGATATGCAGTCGAATGTGGGAGGACCTGAATGGTTGCCCAAGGAGTTTGAATCAGTAGAAACAGAAGCCCATCCAAGTTTTGAAAAGGATGGTTACATGACCAGTGTTGGTTCAAGAATCTTCACTCGATCGAGAAATAAAAAGTAATTTGGTAAGGAAAGAGCCTGGAGACATGTAGATCAGCTAGTGGTCCATAAAATGAGTAATCTAGGAAGGGGCAATGATATTTGGAAGATTAAGATGAAAGCAAAAGGCCTGGTGATCTTTTGTGCCTGATAAGATATCTCAAACCTGGGGGAAAGAAAGCATCAACGATGACTCAAAGGTATCTGGGTGCAAAGCGGAATTGGAGAAATCAGGTAAAGGACTTAGGAATTGGTTTGCTTATTTGTTTTGTGGGAGAAGAGTTTGGGTAGGATGTGCTGCATTCAAGTTGCAGAAGAAATGCTGAGGTAGAGCTGTCTAGAAGGCATGTAGAAATATGGTTCTAGAACATAGGAGAGCAGTGAAGGCTGCAGGTAAATTTATAGTAGTTGAATCCATGGGACTAAATGTCAACTCTAACAGGAAAAGCAGAGAGGAAAAAATGTCTAAATGTAGGTGAGGTTAATGTCAGGGAAGGTTTCCTGGGGATATGAATTTTAAGTGTCAATTTAAAGACTGACTCTCTAAAAAGAGGTAAGGTTAGAGCACCCTTGCAAACATTAGTTCTAACACTGGTGTCATGAACCCAGTAAAGGACAAATATAAGGTTTTTGGATTTGCATAAACTGAGATGCAGGGTCATGGTTTACCTTATGGAGGTCAGGAGTCATTTTCTCCTCAAAATGGTTAACAGCCTAGGGAGATGTGGTGGAGAGAGGATGAGATGAGATATTCTTGGACCAAATCTCAACTCTGCCACTAAGCGAACTGTTACCTTAGTCAGCAATTAAGCCCTCTCAATTTCATTATTGCATCCAAAAATAAGTGTATTAATGCTCTGGGATTAGAGATTATATATATACACGAATACTCCTGACCCCAATGCATGAATTTATTAAAGGAGAGGTTCCATCATGATTTATTTTATTTGTATTTTTGTAGTTTCTTTAATTGATAAGGATAGAATTATATTTCTAAGGTTAGTTCTACATTTCAAAGGATAGAACTACATTGATTTTCATTGCCAAGGTGATTTATGGCAGAAAGAGAAATACTTCTGACCTGTCTGAGACACTGAAAGATATTATATGGCTTATCTAGGAGATATGGGCTAAAACCAGGTGTCATTCGTAATTATGAGCACAAAGAGGAAACACATCAAATGAGTCTTCACATGCCCTATTTGAATTCTCTTTGATAATAGTGGCAGATCTTCATGAGAAACTTACATATTTAAAAGTGGTCACTGGCTTTGCATCAATATGGTCACAGAAAATAGGATTATATAGTTCAAAGGATAAACTATAGTTCAAAAAGGAAAAGAAACTCATATCATACTTGAAGGCTAACAGAATGTATAGTTTTGTTTTGGTAACATTTAATTATGACTAATATTTTGAGAAAATTCTATTTTATAAATCAAAATTTTGGTGCTATATGAATAATAAGCAAAAGAAAAAGGGCAAATCTGTACCTTTCTATATCTGGAATGATAGATCACAAATAAAAGGTGTAACAATTCTTCTTCTTCAAAGCTAATGCCTTCATATTGCCAATGTATAAAGATATTTTTCTCAGTGTTGCCAGATAGGGTGGTAAGGAGGGGAAGACAAATACATGAGTGTCCTATAGATGTAGCCATTTGAAGACCATATTTATTGAAGTTGTTAACTAATCTGCATGATACAACCTCTATTTACAGAACTATGAGGATAGCAAGATTTCTAAGGATAGATTTTTTTCCACTAACATTAATTAACAAAGACCTTGGAACATTGCACAATCATGCTCACATCTTGTAACACCTTCTAAGAGGTTTAAACCATTTGCTACCTTGCCATTAATACTATATGCGTGAAACTAAAAATCAAGGAAGTTGAATGATCTGTTTAATAAATCAAACTTAAGAATAATAAATTAGACCCAAGAATCATTTTTAGACCATTTGATATCATAATCTTCTTTTGTTAAGATAATTATAATCATCTGAACACACAGAGACTCTCAAATTGCAAAATGATGAACCAGTAAAAAATGCAAATGTCTAACCTGGCGTTATTACCACTCCGTTTCCATTGACCACAGGCCTCTCTTCCTCTTCCTCCTCGGGAGGCTCTATACTTGCTTTCTCCATGTTGCTCACTGATTTATTCCTCTTCCGTTTTCCTTCAGCACTTGGAGTTGCTCCCGGAAGTATCTGGTCTGTTACATTTAATAATAATGGTGCTGGTTCTGCTGGAGGCTTCGGGGTACCGTAGTAATTGTCTACAAATGACACCGAAACATTATGGAGTTAAATTTTTCTCCTACTATGTGCCATCACTATGGATAATTTTTTAAAAATGTAAAATATATTAACAATTTTGTATCTTATTATATATAGTTGACTATTTGTTGCTTCAATTGTATTGGGTTTTAATGTTTAAAGATACAGTTCTATCTTCATGCTCACCTTTGAACTAAACCAAAATACAGTCTTCTGTATCATTCCCAAATGGTACATAGTTAACTTCAAAATTATTTGAACTTTTTGATAACTAGTTTTGACTACAACCTTTTTAAAGCAAAGATAAACTTGGATTTATTTATTTATTTGCTTTAGCAATTCTCACATTCTAGAAAAACAAAGCATTTGCTTTTCTTCAACTATCAAAGGACTGGCTCATGTCCTTGAAGTGAGAAAAGTCCTGCCCAGAGCTGCCCAGAGCTGTATATACACACCAGTTGAGTAGATCCCATGATTGCTCATAGTGGCCCTGCAGCTCGAATGTTCTTCAGATTGTCAGGGCTCTTCTTTCTACACCTCCATTATCTGAGCCATGGAATCACTTGCTTTCCCCTTCAGATTGTGACCTTTTGAAGAAGGAAACTAATTCTTATTTACATCTATAAGAGCCCGGCTCAAAATACGCATGGAATAAATGCTTAATAAGTGAACATATTTATGCTTTTAAAGCAAACCACTTTATATTTTATATTCAAAATTTTGATACAGAACATAGGTGGTGTTTTTCAAATTGATGTTAAAATTTAAGCAATGTCTTCAAAACCATATTAATATTTTCAGTTAGTTGAATAATTTACACTCATTTGTTCACTCACGCGTTCTTTAAAATCTTTATTACTGATTATGCACTTAGGTACTGTCCTATATATTTGCGTTAAAATGGTATAATTCTTTTCTTCCGGATACTCTCACAAGGCTAGTGTGAAACACCGGCACATTTGACATCAAGCAGATGACAGGAAGTAGGATTAGGTGCTGCAATCAAGGGGAAATGAAAGAAAAAGCACATCTCACTGTCCCTAAACGCCGTTGAAGGCCTTAGAAGCATGCGTTCTAGACCTAGTTTTTCCACATAACTACTTAAGTTATTCAAGCCAGTTACTTCACCTCAGTTAGGGCTAATTTCTTCATCTATAAAAATAACAATAACAGTACTTGTCCTAATCGCCTGAGTTCCGGGTTACGAACAACAAAAACCAACTCCAGTTAAATTCAACACGATTCGGATGTACTGAAAAGATATGAGCTAACTAGTTAAGCGAAAGAGCTGAAAAAGCTTCGGAATTGGACAGAAACCAAAGGAGTCCCGTCAGGAACACCACGTTGCCTCTCCTAGCCCTGGACTCTAGAAACCCTAGTTGATGCCGTGGCCAATGGAAGCAGCCCAGAGCCACTACTGCCACGGTCACTATGGGAATGAGTGCCGAACGCGCCTTAGAGTTCTTACAACGCTCGCTTCCTGGGAAAACTCCCAAGTAGGGTCGTTCTGATTGGCTGAGCCTCACTCACATGACAACACTGGAGCTGCCTGCCCGGAAAATGTGAGAAAGTCTGCTCTTCTTTAATTTTGCCAGAGGGAAGAGCATCAGCTTTCCACCTTTTCTTATCTCAGGGGTCTGTCCAGGAAGGAAGGGGCTCGGGATGCTTCGCTAGTAAAAATGACGAGTGTCCACTACCCTTGCTCTCCTCATTGGGTAGTCGTGAAAAAGATGAGACAAGAATGTATGACAAAGAACTTTATAAACTGTAAAATTGCAGTGGTTTTCATGGGAGTGTAAACCTCGTCTGGCAAGAAGTCTCATGAATATTCTGAGGGCTAGCTGTGCGGTTAATGCTGTTATTCGTTTTCATAGGTATTCAAAGGTGTAAGCGTAATGCTAGGGAAAAAAAATATTGCTATGTAAAGTGGTTCTTATACATGTAGAACTTTTATACAGAAGTCTGCAAAGTGGATGATCTAAAACTTGCTAAAGGTTACTTTCTAATTGATTTAGAGCATTTGAAATGAATTAGACTTTAATATATACTAGCCAAATCCTGAGCAAGCAAATAAAATCTGCCAGTTGCTCCCTGGAAGTCTATAAACTATTATATTTTAGCATCCACAAGGATTAGTACTGCTCTCAGTATACTGCTATGATTTCTATGGAATCTCATCATATGCTTCTTATGTAATAAACATAAATTAAAGCTAGTGAAGAATCCTGCATGTCCCAATAAATGGTATAAAAGAGAGAACTATTAAGAAAAATGGAACACACTTCCATGTTTTTTTGCCTATTTGACTTTTATGGTTTAAATCTACCTGAAGTAGAGAAAGAACTTTTATTTTTTAGAAATAAATGTATAGCACAGGCTAAAAATAAATATTAATTCTGGTGAATTTATGATACTAAATAATTATACCCACTGTTATGTGATGTGACTATAAATTATATAACTATATTCTATTTCTACAGTTTGATTTATGAAGTGAACACCTCATATTAAATTTTAGGTGTAAAAAAGTATGAATCATTAGGTAAGACATTAAAATTATCTTCATTAGCAATAATACCGACAGTCTAAAGATGCACAGAAATAATCGATACAGTTACTACATTTGAGAAATATAATTTGTGACGTATAGGCTATTACCTTGACAAGATTTTATCCCAACACATCAAACAAAGAAACCAGAAACACTTAGACCAACAATTATTCTTCAATCAGTTAGGCAGTCAAATAGTCAGGTCTTTGAAAATATTCCTTGATGTAAGCATATACAAAATCATATACTAAGGATAGAATTTGCCATTTAGGTAACATAGCAGCATGTTTTCAGGAAAAAAGAAGACAAACACCAAAACTGTTTTAAAATATAATTTGGGAACATTGCCCCATTAAGAATTAAGTGCCTGGGTACGTAGTGCTAAGATTGATTTAGGAAATCAAATCTAAAATCTACAAAATAACAACAAGAACATGACATAGTGGTTAATGGCATAGATCCTGCTAAAATAAACCTAATTTTTGAATTCTAGCTGTTTTAAAGATTAATGATAATGAAGGGATATATAGAATGACTGGATCACAGTAGGTGCTAAATATATGGTGGCTACTTTTGGCATTTATTCATCACAAAGACTGTATGAATTCGTTCTGCCTCTGCAGTTAAGAAAATGGAGCTTTAAGAAATTACTCTATTTCCAATATTATACAGGGAGTAAGCGGAATACCTATCTTTGCTTCCACTTAAAAACCTGAACTTGTTTCAAAATACTGTATTGCCTCAAGAGAAAAGAAAGTTTGATGCAATTTGCAAACTGGGCAAGAACTCAAGCCAGAGGACTTCACTCAAAGCCACCACCAATGAGCACAAATGTTATCAGATTCAAATGGGATTGCTACCAAAAATTATGCTTTACCAAATCATAAAGCAGGGACATTTTAGGTAATTATTTTCACCTCCCTTCTTCCAGAAATGAGTATTTTTAAAATTTTCTTTAGGGGGTACTGGGGATTGAACCCAGGGCCTTGTACATGGGACTTCGTACATGCAAAGCAGGTGCTCAACCATGAGCTTCACCTGCTCCCCCGTGTTTGTCCTTTTTGAGATGGAGGATATAGAGTTTTCTAGACTATATTTCACTGGATACACGTATATTTATAAAAAAATTACCTGTACTGGGAAGCGGGTGTAGCTCAATGGTGTGAGTGCCTGCTTCCCAAGTACGAGGTCCTGGGTTCAATCCCAGTACCTTCTAAAAAAAAAAGAAAAAAAAAAAATTACCTATATATTAGCAGTTTCATGTAAGTTTAATATAAAATTTCACTCTTTTATTTAATATGAAAAAATGGAAATGATGTATAAAATATTCCATTTAGTTCTATCATAATAAGGTAATCTATAAATTTCCATAGTCTTATTTTTAATCAGTATCTGGAAAATAAAGGAGATAATTATTTGAGGCCTGATTTATTCTTCACCTTTTTAAATGCTTGGTAATAGATACTTTTTCATTAAAATATGGTTATGAAAGAGTGAAACAGAATGAAAGCTCCCATTTATGACATTATAAAAATGTGAAAGCTTCCTAATCATACAAAAATGTAAATTTATTTTAAAATAATAATAATAAATATTTAATAAATGTCTCTTTATGCTGGGCGCTATTATACTAATTTCTTGCAAATAGAGAGGGACTAAAACAGATTGCATGGTCATGAGCTTAATCTACCTGGAGAAGTCCTTGGAAAATCTAGTCCTTCACCCACTTTTATTGAGACCCAGTCCTAAATCATCCAAAAGAAATGAGAAGAGCTTTCTAACTAACTTTCCGTGTACTTGAAGGCTATCATGGAATTACTCCTTGGCTTTCCGCACTCATTAAGCCAAATAACCCTTTCACAAAAGCTTTAAATAAAATAAAAGTTTAAAGTTTTTAAATAACTTTTAGGTCTTTTTTCTTATACTTCCGAGGTTATATAACATTGATTTTAATGGTGAAGCCATGAAAAAAAAATAATAGGAAATTATTTAAATGAATTTTAAACTGCTCTTTTCTTGTATCCCCAGTCTTCAATAAAGGATAAAAGATATCAAAACAGTATTTTCTGAGAGGCACCATAGTCTTTATGTCTTTAAATTATATTATAACAAGAAGTAAGAAGCTAATTTTTTGGGGGGGGAAATGTAAAAATGCTACTGAAAATTACAGCAAACTGAAATACTTTGAATTACATTGACTTATTTCCAACATCTTTTCCCCTTTAAGCATAATCAGTTTTCATAATGAAAATATGTGATTTGTTATTAATTTAATTCATTTGGTTCTGTAGGTAGTAAATCCAGATAATGACTGTTGTTTCAGTCCTATGTATGTGCAATAATAATGTTTAGGCTTCACATCAAATAACTTAGGTCATTCCGTATGGCACCCAAGTGGAGATGGATTTTTACAAAGATAATACACTTTTCTTCCAGATATCTTACGGAATAAGGTCTTGACCCCCATTCCTCCCCAATATTCTCAGTGTTTTTATTCCCATTTTGGTAAGCAGAAAGAATCAGATTTGGGTAATGGTTTAGCAGGAGAGAAATGATTGCCTACAGGGACTCCAGGGACACACATACAACACAGCCCATCTCTGGGATCCCCAGAGAGCTTGAGGACATGTCCCTGTATTGCAAACAATGTGTGGCAGAATGTAAGTGGTTGGAAATGTTATTTGTTTTTACAGTTTTATAAATGGAGCACAGTTTGATACTTGGCCTCTGTAGCAGTTTGGCAGTTTGAAATAGTTATGAATTCCAAAAATAGATATTGGATTATGCTTGTCAATTGGTCTGTTAATCTGGGCATGATTAGGTTATGATTAGGGCGTTGACTGGGCCACGCCAGTAGGGCATTGATCCCTATCCCTTGGTGAGTGGGGAATCAAATATAAAAGGCATGGCAAAGGACAGAGTTGTAGTAGTTCTGATGTTGGAGTCTTGAGCTGGAGCCACAGGAAGTAAGAGAGCTTGGTCGTGAGGAAGGAGAGAAGGCTCTGGGAAAAGACATGAGCCATTCACCTGAGAATCTACAGTTGGCCTTGTGGAGAGAGGCAAAGCCTAGAGACCCTCATAGTTTACAGCTGACTTCGTGGAGGAAACAGGAGTTGAGCCCGGAGAGAAACACAGCCCCGGGAAGAGAGGAACCCAAGAAGCCTGAACCCTGGCAGATGTCGGTGGCTGTCTTGCTCCAACACGTGGCAGTGGACCTTGGTGAGGGAAGAAACTTACACTTTATGCCCTGATTTGGACTTCTACCCCAAATAAATACCCTTTATAAAGACCAACCAATTTCTGGTATTTTATATCAGCACTCCTTTGGCTGACTAAAGAGCCTCCTTAAAATCTCCTGAAGAATTTGACTCTGATATTCAACAGAGAGAAGAGATTCTGAATTCCAGATCCAATCATAATCAATTATGTTAGAAAATCTGCCACATCATAAGTATACAGCCATTTTAATCCATGTCAGAGATTTATATTTGTATTAATAGAAACAGATAAATCATGAGAAGATCCTAAATTCAAATGCTGACATAATTAAACTATTATCCAAAAGATAGTAATGAGTTAAAACTAGTACCAGAAAACCATCATAACTCTTATCAGCCACAGCAAGAATCAGTCATATGATTACAGTTAGTAAATTGGAAATTCTGTAAATACAAAATAGAGTGGGTAAACATAACCCAGCAAAGGTTATACTTTTCTGAAATTGCACTTCCTACCAGAAAATAAGACATAAAGTCTCACTTGAGAAAGCTTTTCTTGAATGATTTTGAAGTTATTTTTGTAAGCAGCCCTGATGCTTAAATTTGGTCCTAAATAAAAAGGTACTCTTTCCTCATCACGTCATATGTAGTTAGTCATTTCAAACCAAGATTCAGAAACTCTCTGACCTCAAAAGATAATCTCTCTTTTGTGGTGAAAAGTATTCATCTCACATATGCTAAAAATAGGGAAAACATCCATAAGAATATTTTGTCACTGAGACCATACTGAACAGTAAATTGCTAAATTGAATGTGACTTTCACAATGTGCACAATTATACAGAAAATATAGAAGTTTCTGATTTTTCTTATGTGAAATTGAATTATTCTGTAACAAATCCACCCGAAGTTTATTTTAAATTAAATTAATTCTAGTTTCACAATATAATACCCAATTACACCCATTCTGAACTTTAATGTCTTCTGTTGTTCATCAACATTCTCCAGAAAGTCATCTGGATGGTTTAATTTGGTTGACATTTTCTGAAACTTGTTTGTAAGTACTCAGTATGTTCCCTGTGGTCATTCAGATTGAATATCCATCTATTCATGCCAGCCAGTGGGGATAAGGACAGGACAGATGTTTGCTAAATGCAATAGTGTCCGCAAACTGACTTGAATAGGTGGAATATTCATTTAAAGGAAATCAGATACCCTTCCTTCAATGAGTCTTCTCTTCAGGCTCCAAATAACAAAGAAATTATACGAGGATAACCTCAAGAGTCCAGAAAGAAGTCAAATATGATTTTTCAATAAATATACATCTGCTTTCAAAAAAAAAAGCATGTGAATGCTTTATATTTATGACAACATAAAAATTTTAAAAATCCAATTCACAAGCATTTCACATTTAAATAAGACTAAATCCCTTTGAACTGTGCTGTCCAATAGAAATATAACGACAGCCATAAATATAAGCCACATACGTAATTTCAATTTTTCTAGTTAGCCACACTACAATAGTGAAAAAAAAGAGGTGACAGTAATTTCATTATTTTATTTTAATATTTATAAAATATTATCATTTTAATGCACAATCAATATAAAATTATTAATGAGATACTTTACCTTTTTTTATATTAAGTCTTTGAAACCCACATGTATATTTTACACTTAGAGTATGCCTCAGTTTGGACTAGTCCCATTTAAAGTCCTCAGTGGCCATATGTGGCTACTATATTGGACAGCACAGCCTTAGATAATACCTTTCATCAAATAACTTTTTTGGTTACCATTTTAGCCCTTCAGTTACTCATTTTTCTAAAAAAACAAAACAAAACAAAACAGTAAACTCAAAGGCCTCTGCTTTAAATAGCAGAAAACTAACTGAATACCAAAACAAAATAACAGTTTCGGTGACATTGTGTCAATACTATCTTCCTTTGTTTAATTCCTTTGCTGTTGTATGTGTAAAATAGTATGAAGTATTGCATATATATATTTCTTAGCAACACTCTTCCATCTTCTTCCTGATTATCCATTTCATGACTTTAACTTGTCAACTTGAAAAATCCACTTTTGACTTCTTATCAAGGTGTAGGTTAGAAGATGGAATAGAACTAAAGAATCCTTTTTATATGTAATCACAACTCCTAAAGAGAGGAATTGTTGACTCGGGTTAATACTGTAAACAAACAAAAGTATATGTTTGTTATCCTTCTCCCTCCTTTATGTCTCATGGAACATGCATCCATAGTGCTCAATATGTAGTCTTCATACTTCTCCCCTCATTAAGTTCCTACTTCTACCCCTCATGTTCATAACAATTCTAGTTTTCTTTTTCTTCTAAGACAGTATATGTGTTCTACTTCCAATTTCCGTTGGGTCTTGCTAAGTGACAGGGTCACTACTTTAATAAACTAATTTAAACTAAGAGGTCAGTGACTAAAAATGGCTTAATAGGCCCCGTATGATGCTTCTATTTTAACAGGATTTAAACTCTAATCGAGAAGTTTAATCCTGGACTTGGTTATAACTAGTAAATTCAGTGGGGAGACATATTTTTCAGAAAGTCAGGTAGGCAAATATCTTTTCCCAATGATTTTGGGGGAAAAGTTAGAAAACAGTAATTTATATGATAAATTCAGTTCATAAAAATTTAAATTTGTACCTTTATGAGTGAAAGCTATTTGCAACTGTGTTATTAATGGCAATTGTTTAAGATTTTAAGAGTATTGAGCTCAGTGCTTAGGAGACAGTCCCTTCATGCATAGTAAATTAAAATGTGGAAGTAAAAATTTGATGAATTTATAAATGAGCATTTGTACAAAGCTCAGCAGATTCCTGTAATAGTCATTTTCATTAAATTTACTTCTTCAAAATTTAATAAAGAAAACAGAACCTTTCAAGGACGGTATTTGTTTTGCACATTTATGGCTTGCCTTATAATTTCATTCTCTAAATGGCACTATTAAGTGATACTATAAAATTACTAAGAAATTGGAGACCTCAAAGACTTTGCTTTGTCACTGTCTTGCAAGTATAATAACCAGGGAAATTTCTGATTATCTTAATTTGGTTGTTGGTTAATGACTAAAGAAATTTGCCAAATATCTAATCTCTAATCTTCAATTGCTAATCAAGGTGAGAAAAGTAATACAGAAGAATTTTATTTCTACTTGGAGAATTGATTGTTGGATTTTCCTAAATTGGCATAGTCAAAAGAGCTCTACTTGTAGAGTTGAAGGATGCAAATTCTAATCCAGGTTATACCACTAACCTCCTAGATGATTTTGGGTTAGGCATTAAAATCCTTAGAGCCTTGGTTTCCTCATTTTTTGAAATGATATAATTGGGTCATAACTATACAATACTTATCACCTCCAAAATTCTGTTAAGAAAAATTGTAAAGGATGTAACATTGTTTTGGTTTCCTTGGATGCTCAAGCAAATACCATGCAATTGATTGGCTTAAACAAGCGGGATTTATTGGCTAACGTTTTTGAGGCTAGGAAAGGTCTAAATAAGGTGTCATCAATGTGATGCTTTCTCCCTGAAGACTGTGGCGTTCTGGGGTTGGCTCTTCTTAGCTTTTCTGTCACACATCAATGCACATGGTGGCTCTCCTGGCCTCTCCCTTCTCTTCCAGTTTCCCCTGAATTCAGCTTCTGTCTGCAACCTCTGGTTCTCTCTGTTTTTTTCTGGTTCTCTCTCTCTCTCTGTGTGTCTGAATTTTATTTTGCTTATAAAGGACACTCCTGTAATAGGATTAAGATCCATCCTGATTGGGTTGAGTCACACCTTAATTGAAGTAACCTCATCAAAATGTCCTACTTACAATAAGTTCACATACATAGGAATGGATTAAGTTTAAGGACATGTTTTTCTTGGGTACATAGCTCTAAACCATCAAAAATGCCAATAGGGTGTATTTCTTCTGCTCATATTATCAGAAAGTCCTGAATTGACAATTTAAATAAAGAATGAGAATAACCTGAAGTCACAAACTTCAAATGCTTAGGAGCTGGACTAATTTGCTTTCTTGACATAAACTTGAAGAACTGTCATTTGCCTATCTCTTTTTATTTCCTTTCACAATCCCTTCTGGGAAAGTAGTTGTGGTTGCAGCCTGTTTCTATTTTTATTCCAAGCCTTTCATTTGCTTCCATCTCTGTTGGTGAAATAGTCCCTAAGTCTATTCCCCATTGCATGTGGACTATGATTCCTTTGTGGAAGGCCATATATGAAGCATTTCACCTTTGTATTTTAGTCCATGTGATACTTTAAAATTGTATGATTTTTTAAAAAGAGTCAATAGTTTCATTGTGATCATCTGTGATCTGTAAGACACTTAGAAACATAAAACTTAAATGTTAGACTATGGTTAAAGTTAGCAGCAATTTAGATGTAAATAGTGCTAATTTATAAGCCATGGAGGAAAATGAACAACCCAGGAAGTTAAATAAAATAAGAGTCTTGGTATCTAACCATAAGACTTTCTATGCATAACACTAACATACTTTCATTAACACAGATTTGTTCTTTTATTAATCAGGGTCAATATCCTTACTACTTTTGAAAACCAACCTCCTGATGAAGAAAAGTCTGTTAGAGCTACTGGAATTTTATATTTAAATTTCCAGAAATAAGCCTTACATTCTTTAAATATGTATGGTTTATTGAGGTAGCCCTTCTCACTTCTCAACTTTTTTTTTTTTTGATAACATGTTTGTTTGTTTGTTTGTTTTTAATTTCTTTTGTTGTTGTTATTATTGTTCTTCACCAGGAATTAAAAATCACAGTCAGATAATTGTAATTTGGGGTCACAAAACCCAGCTGATGAACCTAGAATTTTAGAGTAAGAAGAAACCCTATTCATTACCTAATCCAGTGAGTCTCTGTGCTTCTATGTGCATAGGAAGGTCTTCAGCCAAGAAAATAATTGTCTCCTTCAATGAATGCATTAGCAGTTTTGTTGGAGGCAAGGGATATGGCCAGTAACCCTTGGAAACCCTTCATTTTGCCTGACTTAATTTTTTTTCCTTATTGTAGTAACATACATAACACATAAAATTTGTCTTTTGAGCCATATTTAAGTGTGCAATTCAGTAGCATTAAATACTTTTACAATGTTTTTACTACCATCACCGCCTTCCATTATTAAAATGTTTTCATCACATAAAACAGAAACTATTTACCCTTTAAGCAATAATTGTCCATTTCTCCTCCCTTTAGTGCCCCTGGTAATTTCTAATCTAATTACTGTCTCTATGAATTTACTTATTCTAGATATTTCATGTAAGCAGGATCATATATTATTTGTCCTTTTGTGTTTGGCTTATTTCACTTAGCATAATGTTTTCAAGGTTCATCCAAGTTGTAGCATGTATCAGACTTCATACCCTTTTATGGCTGATTAATATTGCATTGTGTTCTAGTCTCCTAGGCTGCCAAAATGCAAAATACCAGATATGGGTTGGCTTTTCAATTGGGATTTATTAATTTACAAGCTTAAAGTTCTGAGGCTGAGAAAAATGTCCAAATCAAGGCATCATCAAGTGACGCTTTCTTGCCAAAGACCAGCTGATGGCAATGCTGGACTCCTCTGTCACATGGCAAGGCACATGGTGGCATTGGCTGGGTTCCCCCTTCTCTTCTGGGTTTCGTTGCTTCCAGTTTCTTGCTTCCATGGTTTTCTTCATATCTCTCTCTCTGTATTCATCCCATTTATAAAGGACAATAGTAAGAGGATTAAGACCCATCATGGGCCACGCCCTAACCTAAGAAATCTA
The DNA here is from genome assembly GCA_026826555.1 of Tolypeutes matacus. Lineage (NCBI taxonomy): Eukaryota > Metazoa > Chordata > Mammalia > Cingulata > Chlamyphoridae > Tolypeutes > Tolypeutes matacus. The sequence goes on from JAKSZT010053770.1 coordinate 29,519,443, forward strand.
ATCAAAAGACCCTACCTACAATAGCTTCACACCCACAGGAGTGATTAGCTTTAACTGTTCTAGGGCCCACAGAGCTTCAAACCATCACACATTGTATGGATATCATTATCGATAGATAGTTGGGCTGTTTCTGCCTTTTGGCTATTATAAATGATGTTACTGTGAACATTGGCATGCAAGTATCTGAATCTCTGCTTTCAATTCTTTGGAGTATAAAACTAAAAGTAGAAATGCCATGTCATATGATAATTCTGTTAAACTTTTTGAGGAGCCAACAAACGACTTTCCAAAGCAGCTACGTCATTTTACATTCCCGTCAGCAATGCATGAGAGTCCTGCTTTCTCCATATTCTTGCTGTGGCTGTTTGAGATTATTTATGAATTCCAAAAAGAGAGATTATGTTTGTAAACCAGCCTGTTCCTAAGGCGTGAGACCCTTTGATTGCGTTAGATACAGCTGACATGACTTTTATTAAATTATATTAAGATTAGGGATTTTATTCGACCATGTCAGCAGGCTCTAACTCAGTTGAGTCCCTGCCCCCTTGGTGGGCTATATAAACAGACACTGATTCAAGAAGGCACAGGAAGAAAGAGAGCTCCATAGACATGTCAGAGGAGAGAACTTTGATCCTGTGGCTCCAAGAAGAAAGATAAGCCTTTTGCCTGATAGTTTGCAGCTGAAGAGACCAGAGCAGCTGAGATGAGGAAGGCTGCAAAGAAACAAACCCTATGCCACCCTACAGCTGAGATCAGAAGAAGCTGGGCCCATGAAGCCTTAAGAGGAAGAAGGAAGGAGAGACCAAGCCTGCCATCTTACTTCAACACATGCCAACTGACTTGGGTGAGAAAGTACCTCTTATAATTCCTTGAGATGGACTCTTTAGGGCCTTGTAACTATAAGCTTTTACCCCAAATAAATACTCTTTGTAGCAGTTTGATATTGTTTCTGAATTCCAAAAATAGATATTGGATTATGTTTGTAAATTGATCTGTTCCTCTGGGTACATTAGATTGTATTGGATTCAGAGGTTTCACTCTTACTTGATCAAATTATGATTAAGGCTTTGATTGGGCCACATCAGTAGGACATTGAGTCCCCACCCCCTTTGTGGGTGGGGACTCAGAGAAAACAACAAGGCAGATGAATTAGTTGGAGCTCTAATGCTGGAGCCCTGGGAAGTAAATACACAGAGAAGCAGATATGTGAGGAAAGAGAGAAGGCTCCATTAGACACGGCAGAGGCCCCAGGGAGAGAGATGATCCGTTCGCCTGAAAGTTTACAGCTGGCTTTGTGGAGAGAGCAGAGCAGCTGAGCCCGGAGAGAAAGGAGCCTTGGGAGAGAGATGAGACTTATCCCGGCCTACAGCTGATATTGGAAGAAGCTGGGACCATGGAGCCTTCAGAGGAAGAGGAAGTATGAACCCTTGCAGACGTTGGCAGCCATCTTGCTCCCACATGTGGCAACAGACTTTGGTGAGGGAAGTAACTTATACTTTATGGCCTGGTAACTGGAAGCTTCTACCCAAAATAAATACTCTTTATAAAAGCCAACAGATTTCTGGTACTTTGCATCAGCACCCCTTTGGCTGACTAATACAGAATTTATAAAAGCCAACAGATTTTTGGTTGCCTAATACACTTGCCCAAAACTTGTTTTTTTTCTTGCTTTCTTAATAAAAGCTAGCTTAGTGGCTGTGATGTAGTTTCTCAATGTGTTTTTTAAAGGAAAAAAAAAAACCAAATTTATTTTTCTTTTTTCTTTTTCTTTTTATTTATTTTTGTTTTTTAAAGGAAAAAAAAAAAACAAATTGACACATAATAATAAAGCATAAATCCATCCAATGTGTACAATCAATGGCATTGGGTATTTATTAGTGTTTTGTTTAATTTCAATGTTTTTAAATTTATTGAGACTTGCCTTGTGATCCAACATATGGTCTATCTTGGAGAAGGATCCATGAGCACTTGAAAAGAATGTATATTCTGCTGTTTTAGGATGCAATGCCTATAAATGTCTGCTAGGTCTAGTTCATTTATCATATTATTGAAGCTCTCTATTTCTTTGTTTATCTTCTGTTCAGGTGTTCTATCTAATACTGAGAGTGGTATATTGAAGTTTTCAACTATTAATATAGAGACATCTAATTATCCCCTCAGTTTTTCCAGGGTATGCTTCATGTATCTTGGGGCACTCGGGTTAGGTGCATAAATACTTAGCATGGTAGTTATTTCTTCTTAGTGAATTGCCCCCTTTTATTAATATATAATGAACTTCTTCATCCCTTATAACAGTTTTGCATTTAAAATCTATTTTTTCCCAATATTAGTAATGCTACTCCAGCTATTTTTTGATTACTATTTGCATGGAGTATCTTTTAATCTGGTTGTGTCCTTAAGTCTGAGGTGAGTCTCTTGTAGATAACATATATATGACTCATATTTGTTTATCCATTCTATCAGTCTATGTCTTTTGATTGAGGTGTTCAAGCCATTAACATTCAATGTTATTACTGTAAAGACATTACTTACTTCATCCATTTTGTCCTTTGGCTTTCTGTTGTCATATCATACAATTGTCTGCTATTTTACCCTTTAATTTACCCTTCCTAATAGTCTTCATTTCTACACTCTTGTTGAAATCTCTCACCCTTGTTTTTTCTTTTCAGGCTGCAGCACTCCCTTTATTATCTCTTTTAATTCTGGTCTTTTGGTAACATATTCTGTCAGTTTTTTCTGTGAAGATTTTGAACTCACCCTCATTTTTGGAGGACAGCTTTGCTGGCTACAGAATTCTTGGCTGGCACTTTTTCTCTTTCAGTACCTTAAATACATCATACCACTTTCTTCTTACCTCCATGGTTTCTGTGAGAGGTGGGCACTTAACCTTATTGTAGTTCTCTTGTATTTGATGCTTTGCTTTTCTCTTGCTGCTTTCAGAATCCTCTCTTATCTCTGATATTTGTCATTCTGAATAGTGGATTCTCAGGGTAGGTCTATTCAGATTTATCTCTTTGGGGTGCATTGTCCTTCTTGGATATTAATATTTATGTCCATAAGGGTTGGGAAGTTTTGGGTCATTACTTCCTCAAATATTCTTTCTGCATCCTTTCCATTCTCTTCTCAATCTGGGACACTGATAATGTGTATGTTTGTGTGTTTCACATTGTCATTCAATTCCTTGAGTTCCTGTTCTTTTTTTTCCATTCTCTTCTCTTTCTGTTCTCCTGTCTTTAACAGTTCAGAGGCCTGTCTTTGAAATCACTAATTCTGTCTTTGAGCATTTCAAATCTGTTCTTATGTGCCTTTAATGTATTTTTAATCTCATCTATTTTGTCTTTCATTCCCATATGATCTGTTACTTTTCTTTGCAGGCTTTCAAATTGTTCTTTATGCTCAACTATTGTCTTCTTAATATCTTTTATCTCTTTAGTCATTTTCTTCCAATTCTTTAACTTGATTTAAGAGAGTTGTGTGATTATCACTGATAAATTGTCTTAAATCCTGTATCTCCTCAGGATATTTGGTTTGTTTCTTTGGCTGGGCCATGTCTTCCTGCTTCCTAGTATGGTATGTAAGTTTTTGCTTATGTCTAGGCATTTGAATATGTTGGTAAATTTACTCTGATGGCCAATTTCTCTCTCTTGCCTATTTTTTTTTTTTTAACAGCTCTTCTTTCATATTTGATTCGATGTATTCTAAGTGTTTAAATTTGCTCAGCTTAAGTTTTGAAAATCACACCAGGGACTCACTAATGGGGTACAGAATTTCTCGCAGGGTTAGGGTACAGAGAATGCCAACAGCAGTTTTTGTCCTTGCAATTTCCAGACTGGCAAGCAGATGGTGCTTGTCAGGATACCGTTCCATGGAGGTATATCTCTCCATTTTCCTGTGTTTTAGTCTTGCCAGACCCTAGATTCAAAGTGGTCTCTGCTGGCTGAATTCACTGAATTTGATTTCGACTCCCCCACCCTTTCCCTTGTAACAGCTGACAGGGAGGAAGATGTCTTTCCCCCTCTCAGTTGGCTGTAGTGAGCCATGGGTTTTACCCCAGCTTATTGTCTTGAGGATCATGGAGGGGAGCCCTTCCCTGCTGCCACAGGGGTTTGCTAACTCACATTTATTGTTTCAGGTTCTTTGTCTCTCCATCCCTCACCCTCCTGGGGTTCTGAAGCACTGCCCTGGTCTGCTAACCCCCAAAGCAGGTCCCTTGGCCAGCTTTTGGCTCTTTCTTCATTGTTTTTGTGAAAGAGTTTAGCCTTGCCTGTCTAATCTGCTGCCATCTTCCCACAAATCCCTCAATGAGGTTTTGATTTACACTTTCCTAATGGTTAATGATGTTGAGCGCCTTTCATATGCTTATTGGCTATTTAAACAACTTCTTAGAATACTTGTTCTAGTTCTTTGCCCATTTTTCAATGGGTTATCTTTTCGTTGTTGAAAGTATTCTTTATGTATTCAGGATATTAAATCTTTATCAATATTGGTTTTCAAATATTTTCTCCCAATATGTAGGTTGTCTTTTCACTTTCTTGATAATGCTGTTTGAGGCACAAAAGTTTTGAATTTTGATGAAGTACAGTTTATCTACTTTTTTCCTTCATTGCTCATGCTTCTGGTATTTCATCTAAAAATCCATTACCTAATAAAATGTTCTGAAGATTTTTCCCTTCTGTTTTTTTCTAAGACCTTATGGTTTTGGCTCTTATATTTTTATATTAGATTCATTTTTTGAGTTAATTTTATTTAATTTAGGTGTGAGGTCTAGGGGTCCATTTATTTCTTTTGTATGTGAAATATCCAATTTCCCCAAGGACCATTTGCTGAAGAGACTATTCTTTCCCCATTCTTTCCCCACTCCCCAACTTTTAATAATATTGGTTTTCACATCATACTTCTTATCTATAGTAAATTATGAAAGAATTGGAAATAAGGGCTTATTATAGAAAATTTTTTAAATTGATAATGATGGTAAAAAATAGAACAGAAAGGAAATGGAATTAATTAGAAGGAGAAGGGTGAGAAGGATGAGAGAAGAAAAGGAGGAGGAAGGAAAGGAGAAGAGGAAAATGAAGTTGAAGAAAAAGAGGAGGAAAAGGAGAAAGAGGAGGAGGAGGAGTGTAACATGCCTTTGTGTGAAGTTGTAGAGTTCCCATGATCCATGAGGTGACATTCTGAAACAAAGCCACACTTATATGGCCATTGGTAATCATCTAGTAGCTGAGAAGGTGCTAGAGTTGCACTATTCAATATGGCAATTATTAGCTATATTTAGCTGTTGAGGACTTGAAATGGGGTTGATTTGAACTGAGATGAGCTGTATCTTTAAAACCATACTTAATTTTGAAGACAAGGAAAAAAAAGTAAAATTTTTCAGTAGCCATTTATATTTTGACTACATGCTGATATTATAATATTTTTAATTACATACATTTTTCAATTCCTAGACTAGTCTTCTGAAAAAGTAAGACTCAATAAGTGATCAATTACTGGTAGCAGGTAATGACAGCCAGTGACTAATCAGAGTTGGTGAAGATGAGCGTGAGAGTCAATCCAAACTTCCAAGTCAGTGATGAATACACGATGGGCAAGAGGCTAAGTCAGGAAAAGGAGCACTAATTCGAGTATCAAAGGGGCCAATCAAGCTAATGAGAGCTCAGTGATGGCCAGAGGGACAGGTTGCTATGGACTCCATCATTTTGTCATTCATTCAGCATATTTCCACTGAAAGCCTACTCTGTGCTAGACACAGGTTAACTCAAGGTACAATGGGACCACAAAAAGCACAGTCATCTTGGAGCTTATATTCTACTGGAAGAGACAGATATTAATAAAGTAATCACAAAAATACCAGACTACAAACTCTAACAAAGGTCAAGTACAGGTGTTTTGAGAAGTTAGGGAGGAGTTCAAATTAGACCTGTTAAGAGAAAAATTGCAATTATGACTGAACCCCCCTCTCTCAGGACCAAAATATTTGTGAGTCAGGAGAGATCTTTAAGGAATGCATGTGACTTTTCTAACAAGAATAAGAATTTCCCTTCAATAGTTCCTTAAGCTTGGCCCAATGGTTTCTATAAAGTATAAATGGATAAACTGGTATATGTGAGCATATGTGCATTGGTATATGTATGTCTATGTGTGTTTGTATGTGAGTATGTGTTTTCTCAAACATACAAACTGTTAAAAGAAATAAAACAGAATAGAATTACTATGGCTAAGATTTAAAATGGAATTGGTAGGTAATTATGGAGGTTACTCTTACACAGGTCTCAGTCAGATATCCCAAATTTTCAAAGTATGCAAAGTCTCAAGCAACAGTGTTCCTCCAAGCCCTAAGGAGATCCAGATACCATAAATAAACCACAATATAAAGAACTCAGTTAACTATCTCACCTGAAAGACAATTTGAGTACCCCAAATATCCACCAACCATAAACAACTTGTCTAATCTTCTTTTCCTTTAAAGACCTTTGTCTGGAAATGCCAAGATGGGACATAATTTGGGTTACTACCTGAATCTGTGCTCCCTGAATTGCAATTCTAAAACCCCAAGTAAATGCCTTTATTGCCTTGCAGCTTAATTTGTTATTTCTCAGTTGACAAAACCAAGCTGCTGGTAAAAGCTAATTGAAAATATTCTGCTAACTAGTTAGCCAGATAAGTTCCTTTTCTCTCATTTTAACCCAAAACCTAGTCCATATTGTAAAATACTTCTAACACTCCACTAATTCAAGTGCAATGCAATGTGAAATCTAAAATTTGACTTTTTATAATATAAAACTAACTGAAGGTAGAAATGATATCAGGCTTACCCTGATTATTGACCTTCCTTTCCTGATACTTCAACAATATGGCCTTTATTTCCAGACTGATTACCAAAGTGTGCTAGTTATTTCCTGCTTCAGACAGTGGGGATGGGGTGGGTTCGGAGAAGGGAGGGCTTTCCCACGGCATTGATCTCTAAACTGATTAGAAAGGTGAGTAGAATCCAGTAGAGGCTGAAGGGCTAGGGAGAGGGAAAAGCATTCCAACCTGAGGAAATAAATTTGCGAAAGCTCTCAGTCTGGAGATAGAAAAGTCCCTTGCAGGAACTAAAAGAACAGTAAGGCTGGAGCCAAGAACAAGGGGGAGTCTAGAGATCATAGGGAGCCTAATAAGCTATCTTAAAGATTTGAGTCATTTTCCAAAAATTAAACAAAAGCCATTACAGGTTATAAAAGGCATATGGATTTGTTTTAAGAATAGATTGTTCAGGCTGTGGTGTATAGAATGGATTGGAGACAGCAAGATTAAAAGCTCTGAGATCAGGGAACGGTCCACTGCAGGGGTGTGATACTGATAACTTGGGCTAATGGGAGATGGTGGATATGAAGACAAGAATGATATTCAGTGTGATTTCATAAGAGGAAAAAAAACAATGAAGTTTATCAAGGAACAGATATTGTTACTGAGCAAGAGCTTGCTGCCCGATTTGCACAGAGGTTAATACCTATGACACTGGGATTTTGAGGGAAAAAAAAAAAAAAGAGCTTTAATGCAGGGTTGACTGGCATGGAGACAGGAGTCATAGATCAAATCTGTCTCCCCAGTCTGAGAGTTAGGCAAGATTATATGGGAATGGAAGGTGAGAGGTGGGGACAGAAGTGGGAATGCATAGTCCAATTGGTTAATTACAGAGTTGTTCATATATATTAGAGTGGATTTTAGGCTGGATCTTCCTTACTGAAGGATCTCTCACATTTGATCTGCTTCCAATGTCTCCTTGTCCTCATAATCTTGGTTCCAAAGGAGGTGACCTCTGTTCCTGGTGTCTCAGAGGCCATCTAAAGGGCAATAGTCAGTGTTTTCTGCACATACTCAAGTTTTATGCCTGCAGTTAAACAAGCCCAGAAGAAAAGGTTATATGAATGGAGGTTACCTCTACAAACCAGTTTTTCCTGCCTCAGCTTTCAGTATTAGGTATTTGCTGGAAAGACCATAAGCCTTTTCATGATTACCTCTCCTTCTGTCTCTGGGAAATAAGCAAGATTGGACAGATCTAAATTTGCTCATGATTTTCAGGAATTCCTTATGAGATGTTGTATATTGACTTGGTAAAACTGCAATATAGACTTTTGTTTTTTGAATATTCCAGAATTCCATAGGTCTTAATTTTCAAAAAGAATTACCCATTTAAAATTACTTCACAGGCATTCAGGCACTGATTGCTGCCCCTGTAGCAGTGTTTATGCCTCTTATTATAGCCCTTATGTTTTAAAGTAATTATTTATTTAATGTCTTTGTATAGCACTAGATGTTGGCTTCTCAAAAGGAACCATTTATCATTTAGCTTTGTTTTCCCAGCATCTGGAACAGCATTGACACCTGATCAATACTGAGTAAATGAGTAGTAAGTGAACTATTACATTTAAGGTACACCCACATTCTGTAAAAAGCACTCAACCCTGTCCACTACTTCTTGACTTGAGGAGAACCACATACTACAGCAGTGGCTCTCAAAGTATAGTCCCCAGAGTAACAGAAGCAGTATCATCTGGGTTCTTGTTGGAAGTACAAATCCTCAGGCCCCACTCCCCACCTGTTAATCAGAATCTCTGGGCTTGGGCACTCCAAGTTATTCTGGTGCAATAATAAGTACCAGAATAAGTACTACTGCTTTTGAGTATTGCTTCAGTGGAAAGTAAGCCAATTAAATAAGTTTTTTTTTTTTTTTTTTAAGTCAGGCCAGTATAAAAGAATTCTAGTAGCCTCTTTTAGGACCTTCTATCCATCCTTCCTCCAAATAATTTTTACAGAAAGCTTCAGGAAAACTGTGGGGGTTTTTTGTTTGTTTGTTTTGGTTTGGGATTTGGTATTAAATTTCTGATATGCAAACCTGTCTATGCCAGGGGGCAAACTTTTTCTGTAAAGATCCGGAGAATAAATATTTTAGTGGCCTTATGGTCACTGTCATAACTATTCAACTCTGTGGTAGTAGTGTGGTAGTAGGTGGTGCATAAATAAGTGGTTGTGGCTGTGGTCTAATAAAAGTTTACTTATGGATGCTAAAATTGGAGTTTCATGACACAGAATATTCTTTTGACTTTCTTCAACTACTTAGAAAAGTGAAAAACATTCTTAGCATTCTTGTTGCTCTGTGGAAAACAGATTTGGAAGGGAACAAAAGAGTGGGGAGATGGATAGAAGACTGGAATGTGGGGGGGGGGCACTTCAGATATCATTAGATTGAAATACTTATCGTATAAATCTTAGTGAAACAAAATGATTTCCCAAGTCCAAACATATAATCCTTTGTAGAATTTAGCAAAACATTCAACTGGAGAATCTGAGCAGTCCCTTGGAGGTAGATGCAGTGAGATTTGATGTAAATACAGAACAAAATCTTCAAGGAAGGTGATAAAAACCTTCATTCGACATTATCCATCAGCTAAAGAATTATATTCTTTATATGAATGTAGACAGGAAAAGGAACTTTAAATAAGTAGGTAGACCTCATGATTGAATAAGCTTTGATAGTTTGCTATCAGTAATGATAGTTTTTTTTCTATTACTAGAGGCATCTATTTAATAATATAACTCTATTAGTAGATCTGTCTAAATTGATATTGAAAAGACAATTAAAACTGGCACTCAGGCTACAACCACCACTAGATGCTGTAGGTTGGACTGTATTGAACATAATTTTTTTTTTTTACAAGGTGTACTTTTAACATTGGGGGCATAAATGTTAGAATAATGACTTCACTCAGCAATTTCCTTTTTATGAGGGCCATTTGAATCAGCTTTCTCTCCTCCATATAAAAGGGTAAATCCTTATTAATTTAGGTGATTACCTCACAGGAATGAATAGTAAAGTGAAAACAATACCATAGGCTTGGCCTAACATTTCCTCTGCATTACTCCATATCACTCTTAAAGCAATATTAGGGAGAGAACATTTTAAATTCTCTTCTGGAGTGATTCACGTGTCACCACTGTTCTTCCCCAGCAACCTTCTTAGGTTTAGAAAAGAAAACTGATATCATATTTGGAAGTTTTACTCAAAAAATTAATATTGATGAAGAATAAGGATTATGGGCTTTTTAGGTGATACCTTTATGTAGTAATACTAGGAATTCAGTGCTATTAATTTAGGTAGATAATTGTCAAAGTAAAATTTATACTAATCAATTGAAGCATTGCTTAGAAAGAAAGAAAAAAAAAAATAGCCCAAAACAAATCCTTATGCTGTTCTTTTACATTCATGTAATGAGCAACCAATAGGCTCAGAGTGACTAAGAGTTTCAAGAAACAATCTCTGTGCTTTGGGCTGGAGGCAGCAAGCTGAAATTCATGAATTACAAACTCTTCCAACAAGAGCCCTCAATGCCTCCAGGGACTGGGAATGGAATATGAAACTTTTTACCCAAAGGTCATTGGCTCCAATCTGGCTTAAACTGGTAGTGACTAAAAGTTATGATCGATAGACAGCTGTTCAGCAAGTGCTACAAAATGAATTGGTGGTTTCAGTGTAATTTCTAAAAGACAGGTGTCTATGTCATGGAACTCACAATTACCTCAGGCTCCAAGGTAGATAGTTTTAGATAGGAGTCAAGATATTGACTGAAAGGAGCTATTCCACCACCTTCCAGCCTTTATAAATAGTCTTTTTAGAATGGATCAGTCAATAGTTTTTAAAGTAATGGGGAAGAGTATTTGTTACCTGCTTGTCTGTCATTTGTAAGGTGGGGTTGCATAACTATAATCTCCCCATATATCCCTGTCTATGTTTAAATAAGATGTCATTGATTTTAATGGGAAATGCTTGGAGAAGATTTTGATAAGATACTTGAGACTTTTGCTAATCTAAGTGTGCTCTGAAGACCAGCAGCTTCAGCCCCAGCATCACCTGGGAGCTTATTAAAATTGCAAACTCTCAGAATCTGCATTTTAACAAGATCTTCAGGTTATTCAGATGCACAGTAAACTTTGAGGAGAGCAGTGTGTGTTGAAGACATGTTGTGCAACTGCTCACTGAACACAGAAGTACTCAGTAAACACGTTGATGACAAAAGCAAAGATGTGAATAATGATTTCCCATATGTTAATTTCATAATCTGGTATCTACGGCTGTTTGTGTTACTTATGTTTCCACTTACTGCCCTTAAAATTCCCTACCTCTTTATTGTTTTAGCACCTATTAGACTTTAAGCTCCTAGAGGGCAACCAACTCCACATTCCTTTTGAGGCCACTTTAGATCTTATTGATTAACTAAGAGAACTTGAAATTATGTCTTCATCACCTTATGTTAAAGGAAGTGATGCCAAATAATCTTATTCTCATGCAACACTAATTTTAAACAGACTGTGTTTACCTGAGAGGCCTGAAGAGCTATTATGATGCCCAGATCATTAACTAGCAGTAAATTCTAAACTACAGTTTAATGACATTGATGGTCAAGTACATAATAACAGTATTTTGTCCACTCTACTAAATTTGTAACAGCTACAAAATTAAATAGACCAATTTTCAAAATGATTTTGTGTAGAGCATATCAATAATTAATACATTATATTAAACTTAGTCAACATGAATTAAGGGGAATATATTTAAGATATGCATTGTTATTTATTTTGTGAATGTTTATGGCCACTACTATCAATTACTATAAAAGGAAAATCTAAAATGTATTAACTTTACAACACTAATAAATCATTTCGCTTGAAGCTTAGTTGCTCCTAGGATTTCCCATATAAAAATAAACAAAGAGTTCAATAATGTATGAACATTTCCCCCAACACACATCTTATTATTAAAAATAGAGATGTCCATATGTTTGGGTACCCAAGAGATAATAGGTATTCATCCTTAGGAAGCTCTAAAATCAGACAGAACCAAATGTGAATTGTCATTTCACCATTTATTAGATGGGTTAGCTTGGGCAAGTTCCCTTAAAATCTCTGAGCCCATATATCAATATTTTGTTTTTAAATGAATATAGTAAAACCTCATTTTTAAAACTGTTTTGATCATTTATTGAGATTAACTCAAACAAGTTTTTTTGGCAGTTAAGAAGTACTTCATGGATGTTTACTACTAACCTCTACTACTACTATTTGTACTACTTCTAGTACTTATACTATTACTACTTTATTGTTACTACCACTGCTGCTACTACTTCTACTACTACCACTACAACTACTATTACTATTACTACTTCCGATACAGTATTTGCTTTACAGATTTAAAAATAACTGAACATATAAAATTCACTCCTACATGGTTCATCAGGTAACATCCAAACATATTACTCTAAATTAAAGAAAAATTTAAAGATATACAAACCATCAGATATTAAATTATCTTCTGTATTAAAGCTAAAGATTGTCAATTATAGCTTAATCTAATATTGGCCTTTCTTTAGGCCTAAGAAAATTAAATATCTGATTGTACCGATTAGGATACTGCCAACAACTATTGCTCCCTGCACCCTTTCCCTTAATAAAGAGGAAATAAATATGCTTTTGTCACAACAGTTGTTATAGAGCCTGATCTTGTTCCTTTATCCTAGAAGTAGTATAACCCAGGATGAAGAGCATAACCCATGGACTTAGACAAATGTGGGCTAAAATCTGGGCTCTAACCTGTGGCAGATATAGAACCCTGGGCATGTTATAACATCTGCAAAACAAGGATAATAATAACAGTAACCATCTACGCTGAGTTGGTACAAAGATTAAATTTGATGTTGCATGCTTTGATATAACACTCAACATTATGTCTTGCAAATGCTTAACTAACTGATAAATGTTATTATTATTTCCTAAACCTTAAGTATTAAAAAAGGGGGCAGAGGCTCTGCCTGGGTGACATGTTCACTTAATCATATTCTCAATGGAGCATACATTTCAATGGCCTGATTTTAGGAACTACTGAGGAGCCCAGCCTGCCTCAACCATTTAGACCGACTATTCTTTCACTTGCCCTACATCATGGTAATCTACTGACTTCCTAACTCCTATCTCAAGCTCATTGATTTAGCCTTCAGAGTTAGAAAGCGCCTTGACCAACCATCTAGTCCAAACTCTCATTCGAGGTATTCCCTTTAAAGCCTGCTTTCCCAGTGTTCATTCAGCTTCTGTTTTTTCTTCCCTTTATTAGGGAAGTTGTGAGTTTACAGAACAATCATGCATAAAATACAGGATTCCCATATACCACCCCACCAACATCACCTTGCGCTGGTGTGGAACATTTGTTACAATTGATGATAGCACGTTTTTTATAATTGTACTATTTATTGAAGTCCATGGTTTAACTTAGGAATAGTTCCGTAGATTTTTAAAAAAATATTTTATTCTGTTACCAAATATACAATCTAACATTTCCTATTCAGATATACATTTCAGTGCTGTTGATTGATTGTATTCACAATATTGTGCTATCATCACGTCTGTTTTAACTTTTCCAATATCAAAAAATTCACTATATAATTAAGCAACCAATTCCAATACAGGATAGCTCTTAATTATGAGAAACGTCTTCCTCCTGTGAACAAAAATCTTTTTTCCCTGATACATAAAACTAATGATACTGTTTTGGCATTTGGAACAGAATAAAATAAGTCTGATGACTATTCCACACTATGGAGATTCACATATTTCAAGATTGCTGTCATGTCTTTATTCTTAAAATGTAGTAGAGGACAGAACTGAATCCAATACTAGGGACATTGTTTTACCAGTGCAGAAAACACTATGGATCTTTTAAAATCTCAGTTTCTTCGAGGAAAAAGATTTCTCCTATCACTTTCTGTATTAGCCAAAGGGGTGCTGATGCAAAATACCAGAAATCTGTTGGCTTTTATAAAGGGTATTTATTTGGGGTAGAAGCTTACAGTTACCAGGCCATAAAGCATAAGTTACTTCCCTCACCAAAGTCTATTGCCATGTGTTGGGGCAAGATGGCTGCCAAGAGTTCAGGCTTCTTGGGTTCCTCTCTTCCCAGGGCTCTGTTTCTCTCTGGGCTCAGCTGCTATGCTCTCTCCACAAGGCCAGCTATAGACTATCAGGTGAACGGCTCTGTCTCTCTCCCCAGGGCTTCTGCTATGTCTAAGCAGCCGTCTCTATTCCTCTGTGTTCTTCTCCTGTGTGTGCACTTCCTGGGCTCCAGCTCAAAACTCAGCATCAAAATTCCTATTCTCTTCTCTGCCATATAGTTTTCTTTGTGATTCCTTGCCCACCAAGGGGGAGGAGACTCAACATCCTACTAACGTGGCCCAATCAAAGCCCTAATCATAATTTAATCACACAAAGGTACAGACCAGTTTACAAACATAATATCTATTTTTGGAATTAATAAACAATGCCAAACTGCCACACTTTCTATCAACAAATTGCTAATAACTTTGAACCACTTTTATGAGCAACATAAACTACAATAGTGAGGTTTATGTTTTAGAGGTCCCGTTTGGAAGGACTGTCAGTAAGCAAAAAGACCTGAACCCTGAGAAAGAGAAAAGCTGGCAGATGAGAGTGGACCTAGAACTATCAGCTAGACCTTGGTGTTCTCCTGCTGAACATCAACAAACACTGTCAGACAATTCCATGGATCAAGACAAAACAATACCACTCCGTAAGCATGTCTGAACACAAACAAGTACAACATATCCAAACCATAAACATGACCAAGTCCCCAATCTTGGCTAATATGAGTGTCTACTGCAACTTTACCAAAGACAACATCTTCCTCCCTTTGTTCCTTCTACCTTCTAGATAAGAATTACTTAGATGCCTAATCATAAAATTAGCCCTGCTTCCTCACATCATCCAATCCAATGCAAAGCCCTGCTTCTTTAAACCCTTCTCAAAATTACCTCATGCAGGGAAGTGGATGTGGCTCAAGTGATGGAGCTTCTGCCTACCACACGGGAGGTCCTGGGTTTGGCCCCCAGTGCCTCCAAAAAGAACAAGCAAGACAGTGAGCTGACACTATGGGCTGGCACAGTGAGCTGATGCAACAAGAGACACAAGGAAGAAAACAATGAGAGATATCACAAAGCAGGGAGCGGAGGTGGCTCAAGTGATTAGGCACCTCCCATGGTTTGGTTCCCTGTGCTTCTTTAAAGACAAGCACACAGTGAACAGACAGTGCATGCAAACAATGAGGGGGTGGGGAGAAATAAATAAATCTTAAAAAAAAAAAAAAATTATCTCATGCAAGCTCAAATCCTAAATCTTCCTACTGAGATGTTCCACAATTCCCCATGGTGCACTCTTTGTACCATAATGAGTCAAAAACCCTTACTTTATTTGACCCAAGGTATGTTTCTGGTGATCTTTGGTTGAAGGGTGCTGGCATCTTATTCTTGAGATGACATGAAAATTTAAAAAGACTACCTGTGATTTTACCAAATATAAGCTTTACTATAAATTTCTTAATGCCTATAAAACAAAGGTATGATAAATTTACATGGAAAGCAGCCAGTTTGGACATCAAGTCCTTTAATAAGGACTCATTTGTGTGTTTGTTACCATGAATTGAAAAAGTCATTTTTCAATAGGAATTTTGCCTTTTCCTTACCTAAAGGTTCTCCTTGACTTTCCTCAGTGCAAAAGTTAGATGACCTTTTTGTTCAGACACCTCAGTTTTCATAAGAGACTCCATCTCATCATCCTCTTAGCTGATAAAGCATTTAATGCTCCATTTGACTGGCAATAGGACACCAATATATCAAGTACACATCAGAGAGAATGATCTTGGACTTAGGGCTGCTCAATACTTTTCAAAAGCTTAGCCAAGAAAAAACAATATTTGAAGGATTATCAGAAAGATTCACAGGCTGTATATTCTTCTAGATACTCTGAAATCTACTTCTGGAATGAGCCAGACCAGTATAAAACTGTTAATACCTGTATTCCAAGACACAGATCCCTCAAAGATCTATACCTTTACATGATTCCCTTGGCCTACATGGAGCAAAATTGTAACAACTTTGTGATACTTGACACTAATGTTGTTCATTGAATTATACCACCTCTGCTCCATACAAACTCATGAGAGAAAACTGTTAGTGTTGCTTGTCTTCTGGGCAACAAGTTTGCTTTTATTCATGGACATTATGAATCTTGTAACTAACCATCCTTTCTTAACATCTGGTACATATAGAGACAAGTTAATGCCTTAGATTAAAGAATATGTAGACCAAAAATAGCAATTATATAGGCATTTTAAGCATGCATTCAGTTTATCTTTCACATACATTTCTTTTAAAATTTGATTTTAGTTTACTTTATTGTATAGATCTTTGTAAACTACCATAATTCATTTTTAACTGAAGTAAGGGAATAAGTAAACAAAATAACTACTGGGAAATGAATTGGTGAGTTATGTTGTAGAATCTCAGAAACCAGTCAAATATGGGAAATTAGCCAGTCTTGACTTTATAAATGAAGTTCGTCTGACCCTAAATTCATTTCCTCACTGTATAAAAAAAATGCTTCCTAGCATAGTATAATTTTTATCACTCACTTACTTAGACAAATAAGTATATATTTACATCCAACTTGGAATGCTCATTAGGAAGTTACATTGTTAATTACTTCAGTGGGCTGTTTAAATGGCCGAAATGATTAATTGAAAACACGCTCTTTAATTTATTTCTAGACTAGTGCATATCAAGCTTACTTTTATTGCTAAAAGTCACATTGCATAAACATGTAGTCAGTGAAAACTTCTGAGCCTCTTTTATAAGATCTGTTGTCAAGCCAGATGTCTTAGATTTGAATTAGTTGCTTGCTTGCTTAGTTAAAATGTTCTTCTTTACACTCGTTTTGCATGTAAATCATAGTTCCAGCAGGGATAATCTGAAAGCCAGATACTTAAGTGCTGCTCCTACTGAATGCCAACCTCAGGAAGAGACAATTCTGAGGAGATTATCCTGAGGAAGAACCTTGGTTTCCTGAGGCACTAAGAGGGTAACTTTGCACCTCCTTGCTTTGTTTAACATGAATTGTATGAAAGTCTAAAACACGTTCCAAAGCCTAGGATAAGTGGTTTTGGGGAATTCACCAATTTGCACTGTCAATGAAATAAAAGCACAATTTGCTTTGAGCAATTTGATTTGGTAATTTTAGTTGAAGAAAAACAAACCTAAAAAGTGTAAAGAAAAATAACCATAGAATTTTAGGTAGACCATTATTTTTGTTTTAACTCATAAATATGTTCTAAAACACATAGGCCAGACTGACAGTAAAAGTAACCTCATTAAGAAGCTGTAAAATTTAAAGTGAGATAATATTCAAGGGTACTCTTTAGTGGTCCGGCTGACAAAAAGGGTGTCTGTAGTTTCCATATTGTAATTGCTTGTTTGAAAACTGTAGGCCTATGATTCATTCCAGTTACAATGAGCCAGACACAGATGACTTGTGCTTGAAGCACTATAAAAGGTAGGAGTACATCAGGATTTAGCTCGAGTATCCTGAGCTAAAGCAGAACACAAAGCCCAAGACTATTGGCACAAGCAAGGTTCAAAGGTTGGGCATTGCAAATACAAGCACCAAATCCAAAAGACCAGGAGCAAGTTCAAAGGAAGGGTGACAGGGCCAAAAGTCTAAAATTGAGTCTAGTGGCAAATGAAGTACAGATTGTCCACGTAAGAGCAGTGAACTCTGGGCAGTTACTGTGAATAGCAGTAGGTGTTTGTGGTTGGTTTTTAGGTTTGTGGCTAGCATGGAGTGTAGGAAGGTGAAACTGTCTTAAAAATTGTAAGAGACAGAGGAGGAAAATTCAGAAGTTGACTGTAAAATTGACTTTAAACATAAAAACATGCCCAAATGCATTCCAGAACTCAGGTTTGTCCTTTTCATAGAATGCTGACAACACAGATTTTATAAGGTAGCAACAGGTTATACACACCCATTGCTTAGCTATCGGTCTTACAATTATAGTATACTTCTACTATGTAAGCATTTTCATGACTTTATTTTAATCATCACAACACAGTTAATCATTTCAAAGTTTTCCATACCACTACCATGCCACTGTAATTTTTCTCATAAATAAAAGAAATATGTTATAATGTTCAGGTTCATCTTGGAAATGTAAGTTGCCTGCCTGAATTGAATTTAATAGGAAATCATCATTAAGGTAAACCTTAACCATCCTTCAAATAAATAAATGATTTGGAGCACTCTGACATTAAACTGTTATTGGTGAAAGAAACTTGCAGTTATACAAATGAAATAAAACCTGCTTTCTTCAAACTCCTTCCCCAAGTCTAACAAATCAGACTAAATGATTCAAAGATAATTTAGATTATGACCTCACTATAGCTAAGGTATATTAAGCCCCTACAATGTTCTAGACCCTTTCCTGTGTGCTATATACATCCAGTTTAATACACTCACCAGCTCCATGACATGGATATTATTACAGATGAGGACACCAAAGTTTGGAGAAGTTAATTACATTGTCCCAAATGACATAGCTACCAAATAGAAAAGGTAGGATTTGAATCCTAGAACAAATTGTTCTTATTTGATCTACTCTGCCACATTTTTCCTGCAATGCGTTTCTGTCCAACCCCAGGAAAAATGGAAGGGAGTGGGCCCCAGGTACAGGGAAGGAGCTTCCCAGAGGAAAAAAGAGCAAGAACTCAACCCTGCAGTAGCGCTCTATCTAGCGGGATACTTAACTCCACAACGGCTGTTGGTTATATTTTCCTCCCAATTCCATTCCTGAAAATGTGTTTCCCCTTTGCTAAAAAACAATGATGAATGCACTAACTTATCATTGGTAGGAAATGCATTTTGAGACACTCTCTAGGGAGCGGAGATGGGTTTGTATTGATTCACTGACCTGAAGATGGTCTCTTAGGTGCTTCCATTTCTGTTTAAACAATTTAAAGGAGAACTGGAGGAAGGCAGGCTGTCATGATTACACAGAGCAAAGGCAGCTGTCTGTGAAGAGATGGTCAATAGGCCAAAGAAAGACTTGCATAGCCTCCTATGAAAGTGCTCCATGGGGTTCAAGCCCGACTTGATCTTGGTCACATTCTTGAGCTAATTAAGTGTCAGCCCATATTTGTGAAACATAAGTAAACTCACAAGCCTACATGAAGCTCATCATTCTGGTGAACATCCCTGAAAAGAACAGTTTACTTTACATGCAGAATTTAAAAGAACTCAAAGTTTTTCCCAACAGTACAAATAGACTCAATCATATATAAAGTCTGAGGTCAATACTACTGATGCAATAAATGGCTTCAATTGAGTGGAAATCTTGAATTTGCAATATAGTTACTTTTCATCTGCTATTGGAAGAAAAGTGCATTGTAGACATGACATCAACCTTTAATCACAGTAAAAAACGACCAGGTATCAGTGTATCTATGCTGACAATTTATTAGTTACTTAATATATTTCCTCTTTTTAAACATAAAATAAGAATCAAAACAATAATTTTCTATCTGAAAATTCCAATGCAGTTGTTTATTGTTTATATAATACAGTGTAACAGGATGACTCAAATCATTTTATATAATCTTTTTTTAAAAACAATTTATTGAAGTAGGTCATTCATACACGAACATACATAAACTATAAGTGTTCATAAACATCGTGATCTTACAAAACAAACATACAGAACATCATACAGGGCTCCCACACATCTCCCCTCCTCCCCCAAACACCCTGCATTGTTGTGAAACATTTGTTAACAAATCATGAAAGAGCATTGTCAAAGTATTATTGCTAACTATAGTCTGTATCTTCCTCCCCTATACATTTTTTAAAGGATTTATTTATTTATTTACTTTTATCCCTTTTACACCCCCCCTCCCCTGTTTTTGCTGTTTCTGTGTCCATTTGCTGGGCAACTCTCTGTATCCATTTCCTGCCCTCTCCTCTCATCTTTCTCCTCCTGTCTTCACTGGGATTCCATTCTCAAAATCTCCGATGTGGGAGAGAGGCTTCCTACCGCCTGCACCATCTTAGTTCCTGGTTTTTTGGTGCATCTCATCTTGGCTCTCCCTTGTGTCACTCTCCTGTTATGTCATCATCTTGTTGCGTGGCTCACGGGGACTGGTGGCCCGCATGCCTTCTATATTTTTCTTTTTAAAATTTTTACCGGGAGGTCCTGGGGGTCAAACCCAAGTCCCTCAATATGGGAGACGGATGCCCAACCACCCAAGCCACATCTGTCCCCCTGCCATATCTCTCAAGGTCAACCAAAGATACCCAAAGTTACAGTCTCTTCCCATACAGGATGGTCATATAACAAATCAGGCCTAGTTTATCACCAGCATTCTAAAAACCAGACCTAGGGAGAAAAACTAGGTCTGGGGACACATGCATAGTTTCTAATATAGAGAATGTTTAGCCTACCCTGATTATTACAAAATCAGGACAGCGAGAATATTTGCATTATTTTGTATAATCTTGATCTGAAATAAAGAGCAATTAAAAACACAACTACAATGATGTCGATAAAACTATTTCTGAAGGCTTACAGTTTATATTTTGGAAAGCAAGTTTGTATTACCTATTATGTTGCTACCTGCTGATAAAAGTGCAGCAAATTATTATTTACAGGGCTTTAGAGCAAAAAATAAAGGCATAGCATTACCACATATGGGAAAGTCAATAAACATTTATTGTAGATGGATTTTAGTCAATGATTACTCTTAGATAGAATATTTTGCAGTACTTGGCCCAAAATGTGTTTATCTAAACACTCTTTTGTACCTGTATGTTTCTATAGCGTTATTATATATTTTTACAACCTCTAGCTTATTCATATCACCAACCCACTGCCGGGCGAGCAGAAGCCTCAATATACTAAAAACACATATAATGTAAAATGTTTTCGGAAGAGTATTGCAATAAAATCAGTAAAGCTATTACCATGTTTAAAAAGAAAATCTAGTAACTGCCATAAGCCTTAGTTCAATACACATGAGCAGATCTGGAAAGCTCTTCAATTATAATTATGTCTTACATTTGCTTAGCACTTTATATAGTTTTCAAAAAAAGGTTTCACACACACTAGCTACTATGATGCCTAACAAGAACCCACTGCAAGAGGCAGGGAGATAATATTGTCTCATGAAATGCAGGAAAACAATCTCAGTGAGATGAAATGACTTACTAGAGGGCAATCTGTGGTTAGGGGCAGAACAGGTGGGACATAAATACAGGTCTTCTGACTCCTTGCTTTAGGCCATGTTCACTTTGCCACCATATTCCATATTGACTTCAACAGCCACCAAAGTGGGTTGGGGCTTATGTGAACCTTCCTGTTAGTGCCAACATGGACTGATTTCCTGGGCTTCAGCTCCATTTACTTAGGCCTATTGCCTCTTATCATATTCTTTTCCTGAAATTGTAATAACGACCTTAGAACGTTTGGATTGGAGGTTGTAATTGTACAAGATGACTAAAAAAGGAGAACATGGAGGAATAAGTGTGGTGAGGAGAGGCAAATGCCCTCTATTTGTAATAGAGAATTCACTTGGAGAACAGCTCTGGGAGGAAAGGTGTCTCTACAGCCAATGCTAATGAGAAGAAGCAGACCACTTTTCTCATCACCCTCTAAATCAGGAGTTCTTAACCTTTTTTGTTCCATGGACCCCTTTGCCAGTCAGGTGAAAACCGCAGACACCTTATTAAGCCCACGCCATACTGTGTATTATTTAATAAATATATCACACCTGCACCAACACATCCCCACAAGAATAATGTTTTTTTGAATTTTCAATTCAAGTTCACGGACCCCCTGAAATCTTTCCATGGACCCCTTGGAGGTCTGTGGATCCCTGGTTAAGAACCCCTGCTATAAATACCTTTATACAGTCCTGTTTCCCTGCCTTTCTTCAAACTTTTCTCCAAATAAAACACACTTCCTTCTCCTTTTTGCCTGAAATCCCATCTTTCCTCTGATGGGAATTCTCCACTTAACGTTGTAGCATTTGGAAGACTGTGTCATCCAGGTCTCTTATTTTATAGCTGAGGAAGTTGAGACTAGAGTATTTTGGCTTGCCCCATTGCACACAAAGTAAGATTCTTGTCCCCAACTCAGTTGTGTGTGTTTTACCTTCGGTACCGAACTGCCAGTTTGTTCATTATTCTTTCCTTTCATAACTGGCTATATTTTCATATTTCCATATTCACTGTATATGTCTTGCCAAAACAAGAAGATTGGAACTCCCCCCACCCCACCCCACCCCACCCCACCCAAAAAAAGATACTTTACAAATCCTTGCATTTCCCACATAGGATCTGAGTTTTCTCCTCATAACATGGTGAGTTAAAATGTTAGCAAATGATCATCTCTCTTTCTCAAGCAATTTTAGAGGAAGAAACTTCGTGGATATCCTTTCTCCCATATCATTAGAGTTACTCATATCTATTCCCTAGTCTTGTATCTCTGACCCTGTAGCCAAGTAACTGCCCTTTGAAACACAGGTAGAGGCCCCCAGGTTTTTTCTGCTCTGGCAGCAAGCCCTTTGCCTCATCTCTATGAAACACTATGTGGCTGCTGGGTTTTGAAGATTAGAGGGGTGTCACCAAGAAATACCTTCCAGAAAGTCAACTATAGCCAAATGGATATGAAACAAGAGTTTCCTGGTAATAGCCCTCTATGGAAAAAGAAATAATAAAGAGGGTTTTTTTTTTTGCCTTGAAAATTACTCATCCAGCAAACTGCTCGGGTGGTTTGATCTGATTTTAGTGCAGTCACAGAGGTACATTTGTTGTTTGCTGTTTATTTAAAACATAATTGAACATGCATATAGAAGAAAAGAATTTCAAACTTCCAGCTCCAATGTCATCTCTTCCAATAAGCCTCTCATCCTAGCAACTCCAGGTAGTCTGTCTCCACTGAACTTCTCTAGGACTTTACTGAAATTCTAATGGAGCTTCTTTTGTTTTGTTTTGTTTTTAAGTTTATTGTGTATGCGATTAGTTTCTCCTACTTAAATATAAGCTGTATAAGAATACAGGCTCTGTTCATATTCACCTTAGTAGCTCCTATAAGATCACAGGACATGGTAAGTACTTAACAAATGTCTTTTGAATGTGTGAATAAAATAATTCATTTGAGTCTGCAATGATTTGATGTTATAAAGTTGGCATAAAATAAATGGAGTTTAAGAATTTCTTGCCTTTAACATATTTCTGAATTCCCATATAAGGCCAACCAGAGAGAACATGGAAAGAGAGAAATATTAATCTAAAATTGAATAAGGGTATTCTGCCAAGTTAGTGTGCCAAAGCAGTTTGTAGGCTCATCTGGCTCATCATGATAAAAACCCATGGTAGCAAGAAAGGAGAGAAATTATTGAGTCTTTATTTTGATTTCAAGTATTTCTTTAGCATTATACATGATAATAATATCTACCATAAAAAGGGTTACAATTGCCCCAAAAAAGAAGAAAAAACTTTAAGACTAACCTTTGAAGTTATTTTAAAATAATGTGCTCTTAGCAAACCTGAGGCAGCAAAAATGGTTACTTTTCACTCTGCAAGGTATTGGAAACATTGAAAAACCATCCCTAAAGCCCTACTCCAGGAGGCCAAACTGGAGGCTTTGTTATAATTTACAGCATTTCTTCCTTTAGTTCCTCCACTGACTTTTTGAGTCCTTATTATCACCTACAGGATCATAGGATAAAATGACCTTCTCATAAGTGTGACAGTAATTGTAAAGACCCAACTGAGACATGTTCTCAATAACTGTTCAGGTGGCTTATATGAGCGTGATCAGACAGCACTACTTTTGCAGCTGTTCTAACAATGGATCTGCTGGGACACCTTTCTTTTCTGCATGGACTTGTAGGCAACACACCGGGATGACTTTAAAGAGCCACTGATGTAATAATCAAGCTTATGTGCAGGGTGCTGTTATATAGTTATAAATATACATGATACTGATTTTAAATTCCAGGCACCCAATTCCATTTTTGCAGCTAACTAAATGTACTGTGTTCTTTGGTAAAAGAAGGTTGCTGCAAGTGTCCCCAAGTTATTGCATGGACTATTTGCATGATTATAATTACGCTTTTAAGAGCTTGCAGTTTGAATAAAAAAATAAAGGAAATAATGATGGGACTCAGAAGAGAGAAATTGCTTTCACTTTGTGTTTGTGGGTTTTTGTTTTTTTTTTTTGGTTGCAAAGATTTGTAGGCATATTTTGAACATTCTTCTTCCCTCTTCTCTGTCACAAGTCAGTATATTAGAGTTACTTTATAGTCTGACTAAATTGAGACCATTCTTTTAACAAATTCCTCATACTTTAGGAAGAAGTAAGAAAAAAGGAGGAGGGTAATGATAGGTGTACAACCTAGAAAAGGTTATTTTGTTGGAAGATATATTTCAAATACTGCTATGGACCTAACTCAAAGCAGTTAGTGATAGTGTAAATTTGATATTTATAATCATGATAAAATGTCAAAGGGCATGTACTGTTTGTTTTGATATGGAATAATTTCCCATGTTTATTTGTTTTAGTATCAGCTTAAGTTTGCCCTGCTTACAGGAAACGTACTAAGTAAAAAAAAAAAAGGATCAGAACACTGGCTTAAAGCCCTTCAAGTCCCCTCTCAAAGAGTTTTTATTGTGACTCATCTCTCTTTGCCTCAATTTCTCTTCTGGAAAAGATATGTGACTTTTTATATTCACTGCCATGCTCTGGTTTGAGAAGTGATATTCAAGTTATAATAAAATAAAGTGGATGCTAATAAAATTTAGAAAAACATATATGCCACCTGCAGACACCCCAGGGAGTTTAAACTCCATTGAAAAAAATGCCTTAGAAGGAAGGATATGGAAAAAGACTGTGCCAAGAAAAAGTAGAGGAAAGAGCAGAAAGGTAAATAAGGAATAAAAGAAAATATACACATAAGGATCCACATGAAGGAAGTCTTCACCAAAGGAATGCAGTTGGAATTATGAAAAAAAAAAAAAGAGAGAGAGAGAGGAAATAATTGGTGCTACTCTCCAAACAAAACAAAGTAAATGCAGAGAACTCTTTGTGAACGAATATGAAATTGAGAAAAGAAAACATATCCTTGGGAAAAGAAAAAAGGAAAATGGAGATTAACATTAATGATCATAATTAATCTCCATTTATCTCCAGAGATAAAGTGTGTAGTATAGGAATATTGAAGTCAGTAAATTAATTTGGATGGGGAATAGGAAAATAAATTAGTTTTCAGCATGCTGAGTCTGAAGTAATAGCAAAATATCTATGTACAGATAGGTGTCCAACTGACATTTGGACAGTGTGGACTGAAGTTCAAAAGAGAGGTGAAAGTTACAAAGTGCTTTTGGAGAGCATCCTGGTTGGAAGTGATAATTGAAGTTATGAAAAAGTGAATAGGGTTTTCAAGGGAGAATGAAAATAATGACATGGGAAAATGACAAATTTGATATGGCAAAACGTAGTAATTGGAACACTTAAACAGTCATGTTCTAAAATAATTTATTAAGTGTTAATCTAGAACTTTTTTCAAATAAGAATTTTGTGAAGGCATGACAAAATATGCACAAAAATCTTTTATAGTTCAAACAGGAAGGTGGTATAGAAACCCAAACTTCATTCTTGAGTCAGCATCACAATAAAGTTATACAAACAGAAATTCTTCCTGTGCTTCAGACAGACCTATGTTTGAATTCCTATTCTTCTACTTACTAGGCAGCCATTTTGTGTGCTTACTGAGCATGTGCTCCTCACCCTTACATAATCATCCTGCTCCTTATAAGGCTGGATTACCTGTTGAAAGGGTTGGGAACTGCGGACTGTGAAAATGAGAATGAGAAGGCTAAGGATAAGGTATAGCCCTGCTGTTACGTAGAGTTGATGCCTAACCTATGGTGAAGATCTTGGGTTTATAAAGGTATCAGGCTGCATCAACTTGTAATTTTATTGACTCAGTTGAGTCAACACTTAGTTGTCTCAAGGAAAAGTAGAGGTGGCAAACTGCAGCATCAAACCAAAGTTGGGGATCTTGAGCAGATACTGCAGAAAAATTAAAGAAGCAAGGTTAAGATGGTTTTATAGAGGAGTAAGAAAAGACTCAAAGTGACAGTGATATATATGAACTCATTAGACAGGAATGTCAAGATGTCAGAATTAGTAGAAAGAAAGAGACCCCCAAAAGAAGAGATCAAGGTCTAGGGGTGTCCGAGAGGTGGGGGAAGAGGCATGCTGGAAATGAGGTCATGAGAAAGGACAGGTAAGAGGTTGTGGGATACTGGTGTTTATACTTCTGAAGTTCCAGGGAGTACAGGGTCCAGGCAAATGGCTGTTTGAAGTTCAATGGCCAGTGGAATTTATGAGTTTACTAACTATGAGACTTGCTAGTTAGGTCACTTACTTGGATGCTGAAATTTCCTAGGTTAGGGCAAAAGACTGTAATTCAGGCTCCAAAGTCTTTATTAAATAAAGGGAATGATCAGGAAACAGTTGACAATAAGAGGTAGGTGACTGTGCCAAGAAGGGGCACAGAGTTGGGGAGAGAATATTTCAGATCAGCATGGAAGAGTAATGCCTAGAAGTCATGTGGATGCAGAAGACCAACTCTCCTTCCTCCTGGTTTCTGAGCTGTGGGGCATCTGAGAATGGGCAGCCTCTTCCTGAAATGACTGCAGAAGAAGCAGCATTCTCAGGGCATGTTCAGATTTCAGTCAAGACAGGAGGCAAGGAGAGTGTTGTATGAATTGTTAATTGAGAAACAAATATTCTGGAAAGGACAGGGGAAAGATTGTGGGAAACAGTCTAAAGCAGGAAAGGAAGGTTATGAAGGTATGCAAAACGACAGGAGACAGTGGATGTGGGTGGGGATGTGGGTGGGTCTTGGAGGTGATGATAGAGGATCACAGGGATGAGAGACATGTTGCCTCAAGTACCCTAACTGTGTCACTAGCCTCAGGAAACACCTGTTTCTCTCTCTGGGAAGTGGCAATGGCCATCAGGCTTGTGATAAATTGGCAAGGGCCCTAGTTTAGAGTAAGTGCCATCAGGGGGCTCACAAGAGATCCAGGCAGGAAGTGGAAGTCATGTACATGAAATCTTCTGGGTAATTTGATGATCTTGAACGAACCATAAAAAGAAACTAGTACTTTTCAACTGTGTAAGTTCTATGCTGTTTGTCTAGCCATCACCTATGTATTTATGGAAATAGCTAAAAAGATTGGGTGAAAGAAACTTTTGAAGATATATAAAGATATTCCATGTAACTAAGAATTACACATACACATCCTTCATTTTTCCTAATATGTGTGTGTGTATATATATATAAATTACTATCAGAAGAGTTATTTAAAAGGAGTCTATTTGTATTAATTGTCCCATTTTATTCATTTATGTTCCTTCTTTCTTCATTTTCTATTCCTGATGTGAAGTGCTTTTCTGTAGCAGACTCAATGTGACACAGATGTCCCATACACTGTAGTGAAAAGGTAATGGTTTCCTTAGCAACAATAACCACACAAACGCCTGCAGAATTTTCTTTGCTACTGATGTGATGTTTGAGCAGTTTAAGGAATGTAAAGAGTAGGAAAGAATAATAAACATCTGATTGGAACATATTGCAATAGAGACATGAAGAATGAATGGGAAATAAAAGGAATGGGCTATTTATAAACAGTTGATGGAGTGATTTTAAGTGACCCAATCTTTAGTATCATGTCTCATTCTTTTTCTCAATGAAACAGGTAAAACTATCCTGTCTAGTTAAGTGGGGTGAAATATAATCTTTCAGGATACTTTTAAGATCACCTGTATCTGATAATCATAAATCAGTTTTTGAGTCATTACAAGATAATTCTGAACAATAATGAGATGTGTGTTAAACAGAGCTTTTGGAGAGAGATTTTTTTGTTCAAAGAAAACTCCCATGAATTTGTTGTTCCTAACCACATCCCTCAAAAGAGGTTCTTGGAATTTATATCTCTTCCTGGCTTCTGCTACCCAATTTTTGCTTTGTACTTTTCCATTTTTAGCAGTTCTAAAGTGAAGTTTGGAGTCATCATAATTATGTCTGAAAATATATCTGCTTCCTCTCTAACCTTTTTTGTGTGATTTTTTTAAAAGTTAAAGTTATTTTTATAACATTTAAAAAATAATTTAAAAAAAAATTTTATTCCTCCTTCTTGTTGTCTGCTCGTCTTCTTTAGGAGGCACCAGGAACTGAACCCAGGACCTTCCACATGAGAGGTGAGTGCCCAACCACTTGAGCAACTTCCACTCCCTGCTAGCTGTGTTGTCTGCTGGTTATGGCATCTGCTCATTGCGGTGTGTTGCTGGTTGCAGTGTCTGCTTGTTGCAGCGCCTGCTTGTCTTCTTTAGGAGGTACCAGGAATCAAACCCAGGACCTCCCATATGGGAGGTGGGTGTCCAACTGTCCGAGCCATATCTGCTCCCTTGTGTGATTTTTTTTTTTTTTTTTTTTTTTTTTTAATGAACGATCTACCATTTGGTTAGAATTTCTTGTCAGAAAGTTCAGCTGGTGAAGCAAGGTGGTAGTGATAATAGGAATTTTGGGAAAAACGAAGAGAGAATTTGCAAATATGTGCAATTATTATAATTTGGTAGGAATGTTGTCAAGGTCTCTACTAAAGTCTTAGTGTCCTGCTGAGACACCCCCCAGCAAGATAATGGAGATTGTACTGAAGAGATTTTGTAATTTGACAGAGGAAAGGCTCAAAGATGATTTTTAAATATGCAATACATTTACTACTATAGGGGAAATTTTATTCTGGTTGCTGAAGGAATGGCTGCCCAGAGACTGCAAGGGCTGGGTTCTGGGCTCAAGAGCCATTGGGGCAGCAGGCACCTTCCTGAAGCTGGAAATTGTGGGGATCAGCAGAGTCTCCTCAAGCATTTGGCAATAAGGTTTATGAAGCAGAGCAACACTGATTCTAGGGCTGTGAGTTTTGGGAAACTAGGAGCATAAAGGAGCAATAGACTAGAGCCACCCAAGAGAGTCAAGAGATGAGCCAGAACTGAAGCCCCAAATAAAAATTAACTCAGTAACCATATGGCATCAGTCATCCACTGCCATATTTTGAATGCCCAGGCAGATGGCTTTTCTCAGAAGCAACTTTAAGGAATATGATAAAGTACTATTGGTACAATTAGTTAAGTGCCCCTTCAAAGACAAAATATCCACATTTTTTCTAGAGCACACCTGTCAAATCAAAATACCTGATGGCTATGTTAGGTCTGGTCTCTAAGGTAGTTACTGGAAAACAATTATGACAAGTTGATACAATGGCCAAGATTATAGTCAAAATATTAAACAAACATGTATCAAAAGAAAGCATAGTGTCTTACCACAAATACAGTGTTCTTCATTGCCTACTAGTCTAAGGAGTCTTACAAGACTCTTCCAGGTTCAATTCAGTGCATAGAATTGAGAGTCTAAATTAAATAAGGTCAAAGTAATATTTGAATTGGTAGTACCTTTTTTAAAAACTGGAATACTTATATCAAGTAGGACATGATCAATTTGTATGATAAAAGGGAAACTATACATTTTTATATTTTGCAGATAGGGGAAACACACCAACTCTGAAAGAACCCCATCAAATAAGCAAGGTTAGCTGGGCTTCATAACTGTGGACACAAGCTGCAGGCCTGCTGGGACTATGCATTCTTCTAGGAGGAGAGAGGCGAGGCTCATGGAGACAGTTTTGCTTTTATTCTGTCCACATTTCTATATTCTAGGAAATAATTCAATTTAGTCTGTGGACTTAAATCAACCCTGAAAGTCAAAATCTTATATTGCACATATCTTAAAAATACAAGGGAAAAATTCTGCCACGGATCAAATTTATTACAACTAAATACTCAGAAGTTGGGGGGGGTAATCACAGGAGTTTTCATTCTGCAAATAATCCACCCTATTTATAATTGCAGAATAGCAAAGGAATTTGGAGAATATTCCAAGTTATTTGTAAGTAAATTTATTGCCATTTTATATGGAGGTTTTATGAAAAAAATTAGGAATCATAGTACTTATTGCCACTAAAATCCTTTCTTATCACCACTTATGTAAGTGTGATTAAAAAGTGACTTTGCAGGAAAGCGGCTGTGGCTCAATCAGTGGGGCTCCCGTTTACCATATGGGAGGCCCCGGGTTCGGTTCCCGGGGCCTCCTGGTGTAGACAAGCCCACCCGCACGGCGTGGTTGGCTGACCCAGCGAGCACAGGCAGCAAGGGGGGGGGGTATAAATGAATAAATAAATAAATAAAATCTTAAAAAAAAAAAAAAAGTGACTTTGCAATATGTCATCCTCTCTCTATACAATCTTAAACATTTAGGTAAATCAGTGAAAGTACAGTGGTTCTGCTGTCACTTAGCTGTGAATTTCAATTATAACCACTTATTACTGCTTAACCCAGGGCAAGTTTTTTTTCATCTCTTTGACCCCTTTTCCTTCAACAACAAAATGAATATGGGAAACTTAACTTGCAGATGATTAAATGAAAATATAATGTATGTAATATGTTCCAAAATGTCTGGTCTATACTAAGCATTTAAAATGTTTCATCTAGATTATTCCCAAATATTTGTTTTTTCATTGTATCATAAGGCAAAAATAAGAGTCTTAAGTATTTGCTTAACATTCAGTTTTGCTTACTGTTGGCCTTACTTTAGAAATTTCTCCTAGTCTTTCTTTTTCAGCTCATGTCACTAATAATCTACTTTGTTCTAGTTCTGTAAGATCCTCAGCGACAGAGAAACACCATTTAATATTTTCCACTTTTAAATTAAGAACAATTGAAAATGACAAATTCGTTTATTTCTCCTTTCAGTCAAAGAACATTTAGAAAGCAGCTGAGTACCCTAATAGGGCAGTTTTGTCATCCCAGGCTGCTACATATTAGCTCTGTGGTACAGATAAATCATTAAAGCTCCCTAGGCCTTGGTTTAGTCATCTGTAAAAGGAGGAGGAAGCCTGAGCTCAGCACTGCAGGGCCATCATCCAACTGGGCTCATAACAGCAGATTTCTCACCACTCTTGCTACTTCTACCTTTGTCTCCACTCCCCAGTCTAGTCTCTACAAGGACCAAGATTGACCTTTTCAAAATGTAAGTCAGAGCATGACACTTCTCTGCTCATCTCACTCAGAATTAGAGCTTAAGTCCCTGCCCTCATTCTCTCTCTCTTTAATATAACAAACGTTATTTTTAAAGAGGTTTTAGATTACAGAAAAATTTCTTTGAAAGTATAAGAAATTCCCCTATACCCCAACCCCACCCCCTCCCACATCTTCCCCTGTTAATAACATCTTTCAATTGTGTAGTACATTCTACAACTGCAAGTAAAACAGTTCCTTCCATCTAAGCCCCCTCTCAATCTGAGGCAGACCAGGCATCACCATCCCCAAATCCTCAAGGTTGAGGAATGAACAAACATAAGGGGGGAATGCAACCGTGGACAGAATAAACTTACTAATATTGTAGTAATGGAAGAACATGTAACATTGTTATAAAGATAATGGTTACTGGAAGTTCTGAGGGGAGGTAGGAAATAATAGGTAGAACACAGGGCATTGGAATAAAGTGCAAACCCGTTCTCTTTTGATCTTCCTGCTCCTGCTACCCTTGTTTCTTCACTATTTCCTGTATACTCAGCACATGCTGTTCCCTCAGGGCCTTTGCACTTGCTCTTTTCTGTCTAACTTTATCTTTGCCCAGTTATCTGCCTCACTTTCTTCATGTCACCTTATCAGAAGTGTCTTCCCTGGCCATGCACCTTGATCATTGTAGGTGATTCCTCTGCTATACACACACACACTCAACATACACACTCACACACATACAGAGTCATTATCCACTTGCCTACGACATCAGGGATTGAACCCGGGACCCACTTCCCTCCTAAGTGGGAAGCCGGCACTAACCACTGAGCCATATCTTCTCCCATATTTTGCTTATAGCCCTTATCACCATCTGACATTTTATTTTCTTGAATTGTTTATTCATCCATTTACTTATTTATATGGTATTTCATTTCTATCTCACATCCCTAAAATTTAAGCCTTTGTGATCAGGGACTTTTTTCTGTTTTGTTCACATCTATATCCCTAGTGCCTAGAACACTATTAATTAAATGAACAAATGAATGAATGAATGATTATTATTATCGTGTTTCTATATTTCACTTGACTTTGTTACATACAGGCACACTATTGGAAAATCACTGTTAACTCTAAAGTGCATGTTGAAATGTCTAGGCATATGGGAAATCAGACCTTTTGTAAAGTTATATTTTAAGGCATGTCCAGTATCACTGGAATTTAAGAAAACAATTTTCTGGGTAAAAAGAAAATAAAAATTTTTACAAGCATTAACTCTTTCTGGCAGCAATATACAAAAGAAAAAGGTTTAGTAATTTTATTCATTTTTAACTAATTCATGAGTTTTTGTATGTCTCCAGCAAAGTACACAATCAGTAATTGCACAGTTTGATTTTCACAAAGTGAACACCCAGCTCAAGAAATAGAGTTTTATCAGAATCCCAGAAAAGCCCTCTTGATCCTTGCCAGTCACTATGTTCCTACAAAGTAATGATTCTGATTTCTACCCCCTTATTTTATTTTATTTTTAAAACTGTCTCAATGGAATTATACAATTTGTCCTCTTTTGGTCTGACTTCTTTTACTCAGCCATGTGTTTCTGAGACTCTTCTGTGTTGTTGGTAGTAATACTTTAGTTGTTCTCATTGTTATATAGTATTCTATTGCATGGAATATTTACAATGTTTTCCTTCTAACCTCTATAGATGTTGAAATTATTTCCAGTTCAAGACTATGAAGAATAGAGCTGCAACACACATTCCTTTACATGTCCTTTGGTGAACATATGTATGCATTTCTGTTGGCTAGGCACCTAGAAGTGGAATAACTGGGTCATGGGGCAGATATATGTTCAGTTGTAAGGGATATTGCCAGTTTCTCAAAACTTTTGTACAATCAGATTTCTTTGTAATTAATTCTGGTCCTGTTCACCAACATTTAGACTTTGCTACCTCTAAGGCAGTGGATCTTGTGAATATTCTTGAAACATTAATAAAGTTTTATGGATTTTAAATTTAAGATCATCTATATAGACAAGGGTTCCAAAAGCATCACAAGGAACATAAAATATGAAGATAATAAATGGAATGTAGGGAAAAAAAGAATAGAAGCAAAAAGGTTTTATGGCAAATAAGAGAGGGAAACATGATTAACCAAGTAAAACAGAAGTCTTGAAGGCAAGAGTTCTCAGATCTACTAATATATAACATGTACTGAGAATTACAAGGAGTGGGGCTCCAGAGTGTAGCATTTCCCAATCTCATGTGATAGGAAACCTTTCTTCCCCATAGAGTGTCTTATAGGGCTATGGTTTCACAAAACATATTGAGAAATTCTGTCAAGAGTATTTGTTTTTACCAGAAATGTCCATAATCTTTAAATATTGGTCTGACTGAAGTACTAGCAAAATATAACATGCAAGAAAATGTTTTGTTTCAGATTATCTATGTGCTTCTGTATTTACCTGTTTTGATTTTATCCACCTTTGAGTCCCCTTTTCCCATTGTTCTGCACCCCAAATCCCTTCATGAATTAATGTCTGTGATGGTTCTTTAGCTGTTGACATTACAAGTCTACCTGTAACAATTCAATATTGAAATAATTTTTAAACTGAAGGATTCTGGGGATGAAGCAAAATTAGACTACTTCAGATTACATATATTTTAGCTTGAGTAAATAAAATTGCTCAAGTTTTTTCATGTATCTATTTATAGGCTTGTCATACAATCAGTGTTATTTCCTTGAAGGGAAGAGCTCTCAGTCATGCTGGTTTAGTTTAAATACACTTGTTACCCTGGTGTGTATTGGAATTACTATCACCTTCACTCTTCAATGTATAAATTATAGATAAAGAAACCTTCTAAGTTTCCTGCAGAAGTAGTGTCACAATGGAGAGAGAAAATAATCTAATTACATGTGTTCTCCTGGATCTAATTCTTATCATTAAGTAAGAATGACTGAGGAAATGGGGCCTTCTGAATCCTGTTCTCAGTTAACTTGAATTCAGTGTAATATACTTTGGAGTGGTTATTGTATTTCAATAAAGAACATTTGGGGGAATTTGAAACTCAGAAAGTAAGGAAGGTATCCAAATTTATGATGGCTCAAAGATGCTGAAATAGCAATTTATGCCAGATCAAATACCATTTAACTGGGTTGTAGGCTACTGGGAAAAAGTGTTTATAGAACATCTTATATATGCAGAGTGCTTTCAGTCATATTTAATAGTTATGTTGATTTGGCAGGTATAATTGCAGTTGACAAAGAGAGCTAAATATGACAATTAGCATTTAAGAGATTTTATGGAAGATTAAATTATTCTAAGGCTTTTTGATCATGGAAATAATAACAATAACATAGGAAAATGATAGAAGAGGAAGAAAACAAACAATAAAAAGAAAAAGTAAAGGAAGAAATTTATGTGGAAAAGCAAGGATTATAATACTTGATATCAAATTTCATATCTGTGCTTTGTCTAATGAGTTAGATTTTATCCTCTATCCTCAATAAAATATCTGATAGCAAAAATGAAACTGAGAAGTTTCTGTAATAATAAAATATATTTTTTCCACAGACACTTAAAATTTTAATTTTGTAGACCTGGGATGTTTCCAGAGAATTCTAATATCCAGTTTCTTATCTGGCATAGTCCTGACATGAAGTAAATGTAGAGTATATATTAGTCATTATCACTATTAGCCCATTATTCTTTAAAATTTTTGAAAGTTTATATAGATCATGAATTAAAAAGAGGAAGTCATTATGGCAAATATTTTCTAACACAACAAATCAGAAGGAAATAAAAAACACACTCACAATACTAAACAACAGGCTGTAACAAATAGAAAAAATACATCTCTTTCCTTTGCTCCTTGTGGGTCATTAGTGATTGGGCAGCTTTTTGGTGTTTTTTTTTCCCTTGGTGAATTCCTCAGGGCACTGACTTGCTAATGTTATATAATTGGTGATGGAGGGAACCAGAGTATATGATATCCTCTTATAATAGCTTTAAATTATGCCAATGCCAAAGAATATCCAAATAAATCAAAATGGGAATTAGTTTAACACTTTCATCAAGTAAGCCTGATTTTAGTCCTTGGTAAAGTAGATAAAACATATTAGACTGAGGCACAAGTACCATAGGTACGCTATTCTGTAATATTGGTGGCCTCCAATGAACCCTGCCTTCCAGTATGCATACCCTTGTCTAGAACCTTCCCACAGTGACCCTGGTTTGGTCATGTGACTTTCTTTGGCTAATAAAACATTGGCAAGCATGCTGCAAGCAGAGGCTTGATTAAGTGCTTGCACAGTAGGGCACGACTTCTTAGAATGCTCCCTGTTAGAATCCAGCCATTTAGGCCAAAGAAAGTCCAAAGTATCATGCTAGAGAGGGAGGCCATGTAGAGAGTCCTGGTGGAAGAGAGAGAATCTATAGGGAGATAGAAACCACATGGAGAAGAACTCCCCAGCCAACTTGCCCTGCTGAATATGATCATATGAATGCCTCCAGCCGATACAACATTGAACAGAATTGTCTACCTAAGTCCAGTCAAGCCATATGTGATAGTTTTATATATAGCTAGGTTACGGAGTACAGTTATTTGGCAAGCACTGACCTAGATATTGCTATGGAGGTATTTTGTAGACATGATTAACATATACAATCAGTTGAATTTAAGTAAAGATCATCTTTCATAATGTGGGTGGGCTTCATCCAAACAGTTGGAGACCTCAAAATATGAAAAACAAAACAAAACAAAACAAAAAAACCCAATAAGGTATGAGGTTGTAGTTGAAATTAAGATTAATATGAGTCAGCAATATATTATGGTAATGTATGAGAAATAGGCAATATCATAAAAGTTGAATTAAAACTTTGAAAAGGGAGTATAATTATTGGGTTTATGAGGGTTTTAATTGTCTTCATTATATTTTACAAATTATCTACATTGATCAGGTAATATTCCCTAACTTGGAAGGAGAATAAAGTTATTTTTATAAATTTAACTTTAAAAAGAAAATAGATTTTATCAAGTCAAACCTAAAATTCGATATTATTTGAGAAGAGAGATTTTTATAATTGCTTTGGGTTTCATAGTATGATGGTAAGTGATTTTATCTAAGTGCATAAAGGTACAAAGAAAAAGACATTCAATTATAGACTCTGTATTTGTATATTATATTGGTTTTCATTTTAAGCAGAGAAAACTTGGCAGGATGCTAGGTAAAGTTCTTATGATGGTTGCAAGTAAGGGCTATAATATATATATATATATATATTTGGAGGTGTTTAAGACAAGAATGAGAAACCCCAAATCCACAAATCTCAAGAAAAAGGACCCTGAATTGGAAAGAAGACTGTATGGAAGAAAAACTCCCCCCTTTTTTTTTTGTTTTTTTTAAAGAGAAAGAGTG
The DNA here is from genome assembly GCA_026826555.1 of Tolypeutes matacus. Classification (NCBI taxonomy): domain Eukaryota; kingdom Metazoa; phylum Chordata; class Mammalia; order Cingulata; family Chlamyphoridae; genus Tolypeutes; species Tolypeutes matacus. Next base: position 29,555,927 of record JAKSZT010053770.1, read on the forward strand.
GGAGAGTGAGAAAGACAGAGAAATGAAAATGAAAATATTGCATAAAATAAAACAAGGTGCATATATATTACATAATGTAATTGGATCTCAATATAAACACATTAATATTTTAAACATTGGCATTTCAGTGGAGGAGAAGGTGGATGAAGGAGAAATAAATTAAAAATATAGAAAACCTTAATAAGATAAATGAAAAGAGAAATAAGAAGAGAAATTAAAGATAGTAAAATATGGAGAATTTACTCACATAAATAGAAAGGGGAAGATAAAAAGGAGAGAGAAAGAGAGGAAGAAAGAGAACTCCTCTGGAGAATGTAAATTGAATGCTTTGTCACACCCTCAGTTATGGCAGCTATAGACCTCAGGACATTAACACCTTTTATTCTTTCATTTGAAATGTTAATTAGCTCATTAACCACTGTTCATGACTCACACTGGGGGAGCAGGGCACAATCCCTCTGGGCTGACTTGATGTAGAACAAATCAAGAATATCCCCAGCATGGGGGAAAAAAATCTTCCTTCCAGACCCTACAGTCTCATCCCTTTGATTTGATATTTTCATATTTGGTTTTCTGGAGGTTTTTTCCAATAACTTTATGTCTCCATTGCAAGTCCTGCTGCCCAGAACATCCTCATCAGGTTGTCACACAGAAAGGCTTCTCCTGACACATCAAATCTCTTATCTGTGGCTAACTCCTTTGTGAAGCTTTCCCCAACTCCAATCATGAGAACATCCAACATTTCTGACAGATTTTAAACTCCATGAAGACATCAGTGATGCAGATCTTGCTCATGGCTATGTCCTGAGTAGTTGACACAGTGACTGACACAGAGAACCTGCTCAATACACATGAGATGTATGAATGAATGACAAGATGGGGTGGATGGATTACTATTCTAACTACATGTCTGCTTCCCACTAGATTGTAAGATACTTGGCTACAGGGACTATTGAACTAATCATCTTTTAATCTCCAAAACCCAATATTATATATAATTACACTTACAAATGAATGACTGAACTATTGAAATTTAGGCAGATATTCTTGACCAAATTATTTATACAATTTAATTTCGGATTAAACTTTTTCAGGTAATACATATTTTTAAAGCAATACTGTGTGACAGAGAGTATATGTGTGTGTTTGTGTGAGAGAGAGATTTTTTGTGTGTGGTTTTTAGTGAGGCATTCCTTAAAAACTTCAAAATAAAGGAAATTATTATTTTTGAATTTTATTGAAGCATATCATTCATGCATGAACATCCATAAACAATAAGTGTATGGTAAAAGTTGTGAACTTATAAAACAAACATGCATAACATCATACAGGGGTCCCATACCTCAACCCACCAAAACCTTGCATTGTTGTGAGACATTTATTTAAATTATGAAAGAATATCATCAAGATATTACTACTAACTATAGTTCATACCTTACATTTGGTGTATTTTCCCCCAAAACCACCCTGTTATTTTTAAATATATATTTTTATTACAGAAGTTGTGAACTTACAAAACAATCATGCACATGTGTAGAATTCCCACACAACACCCCTCCACCAACACATGACACCATGGTGGAACATTTGTTACAGATTATGAGATAATATCATCAGACTATTACCACCAACCACGGTACACTTTTTCCATACTCCCCCATTATCAACACAGTACATCTTTGGCATACATGCATGAATATTACATTATTGCTGTTAACCACAGTCCATAGGTCACACCAACCATATTTTTCCATGCTTCTCCACATTCCCACCACCCTGAAATAGTGACATACATGTGCTCTAGCTCACAGAAGGACACTCTTGCATCTATATCATCTACCACAATTCTCATCCACCTCTGGGTTCACTATGTTATTCAGTCCATAGATTATTCTCTAGGTTTCTTTCAATTGACATTTACATCCTAGAATTCCCTTTCCAGCTACAATCCCATTTATAAACCAGCTGCAACTCACTATAATGTGTTACCATCAACTCTATATATTTCCATATATTTAAAAATTCTACATACAGGGAAAGCAGATGTGGCTCAAGCAGTTGAGCTTCTGCCTACCACATGGGAGGTCATGGGTTTGGTTCCTGGTGCCTCCTGGAGAAGGTGAGCTGGTGCAGCGGGCAGGCACAGAGAGCTGACAGAACAAGATGATGCAACAAAAGAGACACAAAAGAAGAAACTCAAGGAAAGACACAACAAACCAGGGAGCTGAGGTGGCTCAGGTGATTGAGCACCTCTCTTCCACATGGGAGGTCCCAGGTTCAGTTCCCAGTGCCTCCTAAAGAGAAGACAAGCAGACACAGAGAGCACACAGCAAATGAACACAGAGAGCAGATAGCAACTGTGACAACGAGGAGGGGGATAAATAAATAAAATAAATCTTTAAAAAAAAATTATACATATATTAAGCATCAGTAGTCCTTCTCAGCCCTATCTCCTAATAACCTTACATACTAGGTTTTAACTCCATGCATTTATTCTTCATATTTAGTTCATATTAATGAGACTATGTAATTATTTGTCCTTTTGTGTCTGACTTATTACACTTAGCATTATGTCTTCAAGATTTATCCATGTTATCATATGTGTCCCAATTTCATTTCTTCTTACTGCAACATAGTATTCCATCATATTTATATACCACATCTTGCTTATCCATCCATGGATGATGGACACTTGTGTTGTTTGCATCTTTTGGCAATTATGAATAATGCCGCTATGAACATTGGTGAGCAGATATCTGTTTGTGTCACAGTTTTCAGTTCTTCTGGATATATTCCTAGTAGAGGAATTGCTGGATCATATGGCAGTTCTATATTAGCTTCCTGAGGAACCCCAAACTGTCTTCCACAGAGGCTGCACCATTTTACAATCCCACCAACAGTGAAGAAATGTTCCTATTTCTCCACATCCTCTCCAGCACTTATTGTTTTCTGATTTTTTAATAATGGCGTTCTATGCAGTGTGGGATGATATCTCATTGTCATTTTGATTTGCATTTCCCTAATAGCTAGTGGTATGGAACATTTTTTCCTCTGCTTTTTGGCACTTTGTATTTCCTCTTTGGAAAAATGTCTATTTAAATCATTTACCCACTTTTTAATTGGATTGCTTGCTCTTTTATTGTTGAGTTGTATGATCTCTTTTATATAGAATGGAAATCAAACCCTTATCGGATATGTGGTTTCCAAATACTTTCTCCCATTGAGTCAGCTGCCTTTTCACCTTCATGATAAAGTCCTTTGACTCACAAAAGTGTTGAAGTTTGAGGAGGTCCCATTTATAAATGTTTTCTTTTGTGGCTTGTGCTTTCGGTGTAAGGTTTAAGAATCCACCACCTACTACCAGGTCTTGAAGATGTTTTCCTACATTTTCTTCTAGGAACTTTATGGTTCTTGCTTTTATATTTAGGTCTTTGATCCATTTTGAGTTAATTTTTGTATAAGGTGTGAGATAGGGTTCCTCTTTCTTTTTTTTTGTCTATGGATATACAGTTCTCCCAGCACCATTTGTTGAATAGACTGTTCTGCCCCAGCTGGGTGGATTTGACAGGCTTGTGAAAAATCACTTGACCATGGATGTAAGGGTCTGCTTCTGAATCATCAGTTCAATTCCATTGGTCTACGTGTCTATCTTTATGGTAATACCATGCTGTTTTTACCACTGTAGCTAGGTAATATGATTTAAAGTCCAGAAGTGAGAGACCTCCAACTTTGCTTTTCCTTTTTAAGATGTTTCTGGCTATTTAGGATCCCTTACCCTTCCAAATAAATTTAATAATTGTGTTTTCCATTTGTTTAAAAAATGCTGGTGGAATTTTTATCAGGATTGCATTGAATCTGTATATCAATTTGGGTAGAATTGACATCTTAATGATATTTAGTCTTCTACTCCATGAACATAGAATGTTCTTCCAATTATTTAGGGCTTTTAAAATTTCTTTTAACAATGCATTGTAGTTTCCTGAATGCAAGTGCCTTACATCCTTGGTTAAGTTTATTCCTATATATCTGATTCTTTTAGTTGCTATTGTAAGTGGAATTTTTTTTCTGACTTCCTCCTCAGATTGCACATTACTAGTGTATAGAAACACTACTGAGTTTTGCATATTGATCTTGTGTCCTGACACTCTACTGAAATCATTTACTAGCTCTATCAGCTTTGTTCTTTATTTTTCAGGACTTTCTAGGTATAGAATCATATCATCTGCAAATAACTAAAGTTTTACTTCTTCCTTTCCAATTGGGATGCTTTTATTTCTTTTGCTTGCCTGATTGCTCTAGCTAGAGCCGCTAGCACTATATTGAACAACAGTGGTGACAGTGGGCATTCTTGTCTTGTTCCTGATCTCAATGGGAAAGCTTTCAGTCTTTTACCAGAGTACAATGTTAGCTGTGGGTTTTTCATATATGGCCTTTATCATGTTGAGAAAGTCTCCTTCAATTCTTATTTTCTGTAGTATTTTTATAAAGAAAGGATGCTGTATTTTGTCAAATGCTTTTTCTGCATCAATTGATAGGATCATATGATTTTTCTTCTTTGATTTATTAATGTGGTGTATTATGTTGATTGACTTTCCTGTGTTGAACTACCCTTTCATGTCTGAAATAAAACCCACTTGATTGTGATAGATAATTCTTTTAATGTATTGATGGATTCAATTAGCAAGTATTTAGTTGAGGATTTTTGCATCCACATTCATTAGGGGAATGGGTCTGTAATTTTCTCTTTTTGTAATATCTTTATCTGACTTTGGTATTAGGGTGATACTGACTTCATAGAATGAGTTTGACAGTGTTCCTTCTTGGTCAATTTTTTGGAAGAGCTTGAGAAAGATTAGTATTAAATCTTCTTTGAATACTTGGTAGAACTCACCTGTGAAACCATCTGGTCCTGGGCTTTCATTTTGGGGAGTTGTTTGACTGTTGACTGTCAAACAACAGTTGTTGACTGTTTCAATCTTTTTGCTTGTGACTGGTTTGTTAAGATCTTCTATTTCTTCTAGGATCAATGTAGGTTGTTCATAAATTTCTAGGAATTTTTCCATTTCATCTATATTGTGTAGTTTTTTGGCATACAGTTGTTCATAGTATCCTCTTATGATCTTTTATTTCTGTGGGATCAGTAGTAAGATCCCCGTTTTCATTTTTTATTTCATTTATTTGCATCTTTTCTGTCTTTTTTTCATTGTCAGTCTAGCTAAATGTTTGTCAATTTGTTAATCTTATCAAGAAACAACTTTTGGGTTTGTTAATTTTCTCTCAATTTCGTTTATTTCTGCTCTGATCTTTGTTATTCATTCTTTCTACGTGGTTTGGGATTACTTTGCTGTTTGTTTGTTTGTTTTTTCCCCCAAATCCCCCAGCTGTGTAGTTAGGTCATTGATTTTAGCTCTTTCTTTCTTTTTTAAGAGATTGATAACTTTTAAAAAAGATTTATTTTATTTATTTATTTCTGACCCCTCATTATTTGAACTTGCTGTCTCCTCTCTATGTCTGTTCATTGTGTGCTCTCTGTGTCTTGCTCATCTTTTTAGAGGCACTGGAAACCAAACCTGGAACCTCTTATGTGGGAGGGAGGCAACCAATCACTTGAGCTACCTCTGCTCCCTACTTGTTGTGTCTCTCATTGTGTTTCCTCATAGTGTCTACTTATTGTTGCATCTTGTTGCATCTGCTTGTTGTGCTGGCCCATCGTGCCTGCTCACTGTCTTGCTCATCTTCTTTAGGAGGCACTGGGAACCGAACCAGGACCTCCCATGTGGTAGGTGGGTGCCCAACTGCTTGAGCCACATCATCTTCCCTTTTTCTTCTTTTTAAATATAAGCATTGAGGGCTATAAATTTCTGCCTCAGCACTGCCTTTGTTGCATCCCATAGGTTCTGATAAATGTTGTGTTCTCCTTGTCATTCATCTCAAGATATTTATTGATTTCTCTTGAAATTTCTTCTTTGACCCACTGATTATTTAAGACTGTGTTGTTTAATCTCCATGTATTTGTGAATTTCCCCTTTTTCTGTTTTCCAAATTTATTCCATTATGTTAAAAGAAAGTGCTTTGTATAATTTTGACCTTGTTGAATTTATTGAGATCTGCTTTGTGATCCAACACATGGTCTATCCTAGAGAAAGATCCATGAGCATTTGAAAAGAAGGTATATCCTGCTGTTTTGGGGTGCAGTATTCTGTGTATGTCTATTAGGTTTAGTCCATTTATCATATTATTCAAACTCTCTGTTTCTTTATTGATTCTCTGCCAAGATGCTCTGTCCAATGCTGAGAGTGGTATATTGAAGTCTCTAACTATTATTTTAGAGATATCTATTTTTCCCTTCAGTTTTGCCATTGTTTGCCTCATGTATGTTGGGGCATCCTAGTTAGGTGCATATGTATTTATGATTGTTATTTCTTCCTGGATAATTTCCCCTTTTATTTATATAATGTCTTTCCTTGTCTCTAATAACAGTTTTACTTTTAAAGTCTATTTTTTCTGATATAAGTATAGCTACTCTGGATTTTTTTTTGTTGTTGTTGTTACTGCATGCATGAATATCTATTTCTAGCCTTTCACTTTCAATTTATTGGTGTCCTTGGGTCTAAGGTGAGTCTCTTGTAGACAGCATATAGATGGCTCATATTTTCTTATCCATTCCACTAGTCAGTGTCTTTTGATTGGGGAGTTTAATCCATTATCATTCAATGTTATTACTGTAAAGGCAGTTTCTTAATTCACACGTTTACCTTTGAGTTCTATCTGTCATATTCTAGTTTCACCACTCTTTTGACACTTTCAGTTACTTTTATGGATATAATCTTCATTTCTAGGCTCTCTTCCAAGCCTCTCTCTCCTATCTTTTCTTTTCAGGCTGTAGCACTCCCTTTAGAATTTCCTGCAAAGCTGATCTCTTTGTTATAAACTCTTTTAGTTTCTCTTTATCTGTGAATATTCTAAATGCATTCTCATTTTTGAAAGACAATCATGCTGGATATAAGATTCTCGGTTGGCAGTTTTACCTTTGCAGTATCTTAAATATATCATATCGCTGCTTTCTTGCCGCCATGTTTTTGATGAGAAATTACCACTTAAACATATTGAGCATCCCTTATATGTTATGCATTGCTTTTCTCTTACTGCTCTCAGAATTCTCTTTGTCTTTAGTATGTGTCTTGGAGTTGGTCTATTTGGATTTATTCAGATGGGAGTGTGTTGTGCTTCTTGGACATGAATATCTATGTCCTTCAAAAGGGTTGGGAAATTTTCTACCATTATTTCTTCAAATATTCCTTCTGCCCCTTTTCCTTCTCTTCTCCTTCTGGGACAGCCATGACATGTATGTTTGCATGTCTCTTGCTGTCATTTAGCTCCCTGAGACCCTGTTCAATTTTTTCCATTCTTTTCATTTGTTCTTGTGTGTGTTCACTTTCAGAGGCCATGTCTTAAAGCTCATTGATTCATTCTTCTACCTCCTCAAATCTGCTGTTATATGACTCCTGTGCATTTTTAATTTCATCTATTGCACCTTTCATTCCCTTAAGATCTGCTATTTTTCTGTGTATGCTTTCAAATTCTTCTTTGTGCTCACCCAGTGTCTTCTTAATATCCTTAATTTCTTTAGCCATCTCACTGAACTTATTAAGATTTGTTTGAACATCTACGATTGGTTGTCTCAACTGCTTTAGTCACCTGGAGGCTTATCTTGTTCCTTTAACTGGGCCATATCTTCCTGTTTCTTGGTATGGATTATAATTTTTTGTTGGTGTCTTGGCATCTGACTTACTAGATGTATGTATTCTGGGTGCAGTTTCTCTCTTTAGTTTAGGGCTTTCTTGCCCTTTCTCCCTTGCTGGTTGTGTAGTAGGGGTAAAGGATGTAGTTGGTGCTGTAAGCTGTGGAGGCTGAAATTGCCTGTGTTGCCCCAGGGACTGATGGAGCTTCTCCCATCTTTCTCCTTTGCCAGGGATAGGGACGGAGCCACAGCCGTGTGTAATAATCTAAGTTCTGCAGGCCAACACCTTCTGTAGTTGCCAAGAGAGACTGATGAGGTTTCACACCCCTTCCTCCCCTGCCTGGGGTGGGGATGGAGCTGCAGGTGTGGGTAGTAATCTAAGCTGTGTGGGTCCAAAATCACTGCAGGTGCCTAGGTAGACTGATGTAGCACTGCCTCCCCTCCCTGCCATGGGTGGGGATGGACCCTCTGGACTGCCCGACAATCTAATTTGTGTGGGTCGAATGTGCCTGCAGTTGCCCTGAGAGGCTGAGGAAGTACTGTGCCTTCTGCCCTTTAGGGGGTGGGAATGAAACCACCGAAGCCCAACAGTTCAGGCAGTGACGCTGAAATTGCCTGCCATTGCCTGGAGAAGCTGAGGAAACACCAGCCTTCTCCTATCCTACTGGGTAGTGGATCCACAGGTGCCCAACAGTTAGTCCCTGTAGGCTGAGAGTATCTGCCATTGACTGGAGAGGCTGAAGATACACCAGCACCCTCCTATTCTATTAGTGCATGGGGTGGATCCACAGGCGCCCAACAGTATAGTCCACGCAGGCCAAAAGTGCCTGCTGTTGCCCGGAAAGGCTGAGGAAACACCAACCCCCTCCTATTCTATTAGAAGTTGGGGGTAGATCTACAGGTATACACCAGTCTAGGCTGTGCAGCCAAAAGTGCCTGCCATTGCCCACCAAAGCTGAGGAAACACAGCTCTCCTTCTACCTTACTTGGGGACAGGGATGGAGCTGTAAGTATGATTATTGAGTGTGTGTGGGCTGAAAGCACCTGCAGTTGCCCAGAGAGGCTGAGGAAACACAGCTCCTCTCTTATCCTATTGGGATGCAGGAATGGAGCCCTAGGTGTCCAACCATTCAGTCTGTGCCAGCCGAATGCACCTGCAGTTACCTGGAAAGGCTGGTGCAGGTCCCTCCAGCTTCCCTGCTAGAGGTGAGGCTAGAGCCTAAGCTAGGCCTGCAATTAGATCTGGGTGAAAAGAAGCCAGTCCCTACCATCACTGTGATTTTCAATCAGTCCTGCTTCCCCTCATGCTGGGGGTGGAGTTAAAATGGTGGCTATGGGCCTCTTTCTGACTTGGACAGGTTCAAACTTTAGCTGTTCTTAGGATTATATTTTAGTCAGCCGAATTTACTAATCAGTAGCTGAAGTTGGTGCCCAACCGTCTCCTCCTCCCCTGTTTTTGGGAAATGGAGCTTCCTACTCCAGCCACGGAATATCTCCTGAGGCGGCTTGTCCTGCCAGTGGAGGATGGGTACTGGCCTCCGCAGTCTGGAGTGCTCTACTCACCAATATTCTCTGCAGATGGGCAGTCCCCTCTTTCCATTTTTTCAAGGATGCTATGTGTGCTTTACTGGTGTCCTGCAGCCCCCAAACAGGTGCTTTAGATACCTCTGGGTGATTACTAACAGTCCTGTAGGACAAACTGATTCGTGGAGCTCCTTACTCTGCCGTCATCTTGCCCCTCTCTAAAGGAAATTATTTTTCCATTTGAAATTTAAAGTTTAAAATAAACACATAATGTGATCAGAAATATGCAGATCACCCTTGAAAGAACAGGATTACTTTCAGGCCAGAGCAATATTATCATGTACCTACTGAGAAGGTGGGTGGGTGGTGGTGGAAATGGAGTAAATTAAAAATAAGGGGGAGAATGACTGCTGGATCTTCTATTTCAGTGCTTAAATGGGATAATATGTAATTCAAAACAAGGTAATGATTTACATAGTAACATGTTACTCATAGAACCATCTATAAATGCTTTTTGATAATTATTTCCTATTTGTGAATACAATATAATACAAATTAGAGTTTCAGGGCAGAATACAAGTGGGTGGGTTAAAAACATCACACTTTACTATAGTGCACAGGTACAAGATTGGAAGTTGTCCAACATTCTCATGATCATTCTTAGCAAGTCAAATCTGGTTAGAAAAAACTTGAATGGAAGAGCTAGTTTAGCAAATGACTCCCAAGGAAGAAATATTGGGTGAAGTCTGATATTTAAATAGTGCATTCAGATTAGAAAACCTGAGGATAATTGATTTTTATTTACTTCTATCAAGCATTTAATGAGGACAAACTTTAGTGATACTATTCAGTCTTGATTTGAAATTCTTTTTAATAAAAAATATAAAAAAAGTTCAGTCTGGCCTGTCTGGGTCTATTGAGTTGACAAACTAATATCTCACATCCTTTCCCATCACACCCAAGTTAATGACAAGTGCAAATGATGACAATTCACTTGTTACTTCAATGGGATTTGTAATTTAGTGCCCAAAGAAAAATTTAGTTCTTCAATTATAGCCTTCTTGAATTACAATGGTGGGTAGCCAGAGTTTCATAATTTAAACTTCTAACTTTTCAATAAAATTCTTAAGAAAACACAGAGAGATGTAGTTATCCTAGCTCAAAATGCTAAATACTAAATACTAGCTAACACTTGGTGAGAGCCCGGTAGAAATATCTAGTCAGGGACCCTGAGGCCTAGCTGCATGTCCATGCTTGGAAGTGGAGGGAATGTAAAAGCATCTTGACTATAACCACTCCTCAGGGAAGCTGGTCTTCTCCAACTAGCAAAGCCATTACTCTCTCTACCTCTTTCCATCTACAAGGGAGTTGCTTCTTGCTGCTGTCAGGGCCATTTTCCACATATACATACGTACCATCACTGCCATTAATATAGTTTTCCATCCATTTAAGGTCCATGCTTCCCAGTAATGCAATACCACCATGGTGGTACAGATACACATAGCCAGCATGTGCCTATAACTTTGAATGCAAAGTCAATAGTAGGACGGGTAGAGGCAAAGAGCTATTCTTTAAGAACAAGGCTCCTTAAAGCTAGTAAGTTTTTACTTACTATTTTTCAAGAGAAAACTGATGAATTACTTTAATCCAAGGATGGATTTTCTTCCCCATATTTACATGATTAGGTAGCAAAGGAAGAGCTTTCCTCCTCAGTTCAGCAAAGTAAAACTGGAATTTACAAAGTGCTTGACATTAGAAATGAAGCATGTAATCTTGCCCATCAACCAGTCTTTGGGTATATTGCATGAAAGGAGGATTCTCATAACAACAAGATAGAAAGTGAAGGAGAAGAGAAGCATTTGCAGTGGGCAAACATTGGATCTGGACACACCTTTCCTCACTGAGCAGAAAGTCACCAACTTGGTACCTGTCAAATGGCTCTGCAATAGAAAAGGGAAATATTGTACCATGGGTATAGAGGAAAAGCAAACACATTCTGTGGAAATGGAATGTGAATGAAATAACTATGTGCCACTTCTAGGTCTGACTGATAAAGACTTTCTGGACAATCTTCTATTGTCTTTTCTCTGCCAGCCTAATAGAGATAAATTCAGATTAGAAGTCACATGCTGAAGATGGTAGACACACAAGATGGAAGGGGTCTGGTTCCTCAGTGAACACATGAAGGAAAGTTATCCAACAAAGAACACATTTATTAGATTGTTGCTTGAGCAAGAAATAAATTTTTATTGTGTTAAGCCACTGAGACTTTAGGATGTATTTGTTTCAGCAGCTAGCATTACATTAACTATAATAAACAAATAGAGACTGCCTGGGGAAAATTTGGTCAGTGATGTACTTTGGCTTGAAAGAGGAACAGGAAAAAAGCTCATACAATACTTTAGAAAGACATGTTTCTGAGTCTGGACCGCCATTAACTCACTGGGACTTGAGCAAACCACTTAAAATCTAGGTGTCTCATTTTATTTGTCAAGTGTAGGGTTTGCTGCAGGTTGTCCCTAAGTTGCTGCTTAACTTTCCCCCAATTTAAAATAATTCTGTGGCCCTTTTATTATATGTGAAAACTCTAAATTAATATCAAATCTAAGTCAAGCCAGCAACTAAGAAGTATGAGTAGAGAAAAAGAAGAATAGGGATTAGTTATTAACAGGCTACCTTGGCATGACTTGCTAAAAAAACTTACTACCAAAACAAATAAGAAACAGAACTTAGCCCTGTCAGAATAAAGACAATCCTCCCTTACCCTTCAAAATTTGTTATGAGAAATATAGGTAATTAAAAAAAGGAGTAAAACCCAAACTTTCCTCCCAAACACACCTAAATGAAATTAATGTTAATTAGGAAATAGAATGATGAAGGATAAGAGTAGATTCAAGATGAATATTTCAAGGAAAACTGTATGAAAGTACTGACCTAATCCCCTTGGGGGAAATTGTAAATGAAGACTTGTTACTTGATTCATTTAAAATTAGAATCAGCAATATTCTGGACAGTATTGAAGAGGACAATCATATATTGGCAGGAAAGAATGAGATGATAACCAAAAGGTCAGTTTCATTTCTCTTGTCTATGGTAATTGAGTCCTTATGATGGAAAATTCAGGGGGAGCCAAAGGAGATAATTGTACCTTCTGCATTGAGCCCAGTGCTCTTACAGAATAAATTACACAAGTGCTTCAAAACAGCACAGGTCACTAGGCATAGTTATATTATAAAAAGCTTATATTACCCATGTGTGATGGGGGAATAAAAGGCAAACTATAACAACAACAGCAACAACACACACACACACACACACTCTTAAACATCAGAGTCCTAAGCTTGGTTGAACAGCTTTGGAAGAAGATCAGCCCTAGGGAACATTTGGTTCCCATGAATGTAGGCATTTGAATTAGAGCAAGAGGAAACCTTAAGAAAGGGGTGCCAGACTAATGGATGTGGGGAGAAGCCTTCTTGCTGGTATGTAGAATGGAAAATGCTACTTTCTCTCATAAAATTATGAAGATCCAAAAAGCACTTTGTGCTGTGTCAGCACAGCAGAGTACATGAGACACATGGGTGAGAGAGATGGACTGTTAGATAATCCTAAGGTAGTTGTAATTTTGTGGTAGTAATAGCCATAACATGGGAAACACTGCTGCTGAGCTGTGTGATTGAAGAAGGTGGCTGGCACTTTGTTAAGTGCTACACTGAGCTTGGGGGTTAAGCAGGATGGTGATAAAGAGCTTGAATGTTGGATGCCAGCCAGATCTTGGCTTAAATCTTAATTCTACCACTAACTAGCTGTTTTAATGTTTGATGGTAATGGCTTAGCTGTTTAATGGCAAGTTATTTAGCCACTCAATTTCCTTATCTATAAAATGGAGATAATAGTATGTACTCATAGGGTTTTTGAAGGATTTAAACATGACTGAAAATGTGTAGCAGGATATCCAGGCTGGGCCTAAGCTGTACTTTCTACTAGGACTTAAATATGTTGGGAAAAGTTTAATGAAATGGTGGACTAGGTTGGACTAGTCAGGAATCTATTTGCATGAAGGATAAAGGAGCTTCCAGAAAAAGAATTTCTGAGGGAAGAGCTAACTTGAGCTGGTTTGTCAATGGGGGAAGAATGGTTTTGCATATTGCATAGTGTTGGCCACTCAAATCTATCATGGACTGACTCCATAAATTCATGTCTGCAATTTAGGGAGACAGAGGGCTATAAGTACAGCCTCAAATCACTCTTTCACTAAAACATTTTTAGTTAAGACATTGGGACAGGGCAACCTCCCTTTGGTATTCCTCTTAAAGAGTGTGATGGTTAAATTCATGTGTTATCTTGGCTAGGTTATGGTGTCCAGTTGTTTGTTCGAGCAAGCACTGGTCTGATGGTTACTGTGAGGGTATTTTATGGATTTAAATCATCAGATAGCATCTGTATTAGTCAGCCAAAGGGGTGCTGATGCAAAGTACCAGGAGTCTGTTGATTTTTATAAAGCGTATTTATTTTGGGTAAAAGCTTACAGTTACAAGCCCCTAAAAAGTCCAACTCAAGGTTACTTCCTTACCAAACTCTGTTGCCACGTGTTGAAGCAAGATGGTGGGCGACGTCTGCAAGGGTTCGTCCTTCCTCTTCCCTCTTAAGTCTCCGTGGGTCCAGCTTCTTCCAATTTCAGCTGTAGGTTGACATAGGACCCAAAAGATGGTGAACTAGGGCTCATCTTCTTCCAAAGCTGTTCAACCAAGCTTAAGACATAGAGCTCATCTCTCTTCCTGGAGCTCATTTCTTTCTGGGCTCAGCTGCTCTGTTCTCTTCACAAGGTCAGCTGTAAACTATCAGGCAAATGGCTCATCTCTCTTTCCAGTGCCTCTGCCGTGTCTATGGAGCACTCTTTCTTTTCTCGCATATCTGCTTCCATCTTCTTGATTGATTGTCCATTTATATACTCTCCAAGAGGGCAGGGACTCAACCTTGCATGCCTTAATGACATGGTAGAATCAAAGTTCTAATCTTGATTTAATCAAGTAAACGTAAATCTTTTGAATTTAAATCAAAGAGTATCATGCCCAGAGGAACAGATCAGTTTACAATCAATCAATTTCTCTTTTTGCAATTCATAAATATCAAACTGCCACAGCATCTATGGCTGATTACATCTGCAATCAACCAAGGATATTGCCTTCAGCAATGACAGAAGTCTTATCTAATCAGTTGAAGGGCTTAAAGGGAGAACGGATGATTCCAGCAGTCAGAAGGAAGAATTTCCATATGTACTTCAGCCAGCCAGCTTCTCCTAGGGAATTCATTGAAACCTTCATTGGAGTTCCCAACTTGCAGCCTGTCTTATGGAATTCAGACTTGCCGATCCCCATAGTCAAGGGGGCCAATACTTATAATAGATCTTTTAATATTTACATACATATATTTTTCCTGTCAGTTCTGTTTCTTTGCTGAACCATGACTAATATAGATTTTGGTACCAGGAGTGGTTCTTGAGAAACAGAATCTTAAGGATGAAATTTCTGAGTTGGCTCTCTAATCTGATTAGATTAAAAGACATTAATGACTATTTCCAGTGATCAAGATGGCACTGATAGTCTATGGTGTGAATTGGCATTAAAGATATGCAAAATATAACCATTGGATACTACTGTGAAAATGCTTACAAAAGGCAAGGCTCTGCAAAGATGTGCTGTGTTGACAATGGGGTAGGATATGGAAAAAGTGTGTCAAATATACACTATGGACCATGGTTGGTGGTAATAGTCTGATGATATTATCTCATAATATGTAACAAATGTTCCACCATGGTGTAGTGTCTTGGTGAAAAGGTGTTGTATGGGAATTCTACACATGTGCATAATTGTTTTGTAAGTTCACAACTTCTGTAATAAAAATATATTAAAAAATAGTAGTAGGATGGGTTGAGGGAAAAATACACCAAATGTAAGATATGGACTATAGTAAGTAGTAATATTTTGATGATTTTGATGATTTTCTTTCATAATTTGTAACAAATATTTCACAACAATGCAAGGTTTTGTTGGTGGGTTGGTGTATGGGACCCCTGTATGATTTTATGCATGTTTGTTTTGTAAGTTCACAACTTTTACTATATGCTTATTGTTTATGTATGCCCATGTATGAATGATATACTTCAATAAAAAATTTTTTTAAAAAGGCAAGGCTCTGAGTGACAGTGTACTTAATAGCTTGGATTTTGTGGCATTAAAAAGAAAAATGGTGTTGGCTGGTTATTCCTAAACATATCTTGGATACAGTTGTTAAAGAAACGGGTGAGCTCAAGGTTTCAAATTTCCAGTTCAAGCACTGCATGAAGGATATGAAAGTTCTATATATGCCCTGAAAGAAAATCTTATTTCTTGTAGCTGCAGACTTGAGATTTCTGAAAACGGGACTCAGATCTCATTGTTTAAATTGAATTACCAACTATGCAAGGTGTCTACTTTCAAAGTGAGGACATTGGGAAGGAATGGGATTATGAAAATTGGAATGGGAACATGTGGGCTAGTAATGATGACTATGGAGGCACTGAAATCCTACATTCTTTTGAGTCTTTGCCAAACAAACCTTGTAGCAGTTTGGTATAGTTATGAATTCCAAAAATAGATATTGGATTATGCTTGTAAACTGGTCTGTTCATCTGGGCATGATTAAGTTATGATTAGGGCTTTGATTGGGCCATGTCAGTAGGGCATTGAGCCCTGCCCCTTGGTGTGTGGGGTCTCAAAGATAAAAGACATGACAAAGGACAGAGTTGGAGTTTTTTGATTTGGAGTTCTGATGTTGGAGTCTTGGGCTGGAGCCCCGGGAAGTAAGCATACAGAGGAGCTAGGTCATGAGGAAGGAGAGAATGCCCCGGTAAAAAAGACGAGCTGTTTGCCTGATAGTCTACAGCTGACCTTGTGGAGGAACCAGAGCCCCAGGAAGAGAGGAACCCAAGAAGCCTGAACCCTGGCAAATGTTGGCAGCTGTCTTGCTCAAACACGTGGCAACAGACTTTGGTGAAGGAAGTAACTTATGCTTTATGGCCTGGTAACTGTAAGCTTCTACCCCAAATAAATACCCTTTATAAAGACCAACAGATTTCTGGTCTTTTGCATCAGCACCGCTTTGGCTGACTAATACAAACTTGTAAGAGTCTACCCTGAAGACTCAGTCCCCTGACCTCCAGTCTGCCTTGAGGAATCAGCCATTCTGCCTCCATCTGAAGAGATTAACCCTCCTGGGCCAGATAAACCTGTAACTGCATTCCCTGAGGAAACAGCCCTCACACTTCCGCCTGAAGAGATTAACCCATTTCACCAAATGAAACTGTAAGGGAATGCCTGAGGTAGCTGGCTTGTAATACACTGCTATTTCCTCCCATGCCCCACCCTCACCACCCCTTTTTCCTTCCAGACCTATAACCAGACTGAAATTTCCACAGGCACAAAAAGGAAGAGGTACAGAGTGGGACCTATGAAAGGACCTAGGAGAGGGTGAGCACTACTCCAAAAGAACTGCATTATTTTTCCAATTTATATAGTCAAAAATCAGGGGAATATGTGTTGGGATGGATTTTGGTGGTGTTGAATAATGGCGGAAGTAACATAAAGGTGGATCAGTCTGAATTTACTGGTTAGGGGCCCACTAAGCAGAGATTCCAGATTCTATGTTGTAGCTTGAGGAATTATAAAGAGCTCTAACAGTTTGTTCAGGCAGTTGGCTGAAGTACAAACCAAAAAGTGGCCTACATTACCTGAAGTTGAAATGCCAGAACTACCCTGGTATAATGTAGATGAGGGGATCCAAAGACTTAGAGAGACTGGAATGTTAGAATGGATTTATCATGTAAGACCTGCTCATCCACCCCAGAAATGTTCAGAGGAAAACCTTTTTCACCAGATCTTTGAAGAATAAATTTGTGAGAGAAGCACATCAATCCTAAAGAGCTATGTCATCACTCTTCTCTGTAGGTCAGATGTTACTAAGGCCACTGCAGCCAATGAACTTGAATCCTTTAACACAATGAGGATGACTGGATCCTGGGTTAGTAGGAACCAAGTGGCAATGCGCAATTGCCCAAGAAAAGGTGAGTGTGTCTACCATAATGGACAGCACAGTTGAAGCAGTAATCATAATAGTCTGATTCATAGAAACCTATGGCATTTGCTAGTTGATCATAGGGTACCTAGAAATGAAATAGATAGGTGATCTACTAAATTCTCACCTGAGCTATATAAGCAGAAGAGTTACAGGTCAAGTGAACAAAAATCTAACTTGAATAACAAACAAACAAAAAAAGAGTCATGGGCCCTTCAGTCAATTCCAGGCTTGAGACAGTTTACAGAACCAGAACCTTTTGAAGGTAGGCAAGGCCAGGTCTCCTTGGGGAAGGACCCTATTACACTGCCAAAAATTTATACTGTTAATTTTCCTTTCAGCCTTCCCTGGAACCTATGTCCTTTTGTCAAGGTAATTGTGCACTGGGGAAAAGGAGATTATCAGACATTTTGTGGATTACTAAACAGTGGCTCAGACCTGACATTAATTCCAGGAGACTTAAAATATCACTGTAGTCCACTACTCAGAGTAGGGGCTGATGGAAGTCAGGTTTTCAGTAAATTTTTACCTCAGCTCCATCTCACAGTGGGTCCAGTGGGTCCTTAGATTCCTTCTGTGGTTATTTCCCCAGTTCCGGAATGCATAATTGGAATAGACATACTCATCAATTAGCATAATTCCCACATTGGTTCCCTGACTTGTGAAATGAGGGCTATTATGGTAGGAAAGGCTATTATAAAAGGAAGCCACTAGAACAGCCTCTACCTTACAAAATAATGAAATCAAAAGCAATACTACATTTCTGGAGGAATTGCAAGGATTAGTGCCACCATCAAGGACTTGAAGGATGCAGGAGTGCTGATTCCCACCATATCCCCATTCTATTCTCCTATTTAGCCTGTGCAGAAAACAGATGGATCTTGGAGGATGACAGTGGATTATTCTAAACTTAACCAATTGGTGATACCAATTGCAGCTGCAGTTCTGAGTGTACCATTGTTTGAGTGAATCAACACATTCTCTGGTACCTGCTATTGATATGGTGAATAGTTTTACTCAAGACTTGTGGCTGTTTGAGGCTTTTGTGGACTCCAGGAAATCTTTTTCTTAAAGCTAATCCATTCCTGTGTATGTAAATGTATTGTAGGTGGGAACTTTTGATTAAATTACTTCAGTTAAGGGCCTTTGATTAGATTTTGTGACCTAGGATGGATTTTAATCCTCTTACTGGAGTCCATTATAACGGAGGAATAGAAAGCCACAGACACAGAAAAAAGCTGCAGAGAGGAACTCAGAAACTGAGAGAGAAGGTCCAGGGAGCCAGAAGTTTAATCAGTGGAATGCAGAAGCTGAGAGGAAGCCACTTTAGCCAGAAGCTGAAAGCAACAAGGCCTGAAGAGAGAGCATAAGCAGATGCCACCATGTGTCTGCTCACCCACAGCTGCAGCTTGGGGAGAAAGGATCTCCTGATAATGCCTTGATTTGGACACTTTCACAGCCTCAGAACTGTCAACTTTGAACCTTAAAAAAAATCCCCATTGTAAAAGCCAACTCATTTCTGGTATGTTATTCCCAGCAGCTTTTAGCAAACTAAAACAATACCTGTTAGTAAAGACCACTAGAAATAATTTGCTTTCAGCTGGCAGGGCCAGCAATGCACCTTTATTTTCTACCTGAGGGTATAGCAACTCTCCAGGTCTATGTCATCATCGGGACTGTAGGGACCTTGACTACCTTTCCCTTCCACAAGACATCACATTGGTCTATTATATTGATGATCATGCTGATTGGACATAGTGAGCAAGAAGTAGAAACTACTTTAGAACTTGATAAGGCATGTACATGTCAGAGGATGTTAGACAAATCTAACACAAAGTCATGGACCTCAGTGAAATTTCTAGGAGTCCAGTGGCATGAGCCATGTTGAGATATCCCTTCTAAACTAAAGGATAAACAGTTGAATCTGGCCACTCCCACAACCAAAAAAGAGGTACAATGCCTAATCAGTCTCCTTGGATTTTGGAGGATACATACTCCTCACTTGGGTGTGCTACCCTGGATCATTTACTAAATGACCCAAAAGCTGCTAGTTTTCAGTGGGGAATGGAATAAGAAGAGGCTATGTAACAGGCCCAAGCTGACATGCAAGTTGCTCTGTCACTTGGGCCATATTATCCAGAAGATTCCATTGTCCTGGAAGTTTTAGTGGCAAGTAGAAATGCTGATTGGCACTTTTAGGAAGCCCCTGCAGAAAAATTACAGAGAAGACCTTTAGGATTTTGGAGCAAAACCCGGGCATCATCTGCGGATAACGAAACTCCTTTTGAGAACCAACTTTTTGCCTGCTACTGGACCTTAGTAGAAGTCGAACGCTTATTCGTGAGCCACTGACTTGCCATTACCTGAGTTACCAATCACGAACTGGGTGTTGTCTGAGCCACCAAGCAATAAAGTTGGGCAGGCACAGTAGTACTCCATCATCAAATGAAGTAGTATATATGAGATTGGAGTTGAGCAGGCTCTGAAGGCACAAATAAAATGCACAAGGAAGAGGCCCAAATACCCATGGTTCTCACTCCTGCCACATTACCTTCCCTTTCCTAGCCCACAGCTATGTAGTTTCTATGATCAGGTGACTGAGGAAGATAAAAAATGGGCCTGGTTACAGATAGTTCTGCATGATGTACAGGTACCATCTGAAAGTGAACAGCAGTAGCCCTATAGCTATTTTCTGGAACATGCCTGAAGGACAGTGGTAAAAGGAAATTCTCACAGTGAGGAAAATTTTGAATAGTGTATCTGGTTTTTCATTTTGCTCCGGTGGAAAAATGGCTGGAGATGCAGTTATATATTGATTCATGGGCTGTGGCCAGTGGTTTGTCTGGATGGTCAGGGACTTGGAAGGTACATGATTGGAAAATTGGTAACAAAAAGGCCTGGGGGAGAGGTGTGTACAGACTTTCCTAAATGGGAGAAAATCAGTCCTCTTTTTATATTTCATGATTCTTTGAATGCTTCAAACCTGATGAATAAAAAGTTCTTTTTGAACAAAACAAAACAAAACAAAACAAAACAAAACAAAACATGAATGTGTTTTTGTCCCATGGAAATGCTCACCAGAGGATGACTTAAGCAGAGGAAGATATTAGTAATCAAGGGGATAGGATGACCCATTCTGTGATACCAGTTGGCATCTTTCTCTAGCCATTCCTGTCATTGCCCAATGGTCTTGTGAGCAAAGTCGCCATGGTGGTAGGGATGGAGGATATGCATGGGCTCAGCAACATGGACTTCCACTCACCAAGGCCAACCTGGCTGAGTGACCAATCTGCCAGCAGCTGAGACTAATATTTGGTCCCCAAAATGGCAATACTCCCTGAGGTGATCAGCCTGCCACTACTGGCAGGTTGGTTACAATGGACCACTTTCATCATAGAAGGGGCAGCATTTTGTTCTTATAGGAATAGACCCACAATCCAGATATGGATTTTTTTCCCCTACATGCAATGCTTCTGCCAAATTTACCATCTGTCAACTTACAGAATGCCTTATCTATCATCATGGTATTCCATACATCATTGCTTCTGATTAGGGAACCCACTTTCCAGCAAATGAAGTGTGGGAATGGGTACATGCTCATTGAATTCACTGGTCTTATGTTCTCCATCATCCTCAAGCAGCTGGAATAATAGAACACTGGAATGGTCTTTTGAAGACTCAATTATGGTGCCAACTGAGTGGCAATACCTTGCAGGGTTGGGGATAATAGTCTCCATGAGGCTGTATATGCTCTAAATCAGCATCTATTGTATGGTGCTGTTTCTCCCACAGCCAGGACTCATGGCATTGACTACCACGATGCTTGAATAACTGAATGCTCCAGTGCAATGGTGAATTAACTGCAAAAGACTGCAGTGCCCAATGAGATAAGGTGGCACTGCCAGCCAGAGGTCTCTGCATGAGGATGGAATGAAAGTGGAAGTGGCAGCAGCAGAGGTACCTGGGGGAACTGTGGCACTTAGTGAAAGGAGTAGTGATAGTCACAACCAGTGGCAGTGCGCAGCAGGAATAGCAGTACCTAAGAAGGGAGGCCAGCAGCTGGTAGTGCTGTGGCAACCAGTAAAAAAACAGTAAAGGTACTAGCAGTGATGACAAGAGAGAACTAAGGGAAGTAACTGCAACTTTGTGTGTAGTGGACAGCATATAACCAATTGTGAACCTGGATGCAACACCACCTGAGTACTCCCAGAAATACTTTGGGAGGAGGGAATGGATACATGGGAGGGAATTCACAGGGTGAGGTTATTTACAGCCTTGCTTGATCATATGTATCCAAGAGGCTTATCGTGTAAGCTATCAAAACTAACTTCATTTTAAACCAGAGAAAGTGAATGTGGAAAATCTATACCAGAGATTAACACATCATAGGCACTCAATTCATGATAATCTTCTTTCACCTTTCCTTCTTCTGGGTTCATATATTGGCTCCATCATTCAAATGTGTCTGAATGGCGGAAATTTTATCACCTTGGTCAAGTTATGTAATCTTTCTCAACTTGTTCCCCTATTAGCAAAATGAGAATAGTAACCCGCTTTGCAGCGAAAAGATTATATATGTACAGCATCATTCCAATACCTACACGTAGTAAATACTCACTGATGTTAGTGTCTTCCCTCTTTGAAAAATTGCAGAACTCGACACAATAAAAATCTCAGAACTGACCTGAGAAGGAATTTGGCGAGCTGTGCTGTGATAACTAGAAAAATGGGAGAGATTATGGGCTTAGATCAGGAGTTACTGCTAACAGCTTTGTCTCATCAGGAATTATAGGATGCTAGGACAGAATCACAGCACATTTATACCTATGTGTTATTTGCAAAATTCTACATATATTTAAGTTAATTTTATCAAATAAAGGCAGTTTGTTTTTAAGTATGGTTCAGTTCTTCCTACCTAATGTTTTAATTAATGGTAGATTTCCACTTAATAGTAATCCTTTCAGTTATTCATTTTTAAAAGTATCAAATGGATGTATTTTCTCGATTACATTTGTAAACACAATTTAGCACTTTTGTAAAATTCAACTAAATTATCTTGGGGTGGGCTGACTCAACCAGTAGATTGAGCTCTACCTGTCTGATTACATTATATTTGCTGATGTCATGTATCATTGTCCACATTTTGTCTAGATTTCAATTATAAGCAGCAAACATTTCCCTGTAGCACAAAAACACTTTTCTATACCTAAAGATCATAAGTATATGGTAAATGTAAAGCAATTTTCCCAACAAATAGGATAACTCCCATCTTAAAGCTAAAGGTATAGAATTTATTATCTTTTTGGTCCATATATAAATTGGGATAATAACAATAGGTTTCAGTTATATTGGTTACAGATGGACAAAATAGTTAAATTAAGTTAAAAGATGGATGGTTTTAAGACCTTCAGAAAATATAGTGGTGTCTCCTCTGGTAACACTATATTCCAATATTACAGTATTTTCTGGGTATCTAGGAATCTCTGAGGTCCTTCAATTTTTTAAATGTAAACATGGGAATACAATGCATATCTTGATGGGATGAAATAAAACATTGCTGATAAACATCAGTATAGTGGCCTCCCAAAATAGGTGTTTGGTCAATGTTAATTTTCTTTTCTCTCCACCCTATCCTTTAATTATCATTTTGTAATGTGACAATTACTTGGAGGAACATTTCATCTCAATTATCTTATTTCTTCCCTTTTCATTTTCTTTGGCTCAGGAAAATTAAATGTTTACCTTTAAAGCATAAATTGGTATGTATTTGTATTTGTTTTCCCTGAAGGAATTAATGTAATTGAATTAATAACTTCAAAATTCCTTGGGTGATATGAAATTTGCATGGTTATTACAAGCCAATGTGTGTATGTTTATGGGGGGTGGGGGTGCTCAGTAGGAGGTAGAGGCAGATAACATATGTGCAAATAGAAGTTAGAATCTGGGCAACTTTCCAGGCATGGAGGGAGTTAAGTTGGTCTCAAACAACGTGCATCACCCAGGTGTACTCTAGTCTAGCCAAGAAAAGACTGCCAACTTTTGTATTTGAATATTGTACTTACTGCTTTTAAGTATTTGTGGAATAGACACATAGATATGCTGGCTCTAAATAAAATTGATTCTTGAACAGCCACATTTAAAAGCCAGATGCAATAGGGAGGATTTGCCATAATCAAGCACTTTCCAGTCATCAGTGTTCTCTTTTAAATGGCAAGATTTCCCAGTGCACTCAAAATGTGATTCGATTTAGAAAAAGCTATTAAAAACACAAGACTTTAAAGCTGAAAAGTACCTCAGAGTTTATTTAATACAAAGTCCTCATTTTACAAATAAAGAAACTGAGGCTGAGAAAGGCTGAATGAGTTATCTAACATCAGGAAGCAAAATAAGTAGGAAACCCCAAGTATCCTATCTACCAGGACAGGGCTCATACCAGGATGCCATTCCAGTAATTTTCTTTTTTTTAGGAGGTACTGGGGATTGAACCCAGGTTGAGCCCAAGACCTCATACATGGGAAGCAGGTGCTCAACCACTGAGCTACATCTGCTCCCCACCAATGATTTTTTAAAGCAGGATTTTTCCATGTGCTTTATCCCAAAAAGAATTGCTTCTATTTCTCAAAACTTCTACCCTGCCCCAGAGCTGTTCATTTGTAATTTTACAGAATGTGACCCAAAGGAATTTAAAGTAGACCCTCAAAACACCAAACAGCAATTTTGGACCCACCCTGAACAAGATGGAAGAGTGAGAACCTTCAGGGCTCCATCCACCAGAGAAGTTTTGAACAAACAGAAAAAACTGGCAAAAATATTTTTTTCAAAGCTCCAGAAAACAGTTAAAGATTGTAGTAAGAGCGTGAACACCATATCAAGAAAAAGGAAAATTAAAAGGACTTTTCTGTGGTGCCAGATAGGATCTGAACAAGGTCATTTGACCAAGATGACCCAGTACCAGAGCTCAGGTGGTGGCATATCAACCAACTTCCAGTCAATCACAATGATTGCAAAAGGTGCTCTAGGGTTCTATTACACAGAATTTTGAACAACTAGCAAAGTCTGGCAAAGTCATTTTCCTCAAAACTCTGGAAAACAGTTAAAGGGCTGCAGTAATTGAGCAAGTGCTGAATTAGGAAAGTATAATTTAAAAATGGTAGGAAAAGTTTGTGGTGTCCCCCCAACATCTCCTTGGCTCTCATTATGTATATGCTCTCGTATACATGATGGGTCACTGTCCCTTTTCCAAGTAGAGCATAGTAACCCCTTTGTGCATACCGGGGTGCCTGTGTTCAAGGCCAGTCTTTGGGGTGGCAGACTGAAGGACTGAATCAGAAAACTAATCCCTGGCTTATCCTTCCAGAGCTCTAAGGAGTAGAGGGGCATTCAGATTCCTCTAAACAAGGGAATTATTAAGGCCATGATTGCAAGCCCAGGACAAGATGCAGTCTCAGAAAGATGGATGAAATGTCACACTTCAGAGCACCAGCAAACACAGAACCTGTCACAGAACAAAGACTATGAAAGGTATTTTTTTACATTGGTTTCTTTGCTTTTGTTAGCTCCTGGCATTGAAGGAAATCTCTACCATATCACTAGATGGATACAAATTTAAGGAACAGAGAGCTTAGAAACTAAATCCTAGAGTTAATGCATTGAATTACTGAAGTGTACAATGTGCAACAAAAGATTACAAGACAAACAAAGAAACAGGAAATGATAGCCCATCCAAAGATACAATGTAAAACTTCAGAAATGATCAAAGAAGAAGACTAGATATTGGAAACATCAAAGACTTAAAAAAATGATATTCAATGCATTCAAAGAGATAGAGGATAACAAAGTGAAAGAACTAAAGGATATCAGGAAAACAAGGAATAAACAATATGAAAATCTCAATAAAGAGATAGAAATTTTAAAAAGGAACATAACCGAAATACTGGAGTTGAAAACCACAACAACTGAAATAAAGAACTCCCCAGAGGGTTTCAACAAGCATATTACAGCTGGCAGAAGAAAATGTTAGTGAACTGAGAGAGAAGACAATTGAAGTGATTCAAGATGAAGAGCAGGAATAAAAAAGAGTGAAGGAAAAAGTGAACAAGACCTGTGGGAAACCATCAATCATAATATATGCCAATATAAGGAGAAAGAAGAGAGAAATGAGCAAAATAAATATTCAAAGAAATAATGGCAAAAAACCTCCCAAATTTAACAAAAGACACAAGTATACATATTCATGAATCCTAACAAATCCCAAACAGGATAAACTCAAAGAGAAGCATGCCCAGACACATAGTAGTCAAACTGTCAAATGCCAAAGGAAAGGAGAGAGTTCTGAAAGATGCAAAAGAAAAACAATGTGTTATGTGCAAGGAAGCCCCAATAAGATTAAGCGCAAATTTCATATCAGAAACCACAGAAGCAAGAAGTCAGTGGTTCCAAATATTTAGTGCACTGAAAGAAAATAAATGCTAATGAATAATTTTATATCTGCAAAGTCTGACTTTCAGAAATGAGGTAGAGATTAAGACATTCCCAGATAAACAAAAGCTGAGGAGATTCATCACCACTTAATCTGCCCTACACACAATGATAAAGACAATTTTCAGACTGAAAGGAAAAGACACTAGACAGTGGATCAAAGTGGCATTAAGGAATAAAGATTTCCAGTAAAGGTAACCTTATGGGTAATTATAAACCCTAGTATGGTTGTGTTGTATTTTTTGGTATATAATTCCATTTTTTACTTCTTACAGATTGTAAAATGCAAATGCATAAAAAGAAATGAAACATTTATGATTTTGGACATACAATGTATAAAAATATAATTTGTAAAAAATACACCAAAAAAGTGGGAGAATGGAGGAATATAGGAAAAGTGTTTGTATATGCTACTTCAGTTAAGGTGGTATCAAATCAAACGTAATTGTTAAGATTTAGGATGTTGGATTTAAGCACCAAGGTAACCGAAAAGAAAATATCTTAAAATTATATACAGAAGAAAATGAGAAGGGACTTAAAATGTTACATTACAAAAATCAAATACATATTAAAGTACGCATTAATAGAAGAATTGAGGGACAACAAAAAGGACAAAAGAGTTACAAAGTCTAAATAACAAAACAGTAGAAGAAAGTCCTGTATTGTAAGTAGCTATTTTAAATATAAATGGAATAACTTCTCCAGTCAAAAGTCAAAGATTGGGAGAATAGATAAAAACATGTGACCTAGCTGTATGTTGTTCACAGGACTTATCTTAAATTCAAAGACAACAGTAGGTTAAAAATTAAAGGATGGAAAGAATACTCCAAGCAAATAGTAATAAAAAGAGAGCAGGGGTAGCTATACTAATGTCAGATAACATAGACTTTAAGTAAAAAACTGTTAAAGAAAGATATGATATATTGATAAATGGGTCAATTCAACAAGATGACATAATGATTATAAATATATATACACCTATTAGCAGAGCCCCAAAGTGTATGAAACAAATATTGACATTTGAAGGAAGAAATAGATGGTTCTACATTAATAGCAGGAGATATCAATACAACACTTTAATTAATGGATAGAACTTCTAGACAGGTCAATAAGGAAATAGACGACTTGAATGATACCATAATCAACTAGACTAACAGACATATATAATACTTTGTCTAATAATATATAATACTTCACCTAATAAAAGCAGACTATACATTCTTCTCTAGTGCACATAGGTCATTCTCTAGAAGAAAACATATGTTAGATCACAAAAGAAGTCTCAATAAATTTAAAACTATTGAAATCATACAATGCACCTCTCTAACCATATGGAATGAAGCTAGAAATCAAAGCAAAGGGAGAACTGGAAAACTCATAAATATGTGTCATAACTATCAAAATATTTTGTGTGCTGCTTCAGCACCATTCTTACTTTGGCTACTTGTTTCAACACTGACCTTTGATGTAGTTAATAAGCATTTTCTTTCCAGGCCTGGGGCATATACTTCCCCAGAGCCCAAACCCACATCTGCAGCCACCACCAACACACCTTACACAAAATCCACAGCTGATCCCAAATAATAAGCTAACCGTCCTCACTGACTTCAGTCTTCCGATCCTTTTACCTTTTCATAAGCATTGCTTTAAACTAACCAATACTTTACTCACATGGGATATCTACTAACCTCTACCCTTAGACCACATTAAAGTCACAAGCCCATGGTTCTTTCTTGCTGTGTGCTCTCCAACAGCTAGTTGAGCCACCTGAGCTGATTGTGTTTCCCATGGACCCCTCATGGTACCCCTCCCTCTCTGAGACCAGTGAGTAATAACTTATCTTTCTTCTTACATTATTGTTTCCATTTCCCATTGTGTTGCACCTGACCTGTACCCCGACACAAATATAAATTTTATAAAACAGTCTTTAAGCAATCAATGGATCAAAGAAGAAATCACAAGGGCAAATAGGAAATATTTCAAGGAATGAAAATGAAAACACAACATACCAAAACTTAAGGGATGTAACAAAGGTAGTGTTGAGAGGGAAGTTTAAAGCTCTCATTGCTAACATTAAAAAAGAAGAAAGATATTGCAACAGAGTCCTAACTTCACACATAAAGGAGCTAGAACAAGAAGAACAAATTAAACCCAAAGCAAGCAAAAGGAAAGAAATAACAAAGATTAGAGCAGAGATAAATAAGATAGAGAATAAAAAATCAATAGAGAAAATCAACAAAACTAAGAGCTGGTTCTTTTTAAAAAGCAATAAAATCAACAAATCTTTAGAAAATAGAAAACCAAACCAAACCAAAAAAAAAAAAAAAAAAAAAAAACCAATAAAAAATGTGGATACAAATACTAAAATCAGAAATGAAAGGGGGGCATTACAAACCCCACAAAATAAAGAGGATTATTAAAGGACACTATGAACAACCATACACCAACAAATTAGATAACCTAGATGAAATTGACAAATTCCTAGAAACTCACAAACTACCTACTCTGACCCCAGAAGGAATAGGAAATCTCAACAGATAAATAACAAGTTAAGAGTTTGAGTCAGTAATCAAAAACATCCCAACAAAGAAAAGCCCAGGACCAGATAGCTTCACTGGTTAATTTTACCAAACTTTCCAAGAAGAATTAATACCAATCTTGTTCAAATTCTTCCAAAAAATTGAAGAGGAGGGAACAATTCCTGATTCATTCTATGAGGCCTGCATCATCCTGATACCAAAGTCAAATAAAGATACCTACCACAAGAAAAGAAAATTACAGACCAATACAGATGCAAAAATCCTCAGCAAAATACTAGTAAATCGAATCCAACAGCACATTAAGAGAATTATACACTGTGATTACATGGAATTTATCCCAGTTGTGCAAGGGTGGTTCAACATAAGAAAATCAATTAATGAACTACATCACATTAACAAAATGAAGTAAAAAATACTTGACCATCTCAAGCAATGCAGAAAAGGCATTTGAAAAAATCCTGCACCTCTTAATAAAAACACTAAGAGACCTAGGAATAGAAGGAAACTTCCTCAGTGTAATAAAGGGCATATATGAAAAAAGCACAGCTAACATCATACTTAATGTTCAAAGACTGAAAGCTTTCCCTGTAAGATCAGTAACAAGGCAATGATGCCCACTGTCACCCTTGTTATTCAGTATTGTGCTGGAAGATTTAGCCGGAGCCATTAAGCAAGAAAAAGAAATAAAGGTATCCAAATTGGAAAGGAAGAAGTAAAATTTCCTTATTCACAGATATTATGATCCTATATATAGGAAATCCTGAAGAAAGTCCACAACAAAGCTATTAGAGCTAATAAACAAATTCAGCAAAGTTGTGGGGTACAAGATCAACAAGCAAAAATCAGCAGAGTTCACAAGTAATGAACAAGCCAAAGAGGAAACCCAGAAAAACATTTAATTTTTAATAAAAAGTAAAAGAATAAAATATTTATGAATAAATTTAACCAGTGATGTAAAGGCTTGTATGCAGAAAACTACAAATTATTACTAAAATAAATTAAAGATGACCTAAATAAATGGAAGGACATTTTGTGTTCCTGGATGGGAACACTAAGCTTGTTAATATACCAAATCTACCCAAAGTCATTCAAAGATTCAATGCAATCCCAATAAAAATTCCAACAGACTTCTTTGCAGAAATGGAAAAGCTGATCATCTAATTTATTTGGAAGAGTATGGGCCTCCAAATAGCCAAAAATATTTTGAAAAAGAACAAAGTTCTTCCAAATTTTAGACTATAAAACTATAGTAATCAAAACAGCAAGGTATTGGCACAAGGACAGACATTTAGACAAAAAGTTCAGAAAGAAACCCTCATATCTACAGTCAATTGAGTTTTGACAAGGGTGCCAAGTCCAGTCAATAGGGGAAGAATAGTCTCTTCAACAAATTGTGCTGAAAAGGAATTAAGGTGGAACCCTACTTTATACCACATACAAAAATCAACTCAAAATGAATGAAAGTCCTAAATTTAAGTACAGTAATCATAAAAATCCTCAAAGAAAATATAGGGAAACATCTTCAGGACCTGGTGTTAGCTAATGGTTTCTTCGACTTTACACCAAAAGCACAGGCAACAAAAGGGAAAATAGATAAATGGGACTTAATCATGAATGTAAAAAGATAACCTACAGAACGGGAAAAAAAAAAATTGAAACAACGTGTCGGTTAAGGGCAAAAGGTTTGAGCAGACATTTCTCCTAAGAAGATATACAAATGGGTAATAGGCACATGAAAAGAGGCTCAAAATCATTAGTCATTTGGGAAATGAAAATCAAAACCACAATGAGATGCCACTTCACACTCACTAGAATGGCTAAACTATTTAAAAAACAGAAAATAACCTGTGCTGGAGAGAATGTTGGTGGGAATGTAAAATGGTGCATGCCCTGTGGAAAATAGTTTGGCGGTTCCTCAGAAAGTTAAATATATGCAAATGTTCAGAAAATGGATTGATATATAGACAACTGGAAAGATAGAAAGATTAGAGAGAGAGAGAAAGAGAGAGACAGATGTGATAGTAGATAGATAGATAGATAGATAGATAGATAGATAGATAGATAGATAGATAGATAGA
>JAKSZT010053770.1:29586406-29949297 GCA_026826555.1 Tolypeutes matacus
AGATAGATAGATAGATAGATAGATAGATAGATAGATAGATAGATAGAATGATAAGGCAATGTGGCAAAATGCTAAAATTGGTGAATCTGGAGCAATAATGGAATGTAGGATTTCTCTGTATAGGGTTTGCATTAAATTTTTGTAATTATCCTATAAATTTGAAAGTATTTCAAAAAAGGTTTTTAAAAAATTTACCAAATATTTTTCCTAATCTAATCTAATCATCATCATCATCATCATCATCAATTCACACATGGTGCTTATCATATGTCAGGCACTATTCCAAGCATTTTACATAAACTAACTCATTTAGTTCTCACAAAACCCCTATGAGGTAGGTGCCTTTATATCCTCATTTTATTCATGAAGAAATTGAGCCAACCTAGCTCTATAGAGCTATATATATATATATATATAACTACAATGCTATATTTCCTCTAAAAAAATTCTGCTATACTACACCACCTCTTCTCTATGATAAGGATGAGGGAATTTCCCTGATGGCTACATTAAAATAATTTGTTGAATTTAATTTCTCCTCCTAATTCCCTATGGTGAGAGGTTTGCCAGGAGAAAGTGTGGACCCCAAAGACACTTGGTGTGCTATAAATTGATCTGAAATTGTACCACAAGCAAGGCCCTGGTGAAGGTGTATGTTAGAGTCTCTGTAGCTTTAATGTACTTTAATATACTTAAAAAATATATATCACTCTTCGACTACTTTCAGTATAGGTCTTCAATATGGAAAGAGCAACATATCCTAAGTAAAACTGAGCAGTTACTTCAAGTCAGGTAAAAGAGCAGGCTTATATTTCATAACTGACATTTTAATTACCACCCAGAGGCCATTAAAATGCATCCTGGCAGGTGCTTGGTTCCTTTTGGAAAGATAATATTGACAAACCGCTATGAAAAGTGCAGTTCAGAAAACAGTGCAAATTGAGAATGGTAATAAAACACACAATCACTTGTGTACCCTAAAGCAATGATGAACAATTTGAAGAGCGAAGACAAAGTTAACATTATACTTTTCTTTCTTAGGGAGAGGCAGAGAGTAGTTTGAACGAAGACTGATGGGTCTGTAAATTTATTACCTATGTGAATTACCTGATGTGTTTAGCATAGGAATTTGAAGATTCAGGCACCCAAGCACAAATCACCCAAGAGTTGAATACCCGGAGGCCAACACTGCCTTCTTCTTCACCCAGAAGACTGCTTCCTTAGTGGCCTCTGGTCTGGAGGGTTTCAAGAGAACAGCTTAGCAGTGGACCTGGTCGAGAGTCTCATCAAGGGTTTCTGTCAGGGCTCATACTCGGGTCATCTTTGTGAATTCCACAGTTTCCTCCCTTGGTGATCATAGGTCACGAGAATGGTTTTTCACATTTAGTTATTAACTAAACATCAAAGTTCCTATTAGCTTAACATGCCTGATTTTTGTTTCATTATAGTTAAAACTAGTGCAAATACTTTTTGCCAGTGTTGTGGGTTGCCACTCCAGAAACCATAGGAAAACCATTCAAGTCATCTATCTTTTATCTCTTTCCACTGAGAAATGCATTTTGTATTTGTCTCCTTGGGCATTAAACCAAAGAGCAAAACTGTGGTGACTGATTCCATTATAGGTTAACCATATAAAATAAAGAAAAGTCATGACATCCTGATTAGGGGCAATACAATTTACTTTCATTTCCCCAGGATTGTTCCAATAACAGGGCTATTGTGTCCTCTGACTTTCCTCTCCCTGATGTTCCTCTCTATATTTCTCCATTTATTCCTTCAACCAATATTATTAGAGAGACCACTGTATGTTCCTAGATTCATCTGATCTCCAAAAAAATTATAGTTTAGAGATGCACTAAAATGTACATATAAATAAATATAACATGAAGAATAAACAAATAAATAAACAAATAAATGCCACGAGAGCAGTGCATTACAAATGCTTTGGGAGATTTTATATATCAAGAAAGATCCAGCTATTGTATTTCAGGAGGGCATATTGAGTTCATGTGCTTATCTTCTTTCCCTCCTGAGACAGATCTCATTGAAAAGTCTGTAAAGGACAGAAAATGGTTTAAACCTACAACAATAAAGAGAGCAAGATCTCATTTAAATTATGGAAGGTGGAATGGATGGAGTGATGGCTAATGAAGTTGGGGGCATGTAATGACAACCTAGATTATATTCAGAAAGGGCTGCATCTGAGGGGGCAGGAAGATTCTCTACCTCACAGAATCTCAGAGAGGATTGGGATTTAGAAGACACTGGGAAAATGAAGTCAGAATGATATCTGAAAGTGAAGGCAGAACCCTAGCATATGTTTAGGTCATAGACAAAGAAACAAACAAACAGATCTTCCTGGCAGGAATTAGGAAGGCAATAAAGGAGTTGAGTACCAGAAGTAAACCTCTGTAAACTGAAACATTTGGGACTTGAAAAATTAAGGCTTCCTCCTCACCTACTCCCCAAAAATGAGGCTGCAAGTGTGTGTAGAGAGATCACAGCCAACTTCTCAATTTTAAATAAAAAGAAGCTATGAAGAATTAACTTTCATTTTAGAAAATCCTGAAACATAAAAGGTAAAGACCAAGATAAGAACACAGGAAAAACAAAAAACAAAAAAGAAAATCAACAGCATCAACAAAACTATCCAGTGGTGATAGAGATAATTTAGGGAAGAGAAAATAGTAACAAAGAAATTATAAGAATTAGTAATAAAAAAGCTAGAATAAAGATCAGTCAGGAAAATATGAAATGAGAAAGATGTTAGAAAAATTAATATCAGAGAAAATTAAAAGAATTTCAAAAATTTAAAAATATATGATGGATAAAGTTTTAAAAAATTAATTGAAGTGTTGGGTAATAGGAACAAGAAAATTCCTCATATACTTGAGCAAAGGGACAGAGAGAGAGAGAAAATACGAAAAAAGATAGATGGCTTAGAGGATCAATCCAGGAAGATAATGAGAACTCGGCTTGTAGAACAAAGCAGCCATAGACAATATATAAATGACAGGTGTGGCAGTGTTTCAATAAAAATTATGTACAAAACTGTGGTGGGCTGGATTTGATCTGTAGTTAGTTTTCTGAATACTGGCCAAAAGCAAATATAAAATGCTAAAAATTTCAAGAGATAGAAAATATGAAAGGGAAACCAGATAACCTAAAAAGAAATAAGTATCATAATATTATCAGCAACACGGATTAGGTAGTAGAATGACAAAATCAAAGTTCTGTGGGCAAATGTTTAGAATTCTGTACTTGCTAAACTATCAAGTGGGAGGTAAATTTTAGACAAGGAATCAGAAATATCTTTTATTAAGAAGTTACTTAAAGGTGAACTTCAGTAAAACCAAAGAGGAAACCAAAAGAAATATACAGACTCTAGAAACAATATATTCAACCCAGGAGAACAGTGTAAGGAAGTCAGGATGGCTACTGCACAAGAGGCCTCCAGAGCCTGCAGCCTTGATTGGACCAAGGGCACAGAAGGTCCTGGAAGGGAGGTCTTTGGAAAAAATAAAGAACTTTATTTAATATATGACCTGACAGAAAATTTGAAGAACAAAGATATAAGAGAGACAAATAATCACAGTAGAAAAAGGCAATAAGAAAGAAAAGAAAATTAAAACCAAAGCAGGAGGGGGACGGATGTGGCTCAAATGGTTGGGCGTCCATCTCCCATATGGAGGGACCTGGGTTCGATACCCGGGACCTCCTGGTAAAAAACAAAAAACAAAAAACAAAAAACAAAAAAACAACAAAAACAACCAAAGCAGGAAAGAAAACAAAAAGCAATTACCTAAGCAATGAACAGAAGAATATTTGCATGGATTGTCAGCAGAGGGAATTATGGCCAATAGTGTGGAGACTTGAGAAACCAGTCATATTCGTGGAGCTGTAATTATGTCAGGATGGACAGAGCACAAGGTATGAGGTGATGAGCCTGCAGACATTGTATGAGGCCCTTGTGTACCATATTAAAACTTTCTGATTTTATTTCCCTTCAGTAATTGGAAGCCATTCACAGCTTTAAACACAGAAGTAGTAAGCTGGATTTGCATTTTTGACATGCCATTCTGCTGGGCAGTAGTGGACTAGAGGTAGATAAGACTGAAGGTAGAGAGAACTTACATGGGTAACATGTGATTGGGAAATTCTACCAGGCCTTTTATTTTAGAACTAGAACAGCCTGGTAACCAATAAGGAGGCATCATTACCAGGCATTTTTATAGCTCTTCCGTGAGCTTTCTTATGAAGATACCAAATCTTGTTTTTCTGCCAGATGCAGAGGAGAATGGGGAGGATATTAATTTAGGCTCAGTGTCTCCAAACACAATGTAGAAGAATAAGATATTTGCAGTGGAGAGGCAGAAGCTGTTTTTTATACACTAGTATGTTTTCAAATTCAAATTCTTATTATATAGTTCTCAAACCTCTACAACTCCAGTTGACCAAAAATTGCCCTATGTCTGAGGACTTTTGCTCTTATTTTTCAGTCCTTATAGCTTAATACTGAATGCATTAAAACTGTGGGCATGTTAGTTTAGGGCAGGTGATCTTGTCAAAATATAAATTCTCGATTTCAACCTCCAAAGAGCAGATCATATTTAAGGTTTGGGGTAATGGTTATTTAGAATCTGCATTTTTTACATGTTCTTAGATATTTGATAGCTACTGGCTTAAACTATACTAATAGAAATTTATATATTGAGCCAACATCCCCTCTTTTAATCTACCTATATCCTCCTCTTGGCACCCATCAAAATTCTTGATTCTGCTGTCAGTTTGCAGGATGAACTGTATGTAGCTCAGGCATAATCTTGCCATTTTTTAGATAATGTCTACAAGTCCCACAATTTAATTCCTACTTTCTGCTATCCTGTGCTATTTAATTTGTCTAGAGACTTAGGACAACATTTTCCATAATTTTTCTCTACTTGCTTAGGGCCATGCTGCTTGAAGTCAGAGTAAAATATATATATATATCTTAATATGAAACTATATATAACCCGTGGAAAGGTAAAAATTTTAATTGTTTCTATGTTCAAAGTGGTGTTTGATTTAAGTATATAATTAGGTTCAAGGAGTTGTACTGTTTCCTGAAATTATCTTTCTTTTTAAACCATCCATGCTGAGATTTCTGTTTACTCTCTCATCTAACAAGTTTAATTACTGCTTTAAAAAAAACGAAGGGCTGCATGGGTTGCACTCTACTACCTAAGCTGCTGAAGGAGGTTTCAGAGAGATTATATTAAATGTGAGTTTGTCCTAGAATACAGTGTTACATTTGATTTCTATGTTGTTTTCCTCAAAAGAAAACTATGCTTTCAGTTCATACATATTTTAGTACTATAATCACTTAGCATAATGGGAATTATTTTTTATTTTTATTCACTCTATAGCACTAGAATTCATTTGAGAATAGAAATGCAAACAGAAGAATCTGTGATGAGGTACTCAAAGCTTGACAATGGATTAGGGAAAAATAGTATCTTGGGAAAGAGAGGATATCCTGGGTGTCCTAAATATACCAATAGACTCTCAGATAGGAGCACATGAGCTTGGAGACACTGAGATATTCCAGAGTACAGTAATGGGTCAGAGAGTTTGTCCCATGGTCTCTTTAAATTCAGAGGAAGTATGCCCCAGAGTGTTTTTATAATTCAAGAAGGTCTCTTTTGGTCGATTATTGATAGAGACCAAAAGGAATGTGCATTAATCAGGATCTAAAGCAATACTTTTCCCTATTAGGAATAAGCTCCATAAGAACAGGGACTTTGTCCTGTACATGATCATATCTTGAGTTCTTCGAACAGAACAACTGATGAATGAATGAATGAGTGAAGAAACTGCAATGATACCACACCAGACAGTTAAGGTATTAGAGAAAAGGAAATGAGCCTTGGGGCTAACACGCAATTAATTTTATTTGGATATGAGCTGCCACCACGGTGCTAGGTTCTTGGGATACAAGATGACCAGCATCAGTCCTCTGACCCCAGGGAGCTTCCTTTCTGAACGGGAAAATAAACAGAATACAGTGAAGTGGAGGCTGTGTCAAGCATGTGGTCCTAGTACTATGGGAACAGAGCAAGATGAGCTATGGGTAAAACACACTAAAATTCAAGTCCTCTAACTTTAAATTTTATGTTCTTAACATGATAAAGATGCTGCTGTTATCAGGTCCATCTTGCTGGGAAGTCTCTTGAGTATTATTAGTTTTGACCTGCAACTGTTTCAAGTTTTAAATCCACATTGCAGGTTATTTCTAACATGCCTTTCAGCAAGTTATTGGGACAGCCTAGTGAGGAAGAATAATAAACTAACATCCTTTCTTCTCATTTACCGATTACATCCAGGGTCCTGATTGTCATCCAGATGCCAACAAATAAGAAATCCTGATTATGAACAAGTGTCCAATAGAGTAACAGCTCTCAGAGGAAATGTCACAATAAATATACTGATAGACCTATCACCTAACAAGGGACTTAGTCAGGGTGGAGTATAAACTAGTCCCCAGGGAATTGAACAGAGCCTGTTTTAATCTCTGTTGCTGCCCAAAATTGGGTGTGTTGTGTATAACACATGTGAATGTACTTCTGTGTGTAGAAGTGAAAAAAAAAGTTGCAAAACTGCCACATTAAAGAAACCCTTTTTTAAGGATGCCATAAAAGTTTGACAAAAAATTCTTGAAGTAAGAATTATCCCAGAATTCTTGGTGAAGGAGAAGATAATCAGAGAGACAAACCTGTAAAATACACCATAAGAATGAGAGAATGAGAGGAATAATGCTATTACTTAAACATAATGGTTCAACATTAAATAACTAAATTTTCTCATTCATTCATTTAAAACCTACATACTGAGTATATTTTATGAGTAAGGTGTCATGTTAACTTCTAGAAATATCATGATAAATAAAACAAATTATATGTCCTCAAAGATCGTATAGTCTAGTAGTTGTGGAAATTAATTAAGACTTGCAGTGAGGTGTGGTGAATACAATAAGATGGGTTTAGTACAGGGAATTTGGGGAGTTAAGGAGGGCTGCCTAAGGAAGTTTTTGAAGCAGAGTCTTGGAAGATAAGAAGGAGTCAGTTTGATAAATGAAGATGCCAAGGAGAAGATTATGTGAGAGGAGTCCTGGCAGAAGAAAAACTTGAGTTACAAGAGAGCATGGCCCATTTGGGGAAATAATGGGAGCTTAAAACTCTGAATCTAAGAGGAAGGGGTAGAGGTAAGGAGATGGCACTACAGATAGGGAGATGGCTCTCATGGGCTTTAATAAGGAGTTTTGCAGTTCATTCTCAAGGCTAGGAAGAGCCCTGAAGGATTTTTTTAAAAGGCAGTGAAATGATTAGATTAGCACTACAAAAAGATCACTCTGGCTAGAGTGTGGAGAAGTAATTAGAAAGTGACAAGTCTGAAAACAGGGAAAACGGTTAGAAGGTGTTGCTTTTGATTTGGGAGAAAGACTCTGATTGCCTGAATTAAGCAGGCTACTGGCTGGGGAGATTGGATATGTTTGGGGAATAATTTAGAAGGTAGAACTGCCAAGATATAGTGTTTAGTTATGTGGGGTGAAGGAGAAGTAAAGTCAAAGTTGATAAACAAGTTTTTGGCTGGGGAAACAAAAAGCCATTCATGGAGAAAGGTACATACTCCAGGAGAGGTTTGGAAGGAAAAGATGATGAACTAGCGTCAAACATATTGAGTTGAATGCTTATGGGCTATCCAAGTGAAGATGTCAGGAGGCATTGGATTCATGGGTCAAGAGCTCAGGGAGATTTGTCTGAAAATATAAATTTAATATATTTATGAGTGCATATAATTTATATGGAACAAATTTAAAAAGTGAGAAAAAAACAACACTGAAGTAGTAATGTTGCATTCGTTTCTAGGATTTGACCTTGTACTTGAAAACCACAAAAATCTAGTCAAGAAAAATCCTTTCTTTTTATAAGGAGGCAATGGGGATTGAGCCTGGGACCTCATACATGGGAAGGAGGCACTCAACCACTGAGCTATACCCGCTCTCCCAAAATCCATTTTTGCAAGTTAAAGAATCACATGGCTTCAACATAGTTATCCATTTTAAAATTTATACAAAATCTACTTGCCTACCTTTTCATTATCTATCCTTTTGTCTACTTTAAGAATACATTTTTGCCTTCATTAAAGTTATGAAGGCAAAAATGTACAAAAGCCATTCATAACTTAATATGTGAAATAAACTGCAATCATTTTCCAGAAATTCCCCCACCTCCCACTAATCCATTGAAATGATTACCATATCATCCCTTTCTTCAGTCTTTAAGGCAAAAATGTGAGCCCAGGAACTAAGAGAGGCCAGCATTAATAAAATAAACAAGTCTGAAATAAGATTTTTATAAAGCCAAAAATACATTTTAACACTATAATTGCTACCAAAACAAATCTCTCGTTTTACTCTATTCTTCCAATGAATAATAATACTTACAAGTCAGAGGGACCTCTCATTTAGGAAATAACATTGCAATATACCGGTCAGCCTCCAAGTGTTTCCTACAAGCAGGCTTCAGTTTCCCCTCTAATTTGTTATCTCCAGGCTTCCCCCAGTGTGTTGCTGAAGACCAGAGGATCCAATCTTACTCTCCTGTTTGCTTCTCCTGTCTGGGGATGTGGCAGGACACTTCTCCTCTAAGCTCTGCATTTCCCAGAGAACTCCTTTCATAAGAACTTTGGATTTGTGACTCTTCTGTACAGAACAACAGAATTATCTACAGAACTTGAAAAATGAATCAGAATTTGTTAAGCAGAATGTTTACATACTTAACATTCCATCCTCAATCTTCAGTGCCAAAGAACTTATCCTTTAAAACATTTGCCTTTGGTCTTTTCTTCTGAAAGACCAATAAAATATGCTATCATTAAATATATATATTAATGATATATATGGGTCTCTTTCAAAAAGTATTATTATCTTAATCATCTTTTTAAATTATCTAGATAAATACATGGAGATTTAAACAAAATTGCATCCCTCTCCCATCTCCAAAGCTCTACAAAATGATATTATTAAAAAAAAAAAAAAAAAAAAAAAGAAAAATAATAGAAGAGGAAAGAATAGCAGATTGAAGGTGACAATACAATTTTAGAAGAAAGAATTTAGATGAAGAAGAGCTAATGGAACTTAGCAGGAAGAAGCAGCAGAAGTGTAGAGGCTGTATAGTTTTCAGAGAGTCATCCAGTTCACACTGTCGAGCCCCTGAAGGTATCAGAATGGTACACAAGGCTGTAATCAGGACTGTTAAACAGAAGTTTTCACACTGAAGCTCTACACTTCTCAGTTCCTTTCTTTTGTTCTGCTCCCTGAATGTAGGCATCAGGCATGCACACTCATGAAGGAGAACAGAACAGTCTTTTTGGACAAACTGAATGCCTCTAGGGAAAGAACTACTAATACTGAAATTTTGAGATGCCTCTTACCACCTGAAGAGAGTTAGATTGCTGGCCAGTCCCCATCAATGAAGCCCACCATGAGAAAGAGGACCTCTAATCAAAGTCTTATTGACTCATACTAGAACAAGGGCAACCAGGAATCACCTGACCGCTGAGAAAACCTCCAACATAGAGATAGAGACCAAAACAAACAGAAAAGTAGAAGCCGGAAGAGACAGAGACTATTCTGAAAACAGAAGAAAAATTTAAAAAATAAAGTTGTTACATCCATGAAATAAAAACACGATACCATGCAAAAGAATGATCAACAGAGTGAAACAAAAAGGAGAAAAAGGAACTTATAGATTATCTGATGTGTTTGTGTGGAAAATAATATATTTTACAAACAGTAAATTTTATAAAATTATCGGTGCATTTGGGAAATTTAGCAATGCATAATTAAAAAAACACAGCAAATGAAAAAACAAGGCAATTACTAAGGCCCGGAAGAAAAAGTACATATGAAATAATAATATACCACTTGCCTTGGAGTGAATAATATTTTCATAATCATAATAATATAAATCATTGTGAATTTTAAAAAAATGTGATTATACATGAAAGGAAAAGGGAGGGGTATGTGTGTGTGTTAGGGAGTATATGTAAAAGAGAGCCAAATTCTTGTAGTAGATTATGCAATCAAAGTGTTATGTCTAAAATTGATAGATCAACAAATAGTAAGTAGCACAAGGATATTATTTTTAAATATGTAGTTAAGCATCAGAATGAACTGTTAAGAAACTTGAAAGTGATTGCCTTGAAGGAGGAGAACGTGGGTTGGTGATGGGAGTAGCAGGGCATTCTTGTTATTAAATGTAAGCCTTTGAGTGCTATTTGACTTTTAAAATATGTTTAAAATATTACTCTGTCAAAATAAAAATAAAGTAGAATATATTTATCTGGTAATACTTTACAGAAGGGTGCAAGTTTAATTCTTGGATATGATTCATCCCTCTCATATTTTAAAGTAAAGCAAGTACATATTTCAATAAGCAAAATATTCCTTTCAATGGTTCCAAAGCTTTGAAAATGTAAGTTATTTGGCAATCATTATTTAATATATTTTTCTTCATAAAAATAATCCTAGCATTTTTCTGGAAATTCAGATTCTGAGAACCAGCATATAGCATGCTTTATATAAAAAGTTGTAGGTCTTGTAGGTCATATCTACCTCAGGAAATTAGGTTGTTTACCTTGAGATATTGCAAAATCCCATTTTCTTTCACTACTTAGTAGCACCTGTAAAAGGTATTCAAATTCCTAGTGAACTAGAGTAGTTTATGAACAGTAGTGGAATCTGCCCCACAATTCTAGGCTACAGAGACTGTTCCACTGCTCACCTGTTTTAACGATTTCAGAAGTTAACCTTACTACTTCAGCTTTTCTAACCAAAACTCTGGAAGAATACAACCTTTCAAAAATTCTCCCACTTCTCTCCCTGTGTTATAATTTTTAGAAGATTAAATACCTAGCTTTTCTTTCCTTTTGTAAGATTTCTTATATCGTGTACTTTGAAGACATATC
The DNA here is from genome assembly GCA_026826555.1 of Tolypeutes matacus. Lineage (NCBI taxonomy): Eukaryota > Metazoa > Chordata > Mammalia > Cingulata > Chlamyphoridae > Tolypeutes > Tolypeutes matacus. The sequence goes on from JAKSZT010053770.1 coordinate 29,597,414, forward strand.
TCTGTGAAAATTTGGTTTAGTCTTTGCTTTCAAAACTCAGGTTGGAAACATGTTCTTTTATCTAAGCCAGGTCATTTTCACAAGAATTAAACAAATGGATGGGACATGCAGGCGAAGTGAGATATGTAAGAATGGTCATATTAGCAAAAACATGTATATGATTATGTAGAATGGGAGGATATATTTCTGCATAGAATTTTCTGTGCTTATGACCATTTAAATATACAAACCTTTTTAACATTAAAGAGATCAGAAAAAGAAATCTACTTATGGGCTAGGAATATCATTTTACAAAGGAAATCTGTAGTATTATCACATAGGTTCTAGTCATCAGATTTCATTCAGTCTTTGCTTTCAGCTTTGTAAAAGTAGTTGCAATTAATTGACTTTGAAAAGCCAGACCCTTACACAATAAGCAATCCCAGGCACTGGTTCTAGGGTAGAAACTCATTCTTTCAGTCATCAAAGACCTCCAGTATTTTTTCCAGGTAAAGTGGCAGAAACACTGCAGAGTGCCAAGAAAACAGATAATGAAAAATACGAAATCTTTTATAGAATTTTAAACTGACCAAGGTATAGGATCTAGCTCAAAGGCAAAAGAAATAATAATTTTTGTACATAATTAATTTAAATATTTTTCTTAAAGGAGCAAATAATGAGAAGTAATGCCCTAATATAGGTTCTTCTTAGTTAATGGGTTTGCTCCCTTCTATCCCCCTTAGATAACTATCCTGAGGAAATTTATCAAGCCTGATGGCCTTGTTGTCATTTCTGATGAAACACTGAGATGTGTATGAAGATCATTTTGAAAGAAAAGTGACCTTGAAAGGGAATGAAACATTCAAAGGGCAAAGTTGCCTTATTTAGTAGTATTTTGGCAGATAACATTTTTATTTTCTTAAAGGCAACAAAGTATTGCATAAAAAGAGATCAATTCATTCAAATGGTACTGAATACCTATTAAATGCCAGGTACTGTATTAGGCACCAGAAAAACAATAATGGTCTGAACTACAAACAGTCCCTGACATGGTAGAACATACAGTCTGGTGACATAGTCTGGCACTAATGAAATAACAGAATCAAATGCATAAATACAAATTGAGATAGCTTTTTCTAAAGAAACAGGATTCCAGGATTCCATGGCAACACTGGAGACTAAAGGGGTCAGGAAAGGTTTCTGGAAGAAGTGGCCTAAGTTGGTGTCTAAAGGATGATAAGTATTGAACTAAGCAAAGAGATATTAGGGAGAGGAGAGTATAAGCAGGAAAAGTTCTCTGACAAAGACAACACTATGTGCATCAGCCCTGAGATAGCAAGAAAACATGGTACATTTGGAAAACTGGGAGAAGATGGCAGAAATGTATTGAGGAGTGAGGAGAGCATTGGGAGAGACAATGCTCCAAAGATAGATAAAAGCTAGAACCTGAGGGCTTGTAAGATCATTTCCAGAATTTCAGTTTCCCCCAATAATGTTTATTTGATTGATTGGTTAATTTAATGATTGTCTTTTATCCCCATGCTGAATTCCACTGTCCCACACACATACCATAGACACATATTCTAATGTACCTAATTAATGAAAATTCATTCTTTAAACAAATATTTATTGAGAACTTCTATATGCCACACAGTATTATATGAATGGGGAAACATCAGTGGACAAAATAGATATAAGTCCCTTACAGAGCTTATGTTTACAATGAGGAAGACAGAGAAATAATGACATAAATAAGGAAATATAAGTTGATTAAATGTCAAGTGCTAAGGAGGAAAATGAAACAGGGAATGGGGAGCAGGAAGTGTAATAGATGTGGCTTTGTGTTTGAATATATCCTTGCTAATAGTTATTGTTTTGCAGGCATATACTTTCAATTCATATAAATGAAATTGTGTTACAGAGCTTGTTTCGTTTCTTATTTTTCGATTTAGAATTATATTTTTAAGCTTCATGTAATCTGTTGCTTGTAACTGCTATATAACACTCCATGTATCATCACCAAATTTTATGTATCCATATGCCCATTGATGGAAAACCGGATTACCTCAAATTCTTTGCCCTCAAGAGCAATGCAAAGCCATAGATAAATGGATTGTGTGCGTAGAGGAGGAAAGGAAATGGCAGTGGGAGAGAGGTGGGGCTGGCTTTACGTTTTGAAAAGATAACTGAATGCAAAGTGAAAAATGGAATGAAGAGAGCACAGATTACATGTATTGCAGTGATTCAGTAAGAAATAATGCAGCTTAGATTAGGTTGGTGGTAATGGTGGAACTGAAGAGAAATGGAAGGATACAAACAATATTTAGAAAGTAATGTTTGGTCTTGGTGATAGAACAGATGTGAAGCTAAAGGAGAGGGATGTGTCAAGAATGACTCTTAAGGTTTTAATTTAGACAACTGGATGGATATGGAGTTATTCACTGAGATAGAGAACATTGGAAAATAACATTTTAAAAAGAAAGACAATGAATTCAGTCTCTGAACTACTGAGTGAATGTGAGATGTTTCTAAGTTGAGATGTGGGGTAAGCAGTTGGTAAAATGTTTAGAAATAAGGACAGAGGACTGGTTTGAAAATATACATTTGAGAGTCACTTAAAAATAGATAAAAATGAAAAAATGGGGTTGTATGTACTTCTTGGGTTGTGAGTACTGAGTGAAGAGAGAAGTGGTTCTAAGACTGAGCCCAAAGAATTTCAACTTTCAATGAGTAATAGAGGAAGTTGTAATTGCAAAGGAATCTAAGAAGATGAGTCTTTGGAATAAGTTTGGCTAAAGTCTGAGATCAACACTTTGTTTTAAGGAAATGGAGATAATGACAGAGAAAAGACTTAGAGGTGTAAACAAGTTCTTTCTTTGAACAATTTAATTGAAAAACAAAAGTTTGAATAGGAGTCAGACACTTAGGATACAGGAAAGACATTAAAATATGTGTTATCAAAATAAAAGACTGTAAACCATTTATGCAGTGACCAAAAGGCCTATATAGTAAGACTACCTACTCTCGTATTTTAATATCCTGTCACGCTTCTCCTGTTCACTTCTTGAGTCACACTGTTTTTTGCATGGTACCTTCAATGCACCAAGCTCGTTTCTGTCCCCGGCTCTTTGTATTGCTGTTCATTCTGCCTGAAACACGCTTCTTCCAGATGTGATGATGGCTATGTCTTTGACCTTTTTCAAGACACAGGTCAAAAGTCACCTCCTCAGAGATGTTGTCTCTGCCTCCCTGAGCTAAAGTAAGCCCCACTATCACCCCTTATCCCTCGTTTGTGTTTTTTTTTCAGAGGATGTATTTCTAACTGGAATTATCTCATTCATTCATTCATTTACTCTTTCACTCACCCTTGCACGGTATTGTCTCCCCACCTGAATGTCAGCTTCATGTTTTCAAAGTGTCTATAATCGTCCTTGGCCCAAAGTAGACACTCAATTTCATGATGAAAGAATGAATAGATGACAAAAAGATTAGATAGAGCTAAAACTGCTTAACACATGAAATTATATACCAAATATTCTTTAACAATTCATGCAGCAAATATTTAGTGAATGCCTACTCTGTGCTCATGGCATACTGTACTAGGAGTTTAAAAGTCCAAAAGGGAGACAAACTACTCTCAACCAAAATACTTTGCTCTCATTATTCTAATGAAGACTATATGGGGACACAGAACACAAATCACCCTGAAGCCTGTTTGAAGGAGAGCAGAGGGAAATCCAAGCATACAGGCATGGAGGTGTGAATGAATGTTACATCTTAGGGGAGTTTTAAGGAATTTGGATTTGCTGGGAGGAGTTAGGTAAGGGGTGGGAAATGAGGCTGCCAGAGTGGAGAGGAACCATATCACTGTATGGTACGCAAAGGATTTTATGGAGAAGTTGATAGGGATCATTTGAGAAGAGAAGTAATGTGGTTAGATTTAGGTATTTGAAAGATTTTTCTGGCATCAAGAGAGAAAGAACAGTAAGGATGCTATTGGTGTTCCAATATGAATGTGAACTATAGCATATATGAACTGGGAATAGAGAAGAGGCAACATTAAGGAGATGTTTAGGAAATAGAATTGGAACCTGAGTTTTGTGGGGAATCAAGATGACTTCTAGGTTTCTGGCTTGGGCATTGGACTATGATAGTTACTAAGACTGGGAATATAGGAGGACTAGAAGTTGAGGAGATGGTATGCTTGATTTTGGAGAACTTGAGTTTATGGTTTTTTTTGAAGGACATTCCAGATGGGGGCTGCATATGGACTCAGACCCAAGAACTAAGTCTGAGTTGGAGATACAGATTTTAGAGTAGGTCAGTTTATTGGTGTACATGTAGACTGAGAAGAAAAAGTATCAGCATCAACCAATAATGAGAAGTCAGGCAGAACAACAGAAGTAATCAAAGATGACTGAGACTGAATAGTGAGAGATAAGAGAGGAACCAAGAAGAAAGTGAGAGAGAGGAAGATATTTTATTTATTTATTTTCCTAGAGAAAAATCAAGATATCTTTAGTACTGAGTCATTATGGAAAATAATGGGGTTATCCCAATTTGCAAATTATTCAATCATTTTTACTGCACATTTTTAAGAATATATTCCTGGTATTTTGAGCAAACACACACACAAACAAATAATCCTTTTAAACAACAAATATTTGACTAATTTTCCTTTCATTGAGAGAATTTTGGAACAAGCAGTCAAAGCCTGCTATTTTACTTTCTTTAACATAGACTTTTCTTCATGGTAACATGCAGACCTATTTTTTACTCCCAATTAAAATTTATGTATTTTATTTTGTGTTATGTTGTATGTCTTCAGCTAATATGCCATTCACAATTGTGATTTTGTTTTATAGCTTGTGATTCAAATCTCTTTCTTTCCTCACATAATGAATGCTTCCTGAAGCAGAATTTTATACCTGGAATATTCCATAAGTATGACATATTGGTGGACATGGTGCTACGTGCCCAAATCTTCTTTCAGAGAAGGACTTGCCCCAGTTTTCAGAAGACAGCCTCCTAGTGTCTGCTCCATTAAACTACACTTCACCTACAGAGAACTGCACTTCACCTACAGAGCACATAAAAGGACATATTACCATGGAAGCCAACAGCCAATGACTAGTAGTAACATAAATGTCCTGATTGGGTTGGCCAAGGCTTTGTTGAGCCTGTATGGCAATTCATATTCTTCTGCCCTTCCTGTTTTCTCCCCATCCTTTTCAACTTATCATTTATAAATATCCTGTCTGCAAAATTCTGTCTCAATGTCTACTTCTGAAAATCACAACCTGTGACACATATATACCTGCAAACCCCCCCCCCCAAAAAAAAGGAATAGCCCTGGTCGCAGTGTATGCTTGGTATTACTAATTTCTGTGTTTCCTTCCTCCCTTCCCTCCCTCCCTCCCTCCCCCCCTCCCTTTCCCCCCCCTCCCTTCCTTCCTTCCTTCCTCCCTCCCTCCCTCCCTCCCTCTCTTCCTCCCTCCTTCTCTCTCTCCCTCTCTCCCTCCCTTTCTTTCTTTCTTCTTTCTTTTTTATTGTGGGTAAAAATCAAATTTTTCACAATACATACATATATTTGTAAAATGATATATAAATATATATGCATATATGTGCATTTGCTTACAAAAATGTTATATATATATCTTTTTTTTTTTAAGGGGTATTTAGATTACCTAAATATTACACGGAACCTACAGGGATTCCCATGTTGCCCACCTCCCACACCTCCCACCACAACCCATACAATCGTCTCCCACAAGTGTGGCCCATCAACCACAATGGACTTACACATCCTGGGGCCTTGCCATCAACCATAGACCACAGTTCACATTGTAGACCACACTCTTTTCCAGGCAGTTCTGAATGGTGTGTGTTGATTTAAAATGGCCTACATCCGTTGCCACAACGGCACTCAGGACAACCCCCAAGTCCCGAAAAAGCCCCTGTATTTCAACTGCACATTCCCTCCCTGCCCCAAAAGTGTCCAGTGGCCACCGGCTCCACCTCACTGTTATAATTTCTTCCATTGCTAGAATCACCATACATGTACAACAGAATACCATTAAGTCCACTCTAGTCCATAGTTCTTCCCCCAATCCTGAGGGGATTGGGATGGTGATGTCCACTCCACCTCCAAGTGAGAGAGGGCTTATATCCCATGGATATGGTGGGTGGGATGATCCTGCCTGCAGATGCAGGCCCTCTCCATTCCCTGGGATGGCCGCTGCCCATCGTTGTCTCCTTGCCAGGTGACTTGGATGAGTCCATTGAGCTGTAGGGTAGGAGTTGCAGCTCCACCGAGATTCCACACACACCTGGCACATAGGTAGGCCAGAGGTTCCAGTCTCTGGAAGTATACCTAAAAACTCCAGCATCACATATAGGTTTGAATAGAAGAGACTGATGAACCATGTGCAGGGAGGACTTATTTGAGTCCAATTCTGTCACTCTCAGGAGCACAGATTCCAAAACAGAGCTCACTGATAAGGCGTCAGTCTCTGGGGCTATCCCCCCTTATAAAGCACCTGGGTGTCTCCAGAGCTCTCAGGAGCCCCTCTGTGTGGGATGATAGGCACTTAGATGTTCTACAAGCTCCTACTGAGGTGTGCGTAAGAGTTACCTCTAGGATGACCTCCCGACTCTCTTTGAAGTGTCTTAGCCACTTGAACTCATTTGTCTTTACCTTTTCCCCCTTTTATTCAAGGTCTTTTTCCAGTTGTATTGCCAGTTGGCACTTGGTATTAATCCCTCGTTGTCAGGGAGGCTCATACCCGGGAGTCATGTCCCATGTTGGGAGGAAGGTAATGTATTCATATGCTGAGTTTGGCTTACAGAGAGGCCACATTTGAGCAACAAGAAGGCTCTCAGGTGGCAACCCTTAGGCACCCCATAATAGTAAGCTCAGTTTCAGTTACAAGAGCAAAGACTCATATGGGTAGTCATCAATAACAAGAACCCATCAGTGGGCCATCCTCTTTTGACAGACGCTGTCCCTGCACTCAGAGGACTGTTGCTGCTCCCTTGGAGAATGTGGCAGAGCTCTCCAGGATAGGAATTCAGATTCCCTCATTTATTGAGTGATTGTCCACCCACCGTGACCATGCCCCATCCTTTGATTTTTTGAACAATTTTGTATATCTTTCATGTATATTCAGATGAACTTACTCCCATGAATCCCCCCTCCCAGACTACCCCCCACCAATAATCCCCTGCAGTACCCATTGTAACCCTTCTGTGATCTAAATCTTCCATGAACATGTAGCTCATATAATAATCAAATACACTTAATAGGAAAAAGAAACAGCAATGATAAGCTTACATGCAAGAGACAAACATAAGGAAACTCAGGAAAAAAACAAACAAACAAACAAAAAAAAAAAACAAAATATAATTAGCAGATTGGGACATTCAAAAAAATGAAAAAAAAAAGTAAAAGAAATGCCTTTAAAAAATATATATAAACAACATTTTTGTAAGCAAATACACATATATGCATATATATTTATATATCATTTTGCAAATGTTTGTATGTATTGTGAGAATTTTGATTTTTACCCATAATAAAAAAAAAATATATATATATATATTCTTTTTGTCCTTTTATCACTGTATTATCGGATGTCCGGTGTGCCGTGACACCTTCCCCCTCTCAATCCCCAGTGTCTCCCAAATTTTCATTTAATTTTCAAAGAAGTTTTATGTCACAGCAAAGTCACACACAGAATACCAGAAACTCCCAGATACCAAACCAGCCCCCCCTTCCCCACCCCATATTAAACCCCCCCTTTTTTTTTGTATGTTAGCATTGTTATAAATGTTATACAGATAGCAAAATATAGCAACTAAACATTGTCAATGATTTACAGTATAGTTTACTATTTAGATGATACAGTTTAATAAGTTTTGATGATATTTACCATGTCCTGTGTCTATTACTGTAAGGTAATGAAAAACCTTTCCCATGACCACTAAATACCCCGTTAGATCTTAACTGTTCCTTCCTCCCCACCGCCCTGGGGCATATGACATTCCCCCGTCTTGACTCATGGAATGTCAAGATTCATAGTAACATGCCCTGGGTATTTGAACCTGCCCTTTCTAATCTACCCACCTGTCAAAGCTGCACCACCAAACCCAGTAATATCACTACCCATCTGTCCTATCCTTCAATATGCAACTATACTCTCTCCCTTTACCACAGATTATGTCTATATGGGTGATGGCTCAAAGCCTGCTCTTCTCTTTCTCTCCCTTTTTAACCTATCTTTCAGACAATGGTTCTCAGAGACTGCTCACTTTCCTCAGTTCAAATCAGTGAGGTCATATACTGTTCATCCTTCAGTGCTTGGCTTGCTTCACTCAACGTAAGGTCTTCAAGATTCATCCACGTTACTCCATGTGTTAGCACTTTATTCCTTCTTACAGCTGAGTAATATTCCATTGTATGTATGTACCACATTTTGCTTATCCATTCGTCTGTTGATGGGCACCGGGGCTGATTCCAACTTTTGGCAATGGTGAACAATGCAGCTATGAACATTGGTGTGCATATATCTGTTTGTGTCTTTGCTTTCAGTTCTTCTGGGTATATACCCAGCAGTGGAATTGCTGGATCATACGGAAGATCTATTGTTAGTTTTCTGAGGAACTGCCAAACTGTCCTCCACAGTGGCTGGACCATACCACAGTCCCACCAGCAGTGGATGAGGGTTCCTATTCCTCCACATCCTCTCCAACATTTAGTGTCTGCTGTTTTTTTAATAGCTGCCATTCTGATGGGTGTAAGATGGTATCTCATTGTAGTTTTGATTTGCATTTCCCTGATAGCAAGTGATGTTGAGCATTTTTTCATGTGCTGTTTTAGCCATTTGTATTTCTTCCTTGGAGAAGTGTCTTTTCAGGTCATTTGCCCATTTTTTAAATGGGTTGTTTGTCTTTATTTTCAAGGTGTAGGATTTCTTTATATATGCAGGATATTAGGCTCCTATCAGATATATGGTTGCCAAATATTTTCTCCCATTGGGTAGGCTGCCTTTTTCTTTTCTTAAGAACATCCTTTGAGGTGCAGAAGTTTTAAATTTTGATGAGATCCCATTTATCTATTTTTTCTCTTGCTGCCCGTGCTTTGGCTGTGAAGTTCATGAAACCATTTCCTATTACAAGGTACTGTAAATGCTTCCCTACATTATCTTCCAAGATCTTTATGGTTTTGAATCTTATATTTAGATCTTTGATCCATCTTGAGTTGATTTTTGTATAAGGTGTGAGATGGTATTCTTCTCTCATTCTTTTGGATATGGATATCCAGTTCTCCCAGCACCACTTGTTAAAGAGGCCATTCTCTCCCAACTGAGTGGGCTTCGTGGCCTTGTCAAATATCAGATAACTGTATATGCGAGGATCTATATCAGAACTCTCAATTCGGTTCCATTGGTCAGTAGGTCTATCCTTGTGCCAATACCACGCAGTTTTGATCACTGTAGCTTTGTAGTATGTTTTAAAGTCAGGTAGTGTGATACCTCCAACTTTGTTTTTCTTTTACAATATGTCTTTGGCAATCTGGGGCCTCTTGCTTCTCCAAATATATTTTGTGATTAGTTTTTCCAGTTCCTTAAAAAATACAGTGTTGACTTTTATTGGGATTGCATTAAATCTGTAGATTAGTTTGGGTAGGACAGACATCTTGATGATGTTTAGTCTTCCTATCCATGAACAGGGAATATTTTTCCATTTATTTAAGTCTTCTTTGATTTCCTTTAACAGTGTTGTGTAGTTTTCTGTATATAAGTCCTTAACATCTTTAGTTAAATTTATTCCTAGGTATTTGATTCTTTTAGTTACTATTGTAAATGGTATTTTTTTTCCTGATTTCCTCCTCAATTTGCTCATTATTGGTGTACAGAAATGCTACTGATTTTTGAGCATTGATCTTATAGCCTACAACATTACTGAACTCCTTTATAAGTTCTAGAATTCTCAGGGCTTTCTATGTATAGGATCATGTCATCTGCAAATAATGAAATTTTTACTTCTTCTTTTCCAGTTTGGATGCCTTTTATGTCCTTTTCTTGTCTCAGTGCTCACGCAAGTACTTCTAAGACAATGTTAAATAGGAGTGGTGATAGTGGGCATCCTTGTCTAGTTCCCTATCCCAGAGGGAAGGCTTTTAGGATTTCACCATTGAAAATGATTTTAGCTTTGGGTTTTTCATATATACCCTTTATCATATTCAGAAAGTTTCCGTCTATTCATACCTTTTGTAGTGTTTTTATGAGGAGAGGGTGCTGTATTTTGTCGAATGCTTTTTCTGCATCTATAGATATGATCATGTGATTTTTTTCTTTCAATCTGTTTATGTGGTGTATTACATTGATTGATTTTCTTATATTGAACCATTCTTGCATACCCGGGATGAAACCCACTTGGTCATGGTGTATAATCCTTTTGATATGTTGTTGAATGTGATTAGCAAGTATTTTGTTGAGGATTTTAGCATCTAGGTTCATTAGAGAAATTGGTCTGGAATTTTCCTTTCTTGTGGTATCTTTATTTGGTTTTGGTATTAGGGTAATGTTGGCATCATAGAATGAGTTAGGCAATATTCCTTCTACTTCTATTTTTTGGAAGAGCTTAAGTAGAATTGGTGTTAGCTCTTTCCAGAATGTTTGGTAGAATTCAGCTGTGAAGCCATCTGGTCCTGGGCTCTTCTTAGTTGGGAGGTTTTTGATGACTGTGTCTATCTCTTTACTTGTAATTGGACTGTTGAGTTCATCTATTTCTTCTTTCATCAATGTAGGCTGTTTGTGGGTTTCTAGAAACTTGTCCATTTCCTCTAAATTATCATTCTTGTTGGCATATAATTTTTCAAAGTATCCTCTTATGATACTCTTTATTTTGGTGGGGTCAGAAGTGATATCCCCTTGCTCGTTCCTTATTTTATGTATTTGCATCTATTCTCTCTTTTTCTTTGTTAGTCTGGCTAAGGGTTTGTCAATTTTATTGATATTCCCAAAGAACCAGCTTTTGGTTTTGTTTATTGTTTCCAGTGCTTTCTTATTCTCTATTTCATTTAGTTCTGCTCTAATCTTTGTTATTTCCTTCTTTCTACTTCCTTTAGGTTTAGTTTGTTGTTGTTTTTCCAATTCCTCCAAGTGTGCAGTTAGGTCTTCAATTTTAGCTCTTTCTTCTTTTTTAATATATGAACTTATGGCTATGAACTTCCCTCTCAGGACTGCTTTCGCTGCATCCCATAGGTTTTGATATGTTGTGTTGTCGTTTTCATTAGTTTCAAGGTAGTTACTGATTTCTTTTGAGATTTCCTCTTTGACCCACTGTTTGTCTAAGAGTGTGTTGTTTAACTTCCATATCCTTGTGCCTAACCTGTTTCTCTGGCCCTTAGTGATTTCCAATTTCATTCCATTGTGGTCAGAGAAATTACTTTGTATAATCTCAATCTTTCTGAATTCATTGAGAGTTGTTCTGTGGCCTAGCCACACACGGATTAATATATAAAGTGATTTAGAAGGCTAGAATTATGAGGAGGGAGAGAAATAGTAAAGAAAGGGCTCAACGGAAAAAGTTAATACTAATAAAAAAAAGAAGAAAACAAAATAGATGGAATAGAAATTGACACCCTTAAGTTGTGGGCCTATGAAAAAATGTTGTATCTAAGAGCCACAACAGAAAGCAGAAGGCAGAAAGATTAAGGAAGGATAAGCGATAGTTTGGAATACAAAATCAATATAGACAGCGAGTGGGAAATTACTGAAGAAGAAGCACAGCAAAGAAGTGACAAGCTAGCAGTACCTAATTTAAAAAAATGAAAGAAAAAAGAAAGGGGGGAGGAGAGAGGAAAGAAAAGCAAGAAACCAGAAATAAACAGAGAAAAACCAAAGAACCACACAGGCAAGCAGTCAAACAGAGCTAAGGGGGGTCAATGATTCCCCTAGGGTCCACGTGGATCCTCTCTGCCTGCTTGTGTTTATCAATTAATTTCCCCGCAGGGTTCTATATGCAGGTCCTGAAACAGCTTTTAGCTATTAAACTAAATTAAAAAGAATTTATTTTTCATTTATTGAAGTGACCTCACTTTTTTTTTTTTTTTTTTTGGCAAAATACAGGACCCAAAATAATTCCTCCTCTAGACCAACCCACTTACGGAGGGGACCCCGTGGAAATTAATCAAGCACGTCCCACTTCCTGGACTCCCCAGGGTAGCTGTAGCTCTGATGTTAGTCAGTGCAGAGTGCTAAAGACGGCTGACTCCGCCCCTTCTTGAGCCGAGCCCTAGTGTCACCGGGCTGCTATGTAAATCAGTTTGACTCTGCAAATTCGCCTCTCCTCTCAGCCTGATGCTGCTTCAGGTCAGCTTATCTGCTCCCCAAAGCTATGGGGTGGTCCAGGCAGCCAGATCGATGGAAAAAAAAAAAAAAAAAAAATCCCTTCCCTGTCCTCCAACAGAACCCTCCCTCTTTTGGAGAGTGCCCTCTCTTCCTGGCTCCGCGGCGGCCTGGGGCTTATCCCTGGGCAGCTAGGCAAATCAACTCCTTCCCAGAACAGAATCACCCCTTCCCTCCGCCGGGTGCCAATTCGCTCCGGCTGTTCTGTTCACCCAAGGTTCAAGGGGCTCCAGGCAGCCAAGTCCCCAGAAAATAAAACTCTCTCGCCTTTTTACCAGAGCCCCCCCTCAGAGAGTGCCCCCTCCCGCTAGGCCGTGACTCCTGGTTGCTGAGCCCTGCTCGTAGCTCCAATTGGCTGTTTATTTATTTATTTATTTTTATTTTTTTTTATTTTATTTTTTATTTTTTTTTATGGTCAAAAAACTTATATTTAGAATTAGCCAGCTGGACTCAGTTTAGATGATCCCAATTTTGTTGGCAACATCCAAAGCATCACAGTCAGGTGCCAGACGAACATATGCCTTCTTCTCTCCATCAGGCCTGATCAGTGTGTTGACCTTGGCCACATCAATGTCATAGAGCTTCTTCACAGCTTGTTTGATCTGGTGTTTGTTGGCCTTGACATCCACAATGAACACAAGTGTGTTGTTGTCTTCAATCTTCTTCATGGCTGACTCAGTGGTCAGAGGGAACTTGATGATGGCATAGTGGTCAAGCTTGTTTCTCCTGGGGGCGCTTTTCCGAGGATATTTGGGCTGTCTCCTGAGATGCAGCGTCTTAGGCCGCCGGAAGGTGGGTGACGTGCGGATCTTCTTTTTTTTGTGGCTGTGGACGCCTTTCAGTACTGCCTTCTTGGCATTCAAAGCTTTTGCTTTGGCTTCGGTTTTGGGAGGGGCAGGCGCTTCCTTCTTCGCTTTCGGCGCCATCTTCGTGAAAAGGTGGCTGTTTTATATATATTTTTTTCTCCCTAACTGCGGGGCTCAGCCATCCATGCCAACCACCACCGGCAGGCTTAAAACTCACGAATCTCTACCATTCTGCCCACGCCGTTGATCCGTGCAGATAGATGTCCCAAGCTTCTCATTCCATGCACGCACAGCACAGACCCCCGGGCAGGACCCCATCCACAATCTGCCTTGCTCTGGGAGCTTACAGTGTGTGCCCTCCTACACTAACGCCATCTTGGCCCCTCTCTCAAGATATTTCATTTATAAGCACATTCCAAGGTCTGCATTATTTTCTCTTAAATGCTTTTCATTGTGTGCTGTTTGTTGAAAAGGTTTCCAAAATGCTATTTGTGTACACATTCTCTAAAGTGTTATACTGGTTTACCTCTGGGGTCTCTTTTCAATCTAAATACAATTTATCTGTGCATGTGATGGCCTACTTTTGACAAAGAACCCAGGAATAAAGTGTTTGAAATTTATAGCATCAATAAAGTTTTAACATATATTTAGAGTGACTGCTCTATAAATTTTCCCCTTGTCTTGCAGTTTACATGTCCTTGTATTGTGCTCAACCTACTCCGCCCATATTTTGCTTAACATTTTCTTTCTTTGCTTCTGTTTTTCACATATGTGGCTCTTTCTGCCATCAAAAAAAAATTTCACCATTTCTAATTTTAAATCTTTACTCCCTTGTTCATCCTTTATGTATATTTATAAATGTAGCACACATTTTCGAAGGCCTGACAAGCCCATGGATACTAACAAAGTTATATTAACAATATAACACCATTGCTTTTTTATTTTCTTTTTCTTCAAGGTACCAGGGGCCAGGGATTGACCCGAAACCTCGTATGTGGGAAACCGGTGCTCAACCACTAAGCCACATCGGCTTCCCTGAGTTGGTTTTTTTTTTTTTTTTCCTTGTTTTTTTTTTTTTTCAGGAGGCACCAGGAATTGAACCTAGGACCTCTCATGTGGGAGGTGGGTGCTCAATTGCTTGAGCCACATCCTCTCCCCACCATTGTTTTTGAACATACTTGCTCCTATTACATTTGTCCTTTGTTAAGTGCCTTCACCTATAATACCGAGTGTGGACTGGGCATTATTGTTTGCCTACCCGGCATCTTTCTCCTTTCTCTCTGTTTGAGGGCTCCACCATTGTGTGAGCATCATGAAAGGGAGGATCCCACCTTTCACTGCAGTTGTGGGAGAAAGCACCACCCTGAACCTTGGTGGCTAGGATACAGTCACATGACCTATGCTTAGCCAATCAGATACTCTTTCTCAGGACAACTTTGAATCTGGACTGATTGACCAAATGAAGCAGAGAGAGCTAAGAATTTATTGCCATGCCAGGAGCCATGCCATTTAGTGTCCAATGGTAGTGGTCCAGTGGTAGTGTCCAGTTTCCAGAGCTGGCAGTTATGTCAGCAGTCAGAGATCCTTAAAGTTCTTTCTTTAGCATGAACTTGATGTTGATTTACCTGCTCAGCTTTCTGTGATTACTCTTCTCAGAGCCTGGTTCTCTAGATTTCCTTTTGACTCTGTGAAGTACTAAATAACGGACCAATAAATTCCGTTTTTGTTTTGTTAACTAGAATGTAGCAGATGTCTCTGGTGCCCTGTGCTACATCCTTTTGGCCAGTTTCAGTTGCAGTGGTGCACAGTTCCATGAAGCTCAGAATCTTTTTTTGCTGATAGTATCTCACCTCTAGTACTGTGCAAGCCCATTTAGCCTGAACAACCACAGCCTAGGAAGTGCCCAGGAGGGGCAACCCTTATTCGATTTGATTGGGAGCCAGTGGATAAATACTCCAGACTCCCACACTTAAGGAGGACAGTTCTGTTTAGTTCTCTGAGGTTACCATGGAATTGAACCCCAGTCAACAAGAATGATGACTTCAATAATGCAAACCCTCTTTGTGTGGTTTTCCCAACTTCTCTATTTCACTATCCCATCTTGTTCACTCCTGCTTCCTGGGATCACCTGCAAAAGAAATTATTCATACCTGAGACCTTGACTTAAGTTCTGTTTTTGGAGGAACCCAAACTAAGACACAGGTCTGCTTCTGTTGTTAAAAACGAAGAAGTGTTGCTGGCACAGGGAAATGTCTCACAAACAGGTCCTCTTCTACAAAAGGTTGCCACGGTTCTACCTGGCATCTGCAAGGGTCTTCTGTGTCCAGAGAACACTGTTGCCTCCTGCCAGGCACCTGCCAGAACCTGCTGAACCCCACGTGACACTAGATCTTCCAATACAGCAATAAGCAAGAGAAATTCCCTTACCCTGCACCATCGCTGCTCCACCAGGCACTGATGCCAAAGCCCTAACATGGCTTGTTCTTGGGATACATTTTCTGCAGTAAAATTTCCCAGCTAATATACTGCTGATGGATCGGTCTCTCCAGTTTGTCAGCAGTCAGAAAGCATGTCTGAATCACATTTGAACTTAACCTGAGATCTATATTAATAAAGATTTGTATAAAGAAGATTTTGGGTAGACAAAAAACTGGAAGAAAAGGAAGATGCTAGTCAGCCCAGAGGTTGGGCTTTGTGAGGATAGTGAAAACAAAAGCTATATGAGGAAGAAACTTTGGTGGTTCTGTTCACCACTGTGTCCCCAGAACTAAGAACAGTGCCTGGCATTCAGAAAATATTTTTTGAAAGAAAAATTTTGTTATTTCTTTCTAAATTGATGGCTTTACCTGTGATCGTGTGGAAGTGGGTATATATAAGTTCAGCCTAGGCATATATACAGAATGCCAGAGCATGGTTCCTATTTCTAGATGCTTCTTTCAGCACTTAACTTGGGCCCTCTCCATCAGAGATGTGATGCATTCTTGCTTTCATCACCTGTATGTCTGAGGAAATAGGAAAGACTCTATTCATTCAGCAAACAACAGGAGTTATTTTATGGAGCTGTTATTTTATAAATAGAAGATGTCATGGTACAATAAATAATCTATATTTTTAGGATGGTTAACTAACAACATATCAACTAAAGTCCATTCAAGTGCCCATAACCCTGTATTTACATTTTAAGGCTGTGCAACTGGTACATAAAGCAAATAGGATGTGTAGGATGAAATGCTACAGCAAAGTTTTTGTTCCCATTGTTTCTTTATATCTGTTCAGTGAGCTAGCTCTTCCTCTTCCTCCTTTTTAAAAACTTGTACAAGCTCCAGATTTATCTGTTCACTTTAAGGTAATAAGAAAATCTACCCTCAATTTAAATTGGAAAATATGATTTCAACTTAGTAATCAAATTGTGGCTCAGACTATGTGTGATGGTTAAGTTCATGTGCCAGCTTGGCTAGGTTATGGTGTTCCAGTTTGGTCAAGTAAGCACTGGTTTGACTCTTACTCTGAGAGTATTTTGTGGATTTAAATCATTAGTTGATTGCATGTATGTCTGATTATATCTATAATCAACAAAGGATACTGCGTTCAGTGATGAGAGAAGTCTCACCCAATCACTTGAAAGATTTAAAGGGACAACTGATGATTCTAGCAGTCAGAAAAAAGAATTTCTATCTCTACTTCTGCCAGCCAACTTCTTACGGTGAATTCATAGAAACCTTCATTGGCATTTCCAACTTGCAGTCTGCCCTACAGAATTTAGACTTGCCAATTCTCATGGTTACATGAGCCAATTCCTGTAATAAATCTCTTATTATTTTCAACACACACGCACACACACACACACACACATCTTGGCTGTTCTGTTCCTCTGGAGAGACCAGCTAATATAGTACCAATACTCTAAATTTGATTTAGAGTTAAGTATTCTTCCCAACTGCTACATTGACAACTGCAGTTTCTAGGTTTCTAATATCCCCAGGATTAACATAGGGATGGAAAGAGATGAAGAGAGAGGAGCAGCAGTTTTGCTTGACCACTATTTTTGTGGGTGACCTTGTGCTAAACTTTGAACTTCAGTCTTCCTGTGTGAAATGGTTAAAATAAGACTTTTGCTAAAGAAACATGAGAATGAGAGATAATGCAAGCTAACAACAATCTTAGTATTGTTTGATGCTTTGATGTTGTAGTTACTATCTGTCCAAATCTTTATCCATGTGTGTATTCCCTTTAGAACAACCTGCTAAGAGAGTGCTTAGCCTGTTTTTGGCAATCTCAGTAACTATTTACTGAGCTATTCAGGTTCAATATCGCATCAGCTCTGGCTTTTAGAATGCATTTTTTTTATGTCAGGTCACAATCTTTCTTTCTTCACCCTGTATTATTTGTCCTAGTTCCACTTATTCAGGTCATTCAGAATAAAATTTTATTCCTTTATTATGTACAACTCATCATTTACTTAAATGCAGTGATCATGTTCTCATAGAGCCTTCTCAGGAAAGATCCAATGCAAAGATTATGGTGAATCCAGGACTAACATTTGGACTTGCAATTCCTAGGCCTCTACTGCCCATGTATATGATTAATTCTAACTTCTCTGGGCCATAGTCATTTCCCACCAATGCCCTGGCTCATTGGAGTACTGCAACCCACTGGCCAGCTTCTGCATTTTAATACATGAGTTGAACTTAATTTTGCTGCAATGAGCATAAATTATTTTTGAATGATGTGTGTCAGCAAATGTAATGGAGCTTGTGGTATGGCTTAACTGACGTAAAAAATACTGAAGTTTCTAGAACACACAGGTGGAAGCATTTGGGGGATGAAATGCAAACAATCCAACAGACAACCATTTCTGAACAGTGTAGTCATGTGGTTGTATTTAATACCTTCAAGCACACTGACAACAATTCTTGTATTTGAAAGTGGGTTACAAGCACAAAAAAGTGTCAAAGGACTGTTTTATGACTTGTTTCTGCCTTGCCTTAGAATGACCTGTCAGATTCTATTCTCCCCCACCCCCAGCAATTACCCTTCCTAACCAAAACTCCAGGTTCTCACCCTCTGTCTTGACAGTTTCACCTTCATATGTAATGTTTTTTCTTACCATTGATAAGAAATCAATCTCATTCACTTTTTGGAATACACGTCTACTCTCCTGAATGATTTTCACCTCTAACATTGTTTCTTGGGGAAAAAAGCTGTCATTAGGAAACATTTTCTTTATTAATAGAAGAGCTATATACAATTTAAATGAAACATGAAAAGCAAAAATACTTTTTATAAAATATTTTTTAAAAGATACTTAGATTACATAAATGTTACACAAAAGATATAGGGATTCCCATATGCCCCACTTACCACATGTCTCACATCTTCCTACATAAACATCCTTCATTACTGTATTAGTCAGCCAAAGGGGTGCTAATGTGAAATACCAAAACTGGGTTGGTCTTTATAAAGGGTATTTATTTGGGATAGAAGTCCACAGATACCAGGCCATAAAGCGTTAAGTTTCGTCTCTCACCAATGTTCATTGCCACGTGTTGGAGCAAGACAGCTGCCGGCGTTTGCCAGGGTTCAGGCTTCTGGGGTTCCTCTTTTTCTGGGGCTGCATTTCTCTCTGGGCTTAGCTCCTGTTTCCTCCACAAGGTCAGCTGTAGATGATGAGGCAAACGGCTTGCTTCTCTTCTCCTGGGGCCTTCTTTCCAACATCAAAACTGCTTCTCAAAAGACTGCTTCAACTGTCCTTTGTTTGCCTTTTATATTCAATTCCCCACCCACCAAGGGGTGGGGCTTAATGCCCTAATCCTAACCTAATCATGCCCAGATTAACAGATCAGTTTACAAGCATGATCCAATTATATTTTTGGAATTCATAATTACATCAAACTGCCACAATTACTGTGGCACATTCATTGCAATTGATAAACACATTCTGGGCCTTTGCCATTAAGCATGGACCATAGTTCACATTGTAGTCTATACTCTCTCCCACACAGTCCTGCATGTTGTGTGATGATATAAAATGGCCTATATCTGTCATTGCAAAGTCACTCAGGACGATTCCCAAGTCCCGAAAAAGCTCCCATATTACAACTGTTTTTCCCTCTCCCTGCCCCCAGAGTCTCCGGTGGCCACTGGTTCCATATCAATGTTGTAACCTCTTCCATTGCTAGAATTACAATATGTCTACAATAGAACACCAGCAAGTCCACTCTAGTCCATAGTTCTTTCCCCAATCCCGAGGACCCTGGGATGGCGACGTCCACTCCACCTCCAATTGAGAGGGGGCTTATATCCCATGGGGAAGATGGATGGGACTATCTTGCCTACAGCTGAAGACTCTCTCCATTCCCTGGGATGGCCATTGTCCATCATCATCTCCCCACCGGTTGTCCTGGGTGAGTCCAATGAGCTGTACAGTAGGTGTAGCAAAAACACTGAGACGCCGGGCCCAGCTGGCACTTGGACAGCCCAAAGACTCAAGTCTTTGGACGTACACCTACAAACTCCAGCACCAAGTATAGGTCCAAATAGAAGGGACAGATGATCCATGTGCAGGGAAGACAACTGAGTCCAATTCTGTCACTCTTAGGAGCACAAATTCTAAAGTAGGGCCCACTGGCCAGGCACCAAACTCCAGAGCTATCTGCCCTGACCATAGGACCTAGGTGTCTGCAGAGCCATCAGGAGCCCCACTATTTGGGGGTAGTATCCACTTTAGCAGTCTATGAGATCCTGCTGAGATGTGCATAAGTGTTACCTCTGGGATGACCTCCTGACCCACTTTGAAGCCTCTTAGCCATATAAACTCCTTTGTCTTTACCTTTTCCCCCTTTTATTTGAGGTCTTTTTCCAGTTGCATTGCTAGTTGGTATTTGGTAGCAATCCCTCAGTCCCAGGGAGGCTCATTCCTGGGAGTCATATCCCATGCTGGGGGGATATGCTGAGTTTGGCTTAGAGAGAGGCCACATTTGAGCAACAAGGAGGCTCTCAGGAGGCAACACTTAGGCACCCCATAACAGTAGGCTAAGTTTCAATTTCAAGAGCAAAGGCTCATAGGCCTAGTTGTCAATATCAAGGGCCAATCAGTGGATCATCCTCCTTTGCCAGTCATTGCCCCTGCACTTGGGGGACTGTTGCTGCTCCCTTAGAGAATGTGGCAGAGCCCTCCAGGATGGGAATTCAGTATTCTCTTGGTTATTGTGTGAGTCTCCACCAACTGTGACAATGTCCCATGAACATTTGAACATTTTTACATACCTTATATGTGTGCTCAGGTGAACTTCCTCCCATGCATCCTCCATCATTGACACCCCACACCAATGATCCTCCCCCGCCCCAGTTGTAACCCTTCTGTGATCCAAAGCCTCTTCAAAAATGAAGTCATTACAGCAGCCAAATACAATTAATAGGAAAATGAAACAATAATGATAAGTTTAAATATGAGATAAAATACATAAAAATTTTAAAAAACTAAAACTAAAATTAAATTAAAAGATTGGGATATTAAAAAAATGAAAAATATTAAAAAAAATTATTTTTGACATTTTGCCTTTCATTACCACAATATCTGGTGTCCTGTCTACTGTGGCATCTTCCCCCACACATTCCCCAGTATCTCACTATTTTTTCATTTTGTTTTCAAAGATGTTTTAGGTCACAGCAAAATCACAGAAGAATATAGGAGACTTTCATATACCCAGCATCCTCCCCCTTTCCTCCCCCCCATATTAATACCTTTTTATATGTGGATGGTACCTTTGTTATCACTGATATACAAATAGTGAAACATAGCTACTAAACATGGTCAATGGTTTACACTATGCTTTACATTTTAGTCCATATACTTTTATAAATATTGATGATATTTACCATGTCCTGTGCCCATCACTGTAAGGCCATGCAGACCACTTCCACTACCCACTAAATATCCCCTGTTCGATCTATTCTTCCCTCCTCCTCCCCCCAGGGCCCATGGCGACACCTTGGCTTCACTCATTGGATGACAAGATTCATAGTAACATGCAACAAGACTGAGGTCTTGACACACTGGTTTGTCCTCCCCTATTAGGAACCGCCCATGCTCTCGAGAGACTCCCACTTGTCTATTTCTGAACAAATCGGTCCTCCCAAGGATGGGAGTCCAACTCCTTCCTGCTCATTATGTGGGTCTCCACCCACTGATACAACACATTATGATAGAATGATCACTCACACACTCCTTAGAAGCCTGCTCCAGGTGGACCCTGTCCCAAATGCCCCCCCCCATCCAACACCCTAAACCAGTAACTGAAAACCTATGTTGGAAGAATATGAACAATTTTATTAAATAACTAATATTCCATGAAATCCAATGCTGTAGTAGAAAGTTCGAGGAGTCTATGAAGAAGCAAGTGTGGTCTCAAATTGTATATGATAGAATTAAATCAACAATATTTGTAAAGGTACCCAAGAAATAGAAGATAAGCAACAAGAATACAGGGGTTGTGACCAGATGAGATGGGAAAGAATATTAACAGGAGAGAGTTTACAAATGAATAAACGTTCAAATTAAAGAATAGGGGAAAAATAAATAAATAAATGTAATTAAATATGTCTTCCTTCCTCTGTAAGTGCCATGCTTTGCAAACCTAGAGAGAAATATTTTCATTCTCCCAGTTGGTCCCCTATTTACTACTAAAAAGATCTGCCAAGACGAAGGGATTGGAACTTGAAGATTAAGGAAGAAAAGAGGAAAATGGCATACTTCATAAACTACCAGGAATATAACAAAATTTACTAAATGATGAAGAGAAATAAGATCAAATATCAATTGAAAAGATTTGTTCCATTTGTGTAAACTTCAGCCAAATACAAATATATGGGACCCAATTGCCAAGACTGCTAATATCAATATACTATTGGGTTTAGTGAATAATATGGAACTTGTGGAAAATCACGGAAGTTATATCAGTTTCTTAGCATGCAGCACACCAACTCACATAACTTTTGTTTGATAAGAACACTATCAACATACCCATTTCCAAGGCAGTGCTGCTTCTTATACAGGACAGAAAAGTCATTTTATTTAAATTTGGCCTGTATTCAACAAGGGGCCATTGCCTGGTGGATAGATTAGTAAATATTATTTCCATTCTCATTGTTGTTTCCAACAGATTTGCAAGAAAAAACTGAAATGTAAGACCAACTGAAGTATAAAATGCAGCATATCCTGATAGGAAAAGTGTTTTGATATATGAAGTAGGAATATAGGAGAGAATCCACATAAGAATCTCATTTGTCAAGAAAGAGCAAAGGATAAGCAAAGCAAGAATAAAGAAAGCAAATAATGTCAGTGAGTTTGGGTAGGAAGAAAACACTTGAAATATCAGTAAAAATCTTCTAAATTGTAGGAGAATGAAAAGATGATAGGAGCTAAATATTAAAAGTAAATAATATTTTATTAAATAATAAAATTAAATATTAAAAAGAAAAAAAACCCAAGAATACTGAAATGTTTAGTGTAAAGGCAAGACCATGAGCCTAAATGGAAAATATGTAAGATAACAGAGCAAGGAAGCTTCCCAGTCAAAAACAGCTTCAACATCTGATTAATAAATTTTGCTTCTAAGATGAGTAAGTATATATAATATTTTCTGAATGTGGACTTTTCATGAAAATAAAGTTCATGATGTATTATTTCCTCTCTATCTTAGTTTGCTAAAGCTGCCATAACAAAGTACTTCAAACAGGATGGCTTAAAACAACAGAAGTTTATTGCCTCACAATTATGGACTCTGGAAGTTGAAATCGGTAGGGGAGAATCCTTCCTAGCCTCTTCCTAGCTTCTGGTGCTTTATCAGCAATCCTTGGGCTTCAATCTCTACCTCAGTTTTCACATGACATTCTCCCCTCTCTTCGTCCATCTGTGTCCAAGTCTTCCCTTCTTATAAGGACACCAGTCATATTGGATCAGGGCCAACCCTTACTTAGTTTGGCCACATCTTAACTAATGACATATTCAAATTCCCTGTTTTCAAATAATGTCACCTTTGTAGGACCAGGGGTTAGGACTTGAACATGTCTTTTTGGAGAACACAATTCAGTACATAAAACTATTCAACAGTCAACATAGGCTTTGAACAAAGTGACCTTTAGCTATCCCTTCTCCAGATCCCTGGCGGTACAGATGATTATCCTAAAAAGTGAAAAAAATATGAACATACCATGTATACTGAAAAAGAAAAAAAAGGATGAACTTGTAAATTTGTATTTTATTAATACATGAATTTTAACAATTTGATAATGCATCAATAGTTCTATAGATCTATTTAAAGTACAGTACATACATTAGTTGCTTTGCAAATATGCTACATACAGAATTTCTGATTAAAACAAACAAACATTATTTGGGGCCAAAGAATATGCAGTTTCCAACCTCATTATAATATAATTTAAGCTATCTAGTCATTTTTCTTAAGTGTATTCATATATGCTTAGAATGTTGTAGGCATATAAGAACATGAGATTTGTTTGCATCAATAGGCTGCCTTTATAAATTAATTGTTAAGGAAATTCAATCAAACGCTAATTTGAATATAAATTTACATGTATATTATACATAGTTTCTAGACAGAAGAAAGTTAAAATATTTCATACCAAGAGATGCTTTAATACATAGAATTGCAGGGCTTTTTAAACTTTTTAAATAAATACATCCCACTTGACTGACATTGTCAGAGAATGCAGTATTTTATTTAGGTGAATATTCTAGCTTTTCCCATTCAGACTACCATATTTTTTAATTTTAATCAACTTTGAAGAAAATCTTTCTCAAACATTATCTTTCCTTGTATAACTTAACCGTTTCTGGGTCATTATTAATAAAATCAATAGCTGTGCTAGGCTGCAAAACTCAGTAGACCAGTAAGTTCTCTCTGTATAACAAATAACCCCAGCTGAGACAGTTCTTTAATTTCTTTTGTACACTTTTTGTACTTTTCCCATGTCTATCACTGTCAAGTTGTCCATCTGCCTGCCTCCAGGAGTCTCCATCCCCACACACACCCATGCATGCATCCTCCTCTAATTTATTGTTATTGTTATTAACACTTATTAAATTGAGGAGAGTAGGGCAGAGAGGGAATAGAATGGTTAAAATTACCAAATCTGTAGAAACCATTTAAAAATTTGTATTCCTGGACAACCATGGAGGTAGACATGACAACCATGGAGGTAGACATGATAGCAACCGCCCTTTTTGCAGCAGTATATACCACAAGTATAATAACACTTGCTTCTTCTCCAGGGAAACCAGATGGCTGTGTCAGAAATTTTTTCTTTTGGAGTTTTATGTATGTAGAAAATATATTCTCACCCTTAGAGAGTGGGAGCAGATTTAGGAAGTATCTGATCCTCTTAGAAACTCCCCTGAGGGACCTGGTTTGGTGAACCCTTTCTGCGCCTGTGTACCAGTCCAGAGGCAACAGATGCCTTTAGGAAATGGCATCCTCCAATGTCAGATAACAGTGCAAAGTGCAGGTTTCTCTGTATCCTCGTGTAATATCCTTAGACATAGTGGGGCGGTGTGTGGGAAGATGGAGAAAAAGAAAGAAATCTCACCAGAAAATGTTAACTTAAGTCTTTTCCTTTTATTTTACCTATTATGATTAAGTTCATCTCAGTTTGAGTCCACTGTATATTGTTTAAAACTTTTGCTTATTAACTCTATCTGTTAAATATTTGAGTTAACATCAGTATTTGGATTTTAAATACGTATTTTTCAGATTTATTATTTTTGTGGAAGGAATCAAACTTTCAGATATTACAAGTAAATCTAAAGCCACCCTAATGTAAAAAGAAAGAAGAGAAGTGTGGAGTTGGGGGGTAGAAATCTTATTAACAGTGTTCAATTAATAATTGAAAAAGATCTTATTTCCACTTCTTTTTTATTAATTCTACCAAGAATAAATGAAATAATGAGCAAACACATGCCCTCTTATAGTTTACTGAAAACCTGCCAAAAATATCAGTAAAACACTAATGAATTTCAAGTACCACATGCTCACATTAGCTAAAACACCTTTATACTTCCTTAGTGAGAGAGCACACATGCTAGTTCCTTTGTTTTAAAATAAATTTCTGAATTGGTATATTTTCCAATTTCTCCCAGGGCTTTTCTACCACTTCTAATAGGATTGGGCTAGTTATTTCTGTTCTCCAAACTCTGCTGATTTTTTTTTACTAGAAGTATGGAAGTCTCTGTAGTATTTTGGGGGGTGAAAATGAAGAGAGCATGAACAAAGACAGAGATTATGGGGTACAAGCAATAGAACTTGGGTGGAGAGAAGGATTAGTGTGCAATATGGTTTCATTAACCAAGTACACAAGATTTAAGGTTTGAGTGATTTGACACATTGTGGCACCATGAATAAGTGTAAGGAAAACAAAATCATAGAAATGTTATAACAAGATAAAAACTATATTCTGGAGAAAGTGGCATACTGAAAAAGAGAGAAACAGGTATGGGTTAGCAGAGCAGGGACCCACAAAGTTAATCATGGGAATTAATTCAAGAATATAATTACTACAGTTATGATACAAGATTAACCCAGGACGAGATTCCAAGGCCTGATTGATACTGCAGCTTTAAACTGTTGACCTAGAGTTCTTTGAACTAGGAAGTGATGAGTCCCAGATCATGGGGCAGGCTGAACCTCACAGTGGGGTTAAATGGTTCCCATAGGTGGGTTAGAGAAAGGAACGTAGGAATTTATTCATTTATTTGTTCATTCATTCAACATATATTTTTGATCATTTCCTGGGTGCCACAGTCCATTCCAAGTTGGAGAATAAGCAGTGATCCAAAGAAATTTTCTGACCTCTTGGAGTTTTCAAATGGATATAGAATATATTGTCAGCTTTAATAAATGCAATAATGAAAAATAAATCAGAAGAAGGGGATGGAGAATAATAGCAGGTGCAATTTTGGATAGGGTGGTCAGGGAAGGGTTTCCTGAATATGTGACTCTTGAGTGACTATCTTAAAGTGAGAAAGGAACAAGTGGATATTTAGGAGAAGAGTAGTCCAGGAAGATGAAAAGACAAATTCAACACTCCTCATAGGTAGTAATGTGCTTATTCTGTTTGATAAACAGAAAGGAAGCCAGTGTAGCTCATCTAAATAATATGGAAACATTATAAGTCAAACTTATTTTGTTATAACGAATATTGATTTGTGCTTTTTGTTGGTCCCTAAGTTTCACATTTGTAGAGTCTTTAAGAATTCACTTTTATGGAAACACTCCCATGCAGACTAGGTATGTTGATCTGTTGATCCTCAATTTATCTGGTTGCTACATAAAGATATAGCCTACGAGGGTCTAAAAGAACTGATTATTATTTAAGGGAAGAAATGACTGTTTCAGCATATTAAATTTTAATCTGTTCTGAATGATTTGCCATAATGGCCAGATTTTCTAAATCTTCAACAAAGAAGAGCTTTCATATGGTATGAATATTCTACAATATGATTGCTTTTTAAACACAGGGCATCAGGATATTTCTGAGAGATTTTACTTTACAAGTTTTAGTCAAACCACCAAATATGACTGTCTTCTCTGCAGCATGATCAATGAAAACCTCGAATTTTCAGATATTGTTTTTTTATGCAGTCTGAATAAAAGGTACGTTTATAAAACAATTCATAAAACCATCTACATCTAGTATAAGATTAGAGTTTGAAACCAGTGCTCTCTGAAACAAAGCACTTGTGTAGCAATAAAAATTAAGGCATTGCTTTTTCTATTTTTGATGTTTTTCATTCCTCCTGAGAGAAATGACAGAGCTGAGGTCAACCAGATTCTAGTCCTCTCTGTCCTTCAGATCAGGAATACAGAAGATGTAAGGAAAGAATATATCAGGAAGTTTTCCTTTCTGATTTGATGTTCAGATACAAAAATGCCCTTCATAGAGTAGGATGTTAGATTATAGTTTTCAAATCATTGACTTGGATCAAGTCTCTGAAAATACTTTGGCAGGAAGGGGACATAGGACATCACTGAAAACCACTGAAGTAAGTAAAATTTTTGTTTTATGAAGGTCCATATGTGGAATCTAAGACTAAATATGCAAGAGCCATTGATCATCCTTACGGTAATGTTACTTGAGGGAAACACTAATGGGCCCTCATATAAAAGACTGTTGTAATCAATTTAGTCAAGACTCTTGTGTGCCTCCAATGAGATGAGTCAATTTAGTGTCTTTAAAAGTCTCTAAATTGTCAGATCCAGTGAATTAATCTCAAAATATAATCATACCTGCAGCAATACACACTTTAACACTACAAAATCTTTATCATCAATGTTGTTATCTATTTTTTGTCCATCTAGAAAAACAGCTCAGAGAATTTGAAAATATTCACCCAATCAGCAAACCAAATACGTTCTGTTTGTGGAAGCAGTAGAGAGAAAACACAATGTTTTGAGAAAATAAGTAAAATCTTTAGTCATGCAATTTTTCTTGTCACTCATTGAGGGTCAGGATAATTTTTTAAGGTGGAATCTCAAGTTACTTCAGATAAAAACTGCCAGAAGATTTGTATAGGAGTAGAACATTGTTGTAATGAAAGAGATGAGCTTGAGGGGAATGGATTAAAACAAGAATATTAGTTTCGAAACCCTAGGTGTTAGAGGGTCAGTGAAGTGAGTCCTATATCCATGAATGTTGGCCTTATTTTAACAACATACCCCCAAAACATTGTTTCTGTTCGTTTCAGCTACAGCTGAACAGAAACTTAGAGAACTAATAGTAAACCGGTTACTACTGTGGTTTAGGTGGCAGCAAACTAGTCATTTAATTTTTCTTGACTTTAGTCTTAGGTAAATATTATATAAATGAACTTAATAGTTAATAAATTGCTTAGGTCATTTCTTTTAGTCTTTTCTAGGAAAAAATTTAGAAATAACATTTTCACTGTATATTTTAGAAATGGATGCGCTTACAAAAGTCCTAAAACCAAGGAGAATTTTTCACATTCTCCTTTTGCACAGTAACATTTCCAGTCTTAGTGTCTTACATAGGAGCAAAGCAGATGCAAAAATCATACAGTCTCTGTCAACAGCTTTGAATATAAACTGAATCACTTACCAAAAAATTGGCATTATATGATCCAAAAGGGGTTTATACCTTCACTAAACGTTTTCCTCTACTAGCTAAATAAACATTTAGTGAACAAAAAAGTTCACTAAAAGTTCAGTGTTCCTAATATGTACACCCAAATGTATGTCTAGAATCTTCTACAACAGGCATAAATTGCCGAAAGAAAGGAATGCAAGTATCAAAAGAAAAATGTTACAACCTGGATATGTAAGAATAGCTGGATCCTTTTCATTGCAAGCTCCCAGAATCTACTGCTACCATGAAGGTTATTACTTACATAGTAAAAATTTTTCTTCTAATAGGGCACAAAGGAAAAGGAAAAATATTAAATTTTATCTCATTTCTGTCTCCTGGAATGACAACAATCTTAGCATCAATTTAAGCATCAATCTGCCCTTCAGGAATATTATTTATATTACAATAGGTAGAAACTTGGGCTGTTAAAGACTGGTTTTTCTCAAGACTATTTATAGTGCTAATGATGTCTTTTTTCTTTGGAATGAGTATCTCTTTATCACCCAATGATATCTTAATTGGGAATAGAGATTCAAAATTTTAATAATAAATGCTTCAAGGTCATGCTAAAAAAAGCCAGTGGGGGTTGGTTTTAGTTAATAAAATGAAATGGATATTTGTGTAAAATTTGTTGTATCTCTTCTCTCACCACCGAAGTGTTTAGCTAATTTTCTTAGAAAATTATTTGTACTTAACACTTATTTTGCATAGGATTCCATGTGCTACCTCAGAAAGTACAACACTGCTTTATATACAAATGTGAGAAAACTTGAATTCCACAGTTCTCATAATAAAACTGTTCAAGAAAGTAGGTGTGCTGTTTGCAGTAGGCTTAAGTTCCTGTACATAGGTTAGAGTGTGTGATTAAGAAAAACTACTGCATTAAGGTGAGGGTGACTGCCTTATTTGCACTGTGCTATCAGATGTTCAAATAACAAATTGGTCTTTTTGATTTGATTCTCATAAAAATCAGGGCAATTCTAGAATTGGGCTTATGTCCACTTGAAGGAAACATTTAACTTTAGAATTAGCAGACTCTTTAGTAGACACTCTGCTTCAACACAACAATAAAATATGGTAGCAGATGGTACAATGGATGGCCGTGGGTGCTCTCAAGTGGTGAATTAAATGAAATCAGTCTAGGCACAGCTCAGGGGACTTGGGATTGGTTAATTATGACATTCAAAACATAGGCTGTGGCAGACAACTGGTGTTTGTAGTCAGTGAAGCCATGACTAACATTCCAGAAAACTGGAAGAAGTAAGTCAGGCAAGATTTACTGATTTAGAGCCCTGGGTAATTCAGCACTTTGGACAATTCCCATGGAAACTGCTTATAAAGTAATTAACCTTTAGATGACCAGAACTGTTCACTTAATTCCACCTTTTTGGTGTCTCACCTATCCTTGCATGTAACCTTAATTCCAAGGGAATTATCTGCATTCACCCAAAGAGCTCTGTTTAAGGTGAAGCTTAGACCTTTTGTAGTGACATGAAGATTCTCAGTGTCGTTCATGTTACCTATCAAGCTTGTCACTGGGCCTTGATCTAGTAATCCTGAAATTTATCCTCCAAGAGTGCCATTTTTCCTGATCTGGAAGTATAGGAATTAGTTTTGATCAGAAGGAAGTTATAGTAACCCTGTGATTGTTCAACTAATTGCATCCACAAAGTGCTCCAACTTTGAGACTCCTTCACCCTTGGATTTGCTTACTTTATTTTGTATTTTAACCAGTGCATGCTATGGTCCACTGTCATGAATCAATATGCTTCTGGGTGGGGTGTATAGACGAAGTTTCTTCTACTTAAAACGATAAAACTGGCTCATTCGAAATTGTTAATTCTAATTCTTTAATTATAATATAACAAACTTGAGGGTGGGGCCAATAGTGGCTCATAAGGTGCTCGCTCATAGTATCTAATAAGGTGTTGAGCTGTTAATAGAATCCATACTCAATTGTTGGATGATTGATCAATATTCATGACTATATTCTTGCAATGTCCAGATAAGGAGAAAATGGGATGCTGGGATGACTTGGCAGAGTACCATGGATTAAAGGTCAGTCTTGGGCATGAGATTACACCTCAGACATGAATATAATAAACTTAGTTTTCTAAATAGAAAAGGGCTTGTAAAAGTGTGGCTAAATTCTGCTGCATAGGTAGTTCATTTGGGCAGTGATACCAATTACAAATCAAGAAATGCTGGCAAAATGGCAATAATGTTCACTTCCAAATGAAAGCAAATGTTCAAAAACAGGATTTCTCTCTAAGCAACAGAGCAGTGAACTGTACACAATATTGACATCATATCAGGATTTTAAACATAATTAAAGGGGAGGATGAGCTCACCCAAGTCATGGAAAATAGTAACTTTACCAATACCTGCAGTTACTATCACAGCCAAGGACATGTCCTTGGTCTTGGTCTGCATTCTGATGGGTGTGGACTCACTGTCAATAAGATCTCTCCAGGATGTTATTTCAGTTAGGTTATGGCCCAACTAAATTAGGTTGGGCTTTAATCTGGATTAGTGGATTAAAGAGTAATATAAGTAGAGTGAAAGTCAGATGGAGAGAGAAGCCCCAGGTAGAAGCCAGAAGCTGGAAGTCAATGGAACCCAGAAGAGAAAGAAGACAACATCGCCATTTGCATTGCCATGTGACAGAAAATCAAAGAAACCCAAAGATTCCCAGCCAGCCAAAACATACCCATCCCAGGTAGAAGCAAGTCTTCTAGCCTCTGAAACCATAAACCAATAAACTCCTGTTGTTAAGCTAACCCATTGATAATATTTGTTTTAGCAGCCAAGGAACTAAAACACGACATAATTGAGGAAGACAACTGATGCAAATTAAGGCCTTTCTCATGGGCTCCAGTAAATAAAAGAATTGTTCTTTTGCACCAAGGACTTTGAGGCCATTTCTAAGAGGCAGAACTGCAATCCAGGACAGTCCAATCAATTTCTAAGCAAAGGATTAATTCCATTTGAGTTACATCTGCCCACCAAGATTAAAAAAGAAAAGTAGACAATGAGACAAAAATGTATTCATTTGAGAAATGTTTAAAAAGAATATATTTTTCTATGTAATCACTCTTTGGGTAGATTTCCTATTCTAAAATTGAGGGGTGAGGATGAAGTCAGTGACACTATAAAGGCGGTTTTCTCAACAATAAGCAGCTTATCTCAATACTTTATAGAAGACTTTCTTGACTTTTGCTAATAAAAAAGAAGGAATTCTCAATTTCCCTGAAAAGAACTACATCAACTTGGGAAGCATTTAGGATGGGCAAGACAAGCAGGGGCTGTCTCTCTACTTCCAGTTGTTCTAGTGTTCTTGCTGTTCTGGTTTGTGGGTTGAGTTCTGGGAACTCCTTAGTCTTCAGGACTCCACACTGTTAACAGGTCTGTAACTTTAAAGCTGAGAGCAATTTGATCCCTTATTATTTCCACTGGTGTATTCACACTATATCAGACATGTATTTTCTAGTCTGGCTCAGGGCTCCAAAGAGTACTGAGCAGGCATGAGAATGCACTAGCAAGGAGGGAAGGAGCAGTGACCCAACACTGCAGAAAGGAGAATGTATAACATAGAGAAACTGGGCTTTTGTTATAGTAACCTTAAGGGAGATTGATATCATGAAAATTTGACAAATATGAAAACTCTCAGGTCTTTCTTTGTCTGGTGGAACAGCACATGATTGTTACTTTGTACATTCTAAAATTGCCAACAACAGAAAAGGCATTCCCTAGGTTTCCTTGAAAAATAGCCCATTAAGTGGTGTCCCTAAGTCTAGAGTTTATGACCAACCCTGAAGGAATAGCAGTGATGTTTATTAGAATGTGAAACTCTACTCGTAGGAAATTCTGAAGAACCTGAGATTTGAGAATGTTCCCTGGCTATCCACCCAGATTTTTATTGCTTCTGTCCTGAAAAAAGAGATTCTTTTTTTATCCAAGAACAAAATGTGCATTGGTAAAGCAATTTAATTGATTCCCCAAAATCTTATATGTTAATTAGCCTTACTATTCAATAATCAGCTATATATACACTAGGGTGATTAGCAAGTTGGCACCAAACACAAAAAACTAAACTCATGGTGCTTAAAGGATATCTGCAGAAGATTCAGGACAACTCACCCTGGGCTCATAAAGCTTGTCTATGTTTGAGTGGTTTCAAGACATTTCCCTCAAAATGTAACTGGAACATAAAATTTATGCTATATTTTTCAATGTTGATGTTAAATTTCTTGGCATTTAATTTATCATGAGAATAATAGACACTTAACATGAAAAATTGTTTGAATTTTTTCAGCCTATAAATAAACAGTTTATAAAGTATTTTTTTTTTTTTTTTAAATGTCTGGATTTTTATTTTTATTTTTATTTTTTATTTATTTTATTTTTTTTATTTATTTATTTTTTTTATATAAAGTATTTTTATAAACAAAAAGAAAAAGCATACTGTTGGTCATGTTACTATTAGGTCATATTACTATTAGAACACTCCTGTGTATGAAGGCCTTGGTTCTTTGCTACATAAATAAGATATTTAAATAAATTAGATACAATACACGATGAATGACAGACATACAAACTAATGAATGTCAATAAATAATGTCACAAAGGCCACAGGAAAATAAAATACAAAATGTGCCTTTACTCTGACTTCTTTGATTTAATTATTTTCTAGGATTTATATTGGCAGCTATATTCATATATAATTTAAGGAAGCTTAAATCATCCACAGCCTTCTATACTTAAAATATATTTGGCCAATCTCTATTTCAACTCGTTTTTGACAAAATCAAGAAGATATAGCACGAGTACATAAAATCTTTCCCTTTTTCTGGGGATTTTGGTTATTTCCTGTAAATGTGGCAATAAGCAGCTAAATGTCTCAGCCATCAGCAAGTTGGCTCAGGAGTGCTAAGTAATGAAAGAGATTTTAATACTTCTGTCTAACAACCTCAAAATACTGAGTTCTTGAATAACTTAAGTCCATTGAATATCAGTAATTAAATGAAGGATAAGGTGGAGGACCAACGTGTTAGCATGGTAGATCCAGCTTATTTGCTGATGGTGGTAGATCTCAGGTTTTGATGACCTACGTAGCAATGTATCTATTATGAATTTTAAATATGTCATTTGCTATTAATTTCAGTTCAATAAAACTAGATTCATCTTTGGACTTAATAATAATTAACTTTACATATAGAATAACTTTGTTAGACAGGGAAGCAAAGTGCTTTCTCTGTTTTTTCTTTTAGTTATGTTATTTAAAAATTTCATTAGAAATGTACACAGATATATAATTATATTAGACATAAACTACATGCATATAAATGTTACCTAATGATATAAAAGTTATTGTTTCAACATACTGTTCTTATTTGTACTTTTCAAGGTATTTTACAGGTAAGACTACTGAAGTTCAGAGAAATTAATGGAGTTACTTAATATTTATAGCAGGTAAGTAATAAAGCCAATGCCTTTTCCACTGAAATCCCCATTGAGAGTTTTGTTTTTATTTGTTGCCCATTTTAAACTCAGGTATACAAGGACACTTGCTATTTTGGTAGAGCTGTGGGGCTCACCCACAAATCATATTATCCTATGTCATCATTTTGCATGTGAGAAAGCCATGCAGAGCTAATGACAGACCTAGAACCCCAGGTCTGCACTCTCTTAGGTACTGCCTAGAGCTGAAGCTCTTTTATCTGAAAGAACACAGCTTGGCCTTGGGAGACACAGGATACTTCATTGGGTCTATACATTTACATTTCTCTCAGCATCTCAAGACGAGAATTAACCCAGATGTACTTTAACGCTTCTTTAGGAAATATATTTTGAAAATTACCTAATTAAAGTCCCAAAGCAGAAAGAGCAGCACCTTGGCAATCTGGTGTGCTAATGCATTACAATCAACTGAGAAAAAATGTGATGAAACAAGGAACTGACTTAGCTGTAAAATTGTGCTCACCTTCATAGGTCCCACTTTCTAGGAGGGCACCGCTTTTCTCCAATTCCATAAAATCTTCAACGGTGATGAAAATATAGTCCACTCCAGGGACCTCGCCTTCCTTATGTGGCCTTGTGGTGCCTGAATAAGAAAAATTTAAAACAAAAGACTAAGTGATTTGTTTTTGAACTTTAGAAATACCACCATACTTCTGAGTATTCACTAGCACTTGTTTGTGTATCCTGAGAGTTGGCAGTTTGCATTTGTCCTTCTGTTTGTTTGGCAACAGAAAATAGCAGGGGGTAAAGATTAAAGTAAACATGCAAAGCATTTTCTTCCTCAAGCTTATAAAGAGTTCATTGCCATGGAATGTGGCTGCAGAGGGCTTTCAGTGAAAAATGTAGACAATTGTGCCCTTTCTGAAGAGGTGGTTTGGGGCCAGGAGTCTGCTAGCTCAGGCATTTACATATTTCACTCCATGAATGGATCTGTATTGTTCTGTAGACTGCTGTGCTATGACATAAACTATAATGGAAAATAGATGTCTATTTTCATGATCTGCTTCCTTTGGAGGGTGGTGTTGGTTTTCATTTGATAAATTTGCACCAAAGGATAACTTTTATGTGATTTAAAGGATCACAAAAATCTTTACTACTGCTTAAAATTAAAGAATAATTGAACTAGAATAATAATTACATTTGAGTTAGTGATTATAATGCTAGTAATATATCTAATTGGACAGGAGGAACCT
Organism: Tolypeutes matacus; assembly: GCA_026826555.1. Classification (NCBI taxonomy): domain Eukaryota; kingdom Metazoa; phylum Chordata; class Mammalia; order Cingulata; family Chlamyphoridae; genus Tolypeutes; species Tolypeutes matacus. Next base: position 29,632,484 of record JAKSZT010053770.1, read on the forward strand.
TCCTTAAACCCCATAGCTCAGGCTCTCCAATAACTCCTTAACGTGACCTTCCTTCCATCCTTCATTGCTGCCTTGAATTCTGACTGGATTGGGAGGTGACACCCTTCTTGGGGTTACTAGAATTCTAGGGGTCCACGGCTCCTGCTTCCTCCACTGCCTACAGAATGAACGTGGTTGCAGTGGGCTGAGGTGGCAGGAGCTGCACCTCTGGCTCAGTCCAGCTCTACTGGAAAGCCCAGACTTCCAGCCCTACAGCCCAGTTTGTGAAAGAGGAGGAATAGAGATATACTCAAGGTTGCAGGTCTGCTTCTGGTCGACTTCCTTCCCGAAGTATGCCTCAAGTTCCTTCCTTTCCTTTTCTATGCACTTACATAATGCATTCTGTGTGGTCAGATTAGAATTTCTATAATGTATACATGCAAAGAGGGCAAATATACAAGCAAGTTAATACATTGGCAGGATTCTTCATGTGTAAAATCTCCCTCATATTCTCTAAAGACTAAATCAAAAGTATTTCAAACCCTTACGTTTTACTTTTATTCTCTGAATTTGAAATCTTTATCAACTAGGCCATGAAAATAAGTAGGCAGTTCTCCTTTTGGTGCATTAGGATCAAATCTGGACTGCAAATGACAGGCATAAACTAATATCAGAATGCACAATGTGCTAGGGAAATTAATTTTTGATGAATATGAACAATTTCATTTGAAAACATATTTTAGGGTTTGAAGGTATTATTTTCTAAAATTATATTTTTTTACAACCCTTCTTTAAGGGATTCAAAACAATTTTCTTCCTTAACCAAGTTTAATGACTTCCCCCTGAATTTGTTATTCTATTTTGTTTAACTGTGCCACATTTTGTAATATTTCCTACTGCTATTATGCTGTAAAATATAATCCTCCCACGCCTAGCATGCATAATGTTGTCAAATTAATGTTTCTATGAGAACCTTAACTTTCAATATCCTGTCTTTTATGTGCTTAACCTTTGTGAATTAAAAGTGCATTAACATGGTTTTTGGCAATCAATTTGTTGTTCTGTTTATTTAGAGCACACTCTAATCATTAAGAAAAAAAATCACATACCTAAGATTCAATTTTCCTTACTGATTTATCTGCATATTTCAGAAACTACACGCTTCGACTAATTAACTGCTTGCAGTATGGCAAAGCATTCCTAGCACAATATGGGAACAGAATCACACACTCCAAGACAATTTTCAGGGCTGCCGATGTGTCTGGAGTAAACTGTCTGTCACAAATTCTAGTGAACATGTTTGTGGCTGTGCTCTTCCTAGCAGGACCATCGGTACTTTCAATGCTTTTGGCTCCATGTTGCAGCTCAGACCAACTCACAGTTGCTGGATCAGTGTGGCCTGCTGCTGCTGACCTGCCTGCTGCTGGCTGCCTGCTGCTGGCTGCCTGCTTGGACTGGGAGATTGCCTGCCGCACTGTTGCTTGCAAAATTCTTCTCTACAATCTCAAACTCTGAAATTCCCATCTTTAACATAAATCTCCCATCCTCTTTTCTTATTCTGTTCTTCTTTCTAATTATAACCTCTGGTCCCTTGATCTCTCCTAATTTCTTGCTGTGTTGCTCAAATCTGGCTTCACTTGTTTTCCTAACTATTAAGCGACGGGGAACAATCTAGAATCTCTTCCTTCCTTAGTTTATCCTCACTGTTTCTTGGCTCCAAATAAGCTCCCAACTTCATATTGAATGGCTAATCTATTCACAGGATGCAGATGCTGCAGAAAACCATGCAATTTCATAACAAATTATCCTATGGAATTCAGATTATTTATTGCCAATTTGATACTACTGCTGCCTGACAATCCTTTTCCACATGTCTCCTTGCCCTGATCAAATTCCCACTATTTTCCACTCTGAATTGTGCTGACCTCTAGCAGAAGGCATTGGATTACTCTCTTTGTTAAAGCAAGAAACAATTTGAAATCAAATTCTCTAAATTTCCTAATCTCTTCTTCCCTTATCTGCATTATCTCCATATTTTCTCTTTTCCCTCAAGCCTCACCCTTAACTGGAATTATCCATCTTTCTTTCTAAGACAAATCCCTTCTCTGCCTTCTTTCAAAAATTTTTTTCATTATCTTATTCAAGTTACATTTCTAGATATTTTAAATAAAGATTCAAACAATTCTACAAGGCTTATTAACAATTAAAAAGCAGTCTCTCTTCAGTACCCTACTGTCTCCCCACACATGATTCTTTTGGTTTACCTCATATCTCTAAATAATTTGTTTATGACACCTCAATTTTTCACTTTGGTCATTATTTCTTGACTTTCCAATAAATAAAATGAGGATTTAGTTCCCTTTTGCTTACACTTCTACCCTCCATGCACCACCCACCACCCTTTCCCCTTTTTCCTTTTCCCATTCTCCCAATAAAACAAAATTGTGTTTAGTTTACTATTTAATCTATGCACTAATAACACTATGTAAACCTATTCTCAGCTGAAGTGTTGGTGTACTGACTACTTTTTCCTTCTATTATAACTTTTGCTTATCCTAGATTTAATATTTTTTTTCCATGCCCTAAATTTTCCATGTACTAATCATTAATTTAATCTCCACTCTCCATTTTTTGAGAATTGCATGTCTGAAAATGTTTTTCTTGAAATTTCACACTTAATCTGGATTTCCAGGTAGCAAATCAGAGTCAATATTTCAGTGAGATATAATGAAAATTTATATTTTCTCCATCTTGCTCCTCTGCTAATGTCACCACCATTCTTCCAGTCCTGTAACTCAACACTTTCCCTGTCACCTTTCAGTTGGTCCTCCTTTGCTCTTTTCTTTCATTTTCAAAATATTTGCCAAATTCTAGGCCCTGTAACTCCACAATATCATACTTCTCTCTGCACTGTCTTTGCTCTAAGCACCACTCTCCCGAAGCAGGCGATGGCTCTGTCACTGGTGCCTGCCTCCCCATTCTTAGATTATCACTATACTCTTCCATTACCCTGGTAAAACACAAGACTAGCCACACCCCCTCTCCAGAGGGCTTTTCTACCCAATTTCTGGTCAAAAGACTTGGTTGAAAAAAAGTAGGGGCTGAAAAATACTGAGAAGTAAACAGAGTCAGAGAAAGTTCAGATTCTGTTGTTTATAATAAAAGGCAACTCTCGTGCTATGCAGATAGTAGAGTCTCTCTCGCTGGACTTTCCTCGATGCAACATGTAAGAGGACATAATTTAAGAATGTTCTGCTTATGAAATGTGTCACTCTCCTTTCTCTTTAGCCTAGATTCCACTAGAATCACTCTGGCTTAGACAAAAGAGAAACTACCTTTAAAACTATGCCATAGTAGAAAAGAGAATGAGCTCTGGATTCAAACTGCCTGTGCTTGTAGGGGCTCCACCACTGGCTATCAGTCTTATATTGAGCAAGGGCTTTCATCTTCATAAATCCCAGTTTTCTTATCTGTATAATGGGAATAAAACCCGTAGCTTCTTCATGGGGCTGACATGAGGAATAAATGAGATAATTGCTACAGTGTATTTAAGACAATGTATCACACATATTAAGCACTCAAAAAGGGTTATATGTCAAGAACTGTTGTCTGAAAGAGCAGAGATGACATCATAGGTACTTTTTTTTTTATTTCCATGTATTGTTGCCACAAATATTAATCGAGCACTTACTATGTATCAAGCACTTTTCTAGGTACTTGGAATATATCCCTAAATAACAAAGAATAGAATCTCTATTTTCATGGAATTTATGTATTAACTGGGAGACAGAGAATAAATTAAAAGCATAATTAAAAAGTAAGATATGTAGTATGTTAGAAAAGTGATAAAAGCTATTAATTGACCATGAAGTCAGGTAATTGGGACCTATAAGGCCAGTTACTGAGATCAACTGTTCTCTTAGACAGCACAGAGCAAAAGGCTGAAGGGAAGAGAGAGACTGTGGAAAGGACTTGAAGGGAGGCAGAGGCCTACAACGCCTGTGGGCTGCAGGCATGCCAGAGATGAACGGCAGCTTGGCTAGATGCCTCTGGAAGGCAACTGGAGATCTACAAAAAGTCCTGCTGTATTTTAGAAGGGTTCCCTAAGTTCTTAAAAAAGAAACTTATTTCTGGTCTACCTCAAGTCAGCTGGTTTACCACATTGGTGCCCAATGCAGGTATTTTTGAACTTTCAAAGTTATTTTCACAGGACTGATAAATGACAGAAGTGCATGATGGGTTTTAATGAGCAGTGCATGTGAACATACATAGATAGCCATATCACCTCTCATTTTTAAAGGAAGAAGGTGGAAGCATGTTGTGATGGCAAAGTTGTTAGAACTGGAATTCAGGACAGCTGTATTCCATTTTCCTTTTACTATTTTAGGTAAGTGACCCTGGATTAAAACACCATTTAGTTGATCATAAGTTTTCTTATCATGCAATGGGGAAAATAATAGATATGAAAGGACATTACAAAAAGTAAAAGCATGAACACCATGGCAACAGGATTGAATTCCTCCCTAGTAATATTAACAGTATTACTAAGAGCAATACAATCCCACCAAACATCATTATTGGTGTTTTATTTTTGGATTCTCTTGTAATCAAACTCTTAAAGCAATTAACTTCATTCAGTTTCGTGTAAAGGTAAAGTTCTTATGCCTAAAGACACATATGGAAATAAATCAGTTTCTCTTGATTACACTCTGAAATGTAGAACATGATGGCTTAGTCCTTACAAATGTCCTTTCATCTTTTGTTAGGCACATAAGAAAGGTAGAGCCCATGGACTAGGTTGCAAAAAGTATTTTTTTCTTTCCCATTTGTTGAATGATTTGGAAAGTGTGAAAGTGCCCATAAAACTTGAATAGCGGGTCATTTAATTGTATAGGAAGTCATAATACCTTAGACAGCAAGAGTCAGAAAACATAATTTTAAATATATGTATCCAGGAAGAAAAAGATATTAGTTGGTGTTAAATCAATTGGTAAGGCAGTGAATGAAGGGGAGAGCAATTGGTGATCTATGAAAACCCCTTTGGAAAGAAATATGATTCTAAAATTAAGGCAAAAATGTGAAATGTAATGAAGTGTACAATGATAATTTGCAGCTAAAAGTAATTAATATCTGGAAGAGTACTTAAGCTGGATTTCTTGAAGCAGTTACCTTATTTTTATGCTGAAATAATTATAGTTGTTTTCCTACCTCAAAAGATTATGAATACAGAGGTGACATTGAAACAAGACTCAACAATAGTAACAAGTAATCATGAAGCATTAGGAATAGGTTGGAGGATAGGGAGAATGAAAGATAAAATAGAGATGATTAATTGTACAGCTGAAGCTGAAGCTCACCTTCTTTTATTGTTTTTCTGTTTCATGTTGGGAGTTTCCTAAGTGGTATATAGAAAAGTCCAAAATAAATTTTAGTACCAATATTATGGTTTATGTTCTTCATTCTTATGTCTTCTAGACACTCTTCCAAATGAAAAGTAAATACTGTAGTGAGAGTTAAAAGGGAAGAAATGCTACAAAGTTGAGATTTTGCTTCATCTCCTATTACTTCATTTCTTTAAATAAAAAAGCTTATTTATTAATTGCTAAATTAAGTACTGCATGAATAACATCTTGTTCATGACTTAATGAAAGCCTACTATACTTCTGCTCAAAAAAAAGTCTAAAGAGAATGAATTTGCTCCCAAATGTTTAGCTTTTTATTGATACACAGTGAAAGCACATGAAGGCCACTTGTCATTTTGTTACCATGGCAACTGGGGAAGCCAAAGAAGTTTTTATTATTATTATTGTTATTCTGCTTTTAAAATCAAAGAACATTGCTCCTTTTGCCTTAGGAATAAAAGAGCATGGAGTTTATGGTAATTGTAATTCCAAAGCACATTTCCCCTCAGTCTTCTGATATTCCCTAATTTTAGTTTAAAAAAAACAGCCATTGGCTCACAGGGACAAGAAAGTAATACTACCTAGATGATGGTTCAGTGCAATCATCGATTGTCATTGTGATCTATTATGAGGTTCTGAAATTCCTCAGTGCCTGGTATGTGGCAGGCATCTAATATATTATTTGCTAAAATAATGGATTTGGAATTGATCAATTATAGTCAATGTGTTCTAAGCAGATGGGTCACTCTGAAAATCTCAGAAACTGAATTTTGTTCTTAGGCATGTTTCTGAATATATTCTCTCTTTAAACCTGGTCTTTCTCAACTGCAAGCTGGAGAAAATAAATCTTGACAGCTAGGGTGACTTCCTCTGAATTTCGCCTTTAATTAACTTACCACTTAGATTACTTAAGATGCTTCTTTAGCTTGTCAGTTACTCATTAGCAAGTGTGAACACCATCACCACACTTGCAAGTGTGCTCGCAACAAAAACATTTATAAAAGTATTTTGGCCATTGCCTCTAATCAGTTATTACATAATAATCCTAGGTATTGGGTTGTATTACATTCATTTTCAATCATATAAAATCTAGAAGTATGGTTTTATGTAGATACACAGGTAAAATAAGCATAGCAAATTATTTAGCTGTGTCCTGGATTGATATATGATAGATTAAAAGCAATGTGAGTTTTATACATTTCATATCAACCAAGGAGGTGGATTGCATTAAAGCCAAAAAATAAAACCTTAATTCAATTCAATTAATCACCTATTAAGTGCAAAGAGCATACATGGCCTCAATAAAACACAACACATGTTTTATAAAACATAGAAGATTTGAGAAATCCATTTACAAAATACCAGTAGTGACTTTGACTTCTTTTCTTAGCACTGTGTTGCTATAAACCTCAGTAATTATTTCAAAACTCATCCCCAAAAACATGTCCTCAATTATTGTTTAAAGTTGTATTAGCATATACCAAAGGTATTAGAGACTGTGACAGTTTGAAATTCTTTTATGTATTCCAAAAAAGATTATGCTTCTAAACTAATCTATTCCTGTGGATGTGAGAACCTTTTTAATTGGGATACATCACTGAGGCATGACTCATGTTGAGTCTCTGCCCTCTTGCTGTGTCTGATATAAACAGATACAGGAAAAGGGAGTGGCCATATTTGATCCCGCAATGTGAGAGAAAGGTCTCCAGTTTTGTCCACAGCTGAGTTGCAAGGAGAGATGTCCCTAAGAGGCTCAATGAGCTAAGGCCCAGGGAGAGAGGAGCCATATGCCTGATAGCTTGCAGCTGAACTTCTGAAGAAAGTGGAACAGCAGAGACTGATAGAGGAGGCCTGGAAAGAGACAAGTCCTATGCCTGGTTGCCCAGAGCTGAGTACCAGGAAATGGTATATTCTGGAGGGGAAGGCAGAGACTTCAGCAGAATGGCCCCATCTTAGTTCACCACATGGCAGAACAACAGGATCAACAGTAGCTGACTTTGGTGGGAAAACATCTCTGATGGTGCCTTGATTTGGATACTTCATGGCCTCAGGATTGTAAGCTTTTATCCCAAATAAGTCCCTTTTTTAAAAGCCAACTCATTTCTGATACTTTGCATCGGCAGCCCTTTGGCAAATTAAAATGGTACCATTCAGAAACAGAGAACTTTTTGAAGTATCCTCACCTTGACTATCTCTGGATAGAAAGGTTCAGACTAATATTCTATATGTCATTAATTATTGTTTTACATTTAACTGTTTGGATTAAGACAGCATCATATCCTAACCCAGTGTTTCTCAAAACGTAGTATGCATCAGAATCACATGGAGGATCTATTAGAACACAGACTGCTGGGTCTTCCAGAGTTTCTGAGTCAGTGAGTCTTGGGTTCAGAATATGCATTTCTAACAAGTTCTAAGGTGATGCTGATACTGAAGGTCCCAAAACTGCAAATTAAGGAACCACTGGTCTAACCTCACTCATATCTCAGAAAATCCAACATAAAAGTAGTGTGAAATTTCATTGCTAATTAAATAACAGGAATCCATAGAGCACTGGGGCCATGCAAGGGTTCAGAGGAAATTAGCCATTCTTTATTTGCTACAGTGTAGGTAAACGGAGCCACCAGAGGCATACTGGGTCAACACAGTGCTCTCTTATACTACTGCACATTTCTTTTTCATAGTTAGTGGGATGTTCTCTTAGAAGTTAAATGAATTTGGAAAATAGTGGACATATCTCATTCATGTTTGTTTATGAATAACTTTCATTATCATTTAATTAATATAAGCTATTTGGTCCCTGTGTTCTCAACAATATGGCTCAAATTCTGTAAAACGTTCGAGACTTGATTATAGCTTACCAGGATTAAAGAAAGATAATATAGTAAAAAAATATATATATATATATATCTAATGCAAAAGATTTCTTGTATTAAGAAAAACTCTAGGCAATGTAAGGAAAAAAGCAAAAGACAAATGAAAATCTTGTAGATTTCTAATATAAGAAATTGTATATATCATTATTTCCCTCTGCTAAGTTATCTGATTCACTAAATGTTAAATTGCGCTTGTCTACAACTATACTAATTGAAATAGATAAGGGAAAAAGGCAGTATGCATTGTGGAATTATTACCCATAAAATCCTCTGTTAAAACAAATTACTTAGACAAACATATCCTTTTCCTGATTTCATAATTTCACTTACACAGTTATATCCCTGGTATAAATGCTAGAGTATATGAAAGGTAGGGGTGGGTAATTTCATTTAAGAGTTAAAGTTTATGTCATCTTCCTTTATCACCTGAGCTCAGAACCCATGATACTCAGTAACAAATATAGGCAGAGTATGGGGTGGTCATTTCTGAAGTTGAGGAATGCATACATATTTTTAATTTTAAGGCTTCTACACTAAATGATCATGCCTAAGTACCGACAGGGTCAAGGTATCATTGACTACTGACACATACACATTCATACCCTGGGGAAAAGCTAGTGAATGATTTCATAATTGCACAGCATTTGAATCATCAGTACTTTGGTGACTAAGAAATTAAGAGCCTAATTTTACATATTCATTCACACCAAAGTTCATCTGAGATGGCTGTCAGCCAGATTGTACAAATTATTTTCCTTCTAAAAATTCTGCCTTGACCTCACTTCCATTCATAGTAGAGAGTAAGCCATAGTTCATGGATACAGAAGCATGGATAACATTATTTGCCCAAGTAAAATCAGATTCCTAGATAAAGAATATTTTGGTCTTTTGATCCATTCTCACAGTATATAGATAAAACATACTTAATTCAAGGAAAAAAGAATACTACACTCCCACTGATAAAAATACTGCAGCAGTTCATAATCTCAAGCTTTTAAATTGACTGTTAATTTCATTAAATTTTTAAGTGAATGGAATAAGATGAATGGTCCTTTTGTTACCAATTGATTTATTTTTGAACTTTGCTCTTAATTCTTCAATATTTAATTTAGATTTTTTCTATATCTGGCACTTAATAGGATTAATAAAAACAGGTTTTTGATTCCCTAGTTTATTATTCAACAGATAATGTTTCAAGATTCCATAACAAGCTTAAAGAAAGGAAAGATCAGTGACTCTTAATAGAAACAATATATATTTAGTTTGATGCTTTTATACTCTCCTCATGTAAAATTAATCCGGGCCTGAACAGGCTACCCAGATATCACCAGCCCCTGAGCAATGCAGTTTTCACTGCGTAGAAGGTTTAGTGGATCATAATTTAATCATTTTATCACTATTAGAATCTTGCAATGGCATTAACTCTTAGTATCACTATGTCTCTGTGGCATCTAGATTCTGAAGTGCCCAAGGTAAATCACAGAATGCTGAATCTACAGAACACCAGAAAATCCAGATGAAGGTAAGAAGGCAGTTGACCATCAGGGATTTCAAAATGTTGGAACACTTGTCAGATAGCTGGCATAAATCACTTATTTGAGTGATCAACTGTTTTTCTTTTATTTAGATGCTCAAGTACACACATGTCAAGTCATCACAGAGGGAAGGAAAAGAGGAAGGAAGGGAGGGAACGAGGAAATATTAATGGATATCTACTAGGCGCCTGGATGGGGTATTTTTTCTTCTTTTAGAAATCTTGAGTTGGAAAATCCCCTGTGTATTTGGAACATTTCCTGTTCACAATATTGGCTATTGTTTTAGTTGATAGTTTATTACACTATTTCTGACTATATAGTTGATGGAAATAAGAACAGACATTCGCAACTTAAAATTTCTCTATTCTAAAAAATATATAACAGAAATGGGGAATCTCATAGAGGAAATATACTATCACACTATAGCAAAATATATTATACTCAGCTACAGTTAATAAGCACTTAAACAAAACTCTATGTTGGGGAAGCGGCTGTGGCTCAATCAGTGGGGCTCCCGTTTACCATATGGGAGGCCCAGGGTTCGGTTCCCGGGGCCTCCTGGTGGGGGCGGGCTCGCCCGCATGGTGTGGTTGGCTGACCCGGTGAGCACGGGCAGCAAGGGGGGGATAAATAAATAAAATCTTTAAAAAAAAAAAAAAACTCTATGTTGGTGAGCAGTTATGTGTAGAAAAGTTCTGCTCATATTAGGGAAAGGGCAATTCTTTCTACTCAGGCCCAAAGACCATGGCAGCCATCAAATGTTGAGTTGTATGGACTGGCTGCTCCTCAAGAAATTGAAGGAAAAATGACTTGATCAAATCAAATAACCATCATTTAGAGAAAAAAGAAAACACAAATACCTAGAGATTCATCAAATACATAATTTTATGGTTCTGAAGGAAAAAAAGCCAGGATACTATTTCTGCTTTTTTGCCACTCTAACTTCAGACGTGCAGCCCACAGCCCTGTAGCCTAGATCTACATGACCCTTTAGGTTTAAAGGATAAAAGGTGGAGAAAGCAGGGTTTAGTTTCTCTCCAATTATCATACACCCCCAGGACCCTGTGGTCCTAATTCCAGGCCATTGTTTTCCCTTCTTGATTAGATAGTAAGTAAAAAGTGATAGAAAGAATAAATAAAAAGTGATTCAGGAAAGAGGAATGTGAATTGTGAGCTTGGAAATGTTTCTATTAACCCATCAGAATAAAACCACACTGTAACAAATAAATATCTTTGGCTGATAGAATCTTAAAATAAATGTATCTAAGGATTACAACCATCATGAGATACTAAGGGAAGTTTTAGGAATTAAAAACACAAAAAATGTTAAGGTAAATTTAAAAGCTATTTAAGGCACTTCTAGGATAAGAAAGAATGAGCTAATAATGAGTCATTAAAATAAATATCAGATTCTTTAGAGAAAATGTTTGTATATTTAGATAAATCCTGTCCCCCTTTACAGAGAATAATAAAACAACCTTACTTGCCAGGATTAATTGAGACCAAACATAAAATAGAGATGAGAATACCATCAGCCCAGCAGCTGGCTCAGAAAAAAATTCTTCAAAGTAGAAATGGCAGCTAGAGAGTTTATACATGCTAGGGTGATAGTCTTCTGACTTTTAAACCCAATGTATTAAATACTGTTCTTGAGAAGAAGGGCTAGAAAGTTATGGTATTTGAGAAAAATATAAAGGCCAAGCCTGGCCCAACAGGCTGTAAGGCACTAATTAATTCATATAAAAATCAACAATGTGTGCATGTTGATCATCCTAGAACAGAGTTAAGTTAAATATATCTTTATATCCCAAGTTAGTTGCATACTAGGTGTCAGAAAAGTTTTTCTACAAGGGCCAGAGAGTAAATATTCTGGGATCTGTGGGCCATACCATGTCTACAGCAACTACTAAACTCTGCCATTTTAAGTGCAAATAGCCATAGCCACTACATAAATGAATGAGCATGGCTGTGTTCCAATAAAGTTTCATTTACAAAAATGGGCAGTGAGCGAGATTTGACCTGGGGCTCTGGTTTACCCACCCCACCTTTGGCCTTTGATGCTCTCGTCTCCTAGACTTGCACCTGTAAAGCAACAAGATGCAATTAAATGCCAGCATTTGAGTGTACCTCCTCAGTATCGAGAAAAATATGACCGTTTCCAAGTGTGCCCAGTATTAAATGTAACATTGCACATGTCCATTTTCTCTTTGAAAAATTCTTAAAACAAAAATAACCAGGTTGCTTTCCCATACACAGACACAAAAGAAGGGAAGAAGGGGATCCCGAGAAAGTAACATAGATATGTGGCTTTCAGTAAGAAGACAAATCTATTCTTAAGCGATATTTGACCTAATCATTGTCAGAGGAATTCTGTGCTTTGTGATACTGCACCTAGAGTAGAAACACATCTGTTCCTACAGGCAAAGCTATGAACAAGCTCCTCCACATGCTAGGTGTAATACTGAGAGCATTGCATATTTGCAAGGTACATAATGGGGTCTTGCTGACCTTGCTGCCATTTTAGGGTATAATTATATCAGTGATGCTTCTGCAGGCTATGGACTCCAGCAGACATTTAATAGAAGGACCAAGTGTTGAGCTCCCAAATGCTTCTAAATTTCACATGTAAATCTTATCATGCTATATCTGTAATACTCTATGTGTACTCTACATATTCACCATGGGAATGTAGTGTCATACCATTTACAGGAGAAAGTGACATTTTATATTTGATAAGAAATTTGTTATAAATTTAGCAGTACATGATAAAGTTGTGTATGAACAATATACATACATAAGCTATAAGCTTAGTAATATAGCTCAGTAAAATGGAGTATAATTGCGAAAATAAAGTGAAAAATAGACATTTATTATAGATTAGACAATTCAATATATTGATCCTGCATGTACAATCCAGCTAAATATTGAAAATGACTTAGCTAGTCTCTTTCCTGCTGCAATAAGCTGCTAAATTATGTATTATATATTTGTAAAACCTTAATTTTTTTTACAAATTTATCATTTTCTCAAATATTTATGGAATGTTTGAGAATGAATATATATCTACTAGAAAAAAGAGAAGACATGAGTTTCTTTGTGTAAAGTAATATTAATAATAAGTACTGCTATTTATTGAGCTCTAACCTTGTGTGAGGCACTGCACTACCACGTTTCATGCATTTTCTCATGTACTTCCTTAACAACTCCATAAGGTGGGCTGCATTCTCCCCATTTTACATCTTGAGTAAACTGTCCAAGTCACAGAACTGGTAAGTGGCAGAGTCAGAATTCTAATTTGGGCAGTAAGGCTGCAGAGACCAGGCTCCTAAGTCATAGGGTACTCCAACCACACCCTCAAAATGTTCTTAGATAGATTTTGTTGTGGGAAATTGGAGGAGAGCAGTAAGGTGGAGCTCAGAGGTAGTAGGGGGCGGAGAGCAACCACATGCCATATTCAGATAGAGTGTTCTGCCAAGGAAGAATAATGAAAGTAGGAATCATATTCTATGGAGAAGTAGAAGGCAGTCAGACATTCTCTAAGCTGTTGCTGAGATAGAATAGGGATATCCAGAAAGATGATTAAAAGCTACTCTAAGAGAGTAGTTGGGGAGCACAAAGGAGAGATAGCATCAAAAAGAAAGGTCAAACTTGTTGAATTGGTAAGGTACATACATGTGTAAAGAAAAATAATAGAATTCTGAATAGAAGAAACAGTAGTTATTTCCTCAATATAAAGAAAATTTTAAATATCAAGAATTAGATGAACATTTAGTTATCCAGGTCATATGTCACTCTTACAAGTCCATTATAGAAATGGGTCTTGTAGAAATGTCAACAAATATTTATTTGCTACCTATACTGGCAGTTAGAACCACCACACACAAAACACTATAATCAAGGAGACTTCAAACTATTAAGCTACAGATAACCACAGCTACCTACATAATAACTTCAAAATAACACTTAACATGGTAAATAGGGTAAATATAAACTATATTTTAATATCTTGAAAATATAAGAGTTTAAAGCAAAATAATGCTTATATATCTAGGCATGTATAACAGAGAGCAAATTAAAATGCATGACAACAATAGTACAAAGGCTGAGGGAGGGGAGTGGAAATACACCATCAGAAGTTTCTTATACTATGTGTGAAATGGTATATTACTTAATGGTAGACGTCAATAAGTTAAAGATTTCTAATACAAAGCCTAAAGCAATTGCTAAACAAAACAAAAACAAAAAACCATTTAAAAGGTAGATATCATCAGATTAGATTTTAAAAGATCTGAATATATGCTGCCTATAAGAAACATAAAACACAAATAAGTTAGAAATGAAAGAATAGAAATATATATATCATGCTAACTGTAATCGGAAAAAAGCTGGAAAACTGTAATTAACATCAGGAGAAGTAGATTGCAGAGCAAATAATATTAACAGAGATAAAGAGGGTCATTTCAAAGTGATAAAGGGTAAATTCATCGAGGACATAATCCTAAATGCTTATGTACCTAGTACCAGAATTTCAAAGTACATGAAGGAAAAACTGATAAAATACCAAGAAAAATGGCAAATCCACAATTACAGTCAGAGATTTCAACCTTCCTCTCTCAATAGTTGATAGAACAAGTAGAGAGAAAAATCCGTAAAGATATAAATACCAACTTAACCTAATGGACATTTATAGAACACTCCAACTAACAGAAGCATATTACACATTCTTTCCAAGTGCACATGGAACACTAACCAAGACAGACCATAGACTGGGCCATAAAGTAAGTTTCGATAAATTAAAAATGATTCAGATCATTAAAATTATGTTTTCTGGCCTAAATAAAATTAATCAATTAACAGAAAGATATTTGGAGAACCCTAAATATTTGGAAACTAAATAACATACTTCCAAATAGCCAATGGTTGAAAAAAAATCAAAAAGGAAATTAAAAAGTATATTGAAATGAATGAAAATGAACACATAACATATCAAAATTTGTGGGAAGTACCTAAAGCAAGAATTAGAAAGAAATTTATAGCCCCAAATACTCATATTAGAAAAGAAGAATGGTCTCAAATCAACTACCTTGAAAACTAGAAGCAGAAGAAGAGCAAATTAAACCCAAAGTAAGAAGAAAAAAAGGGAATAGTAAAATCAGAGCAGAAATCAATAAAATAAACAAAATTCTTAGAAACAGTGAAACAAACAGCTGGTTCTTTGAGATCAATAAAATCAATAAATCTTTAGCCAGACTGATATCAAAGAGAAGAGAGAAACACAAATTATCAATATCAGCAATGAAAAGAAGATTCTACAGGTATTAAAAGGATATTGATGGACTATTATTAATAACTTTATGAATAAGTTCAACAACTTAGATGAAATGGACAAAATCCTTAAAATGTATAAACATTTTGACCAATTCCATTTCTTGGAATTTATCCCATAAACACTGTCTCATGGACCCCAACAAGGATGTTCACATCAGCATTTTTGTGATGGTAAAAAACCTGAAAAACCTGAAAATAAAACCATGTCTTCCCCATGAACTTCAACTGCTGATTGAAAATGCTCAGTACACCATAATAGGAAATGAAAAGGCCTTGATATTGCTACGATTAGAATGCTATGTCTTTTTCTTAGTCCAAAGACACAACAGCTATAACCTGAAATATGGTAGCGCCTCATAATTTTCTTCACAATCATATACAACACTTTTCACTTAGCATCATTGATTAATCAATGCTGATTGGATATTAGAATCACCTTGGAAGATTTACAATCAGCGTTTCCACCTCAAATCAATTAAATCAGAATTTGGGAGTTAGTGCCTGGGGACTGTGGTTGTTGAAAAAACTTCCCAGGTGGTTTTAATGTACTACCAGGATTGATAGTCACTGATCTGGGGATATAATCTGTAATTTGGGTTTATCATTAGAGAAGATGGTGAGGTTTATTTTGGTTCCAAGAATCATGCTGCTTGCCCCTTCCAATCGGCAATATGTCTGTTCATGTCAATCTAAGATATTTTAGGTCTACTAAAATTTTCACCTTGGGTTACTAGTCCCATGGTTTCAAGAATTCTGCAAGTTCATACTCTTACTCATTTTGACCTTCTACATAATAGACTGTCAGTCAGCCCCAAGTGTGGTGATTAATTTCCTTCAGATGGAACATTCTGCCTGGTTGCCATTTGTTGATCTTGAGTGACTTGTTAAACTTCGTGTCTGTTAGGTAGTGGCACTTGTTTTATTTCCCACAATGACTTGTTGAAAGAAACATTAATCTCCACTGTTTCATGCTTGGTCCTTTTCCTTGGGAAAAATGACATGTGGGACCCTTTTTCTTAAAATCAAAAAGGAATGATACATTTTAAAACATTTGTATTTTATATGATATTTTTAACAAACCTGACAACTTGAACATGGAAATAGTATTTGCATCTTAGAAGACTATACCCTAATTCCAATATGTTACCAATGTTAACATTTCTTTTATATTTCCACTTTTGGAACTGATTTTGGATTCATTTGCACCTTTTTGGGTCATCTACAATCACAGCAAAATTTCAAAATTTGAGGCTGTGTTTGATTTATGGAGATAGCAACTAAAATTTGTTCAGATCTCATGAATATTTTGAGTGGGAGATTATAGAAGTAAATATCATTTTGGTTCAAAATAGAGGCGTTACTGAAAATAACGGAACTATTTTCTTTGTGACTATACCTGCATATGAGAGTAATTGGTGAATTTTTTCCCCTCTTGCTGCAGTTGTTAGCTGCCCAACTATCAAATTATCCCAGTTTAATAAAGCCTTGTGTTCTGGCCTGGTCATCACTATTAACACTATCTTCTTTGTTATTACACCTGGCTGTGAGGGCTACTGATGAAAACAAAATTTGTTTTCTTCACAGCAGTTCATAGCTACCAGCTGTCAAATTATCCCTAGGTTAGTAAAGCCCTGTGTCTTGGCCTGGTCATCACTGCTGTTAAAGGCATGAAGTTGTTGTAACCCCACTAGTCCTAACAGTCTTGGTTTGTAAAATGAGAATAATAATGTCAAGCACTTGAAAGTACTGTGAATATTTAATTGCTTTATACCGATGCTTCTCACATTTTAATGTGCATCTGAATCTCTTGGAAATCTTGTTAAAATAAAATTCCTGATGAGGAAGTCTGGGGTGGGGCCTCAGATTGTACATTTCTAACAAACTCCTAGAGATGCGTATACTGCTGGTGTGTGGAACGTACTTTGAGTAGCAAGGCTTTAGCCTGGCAAGTAGCAGGTAGCTCAGTGGGGGTTACGTTTCCTTCCTCTGCATGCTCTATATCCATCTTTATTGGTTTGGAGGTTTGCTTTTGGTCAACAAACGTAACCACTAATACTTCTGTATGAGAGTTCCTGAGTATGTACTAGAAACAAGATGGATCTCCATGTTTAAGGGCTTACTAACTTCACGCAATAATGAACACGCCCAAGATTCCTACTATCTGAAGGGGAGGGGCAGGCAGTCACCCGGGGCTCTGGATTGGGTTGGACAGGGAACTGGGAAGCAAAATCTCGTGTGGTGGTGGTCCCTGAGAGCAAGGGTCCCACATGTCATTTCCATGGAAGCTGGCAAAGAAGAACTGGAATCCAAAGAACTGAAACCAGGCATATTAGGTTTTGTTTGTTTTTAGTTAGGCTCGTAACTTATTAAGGAGTGGAGAGAAGAGAAATGGGAGAAAATAACATATTAAGGATCCCAGGTAGGAGGAAGGGGGTAAAAAGAGATAAAGAGGGCTGATTTACAGACTATAATTCCCCATTACAGATTACAAATGCCCAGGTTTTACTTGCGTGATGTTCCAGGCAGGGGGGAAGGAAGGCAAGAGCAGCCATAATAGGTCTTTAGGGTCAGGAAGTTTAACCTGGAAACACCTCTTGGTCAATAGTAAAAGAAGAGACAGCCTTTAATGAAGTAGCTACAGCACATATATAGACAGAAAGTAGTTTTGTTATGGACAATGTAGAAGTCTGATATTATTGATGAATTCCAAAAAGAAATATTGGATTATGTTTGTAAACTGGTCTTTTCCTCTGGGAATATTAGAGGGTATGGGATTCAGAGGTTTTACTTTTACTTAAATTATGATTAGGGCTTTGATTGGACCATGGCAGTAGGGCATTGAGTATCTGCCCCTTGACGGGTAGGGACTCACAGATAAAAGACATGGCAAAGGACAGAGTTGGAGTTTTGATGCTGAAGTTTTTGAGCTGGAGCCCCAGGAAGTAAGCACACAGAGGACCTTGGTGCTGAGGAAAGAGAAAAAGCCCCAGGAAGAGAAACAAGCCGTTTGCCTGATAGTCTACAGCTGGCCTTGTGGAGCTAGCAGAGGAGCTGAGCCCAGAGAGAGGCAAGCCCTGGGAAGAGAGGAATCCAGGAAGCATGAACCCTCACAGATGTTGGCAGCCATTTTGCTCCAACATGTCAATAGACTTTGGTGAGGGAAGTAACTTATGCTTTATGTCCTGGTAACTTTAAGCTTCTACCCCCAAATAAATACCCTTTATAAAAGCCAACAGATTTCTGGTATTTTGCATCAGCACCCCTTTGGCTGACTAATACAGACAATTATAATGAAAACATACCTTTATCATTCCAACTTGTCTTAACTATAGAAAGTTTTTGTGTGCTGCCTCAGCATACATTTTACTTTGGCTAAGCCACTTGCCTCAACACTGACCTTTAGCCTAGTTAGAAAACAATTTTCTATTCCTGGGGCCTGGACTCCCCAAAGTTCAAACCCGAATCTGCAGCCACCACCCATACCACCCACACGCCTCATCCAGAACCCACAGCTGGTCCCAAGTGATAAGCTAACCATCCCCACTGCCCTCAGACCCACAGTTTCTTTCCCTTTTCCTGTGCATTGGCTTTAAACTAAACAATCCTTGACCCCCACAGGAATCCTACTAACCTCCACCCCAGACTACAATAAAGATACAAGCCCAAGAGTCCCTCTTGCTCTGTGTGCTCCCCACCTGTTGACTGAGCGTCCTGAATTGATCGCGCTTCTCATGTACCCCTTGTGGCATCCCTCCTTCCCTGGGACCTGTGAGCAATAAACTATCTTTTCTTGTGCATTATGACCTCACTGTCCCATTGTGTCACAGCTGACCTTCACCTGGACCCAAATTTAAAATGTCTTAAATAATCTGAAACACAAGCCAATAATGGTATTCAGCAATAGTCTTTGTCCTCCTTTCACTAAACATTGGTGCTGGCTATTAATCATTTCAAACACAATAAAACCATATAACCAATCTAGGTTATGTTAAAATAAAATTAAATCTTATTAAGCTCTAAATACTATTCTGTTTGAGGTGACACAATGATGTCTGGCTAGCAAGCATGATACACAATAGTCATTTTGTATATTTGTACCCAGACAGATAGTGCCACCTCAAATTGCCAAGCAGCCGTTCAAAAACAATCAAGAAACAGATGCATTTTCAGTGGTGATTTAGGGAGTTCTTGTGAGTAGGCTTTTAGTGGTCCTTGACAGGGAGCTTCGTCAAATTTCATGGAACTTGAAAAGTGCTCTGTCATCCTTTAAGATGCTTAGTAGTATCTCTCACAACGTATTACTTCAAATCAATCATTATATATCCTGACAACAGCTCTTCTCTGAGGCTGTGAGATCCAGTAGTCTTACTATATAGATGGATAATGCAGATCCTCCAGACTTTTCTTGAACCCTTTACTTTAAGCCATTTCCAGATAATTCAATAACAACATATAAACAATAATAATAAACACAGATACATATGCACATATAAAGTTTCTGCTTTTGCACTTGGATCACTTAGATAATCGAAAACAAAATAGGTTTTTCTTTTTGCTGCTAAGTTAAATCCTTGAATGCCTATATTGTCTTAATTCATTGAACATTTGTCATTCCTCTGTTTCAGGCTGGCCACCTGTAGAACCTCTGTGTGCTTTGTTTTTAACTCCTTTTCGATTAAAATATGGTCTGTGTGCACTGAATCATTTTAAAGCAGGGGTTCTTAACCATTTTTGTTCCAGGGATGCCTTTGCCAGGCAGGTGAAAACCACGGACCCCTTACTTAGTCTATTATTTAATAAATATATCACACCCACCAACATGTCCCCACAAGAATAATGTTTTTTTTTGAATTTCAATTCAAGCTCACGGACCCCTTGTTAAGAACCTCTGTTTTGAAGTATGGTCAAAGATGACTTCCAGTCACAACATACTATCTATGATATTCTTTCAGAATCATTGATTCTGAAGTCACCCAGAAGTCTGGGTTCTTTTATCTTCTGACATTTTTTGTTGAAACGCAACAACATCAAAAAAAAAATGAAGCTTCATTATTTTATTAACCCACCAAAGACATGGACATGTATGCAAGCATTCATCCACAGCTATATAACCGGAATCCCCAAACAGAATGCTTAATAATACGCACATTGTTTTTAAAGTCAACATTTATGAAGTAGGGAAATTACAAATATGTAAGTGGTTTTCAGAGACTCAACCAAGAAACTTAACTCCCATTAATCTTATTTTAAAACTATTTTCAGGTATAAAAGAGTTGGGGGGTTCTCTCCTAGAGTTAGAACAAATAATGTTCAAGCTATATTTATGTACTTAATTAGGGTAAAATGATGACCAGAGATACTAAGTTATCCTTAAATAATCAAATTCAAAATAATGTTATAATTTTTCAGTGTTTTTTTTTTTTTGACATAGCTTGAATTTATTTATACTTATTAAAAGAGTGGAAATATTATTAGATTCATAAAGAATGTAGGTGCAGCACTCAGTTTTTATTATACCTTATGTACCTCCTTGAGAAGCTGTTAGGATATCTAATGCCATTTGATTTTGTAGAATGACTTTACACAACAGAGTCATTTCAGTGTTTTACTATGATAACTTTCATTTAGGGCTTGAGAGAGAAACTTATTTATAGCTTCCACTCTGGTAATTACATCTTCGATTCCTAGAGAAGGAACAAAAATTGCTTCCAGGTGATTGTACCAATGGAAGACAGAATGGATCCGGCTTGTGGCAGGGATAAGTTAGCTGCAATAGCTGGGAGGGTGGTATGAAAAATTCCTTGGGCCCATGGTAGCTCCAAAGTACATATTTCTAACCAGCCTGGGGGTAACCATGGCCACAGGATTGTTTCACAAATCCATTGTGTGCCATTTGGTGCTACCCGGTATATTCCTGATCTGTTTTCCCAATCAGTACCAAACCAATCACCAGCCTGTAAAGTGATTGTTTGCCAGCAATTTTTCAGGTAATAGGTGTCCTAATTTATGACTAAGGGAAGGATTGTGCTGCTGGGTTTTCAGTGTATTTTTAAGGTCAAATACATTTTGGGTATGAGGATCCTACTAAAAGTGGAAATTGTATATGGAACATATCACAAGTCTCTTGCAACCATTACCTGCTCTGAAATGGAAACGTAGAGAAGAATAACAAAGGAGGCAACAAAGAGCTCAGAATCTAAAAGAAGAAGAAAAAAGGACTGAGATGACACCAGACCTAACCTAGCCACTACTTTATAAGGATTTTTGCCACATAAGGATCACCGAAACATCAGAACTATATGGTATATGCAATTTCTCTCTCTCTCTCTCTATATATATATCTTTATACAAAGAAGATTTAGAAAAGCTCCATTTTATTTCATAGTTAGTACAGATCTTACTCTACAAACTCTGAGTTGAGTTGTCATTAGGAAGACTGTCTCTCATTCATCATACAAATAAGCAAACAAATAAACACTAACCAGTCAGTCTTAGGAGACAGCCTTTGTTCCAGTATTGGGAAGATTCCTGCCCTGAAACACTGAAGGAAACAGGCAAACGAATTCAGAGATCTCTAGTTAGCCTCTAAGACCCTCCCACATACAATTTTTCCTTATTGTTCTCCGGTCTCACCTGATTTCTTAACTTGGATCTATTGCAAAATCAAACTAAACAACATGCTTTCTTCTTGCATTACTTTAAATTCCCATTCCTCTAATTTCCACCACTTTTTATTTTTCCATCCCTTTTCTATACTTACCCAAATCCTTCAACTCCTTTAAACTCTTCAAATACCTATTATGAATTCTGCTCCACTCTTATTGAGTGTTATTTTTGTTATGTATCTAATGGGTGCTATGGTAATCTTTCATTCACTGAAACTTTCAGTTAACTTGCTTTTGGTTTCCATAGTATTGGACTTTTAGGTGGCAAAGAACAAGATGGAAACTTATTCAATAAAGAATCCTCCAGGAAACAGAATGTTCAATTCAGCTCAATCCCTAAATCCTCCCACGTCTCCTGTTCCTCCCTCACTAGACTTAGTTCTTTCAGGTCAAAAGTTTCTCCTTTTTTTTTTTTGGCTTAAACAAAAATATGGAATGCTTCATGAATTTGCATGTCATCCTTGTGCAGGGGCCATGTTAATCTTCTCTGTTTTGTTCCAATTTTAGAGTATGTGCTGCCGAAGTGAGCACTCAAAAGTTTCTTTTGATGTACCTTTGGACCCCCAGCATTTAACACAGGACGTGTCCAATGAATAGTTATAAAATACATTGTGGACATACTAGATAATGAATATTGCTCTTCACAAGGATACCCAGACAATTATAAGAAACTGCTCCTCTGGCAAGGTAAACTAATAGGGTTTTTAAATTTTGTTTTGTTTTGTTTTGCAACAGGGGTTGAAACCAGAAAGAGCTGCTTGGTTTAGCAGAAAGTTTATCCCAAATTATCCTAATTCCCTAGCATTAGGGTTTATAGTACTTTGCATATAGCATAGAGGTAAGAGCATGAACTCTCGAGCCATACCACATGAGTATTAACCCTGGCTCTGTCACTTACTAGCTGCATGACCTTGGATGAGTTATTTATTGTCTCTCTGCTTCAGTCTCCTTATCTCTAAAATTGTGAAAACAACATACTACCTTCTTCATAGTATTGTTATAAGGATTAAATAGGATATTAGCAAAGCACCTAGAATGGTACACAGTAAACAATATATAAATAATTTGTCAAATAAGCAGATAATATCAGCACTTCCCTAAATGAGTCGTAAATAAGCCTGGTCCCACGCAATGCTCTATGCATTACATATCAAATAATAATTTTGGGGAATGCTATCTTTTCTGGAGAGACACAATGTAAATTTGTAAATTCAAAGCCTTGAAAAATTTCAAAGTCAAAAACAAAAAAAAAAACTTTTTAAAATTTATACCATTGTATTTCCCACATCTGTTTCTGCATGGAACTCCTTTTCCCCCACGTAACAGAAGCTCCTTTCCCATGGCACTGGTTCCAGTTAACACATCTGGGGAATTTCTGATTGTGCACTGGCTACTGCCTTGCTTTGGAATTTTTTGTATGTAATTCTACTATTTATTTTGTGCCACAAACTAGAATGAGGGTGTGGATTTTGGTTTTGATATTATATGTATTTATTCTTCCACAACTCATTTCATTCTGTATTGCACAGGGTTCCATACAATGCTAAACACGCATGATTTAAATGTAATGTGAAAAGTTCTTTTAAATAACAAATTCAGGACTTGTGGTTTCCAAGATGTGTAGTTTAACAGCTCCAGACAAAGCCTCTAGCCTGGGGGTTCTTAACAAGTGGCCCATGAGCTTGACTTGAAATTCAAAAAAACATTATTCTTATGGGGACGTGTTGGTGCAGGTGTTATATTTATTAAATAATACACAGTATAGTGTGGATTTAGTAAGGGGACCGTGGTTTTCACCTTACTGGCAAAGGGGTCCGTGGAACAAAAAAGTTAAGAACCCCTGCTCTAGCCACAATATAAAAATGCCCTTTCCAGCAGGAAAGTTTGAAAAGTAATCTCACAGCATTACAAAAAACAAGGGATAGAAAACCTATTGCCAAAATCTGAAGGGAATCTCATGTCAATATAAAGGCAATGGAGCTGAACTGGTGAACTACAGCATGATTTACCTCAGGATGGAGAGGAAACCCCTGCCCAAAGGAAAGTGGGCAGAGCTTCAGCTTGTCCTTCTCTCTTCCTCCTGCTCAGAGCTCTGGCTTCTATAAAACCCAGAAGAGCATTTACCTCCCTCTTCACAATACAAACACTTTCGAGACAACAAGGAAATATCTCTTAAGTCCTGCAGGGCAGCATCATCGAGAGGGCAATGGGCAGGTCGCATGTGCTTTCCTCCACACTCAGATTCTAATATGTATTGGAACTTTACTAAAGTAAAGAAAGCATCACAAACCAAAGAATGAGATATGAATTAGAGAAGAAACAGTGTCGAGCAAATTGGTAAACATCTCGAGAAAAACAAAGCGGGGATTCCCCATCTTAAATTATACAACAGAATAAATTGTAAACACGCAGAAGAGGCAGTCCATTACACTAGAGTCATCATAAGCAATGGTTTTTGTATCTCAAAGACTTGTGATTAATTCCTGACTCCATCTCTTCCTGTGTGGACTTGGGCAAATTACTTGCATGCTAAGCCTTGGTTTCTTCTTGGTTAAAATGAGTATAATGATATTTCTCATTGAGTAATGGCGAGGTTTAAGTATGTAAGGCAATTCACCAGTAGCCTGCACATATTATGATTAGAAAAGACAACCCACTTTCCAACAACAGCCTTTGGCAAGAATTTAATAAACCTTCACAAGAAGGGGCATTTCTCTTTTGTAACACTAGGGAATAACTGTCATGAAGTAACTTCATTTATTCCTGTAGTCCCTGAGGAGAAGCAGAGAAGTAATCAAATTTTACCTTGCTCATTGATATTGGGTTGGCAGATTTAGCAAATTATAATACAGTATGCCCAGTTAACTTTGAATTTGAATTTCAGATAAACAATGAATATTTTTTAGAATGTGTATGTCCAATACAATATTGGGGACATATAAATACTGAAAATGTATTCCATGTTAACTTGAAATTCAAATTTAACTATAGCCTCTATTTTATCTGGTAATCCTTATTGATGTGACATATTGAGACAAAAAATGAGGTTTGATATATTGCTAACTATGAGGAAATATTTACTTTCTTAGTAGGGACTATCTGGGAGCTTCAACTATCTAAAGGGAATAGGCTTGTGACAAAAAAGAGGGAGCTAGGCAGAGCATAAGAATAGGGTCTGATGATGATGATAGTATCCAAAACCCAATTACTTTAGCATGTTACAATAACAGTGGCAGCTGTTACTCAGATCCAATTGATTAATTTTAAGTGGAACCTGGACGTGGTATTATAAGATCTTCCAGTTTTTAAAAGCTATGAATTAAAGGCTTTCTTCTTGAGAAACATTCACTTTTACAATGCTAGAAATTAATTTGAAGGTTTTTAAAAATACTGCTGACTAAAGAAAGCATATACATGGATTGAACAGGGCTTGTGAAATACCTGTTCATGACTTTTGGTTTAAACAGTACAATACACAAGAATTAAAGAATATCTTTGGTAAATAGTTGTCTATGTGCTTGATGTAATAGGTGCAATGGAAATAGAATCACAATAACATGACATATCAACCAATGCAGCAAAAACATTTGACAAAATTCAACACCTATTCATAATAAAAATTCTAAGAAAGAGAGAATAAAGAGAAAACATTTCAGCTCAATAAAAAGCATCTAGAAAAAACCTACAGCTAACATTTTTTTGCATGGTAAAGGCTGAATATTTTACCTAAGATCAGAAACAATGCAAGAAGGCTAATTCTCACCACTTTTATTTGACATAGCACTGAAAGTTCTGGCCAGTGCAATACAGCAAGAAAAGAAAAAAAAAAAAAAAAAAAAAGGCAGATAGCATGGGAAGAAATAAATCTTTCAAATACGCAAGACATATTGGCAGATGACATAATTGTCTGTAGAAAATCACAAGACATCTACCCCCAAAAAAGTCAAAAACCTTTTAGAACTAATAAGTGAGTTCAGCAGAGTTATAGGATACAAGATAAACATGCAAAAATAAACCGTATTTCTGTATATTAGTGGACACCAAGATTAAAAATGCAATACCATTTACATTTGTCCAAAAAAGTTCAATATTTAGGTGTTAATCTAATAAAACATATACAGGACTTGTATGTTGAAAAGTGTAAACACTGATGAAATGAAGAAGATCTAAATAAATGGAGACACACTGTATTTATGGACTGGGAGATGTCTTAGTTTAGGTTGCTATGACAAATACCATACAATGGGTTGGCTTAAACAACGGGGATTTATTGTCTCTTAGTTTCAGATACTGAAATGCTTGCTTCCTCCCAAGGTTTGTAGCATTCTAGCTGAACGGTAATTCTCGGTTCCTTAACTTTACCATCACATGGTGATGGGCTCTCCTTTCTCTTCCACTTTCCATTGACTTCCAGCTTCTAGCTCCTCTCTGTGGCTTTCTTTTTATAAAGCCTCCAGTAATAGGATTAAGGGCCCATCCTGTTTTAGCTGGCCACACCTTAACTAAAACTAACATCTAAAGAACACTGTTTACAAAGTGTTCACACCCACAGTAGTGAGATTAAGATTAAAAACATTTTTTTTTCTGGTGTACATATTTCATCCTACCTTCTGGATCCCCAAAAGACATGTTCTTTGCATATACAAAATGCATTCCTTCTATCACAACATCCCAGAAGGCCTTAAAGCCATTTTGGAAAACTCTAAATCCAAAGTTTCATCAAAATCACCTAAGGGCTTGGTCCACCCTGGGGCAAAATTCCTCTCCTGCAGTTTACAAATGTAATATTTCTCTTTTGGGGATTCATAAAATAATTTCAAACTACCACATTAGCCCTTAGAGATATGCAAGTCAAAACCAAAATGAAATATCACTTCACACCAGCTAGGTTGCATATTATTAAAACAACCACCAAACAAAAAAAATCCTGGAAAATAAGTGTTGGTAATGATGATGAAAAATGGAAGCCCTTGAGTATTGCTGATGGGAATGTAAAATGGTAGCGCCACTGTGTTAAAACTTTTGGTGGTTCCTCAGAAAGTTAAACAGAATTACTATATGACCCAGCAATTCCACTCTTAAGTATATACTCAAAAGAATTTAAACAGAGACTCAGACAGATAGTTCAGATGTCAATATTCATAGCAGCATTATTTGTTAATAGCCAAATGGTAGAAACAAACCAAGTATCCATCAGCAGAGGAATGGATTAATAAAATGTGATATATACATACAAAAGAATATTATTTAGCTATGAAACGGAATGAATTCTGATACATGGATGAACCTTTAAAACATTATGCTAAGTGAAATAAGCCAGGCACAAAAAGATAAACATTGCATGATTCCATTTAAATGAAAGATCTATAATAAACCAATTCATAGAGACAGAAAGTAAATTAGAGGTTACCAGGGGCCAGGGGAAGAGAGAATAGAGGAGTTATTGCTTAATGGATGCAGAGTTTTTGCTTGGGCATGATGTAAAAGTTTTGGTAATGGATGGTGGTGACGGTAGCACAACATTGTAATCAATGCCCCTGACTTATATACTTAAAATGATTAAATTGGTAACTTTCATGATTTATATATGTATATATAACCACATTAAAATTTTTAAAAATTAAAACAATTTTTGAAAAGATTTTACATTTGGGGAAACTGAGTAAAGGATAAATGATATCTATTATATCTTACAACTTCATGTGAACTATAATTATCTCAAAATATAAATATCAATTGAAAATAAAGTTAACAATAGTATATTCAACAACTTTTTATTCATGGTAAGTACACCTCTTCAATATGCTAATATTGACATATCTTAAAACAATATTAATTTAAGAAAACTGGTATTATCACTGAACTCATTTGAACTGATTATTTTATAACACTTCTTATGAAAATATCAACTCTATTCACAGAAGATATTTTAAAAAGGAAAATTACTAATATCAGAGGAAATAGAGTGCTAACACCTAAATTAAATTAAATATTAAATAGTTCACACAGAAGATTATGGATTTAAAAAGGCAATTATCTCAAACAAAAAAGTAAAATTAAAGACATTTAAGAAGTATTGAAGAAATCATGTGCACAAATGATATGATAATATCAGCAGCATTTTTTTATCCACTTAAGTAAAAGTGCATGTTCCATTTCCAAATGTTGGATGAACTTGGATAAAGTGGTTTTCTAGGGCAGTTCTCCATGACAACCTTACTTTAAATCTGTTAATATTCCCTCATTTCCATCCTGCACTGTAATTCTCTCTGCATATGCATAGATGCAGAATATCCTTTTTAAAATATCCACTATTTCCATTTTCCAATCACCTGCTCATTTTTTGAAACCTAATTTCTGTCTCCAATACTTTATTGAAACAGCATTCTCAGAAGGACCAATACTTTCTTATCTAAATACCGAAGGGTTTTGAGACACTCCTTTCTTGAGATTCTCTTTTCCTTTGGCCTCTGTGACACTGTCTACCCCTGTCTTTCTTCTACTGTTCTCACTCTTTTGTCTCAATTACTGGACCTTCTTCTTCATTTTTTTTTTTTTGTGAATGATATTCATGGTGTGCTTAGCCATAGAGTTGCCAAGGGAAGGTACTGGTTTTTCTTTCTACTCTACAATATTAACCCCTTCTACCTTTACATTCTTATCTCTAAGTCTCATCCTTAGACTTAGTCACACTAGTGACTAAGTGGTCACTAAGTGGTTTTGCGTGTTCTGGGGAACTTCATGCTTCTTTGTTTCAATATTATTTCAACCTCAAATATTTTAATTCATTACCATAAATGGAAAGACTAGCCATTCTTTAAGATCTATATAAATTCTAGCTCATCAAGACTTTCCTGATACTCATCTACCAAAATAAATATCATCGTTCCTCTTTATTTACATCTATGATTCTTTTAGCTTTTCCAGACATATGTATTTTACCTTGTATTACAGTGTATATTATCATCTAATTGCCAGATTTAGGTCAAATGTACTCAGTAAAGATTTGTAATGATAATAATAAATGTTTACATTTATTGAGTGCTTATTATGTACCAGGCATGCACTAAAAAATTTAATTCTCAAACCCATCCTACAGATTCGGAATCTAGACACAGGGTGGTAACAGGCCAAGGTTACAAAGATAATAAATGGTAGATGCAGAATCAGAAACTTTAGCCATCTTGTTCTAGAGCTTTGACCATGAAGCAATACCGTAATGGAACTAAATAAGCACACACACATTCTAAACACAAAAGCTCATCAGCATTTAGTCTCTTTCCACTTTCTTCCATGGTCACTGCCATTTGATTATCATAGTTACTTCCTCTACTATTAATAAAAAAAAACAAGATTTTGTTGGTACCAGCTCTTGTTGGCTTTGTATTATATCAGGGTCTTTTACCAAATAGTTGGAACCATGGTTCAAAGACATAACTGAGATGCCCATAAACCTAATTTCCTAATAAAAATTGATGTCTTACTTCCTTGAGGTTTCACTGTTAGAGTAATAAAGAGAACACAGGACAATTTCATAGAATACTACTTAATAAATTGATTCACTGGTTGGAGTTAATTGATTCAATGGAAGGAAGGAGTTAACACTATTATCTACTTAGAAGCAGTGAGTAACTCAAATACAGAAAGAAATAGCCTCAATGTATAAAATGGTGTTTCCAAGGGTTGTATAAATGTGAATGAACCATACACTTGATTTAAATCTTCCTAGGTGTCATGGCTAATTTCTCTTTTAATGGTTATTGCATTACAAAATTTCTTCTGATATTCTTCAGATTTCTTACAAAATGACTACAAAAATTCTATCATAGCAAAGCTACCAGCAACATACACATAATAGATACATTTCAACATTTTTCTGACACTTTCATGGAACTGATATGCCAGTAATCATCGTAAAGTGAGCAGTACATTTCAGGGAATATATGTCATAGCCTTTCAGTTTATAGCAAGTAGAGAACAAAGTATGCAAAGGCTACCTGAGAGTGTCTACTTAGTTATTGAGTCTACCAGTCCATTTTCCTTCATTCCCAAATCATGATTATCTATATATTATTGATACTCAAATACTTATTTACCCATTATATACGCATATATGCACACACACATATATACACATGCCAACCAGCCATTTTCATTTTTACTCTTCACCAATAGTTATCAACGATTATACTGCACTAACATTTATTTAATTTTATGAAACTTAAAATTTTCCCCATTTCCTTTTTGCCTTTGCCTATATATTTATTTTACAGATCGTAATACTGATATATATATTATAGAACTGAATTTTTAAAATTAGCATTATAATGCAAATATCCTCCATATTAGTTTTTAAAACTGTCATTTTCATTGAGTATGTATCAGTTTTTTTTTCTTTTTTTTCTTTTTTTTTTCTTTGTGTATCAGTTTTTTAGACATTTATCCATAACTGAAAGGATTTTTTACTTTCACAAATAATTCCAAGATAAGCTTTATGCACTCACATTGTTTTCTACTTTTGAATAATTTCCTTGGGTTATATATATATTTGGTTAAATATATGAATATTTGAATCCTATATTCAAAATAGGATATTGAAATAATATTATATATTAAGGATATACTATCCTTAATAATTTAAGGATATTAAAGAATTTAATATCCTTAAAAGGATTGCTAACACTTTTAAGTATCCTGAAATGATATTTGCACCATTAAAAAAACACATATCTATTCTGCATCGTTAATGGAGGTACCCCGACTTCTACATTTTTTTTAATGAAAAGAAAGTTTTGGGACCCATTAGCAGTTTTTATTCATATACCCCTCTATTTCTAACAATTATCAATAAATGCCTAAGTAAGAAAAAAAAAAAGCATAGACTTGCAGGTGGTAAGAAAAGGGAAGATATAGTAAGTTAGGCTATGCTTAAAGCATTTTTATTTAAAGTAACTTTTATGATTTCCGGAATAAGACACTCTCACAAGGAAAATAACAGGAAAATGATCACCTATGATTCATTCTTCCATACTTTATTTTATGAATATAATTTGATAGATAAGATCAAACTATATGTGAACTCATCAGACATAAAATCTCTTAATAAGAATGATTTTTATCTGCATACTACAAATATGTACTATTTTACTTAATAATTTCCCTCAGTTCAACTTTCAGTATAATTTAAATTTTTTTCAGCTCTTACAAACAGGGTTAAAATGAACAAAGGCCCAACTTTTATTCATATTTCTGCTATTTCCTTAAATTCCCAGAAGTGAAATTATTGATTATAAATAGATTTAAGGCTTTTGATGTATAATATCAAATTACCCTTCCAAAAAGCTGTATTCAAGCTTGAGAGTAAAAACAATTTTCACATATGCAGTAAGAGCATTATTTGGAATGTATTGCCAATAGTCATTTGATATTATACACATGTAGGATGGTTACTCTTTTGCAGTGATAACAAAGTCCATACCGTAAAGAAGTCAAAGGTGGCAAAGCAAGGAAAAAAGCTGAGATGGGCAGATGATAGACAAACAGTGTGAATTCTGTTAAAATACCTCATGTTTTGCATGGTTGTGTGTTGTATATCAATAATCCAGTTAGGGAAAGGAGACAGCAGTGGTCCACGCCTTTTAGTAACCTTTCTGGACATCCAAAGGTAGGTGGGTTTGGAGATGAAAGATTGATTGAAAACCATACTGTCTAGCTTAAGGGAAAACACAGTGACTCCTGAAAATGAGTGTGAATTCTACTTGAGAATTTGAGTCACCTCAGAGTAATTGTATCAGAAACTTAATAGGTGATAAAAAAGGAAACTATATATCTGGGGCTAAATACCAAAATAGGATATTGAAAGAATCATATTTTAGCATATTAATTCATGGATTCATTCATTCATTAGTCATATAATTATTGAGCACCTATTAAATGTCAGGCACTGCTCTAAGTGGTGGGGGCACGAGAATGGATCAGAGAGATATGGTCCATGTCCTCAGGGAGCTCACAGTTTGGTAGGAAAGACTGTTAATTAACCAGGTATAGGGTGATGGAGATAACCCTCTTCCTTGAAGAACGCTATTGCTTTACTTGCAGAATTGAATCGGCATCTACAAAGACTCCTTTCTCTTTTCCAAGCCAGCTGCTGGCGAACAGGCAGCATGGCCTGCAGGAGCCTGTCCCTGCTGTGCAGAGTCCAGGAGAGAAAATATAGGGAAAACATGGTAGGGTCAGACAACTCTGGTTAAAGAAAGCATAGGAGATTGGTTTTCAAATGAAAACAGAAAAGTAGTTGTTGGAACAGAGTGAGTTAAAGAACCAAAGTTGTGATTATGTAATATTTGTTATTCACTATAAGTCTAGAAATAATAACACATTACAGCTGGTTAAAATGCCATCGCTTCCAAGTGTTTCCTGGAAGAGGGAGCAAAATGATTTAAAAACTATTTAGACCAGAGTAATCATGTATAATCTGTGATGCCAGTCATAGTCAACAATCCAGAAATGACAATAGGATTTGTTTTTTTAATTTTAAAGAGAATGAAACTAATCTCTTGATGAAGGAGGAGTAATAAGTAAGGCTAGCCCTGTGTAAAGTACACTTTGCTCAGTGACGCATGTGCCTAAGTTAAATGAGTAATTAAACCCATATTTATTTCTAATAGGTTTCTTGGGGTCTTCCTTTTTGTTGCTGCTATTTTTATTGTTACTTGAGACCTGACTTATTATACCCTTTCAGGAACTGTAAACTACAAATCTCAGCTGGATGAATCAACTAACGATCTAGCCTTTGTACCAGGGTCTATGCAGGAACAAACTTGGTCAGGTCTGCCAACCATCTGGAACATTGGCAGAAGTGATTCAGCTGGCATCTACATAGAAGCATGACTGGACGCTGCCAGGTAATCTTACATGGACTATCCAAAGTGTGAGTGAACTATTCTTAGACTTTTTATGAAAAATACCTAATTTGATTTTTACTATAATGCCATGAGATGGACTGGGAAAATACTGTTATCTCCATATTTTAAAGGAAGAAACAGATTTAGAAGGTTTAAATACCTTGCCTTGGTTCACCCAACCTGAAAGCTCTATCTAAAAAGGCCCATTATATATATGGAGAAAACTCTTAAAGACTGCTGGAGAAAATACTTTAGAGCACAGCATATTCAAGGAACAAGGTTGGATCTTTCACAGAAGTTTGAGAAGAAAACAAATTACGCTTTGTCTGTTAGCTGATCTTTTAGTAGAAGACCTATCAAACAGCAATAAATCTGTGAATGTTTCCAACGCATCATTAAAAACTTCACCAGAGGCTTACTTAGAACAGCGGGGTTCCAAATACACATCCAAGTATTTTAAACAGCACTGAATGGATGAAGCCAAAGCTGAAAAGGTTTTCCTTTTGAACCTTATGACACCAGCACTTTCTAATAAATTTTAATGTTGATCAATTGATCCTGATTCCATTTAGAAGACATTGCAGGAAACAACCAAATGACAGAACATTTTCAAAGGAAGATTATCAAATCTAATTACCAATATCCTCCTCCTCATGCATTTGATCAATTTTAATATGTTGACCCTCAAATTTCCATCTCCAGAAAACTGCATAGCACTTCCCGTTCAAGCTTTACTTCTTCCATAGGCTTGTACAACAAAATTTAATTATGTCTCTTTTCCTTGAAAATAGCCAATAATGTGGCTTTTTTCTTCCTGAGGAGATACTATATGACTCAGGGCAACAAGGAAAAACTTTTAAATATATATTGTGCAAAATAATTACAGTCAACTCTTAATTATCTATGGTAGAGGACTGTAGAGATAGAATGCATGAGTGAAATCCACAGACATGCCGCCAAATTTCATTTTGAAAATCAATTTCAACTTCTCATTTAAACAAACCTTTTATTTGCAGCAAAATTAGTTGAATTGACTTTACTTTCTTTTTGGAGCCAGCCAGGGGGTAAAGAAGAGAACACATGGTATAGAAGTACCCTCAAACTCGATAACCAATCCCCAAGGAAATGAAAGTTAATATAATCATTTGGCACTGCACAAAGAAAGAATGCTACAAGAAATGTAAACACAGCTAAAACCATCTAATGCTTATTGTTTTCAGATTCTAAATGCTTTCTTTAAAATCAATATGTAGGAAGAGTCCTCAAATTTTCTTTACCAAATCTGTGATTATTTAAAACCAAATTGTGAAGCTACACAGTTAGAAGGATCTCTAGGAAATATAAAAATGAAGATATCATGTTTAACTGCTCTATTTCTATGTAATGACATTAATTGGGAGGCTAAATTTAAGCCATGCATAAAAAGTAGCTTCTGTACTTATGAACAGCATAGGTTCCAAAGGTGATTCATAATTCCAATTGTTTTTAAGTATGATGTGACTAAAGAGGGTTTAAGCTTGCAGTTACCAAATGCATTTTCACTATGTAGAAACATTCATTGTTCTTTCAAACCTTTACATGTTTGAAGAAATTTCAAAGAAGGCAAAGAAGAAATAAGGCATGGTTTCCTCTTTCTTTGATAGCTATTTAACCAAAGATGTTTCTCAAAGTAATCAGTTTCATCTGCTTGACAAAATTCCTGCCTGTTGAGGCATATAATAGCCATGATTGACGACCTCAGCAGGTGTTTTAGGGAACCTTAGCTTGAACAGTATTTCTCAAACTGTCGTCCCCAGGCCAGGATCATCAGCTTTATCTGGGAATTTGTTAGACTTGCAAAATCCTAGGCCCTACCCCAAGCCTATCCCAAACTCAGGGGACAGGACCAAGCAAATTTCATTTTAACAAGCCCCTCAGGTGACGCACACAGGAGTTTGAGGACCACTCCCTTAGAAGGACTGACCCCTCACCACTGACTGCAAGTTTTGAGACTCTAACTAAATTGTAACCTCTGCGATCATCTGGGGGGTTGCAACAAAAGTTTCACTGACGACTTTAATCACACTTAGCTTTTAAAAGTTTGGAATGTTTAGCTGCCTTCTAAATTACTATTGGATTAATAAACATTTATTGTCAAAGCCAATCTTAAAAAGGTTTCCTTTGCAACTTTTACCAATCAGTTTGCTTCACTATCTATAGATCACCAACAATTATACGGAATGCAAAATTTCACCTCTTGCATGCTTAAGTTTTGGTTCTTTAGAATAATTAAAACTTGTGTGACTTGTGTCATTGATGTCTACTTTATCACTTTTAATCATTTTTTAATTTCTACTCTCATTTTCCCCCATAATTGGATAAATGCTTTTAGCAATACTTCCAATGCTTTCAACAGTTTGCTTTCACCAAGCATGATGTGGTGAACAGCATTCATAAAACAACTAGAAATCAAACAAATACAATAAACTGGTGACATTAAAACATGACCTGCTGGTTTAAATTAAAATCGCTGGTCACTACCATGTAGGACATTGTCAATATTGGGCAGTTGATGATCATTTGTTCTAAAGAGTATATAATTTCATAC
Organism: Tolypeutes matacus; assembly: GCA_026826555.1. Classification (NCBI taxonomy): domain Eukaryota; kingdom Metazoa; phylum Chordata; class Mammalia; order Cingulata; family Chlamyphoridae; genus Tolypeutes; species Tolypeutes matacus. The sequence continues at coordinate 29,667,760 of JAKSZT010053770.1, forward strand.
ATATGAAATTCATAAGTTGAAAGCAAATAAGAAAAATGGGAGGGGCTTCAACTAATCAAACACAAGGATACATATTTATGGCATGCCTACTATGTGTCATAAATAGTGCTAGTCATTAGGACCTCATGTTTTCCCAAATTAATGTTTTAAAACCAAACATTTCAAATCTGGCAGCTAAAAAAAGGGTAAATGCATCTGTTCTACACTTTCAAACTTTGTCTGTCTCATCGTTTTTAATCAATATGACCCCAATTTCTACTGTTTTGCTTTTGCAATTAATGACTATGGGATTGTAAAGGGAAGAAAGTATTAAGAGTAATAAGATGGCTGAAGTATGTTTGTATGCTTTCATATGTTTATAATTATAGAAAACACATAGTACTTGCTATGTGCCAGGCACAAAGTACCTTACATATATTAACTTACTTATCTTTACAACAAGCCTCTTATTCCAGCGAAGAGATCAGGCAACTGTGGCACAGACAGGTTGAGCAAGCTGTCTGAGGTCACACAGCTGGGGAAATAATAGAACCATGCTTCCTGAAGCCTGGCTCCAATCTCGTGGTCTTAACCCCTATTCTCCAATACATAGTGGCAGAGCCACTCTGTGACTTGATGACCTACCATCAAGTGAGGTCTGGGGAGAACCAGATTTCATACAAAAATGCATTAAATTAACTTTTGAAAAATATGAAATTAAGTTCAACCTATTAAAACAGATGCCTACTTCCTATCATACCAAAATACAATGATTTTTTTTAATGTTTTCCTTTACACATATAAAAACTTGCAGTAGCAACTACTTCCTATGGGTGCACCTTTAGAAAGAAATTTTACTTACATAATAAATTAGATCATCACAACAATTCTGTAACATAGTCCTCCCTCCAACTTCACAGTTGAGGAAACAAGCTTAGAGAAGTTAGGGAACTGGCTAAGATTGGAGTTCAGAGTTTTCTGTGCCTGGCACAGCCAGAACTCCTTCCATCACACTCTCTCTTCTATGAAAACTTATTCCTAGTCAAAATGTATACAGAATTTTATCCTCAGCATTCTGAAAGAATAAATACACTTAACTGATTAAATTTAATCTAATTGTTTAACTAAATTATTGAAAATAAGAAATAGAAACTACAAATGGAGAAAATCAGAAAAGAGATTATACCAACCACTTGTGCTAAGGTTCAAGGGAACAAAAGAGAAAAAAAGATCAAAGGCCGTTATGAGAGTTTATCCAATGTAATTATAAATTAAAGACTGAAGAAATTCAGAGGGCATGGTTATTTCAAATTATATTTTGAATAGAAATGTTTAGAGGAAAAAAATTAAATGTTTTGGCATGTTTCTGAAATATGAATAGTTCCTAAGAAAGAGGTGGTAAAATTATTTAAAATTTTAATAAAGAAGTTAAAAGTTAAGAGAAAGTTTGCTCACAACAATTAGATTGAATGAACCTACTAATTGTCTCTATATCTAGTAGCAATTTATTTTCAGAAGCATCCCAGTCTGGGTCAAAGAGCCACAAAACTCTAGATGGCCATCAGTAAGTACGCGTGGCCTAACAGTTACAGTCAGTGTCACTGGGGGTTATTACAAAGACACATCCATTATTAATCTAACTAGTTTCCTCAGCAAAAATTTATCAAAATGATTTCATTTCAAGGCTATGAAAAAGAGCCAGTGATCTTCTCATACCCATACAAAATTTAGATCGTAGGGCTTGGCGGGGGTTGGGGGGTGGGTATAATTCTGCACAGAAGGCTGATTTAGCAAAAAAAAAAAAAAAAACAGTAAGAAAGTGAATGAGAGCAAATGCACGCTAGTGGGAGCAGGCATGAGGAAGGAAGAGGAGAGGAAGGAGGGATAGATGAGTGCCTATTGGCTTAGATTGTTATTGATAAATACATTTATTTCATCATGTTGCAGAATTTAAAAATATCAAGGAGAACTAAGAGTCAGGCTTTGCTCCAGTGTTGTTGATATATATATAAATATATATATAAGAAGTTGAACCAGAGCCTTACGGAAGAATTCCTGGGATGCCTTCCCCACAGATGAGGTAATAATATATGTGAAATCTGTTTATAAATTGTAAATACAAGCAATAATCATGACCTCAAGGTTGTAAACAACCTGTGTTTGTAACCATCTTCATTCTTGTTTCCAAATGAAAATGAAGTTTAATTAAAGGTGAAGAGCATGTCAATGGTGTAGCTGAGGACGATTATAAAATTCATCCAAAAAGTCAACTAGTATCATATGCAAATTGGCAAGCAGTATAAATTTCACAGACTATGATTTGTTACTTGTGAATCAAGAATGTGCCTATATTTTAGGATACCAGTTAGAAATTACAAGGTTATTGCTTTCACTGATTCTAAGTCACCAGTGACCTGCTAGATCTGGGCAAGGACAATGTCAATAGCAATGCCTTCTATCTAGTAATAAGAAGTATAAGCAATAGAATAAAAAAATTAGGCAGGAAAAGTAATATTCTCACAAAATCCCATTATAAAGAATGAGGTAATTTCCCCTGCAAATGATTCTGGGGTCCCAAAAGATATAATGCCATTATAGAAACACATTTAAACAAACATAAAGCTAAATGAACTCATAATATGCAGCTTCTGCTAAGACAAGAAGGGAAGAAAAAAAAAAAAACAAACCTAGCACTCAAGACTAGAACAAATAAGAATGTTTAAACCCTCACACTACTTTCTTGGTAATACAGGCATTTTCTATTTTAAGAAGCCACCTCTTATTTCCAAGAGCTTGTTATTCTATATACTACAGGAATTATTCTTTTCATTTGAAGAACTGCTCTTTGGAAAAGCCAAATTGCCAAACTACTTATTCTCTAAGACCATCTTTTGTTTTTTAAAATCTGTATCTGTGTGGCCACTGTTGCAAAATGTAAAGACTCTGAAGTAAAAACCACAGAGATTACTCGGCCCAGTCCACTGCCACCATTGTTTTAACATCTGGCTGGTATATTACCTGTAAATTTTTAAATGACTGGTATTTTACTTTTTTTTCACAAGGCAGGGATATTACATTATGGGTAACTAATCACACGTAGTATTCTTAGAGAAAAGTGGTTCTGGAATGAACAGTGCTAGATATTACACTTACGCTAGTGTCAATGCATTTTAATTCTGTATTAGTCTTTTTAGAACAATAACAACCATCCTAAATAATGAATATGTATTTAATAGCTACTTTCTTGCCAAACACATTGCAACATTTTCTTACTAAATAAATAAAACATTATCTTGCCTCAAAGTTTAATGCTCCGGTGTTATTCAAGGGAGGGGACAGAAAGGAGTGATGGACTCTGATATTAGATGATTTAATATAATTCTCCCATGTTTGAGTCAACCAAACTCAGAGTAGAGGAGCTTTCTCAGTTTTCTTTTTAACTTTCCTTTGCTCTTTCCCTTCTTCATTCTTCTCCCTCATTTTCATGCTTTCTTTACAGGTAGCAGATTAACAGGAAAACGTAGGGTGAACTCTGGGGAGAAATATGCTGCTTTTTATTTCCTAATTATTAAGGCATGCTCTTATCAGGGCCCTAAGTAAAGTGTATTCACATAGTCACACTATTTTGCTTTACTACGTGTGTTATTTTTTATCAGTTGTAATAATCTAGCTCTGTGACATCTTTTCATACGTTAATATATGCCCTACTTTTGTATAAAAACTTTCTACATATTACACAAATCAATGGATGGATGACTATTTTTTTCTATTTTACAGTGGCATATATATGTTATATTTATAAATAAATTTTAAATGGCACATATAAAGTGGCTTTTTATTCTTTTTACTTTTCAATTAAAAACAGATTTTTCAAGTGAGAGCATCACTTAAAAAGTATAGTATTTAATAAAGTTAATTTAAATAAGTTATACACAAGGTTCTTTGAGTTTGTACCTTCCTTCCATCAGCAAAATCAGCATTTATTAATCACTTACTATGTGTAAGGCACTGCATGCAAGATTTTTGTTTAGTGATCACCTGCAACTTAACCTGTTTTTCTGAGAAAGGAAATCTTTTCATAGGAGTTAACATTTTAAATCTAGGCTGAATTAATTTGGGATTCTCTTTATAGTAAATTAGAGCATTTTGGCATTTATGATATCTATTCCAAATCCACTAATTTTATGAATGAGAAAGAGGCATTCAGAGGCATTAAATGATGTTCCCAAAGTTAACACTGACCAGAAATTCTGGTACTCTGCCTGGTACAAAGTCTGGGGAGCTGGAGTTCTGTTAGGAGGCAGGGTGGTCTGTGGCATCATTGGGCTACAAACATCAAAGACAGATTCAAAGTCTAAGCCCTGGCCATGGGCATAACTGAGAAACATGTGAAAGTTCCAAGAAAAGGACAAAGGGAAAAGACATATTCAAATCCAGGTATTGAATACCTGGAACCAACTTAATGGAGCTTGGGGAGGCACATTTTTATAGGGTAGCTGGGACTAAGAGAATGGGTAGGCAAAGCCAATTTGGGCAAAGTTACTTAATTTTCAAATCTAATGTCTCTTTCATGGATCTCACCATATATATTTTTTAATCGCACTGTGGCATTTTACATTGCTGGCCACTCTGTCCTTCTTGAAATACTCTCCACTTCACATAACATTCCTGCCCTCAATGCCTTTGTTTATGACACTCCCACACATGAAAAGACTCCTTATCCTTTTGCTAGTCAATGTTTTGCCCCAGCTCCACCCAAAGTGATCTTTCCCTTTGTGTCAAGAGTTTTTATTATTTATACCACTCATTTGCAGGGTGATTCCTGTTGTCCTGATATAATCTATTAATAGAGCATCTTCTCTCTTGAAAATGTCATGGTTTAGAGGGTAAATTATATGAACATCCAACTCATGTGGCATCTATTATTTATTGTCTTGCCCTACTAGTAATTTTTTCGTGCATGCCTAATATGAACATACAGATTATAATAAGCTCGATGAGCAGGGGGCTATATGTCATATGACTTTTTCTTTGAACCTAGGCCAGAATTGCATGTAGTGGATATTTGATTTTTTTTTAATTGATTTGCCAAGTGATAAGATGCCTAAGACTGTTTCAATATAATGTCCTACTAATGACAGGACTATTCTGAAAATCATATCATCTACATGGACTACAAAGTGGATTTTATTTATGCTGCCAAAATGACTATCACAATAAGAAAGAAATGGTGGGGAATATTTGAGCTATCCCCTTATTATATTTTTGGAATTTATCATTCAGAAATACAGAGAACATTTTAAGAAATGGAAGGGAAACTTCATTTCACTTTCAAAGACATGGTCAGACTGATAGTAAAGAGTTAAGTGTGTCCACATTGCCCTTATCCTCATTCACCCATAAAATTCTTACTCTTCAAGTCTGAGTTAAGATGTCACCTTTGCTGTGCTTCCTTCCTTTTTGACTCTTTTCTCTCCTTCTCTCTCCCTCCTCTCCCAGAGAGAATCAGGTGTGCTTACTTCTCTATTCTTACAGCACCTTTTACATATTGATATTACAGCACTTATTACATTGTACTGTAATTGTTTACACATCTATCTGCCCCTTTAGACTGATCTTCTAAGTGTCAGGAATCAAATCTTTTTCATTTGTCAATTCCCAGGATCAAGCCCAATGGCCCAGTGCCTGGAATACACAAGACTTTCAGTAAATATTTGTTGGATAAATGCATCAGTGCTCAGATATGAAAAAAAAAGTTACATCTGAATGTTAAGGAATGTTCTCTATATAAAAGAAGTTAAAAGGAGGTGGATGTGGCTAGGGCAATTGAGCTCCCACCTACCACATGGGAGGTTCCGGTGCCTCCTGGGGAGAACAGGCAGATGCCTGCACCCGCCCCAATGAGAACTAGACACCACAATGAGCGCTAGACGCCGCACCCTGCAGCGACGAGCAGATGCCTTAATGTGCAGATGCCATAGGCCAGCAGATGCTGCAGCCCATGGGGAGTGGGTATGGCTCAGGCCATTGGGCATTCCCCTTCCATGTGGGAGGTCCCGGGTTCGGTTCCTGGTGTCTCCTGGAAAAGGCGAGCAGACAGACAAGAGAACCATCTGGGGGAGGGGTGGGGGATAAATTAAGTAATTAAAATATAAATAAGTAAAAGAATAAATCTTTTTTAAAAAAAGCTAAAATCATAAGTGAGCACAACCTTAACCTGATGGTGACATGTATAATGTTTACAAAGTTTGTATTAATGAGAATCCTTTAAAATACATAAAGCACTCAGAATCACAGTCATTCTGATGAAGTGAAGGGCAGATGATTTCCAAACAGAAAATGCTATTCCTCAATTTACATAGGCAAGTCAAGCACATGCAGCAGTTTGAAGCAGTGTAATAGAACAATTAGTGTCTAGGAGGCAATACCAATGAAGGAAGGCTGTGGTTCATTTTAATAAAAAGGAAGACGGGCTCTGGATCAGGACTTCAGTGTGCCAGTTCTGTCTCTATTTTGCTGACTCAAGAGCAATCAACCAAGCAAAGCAAACAATTCAATAAGGTCGGCATGGTGAGTTTAATCAAGCAACCAGAAAGATAATCAGTCAAACTTGTGATTAAACATTAAGAAAACCAGACCAAAAGGAAATAGTTGGACTGAGATTGTCCTTTCCTCTATCTGTGCATTTTACACAAACACCGTCATAATGTAAAAATAACTGCAGATATGTACTTGATTGTTTTTTCTAGTCACAGTTTTCATCCCATAGGTTGTCAGAGTCCTCTCTTGATGACTATGCCTGAGAAATAATGAGGTCATTTTCACTTTAGAAAAATAACCCAGGAACCATTAACATGGATTGAAGCTTATGTACATAATCTTCTAGTATATATAATCTTCTGTGTAACTATTTGGGTATATTTAGCATTTTTTGAAATGGAATACATTCAGTTATCATATTTTTCCCACTAATTGAATACCAAGGCTCCTTAAGGTGCAAAAAGTGGGGTCACCCTCCAGAGCAAAATTGGCTCTCTTAGGTCTGAGGCTTATAAAACTGTTTGTATGTGTTGGGGGGTGTGGAGGGGTGATAAAAGAGCAGGAGTGAGAGCAAGAGGATATTTTTTCCCCAAAATCTTAGCTAGCTGCTCAGAGTTCATTATAAGCACTAGAAGAGGCTATTTGAGACCACCTCCTTATCCACCTTCTGCTTCTAGACAGGATTATATCTACATTTCCAGTATGAGGGATAATCCTGTTCTTAACATTGTCCAAAGGAGATTTAAACATTCTCATTTGTAACCAATGCCTGGTTTTTGACAACATTCATAATCAAGTCATTCTTTGTAGAACTGACCTAAATCCCTCTTAACCCAGTAGGGATTCATTTCCTCTGTTTGCTCCTTAGAGGAGCAAGCTTATCACCTTCTTCCATATAGTATTTCTGATACTTGGTTAATAAGTGTTGGGTCTGAAGAAGGCCTGAGAGAGCTGGGAAAAGCACTGAGCTCAATGGATCTTGGTGCAAGCCTATGCTTCCATGTAGTCCAAAAAGTGGCTCTTAATTCTCAGGTCCATCACACTAACATAAAGCCATGGCTGAGGAAGAGGGACTTCATGAGATCATCTCAACTGACATCCAGGACAGGAAAAGTCCCTGTTGATGGGATTATCACATTCAGCATTTAAAATAACTTTCCTACTGGCCCCACTAAATGCTAGTAGCACACATACTCCTGTCACTGTGGCAACCAGGAATTTATTCTCCATTCCCACATTCTGAAATGCCCCATAAAGGGGTGAAACTGCTCTGTTGAGACCTATTGACAACGACCCTTAGATTTATCCTAATAATTTGGGCCAGAATCAAATGGATTTGTGGACATAGGGGAAAAAAGTCAGTACTTTTCTTTGGTAGGTTTGAAATTCACATTATATTTCTATTATTTCCCTCTATAGTAAAGGTCTGTTACAAACCATGAAGAATAAACTTAACAAAAGGAATCACTGTCACTTTTTAATTATTTATTACTCACCAGATTCCTTGTCATTTTGCATGTGTTATTTAAAACTTAACACAACCACATTTAGTTAGGAATCAAGATCCTCATTTTAAATATGGAGAAAATGAGGATCAGAGAATTTATCTAAACTATTCAGTCATCTTGATGAGAAGTGATAGAGTTCAAAACCAAACCAAGAGGTTCCCAACTCCAAAGCCCTTGTTCTTTTCAATACATCAGTCTGCCATAGATGATAGTATTTATGACTACTTATACACCTGGGCCCATGCACAGGAAGGAGATCTGGGTAGAAGATAATAGTACACATGTAGACCCATTGTAAATAAGATCTCTTCTAGATGTTAATTCAGTGAAGGTACAGCCCAATTGAATCGGGCTGAGTTTTTTTTTTTTCTTTTTTTTTTTTCCTTTTTTCTATTTTTTTAATAGGCTGAGTTTTAATCCAGCTTCCTGTAGTCCTTAATAAGCAGAGTGAAAATCAGATGGAGAGAGAAGTCATGGGGAGCAACCAGAAGCTGGAAGTTAACGGAACCCAGAAGAGAAAGGAGAAGACGCCACATGTGTATTGTCATGTGATGGAAATGCAAGGATCTCCAAAGATTGCTGGTAAGCCAGAAGATATTGACCCTGGCAGGAAGCAAGCCTTCTAGCCTCCGATACTGTGAGTCAATAAATTCCTGTTGTTAAGACAACCCATTGCATGCTATTGGTTTTAGCAGCCAGGAAACTAAAACAATTCTCAACACAAAATTAATATCTTAACTCTAAAATGTGGGTAGGAATTGTACACATGGTAAAAACTAGTACTGGTCTCTTCTTCTATCTCCCAAAAAATAAAAATTTTGTTCCATGAAATCAAATTTTTGAATCAAGATATACACGAAACTGCTCAATGCTTTAGATAGGTTAACACAAAATGTTTAACCTTCCCCTCTTGGGAAATGCAAGGGTTTTTCAAATTCTCTTTATTGATGAACTCTTAAAAGAGGCTTTTGCTTTTCCATACAGAATGAAAATGAATGGAGGAAGATAAAAACAACCCAGATAATCAAATTTAAAAATTCTTTAGTTTGTTGTATGATTAGTACTCTTTTCAATCACCTCAAATACTTTGTGGTGGCTTAAATGAGCAATACTAAGTAAACTATTGGGATGATACTGGTGAACTCTGAGAGAATCTATCTTGCAATACATTCAGAAGTGAATATGTGGGAGGAAATATGGACAGGCAAGAGTGATCATTTGGCTAGACAAGGATTCATGGAAGAAAGCAAAAGACATGAGGTTGATTGTAGAGTACACAGAATCTGAGTCCTGAACCCTTGCAAGAGGGAGTACATGAAAGTTTTGTGGGCACAGCAATGACCTCTTGATGGTCTGGTCTGTGGTACAGGCACTATCCATCAGAAGGACAGATTTGATGACTATTACAATAGTGCTACAAGTGGACATTTGGGTGGAGGGAGCTAATAGAAACAGAAGAATGGGCAGAGAAGTTGGATAAGAATCTGGATACTGAGTGCCATGGAAGGAAAAGGAAGAGACTTTTGAAGAAGGAGGCCAAGAGTAGAGAATGAACACATAGGAAGGGACAGAGTAAAAGCTATTGGGTTTGTTTATTAGGGTGCACTAGTGAGCTTTGAGAAATTTTGTAAGGGCTTTGGGAGATGGAGTTAAAAAAGAGATACAAGTTTAGATCAGCCACTTTGATTTCCTAATACTGTTTTAATTAACTTAGCATTGACTCTATGTGCTGAAACCTGCAGGCATGGACTGTTCTACAATTAATAAAGTGTTTCCTTATGTCCCCATAAGGTTTTTTAAATCCCACCTCCACGGCACTATGGTTATTCTCATCTCTTTGAATATTAGAAATCCATATCCTGGCCCTTAATCAAGAGATCACTCATTTTATTTTTAATGTTTACCCACTGCTCTGCAAAGTGTTCTCCCTGGGGTTGCTAATGAATACTATTTCACTCTCTTTGAGGGGAAATAGTACACTGTGACTTTAAAATTAATACAAAAACAAATGAAACACTATTGGATTTTGTTTTGGAGGGAAAAAAAGATCTTTGCATGTTAAATTTACTGATAATCTGGGCTCCTGTTAATGATACAATAGAAGAACAGGATTCAGAGCTCTGAACCCCCAATCATTTAAGAGTTTGTTTTTCATAGCCGCCATGCCAGTTACTCTTTCTGGCCTAGCTAAGCCCAATAAATGCTTGCATAATAAAATTTCATTATATCATCCCTGAAATACTAAACACTGACCCTCAAAAATAGTATAAACACGATCTTGTAATTCACTCATTATGAATAGATATTCTCTAAATACATTTCATTCCATTGACTAGAGCTTGTATTTTTAAAAATTGGTTACTGTAACCCTTCTAGGAAAATATCAAGGAAGAGAATAACTAATGACTTTTGGCTTGCTATTGGAAGTTAGGGATCACAGCCCATGATCCCTAAATTAACACTCGGTTGAAATAGACAAGCCCCAAATATAAAACAGTGACTGAGTTGGGTTACAACAAATTTCCTTTTTAGAATTAGTTGGGAAGAGAGTGCTTTTATCTCTATACAAAGTTAACTGCAGGGCCAGAATAAAGATCTTTTTGGACCCACTGGTTATCCTAGTTTCACTTAAATTGTCCAGGTCTATAAAAGAAACTTTTATGAATACAATTGTTTTGTTAGTAAAAAGGTAAAATCCAAATTACCTGAAGTTTCTGATTCATGTTTACTGCTGTATTATGAAAAGAGGTGACTGGATAGGCAAGGCATGGGAATAAAATGGAAATGCATTCAAGAGTCAGGTCTTCAGTTACTTTCAAGGAAAAAGAGTGTTTAGTTGAAAATTTAAAGATGTAGCTAAGGTATGCTCTGCATAACTAATATTTGGTATCTACATTCCATACATATTTAGGACTATTGAGAAATTCTAACTTGGCTGGACAAAGAAATTTCAGAATCATGGTAAGTTAAACATGTGAAGCAGGCAGATAATTAGACCCTCTAAACAAAAGCCAGTAGTTCAATATTTTTAAAATACAGAAGAGCCCAAAAGAACCAAAACTTATATTCATATGATTTCTCACGTTACATATAGAAGACAACATATAGCAGGATAGATTTAATTTACAAAGCATTACCTCTGCCAGGATGAGTCTGGCATGTCCTATGTGAGTCTTAAATATTCTATCAAAGAAGTTTTCACAATAGTCTCCCTTGACAACTATTTTCATTACATCCTCCCTGCCTCCTTTTCTCATCTGGCAGATTTAAAAAAAACAAAATTGAAGCCTTTTCCTAATGTTGAATCTCACATCACTTATTCCTGGCAGCGTTCTGGGCTATCATCTCAAGATCTGTCTTTTTTGCTAATGAGAAGAATTGATTTCTGTCCCAGTGTATACCTCACTGTGTATGTTGGATCATTCTCAACTGTCCCTTACGTTCTTATCTATTCTTTTCTCTTTTTTTGCTTTTGAATTAACATATCTAGTTAGGTTCACCTCTTCTGACAAACTTTATTTTCTAAATATTTTATCACTTTTGTTCCTCTGCTTTCCCTTCACTATGTCATTGTCTTTTTTCCTAAGGGCCTCAAATGAGTTAAATCCTCTAGAGGGTATTTCAGCAACCAGAGAGGTAAGAGGACACAATTTTTTAAATTCATTTCCAGAGTTTCTGTTTAAACAGAAGTACATTTGGTTCTTTTGGCCTCAATGTCATGAAATACATGACCTAACACATAGTGTGTGCTCAACAAAATTTTTTTTCTGATATTATTTCAACTGATAGTTGAGACAGAGACAAAGAAGGATACAGGGAAGGAACGGGTTCAGAGAGGGCTACTAGGGTGAATGGTTCATGTCTGATACTTTTACTCTTATGACTCCTCTTGCTACATGAGCACAAAGATTGGTACTTACTTTCAAATTCCTCAATGAAAAGGAAGTTGAGAGGTTCTTGCTTTTTTTTTTTTTTTTTTTTTTTTTTAACCCAGCAAGCCAATCTGTGATTCCTTTTCCTTTTTTCCTATTACCTTTATAATTCACTATAATAATGCCATGATGCATTGAAAATAAAATGTGATTTCAAAGGAAAATGAACCCATGGGGAAAAAATCATAATGAAGCCTCATAGTCTTTCTCCCATTGTCTCCTCTGCCTTGTTTCTATTTTTTTATAATAATTTTTTAAAAAGCTACTTAGATTACATAAATGTTACACAAAAACTATAGGGATTCCTATATGTCCCACTCCCCACCCTCCCACACCAACATCCTTCATTAGTGTGGCACATTAATTGCAATTGATAAATGCATTCTGGGGCTTTGCCATTAAGCATGGACCATAGTTCACATTGTAGTTTACACTCTCTCCCACACAGTTTTGCATGTTATGTGATGATATAAAATAGCCTATATCTGTTGTTGCAGTGTCATACAGGACGATTCCCAAGTCCCGAAAAAAGCCCCCATATTACAACTGTTTTTCCCTCTCCCTGCCGAGCCTCCAGTGGCCACTGGCTCTATATTAATGTTGTAATTTCTTCCATTGCTAGAATCACAATGAGTCTATAGTAGAATACCAGTAAGACCACTCTAGTCCATAGTTTATTCCCCAATCCTGAGGATTCTGGGGTGGTGATGTCCACTCCCCCTTTAAGTGAGAAGGGGCTTATATCCCATGGGGAAGATGGACAGGACTATTCTATTTCTTTTTGATACATAACTATACCTTTGCAGGGCACTCTCCTTTGTCTGGTTGGTAGTCTCTACCTCCGTGTTCTTCTCTCTAAGAATTCCTAATGACTTCTGACATTTTCCCACCCTAATGCCTTTCATAGGTGTGAACTTTTCCTCTCCTTATACCCCTATTGCTGAGGCTACCTTCCAATCTCTCCGTCCTTAATATTAGTAGGGGAGCCACCTGTGTATTTTGTGTCACACTATACCAGTAGAGTTAAATCATATATTTACATGTGTTTTCTTTGCAGGCTTCTTCCCTTCCCAAGTTATAGCTGTTAGCTTCCTAAAAGAGAATGAAAAAAAAAAAGGGGGCGGTGGGGAGAAGAGATAAAGAATCTTACAGAAAGAATCGGAGCTTAGGGCCAGCTTTATTTATGTCTCTCCATCCATCATATTGAAAACTGATGCTACTGGACGTTCAAAATATTGTTCAAATGAGAATATATTCCTGAGGAAAAGAAGATTTAGCTTTCTTCAAATTACAGCCTATGGGGAATTATAATAAAGAAGAGGAATTAGTTTTAGTCTCTGTAATTCCAGAAGGCAGAAGACACAAAGAAGCATATATTAGCTCAGTAGAAGGGAGACTTTTCTAATATTTATAGGTGGGCAAAAGTGAAGACTCCCACTTTCAGAGGTGTTCTCTATCACTAGCGGCATTCAAATAGGGGCTGAATGAAATTCGTTACTGTGGGTTGTAGAGGGAATTTAAATATCATATTCTAGATTGAGCTAATCAGCGGTTTTCAAATACCGGTGCTCAGTCCAGCTAATAACCTGGATGTATTACCTCACCCTCTACCAGTGACTCAGAATCCTTGTAGGTGAGACTAGGGGAATTGGTATGAATATGTGTCCGAATTCTTTGCACAATCAGGTTTGCAATTCACTCCTAACCGGAGATGACTTCTAAGGTTTCTTCAGCCCAGAACATTATTAAACCTTGTGGAGGTGAATATATCACATGACTTCACTCCTACACTTTGATTCTCCTTATGATGACTATTTGACTATCAAGGGCTCTCTGCTTAGGAGCTAACTAGAGTCACATAGAGATAAATTATATTTTAAAATATAGGTATGAAATGTTGTTAGAGGGTTTGTAACTTTCTAATGAAAATGTTAATTCCTGAAAATTAGAAGTGCTGGGCATAATTTTTAGAAATATGGAACAAGGTACTAACAGGGGAAATAGATTCTCAGCTCAATGGGACTGGGCCCATACCTAAATAATTCCCGGCACCTGGTCGAGTGTGGAGCACAAAAATGATGTCCAATAAATATGTTTTGAATAAATTCATAAACAATTTAATTTAGAGGGTTACCGTCCATGTGCTAAATGACAGCTGAAGGGAAAACTATGAAAACCTAAAGAACAAAACTGACTTCTATTCACATAGTAAAACAAGTGTGGGGTATACAATAAAAAATAATGTGTATATCACATTTAGAACATTAAAGAGCTTGTAACTTTGAAAAACCTCATATTTATTCAACCTATTATTGATATATAGCCAGCTTTGTTTTATAAAAGCTTCAAGGCAGCTATACAAATTACCCAATGTAATGATGTAATGAGATATCACCTACTTTTTAGCCTTTGGACAGAAGGTCAAAGTGTCATTTAAAAATACATTACCAATCTCACTTTGCCTTTGGCTGAGGTTGTCTTGTCTGGTTTCATATTAAAAAAAAGGAAAAGTCCAACAAATTATTTTCTTCCTACCAAAATAGATTCCAGTTCTTCTTTAAAATTACATCTATTTCAACTTGTTTAACTCTGGAAGATTTTTTTTTTTTTTTTTTTTTTTAAAGATTTTATTTATTTATTCATTTATCCCCCCCCTTGCTGCTTGTGCTCGCTGGGTCAGCTAACCACGCCGTGCGGGCGGGCTTGCCTTCACCAGGAGGCCCCGGGAACCGAACCCAGGGCCTCCCATATGGTAAACGGGAGCCCTACTGATTGAGCCACAGCCGCTTCCCATGGAAGATTTAACAATTTGTTCCTTTCTTTATGGAGACAAAAAAATGGTCCTAGATAAAATTTCTGAAATATATTACAAGACTTTTAAAAGAAAAAGAAAATTCATGTTAGAAGAAGGGCCCATAAATTCTTGACCTTTTATCTCTATTGAAAGGATCATTTAAATTCACTTAATCCTTGTGGTTCACTGAAGTGTAAGAATGTACAACGAAAAGCACGGATATTTTTATCAGTGAGAAGCAGAAAAGAACATGAAGAATAAGCACAGGCACCTTTGAAGTGAGAGGCGAAACAACATTTCATATCCCCAACATGTCTATTTCTAAGAAGAAGGATAAATAGGAATAAATGCTAAAACAAGATTTGCAAGATCCTCTGCTTCACAATTTTTAGAACTTTAAGATATAACTGACAAATGTGTCTCAAATACAGATAAAATATAAAGGAAGATATAATGGTGTCAATAGTCTACTGTGATGTCTTTCTTTTCCTATAAAATGCTTAGGGTTTGCTAACAGAAGCCTATGAGAATAGTCCAGGAAAGTTAGAACTATTTCTCAGTGTTCCCTTTAAACAGAAGCAAAGAGATCAAAATTGCTTTGACAGCATCAGTCAGTTTCCCATCTAGAAATGTCTTTGGAAATAAGCCAGCATTCTTTGGCTTTGGTCTTCTACAATACATAACAATGAGAACCACTCTTCATGGAATTAGGGATTGAAGCTGAAATATAGCATTAAACTGTGGAAAACTTTAAAGAAACTTGCATACTACATTTAAGTAAATTCCCTGAATTCTCTATTCTATTGCACATTTTGACCAGTCTATAATTAATAAGACCAAAACATATTTTGAAAATGCTATAAGATTATAAAAATTTAATAGGTTATTTTTAGAAAAAAAAAAAAAACATTTTTTTCAGAAAGGCAAAAACAATTATTATAAACATAACAATTACTCCGAATACTATATGCTATGTTATCAGAAAATCTCTGACATGTTTTTAAAGTTTTAGAATCAATGTGTAATTTAAGTACAATGAAATACTCCAAGTTTGAGAGTTTTGTCAAGTGTATATATCTCTGTAACCATCCTTCTAATCAAGATTTAGAAGATTTTCCCCATCCCAAACATTTATGCTTCTTTGCAATTTTCTCTCCATATCCCACATATGACCTCAGACAATCACTCAATGTGCTTTCTGTCACTAGAGATTAGCTTTGCCTGTCCCCTGATTTCGTATAAATGGCATCATACAACATGCAACCATTTGTGCCTGGCTTTTTTTGCTCCGGGCAATG
Organism: Tolypeutes matacus; assembly: GCA_026826555.1. Lineage (NCBI taxonomy): Eukaryota > Metazoa > Chordata > Mammalia > Cingulata > Chlamyphoridae > Tolypeutes > Tolypeutes matacus. The sequence goes on from JAKSZT010053770.1 coordinate 29,683,811, forward strand.
CTTTAAAATTTTACCCATGTTGTTACATTTATCAGTAATTCATTCAATTTTATTGCTGAATACTTATCCATTTTAAGAAGATACTGCAATTTATGTATTCATTCACCTGTTGAATTTGGGTTGTTTCAGTTTGAATGAAGCTGCAATTAATATTTTTGTACAAGTTTATTGTGAGCATATTTCTGTTGGGTAAAGTAGTAGTTCAATTTTAAACATATGTTTATCTTTCCAGTAATTTAAAAAGCATGCATGTGGTATATAGATTTTACATGAAAGTAACATAATGGAGTATGAGATAAATAAGACCTTTTACTCTCTCAGGTACTTTAATTTGGTTATCTATCTATCTATCTATCTATCTATCATCTATCTATCTATCTATCTATCTATCTATCTATCTATCTATCTATATCTATCTATATAAATTCTTAGAAACAAGTATTTGAAATATTTAAAGAACTTGAATATACTGCATCTTTTAATTTTTATTTTCTTATCCTTTCATTGTTGACAATTTTCTGTGCTATTTTAATACACACTAAAACATGTAATTCATTCCAAGTCACACTTAGCAAATGTGCCAACCATACTGCTCATACCTCAGTGAACTTGAGAGAGGCATGATGCTTACATATGAATCATAGGAGCAGCCTATGAGTTTTCCAGAATATAAAGCATACCACATACATTTCACAACAGGGAACATTGACATTTTTGGTAAATTCCCATTTCTTTCTGGCCACTGCCTCCTCCCCAGCTCCTCTAATAGCACTAAGAAGCAAGAATATATATAGGATTTGGAGGATTTTAGTCATTAACTCTGGAATGTGCTGCCAACCATCAGATCTTTTTTGTCTTCTTTAATCATGTTTAATTTCTCATCGGTGCCTTGGGTTTAAATTCTGTCTCTAGGAAAGTCCCATTATTTTATTGACTCCAAAATATTCCTGCTGGTCCCTCAGGAGAGCGAGGCAAAGAATGAAAATTTTCTGGTTGTTTAAACAATGGTCAATCAGAAATATTTGCTGAAAACTCACTCCAGCTAGAGCTCTCACCATATAAATAGTTAAAATAGAGTAGAACACAGTCTCTGAATTCTTTCTTGGATATTAAATCCTGAGGGTCCATGTGACTAGAAATGGTAATGCATACAAAGCTACACTAAATGTATGCAAATTAACAGAGTACAACACTTTTACATGACTTGCAAAGTACTTTATGCCAACTCTCATTTTCTCCTACTTGGTCCGCCATATTTCTTGTGATTCATGAATTCATATTCTACCTTTTAAATAATTCTTAAAATAGTAATGGAAAATAACTTTGCACATGCTGGTTCCTCTGCCAGGAACTCTTTCCTGGAATTCAGTTCCACCTTGGAAAACTTTATTCATTTTTTTTTTTTTTTTAAAGATTTTATTTATTTATTCATTTATCCCTCCCTTGCTGCTTGTGCTCGCTGGGTCAGCTAACCACACTGTGCGGGCAGGCTTGCCTTCACCAAGAGGCCCCGGGAACCGAACCCGGGGCCTCCCATATGGTAAACGGGAGCCCTACTGATTGAGCCACAGCCGCTTCCCGACTTTATTCTTTTCTAAGGACTTTGTATAGAATCCATCTTATCTGGGATGTCTTATCTGAAGTCCTGAGTGGGTGTTAGGTACCATTCTTATGTGCTTCCCCTATAGTTGCTATTTATTTCACTCTATTATCATTGTCTCTTAATTTCTTAAAATCCCCCACCAGTTTCAAGCTCTGTGATTGCAGGAACTGTTCCTGTCTCAATCCCTGTTGTATTCCTAGGTTTTTTTTTTCACAGTTGGCACATAGTGGGCACCCAATATATATGTGTGAGAAGAGGAGTGAAAAAGACTGAATACATAAATTACTGAAAAAAATTTCCTTTTTAAAAATAGTAATGGAAAATAACAAGATGATCAGTTATTTTAGATGAATTAAGGCAGGGTTCCTGAAATAGTTGAGTCTTAATCCAGATTTTAAAGAGATGAAATTTTAAAGACTGGTGGAGAATAGATGAGTGGTACCAGATTGTATAAAAAGGAGTGTACAAAAGTCATTTTTCTAGGAACTGAGAGAAGATTAACTTGACCAAAAGAGTAGATTCCAGGTGGAAAACTAATGAGAAATGGAGTTGAAAAATTAAAAATCAATGGTAGTAAAGGGTTTTAAGAGCTATAAGCAAAAGAGTTATATTAAAAGCAATCAATATAAAAATAGACAAAAAGCACATGAAAAGATGCTCAACATCATTAGGCATTAGGGGAATGCAAATCAAAACCACAATGAGATAACATTTCACGCCTACTAGAGCAACTACTATTTAAAAAAAGGAAAATTACAAGTGTTGGAGAAGAGGTAGAGAAATAGGAACAGTCATTCATTGTTAGTGGGAATGTGAAATGGTGTAGCCACTGTAGAAGACTGTCAGTTCCTCAGAAAGTTAAGTATAGAATTAGCATATGACTGGGAAATCCCACTTCTAAGTATATACCTAAAAGAATTCAAAACAGGTACTTGAACAGATATTTGTACACCAATGTTTATAGTGGCATTATTCACAATTGCCAAAAGATGGAGGCAAACTAAGTGTCCATCAACTGATGAATGGATAAACAAAATTTAGTATGTACATACAATGGAATATTATTCAGCCATGTAAAGGAATGAAGTTCTGATATATATGACACCATGGATGAACTTTGAAGACATCAGATTGAGTGAAATAAGCCAGACACAAAAGGACAACTATTTTATGACTTCACTGATATGATATAACTAGAAAAAGCAATCTCATAGAGTCAGAAAATAGAATATAGGTTACCAGGGGCTGGGGTGGGGGTAGGGAATGGGGAATTAATGCTTAAATTGCACAGTTTTTTTTTCGTTTGATGTAAAAGTTTTGGTAATGGATTCAACATTGTGAATATAATTAATAGCACTGAATTATATAGTTGAATGTAGTTAAAAGTGGAAATTTCAAGTTGTGTATATGTTACTAGAATAAAAATTAAAAATATAACAACAGAGGACTGTACAATGCAAACAGTGAGCCCAAAAATAAACCATGGACTATAGGTTAATAATAAGGTGGTATGTAAGAACTCTGCATTTTATGCATGATTTTCTGTATACCTACAACTTCTCTAATAAAAAATAGCAATCTGCAAGTAGATCTTTAAGTAGATAGATATCATGAAGAGAATTATCTCTGAAGAAGAAATAGTGATATTTAATAATGTGTGTAAATGAAAATGCCAACAGTGGATATGCAGGTGTGTGCTTGTAGACAGCAGGTCATAAGAACAAAAAGGATGGAGGGGAGGATGCATTTACACTGCAGAAGGATTGCAATTTTTAAGTCCTGTTCTCCGTAGCCTACCTCTAGATGGAGGTGTGTGAAGCCTTCAGAGACATCCTCAGGGTGCTACTGAGATACTTCTCAGCAATACAGTGTCAATTAAAATGGATACCAGTAAAGCATGACCTAGTGGTCTGGAAAGAAACATTCTGTTCATTCAATAAACATGCTCCCATCTCATTTTCTTAAGACTTTAGGATTTAATTAACTGTTAAGAGCAGCAGGGGGAGATATCTGGGTTCTGATTAGACAATAACCACGCCATTAATTTTTCATATTTACATATAATATTTCTCATACTACAAAGCTAGTTTTTGAAAGCTTTGATAAATGTAACATATTCAAGTATTACATTGCATCTCATCAATTTATCTTTTGTGACCAAATAAATTTGGAACAAAGAAATCCATGTCCTAATCACTGAATTAAATAGCACATGTATGAAGTATGTGGCTGTGTTGTCTAAATAATTAACCACTGCTCAATGATTATGCTAACTAGTGTGTACTGGAGTGGATAAGATTAATGAAGCCTTTGCTTAAAATTTAAAAGCTTCCCTATCAATAGTTACTCTCACTGAATTAAAATAAAGAATATTTGCAATTTTAACATTAATAATCTGAAATTGGAAACATCTGGATCTTATCCAAGACTGAAACTCAGAGGCCTCATAAGAGATCAATATATGGTGAGCATGATGGATAGTGAACATTAGAAAGGATGAAAAAACAAGCACACCATGGAGGCAGCATGCTGTGATTGAAAAGTTCCACCTTTGGAGTCCAAAAGGACTGGGTGCTCATCCTGTCTTTGCCATTGCTGGCTGTGAAAAGTTGGGCAAGTTCTTTAATCTTTATGAGTCTCAATTTCATCCTCTGAAAAAGATGGAGACTAATTCCTATCTCAAAGGGTTCTGTATAAAGCACATACTATAGCACTGAGGCAAAGTGGGTGCTCAATATTTAATATTATTATTATTAGTTGGACCATTATTAAGTGCATTTTTTCACTAGCCCCTTTGGCACAAGAATATGCCTTGGAGTTTGTGTTGCTTATGTGCGTATAAGATATTCCTATGACACAATGTGAAATTTATTAATGTTCCTCTGCATCCTGGGCCACTCAGAATGAGTTTCAGAGGTGGAGGAGATCAATTAGAACGTTTCCTTTTGTCTATTGTCATCACAAAAGAAAAGTTTTTCTTCCTAACTAACTACTCCCAAATCTCCAAAACTTGCTCCTCCCCAGATGCAAACCTTCAGGGGCTTGGGGAGGAAAAGTGGCAAAGTACAGCTCCCTTTGAGTAGATTAGATCCACACCCTCTACCTCTTGAGTTGTTTTCTAAAATAGCCATTTAGCCCAAATGCTACAGCAGTGCTCAACCAATTACCTAATGGACTGGTATCACCCATGCCTAAGGTGTTTCTCCAGTTTCTATTCCAAACTATTTACACTGACCAACCTATACCCTTCCATCTTTTCAGGGTGGTGGGCTCTGTTCCATCCACTGTTGGCTCCATGGTGAAATTGGCTGCTTGGTACCTCTTCCACCTTGGCTATTCTTAGAAAAATGTCCTGCTGCCACGATTCTCCTGTCTAGGAACAAAGCTGTCATGTATCCAAGGACAAATGTTTATTGAAAGGGAAGGAATAGGCAGAGCAGAAAGAGTTTTGGATTCAGACAGACTTAAATCCAGACACTTCTTCTACAACATAGTAGCTGTGTGTGACCACTGACAACTTCCTGGAGTATCAGTTTCCCAGGCTTTAATATAACTACGTTGCAGAGTTGCCATGATGAGGAACTAAATCACAAACCCAAAGTGCTTAGCATAGGACTCTTTTTCTACCTGCCCTCATATATGCAGGTCCGTCTATAACAGTCACTCTTAATTTTTGTTACAAAATTATGAAGTCCCTTTCAGGTAAATTATATAGGCAACACACACACACACATACTTCCAGAAAGGTAAATAAAGTTCTAATCTCTTTATGTTAAACCTGGTAGAATCCTACAGTAGCAGTTCTCTTTTGGGTTCTTATATCACTCAAAGGAGTCCTAGAGTTAAGGATTTTATTTTCCTCTAATCTAGGAGCACAGTCTAAAATCTTTCTCAAATGCTGTAGCAGAGAACTGAGTCAGCAGTACACACTCACACACTGAAATTCACACAAGATGTGATTTCTCCCTGTCCACGTAGGAGTGCAACAAAGAGTTTCATCTTCTAAACTCTCATTTTAATAAGAACTCCTTCCCTAAAATTGGAAACATCATAATTTAGCGTTAAAAGATGAGTCAGTCACACCTGGATTTAAATGGCAGATTTGCCATTTACTAACTAGCACAGCTAGTAAATGTCAAAACCACACTTTCCCCACTCCTTTTCCCCATGTAAAAAGGAGGTTCTATCTCTCTGTTTTGAGGATTAAATCAGATCTTTATGAAGCATCTAATACCATGCCTGGAACCTAGCAGGTACTCAATAAATGGTAGCTATTTATTATTGTTGTTGTTTTGTAATTATTGTTAAGAACCTGGTTCCCTTTTAAGTCTCTTAAATTGTTCAAAACATATAAAGAACCTCAGCCTGCCCTCCCCACGCCCCTTTCTTTGGATGAGCAGGCAGTCAGGCACATACACAGTGCTTCCAGACCACACTATTTTAAATCCTCCTTGTTCTGAATGATGATAAAGAGCAAGTTTATTCCCTCTTTCATAGGGAAAGCATTTCGAATTTCCAAAGGCGGCCTCCATGTACCCCCTAAGAAGTTTCTGCAGGCTAAATATTCTCATTCTTTCAATATTTCTCATATTTCAGGATTTCTATATATTTAACCACTGGTCATCTGTGGATCTATGTTTAATTTACTTTGTAATGAGATAGTGAAATACTAAGGACAAAAAAAATGCAAAAACAAAAACAAAAAACAACCAAAAAAAAACAATAACCAGTCATCCAGGAAGAGAATTTAATGGTGGGAAAAAATCCCTTCATTCTAACAACATGCAATCTTTTATTAAAAGGATGGTTTTGGAAAAAAAAATTTAATAGTAAAAAAGCAGGAACATTTTAAAGCCTGTTGGTTTGTGTCTGCTGCCCTCCTGCTGTCCCATTAGGGTGCCACTAGGAGCAAGATTTTCAGCAACATCCTGTGCTAGTTTTTTTAATCTTCTTTAGTCTTCTCAGTGTATACTGCAAGATATTTCTTTTCCTTTTGGGGAACACATAACCACTCGATTTTTGCAAGTTAATTCTCTTAGCAAGATTACTTCTTAAAAACAAATTCAAGCTCAACTGAATTAATGTTGTTCATCTTACCTACTTTGGAAATGATTAAGTGTAGCCTAACCCTCTTATTATGGCAAAATTTAATATCTTTGGCTGCACTATAAATAAGGAGTAAATTAATCCCAAATTACTACTGCTTTATACACACATTTATATAGTTGAGTTAATCAGTAAGTATTTGCCACAATTGCGTTTTCCTTTCATATACAGGCAAAGGATGAATATGTTAGGTTGTACACGTTAAACAATGGGGACCTAATGTCATTTATCCCAAGCCTTTCTCCAATATTGAACACATTCGCACAAAAAGAAATAGGTTTTCTCTTACCCAAGTACTTCTCATTATGTGCACATTGTTGAAAAGAAAAAGAAAAGATTTTCAGTCTTCTGATAAATAATTAGAATGATCAATAGGATTTTTTGATGAGAGTTATACTTTCCAAGTCTACTTTAAATGGCAAACAATTTTCTGTTCATGATGTGATGAGTGATTTGATGTTCTCACTACTTCGTTCTTCTCTCAGGTTTGTTTTTATCTAGTTGAGGTAGAGATCGATTTAGGCAGATCGACATTTGATGTGATACGTGGGAGAAAAATCCAGCCCTGGAGACACCAATCAGCAACTATCCTTTATTTTAAATCATTGCAATCAACCCAGCACTTATTTTGCCTTTGTCATTCAATGCTTTTCAAACAGTTTACACCACTATAATGTATACCACGTGGATTATACATTTTTACTACCATATCCCAAGGTTAAACTTTTTTTGTCAATTGGATCTCTACTCTGTGTCTTTCATTTCTCTCCTTATTTAAATCTCTTATATAATATCTGACATTTAATATTTAATCTCGTTTACCTTTTTTCTTCCTTTTCTTTTCATTCAGGGAAGGCTTAGCATGTTTTTCCTCTACATCATTGATTTGATTTTCTGCAGTATTGAATCTTCCCTTTATTACAGCCATGGAAATTTAAGTCTGTTATTTATTTATATTGTAGTCTATGCTTATTGGGCTTAGTCCATTTTCACTTCCACCTGACACTCAGTCTGCTTTCTCATTTTGATAGAAAGTAATACAAAAAAGGTTTTAAGTACTCTTGAGACTGCATGCCAGGAATATGATTTTTTTCCTCTTGAGCAAATTATTAAATTTCAGAATGCCTCAGTTTTTTCATCTGTAAAGTGGGGATGCTGGGGAGCAGATGTGGCTCAAGCAGTTGAGTACCTGCTTCCCATGTGGGAGGTCCCAGTTTCAGTTCCCAGTGCCTTCTAAAAACAAAACAAAACTAAAGCAAAAACAAAAAGAAACAAGCAAAACAAATGAAAAACCAATACAGGGGCGCCATTGTGGCTCAGTGGTTGAGCTCCAGCTTCCCACATACGAGGTCCCAGGTTCAATCCCTGGCCCCCCGGACCTCAAAAAAAAAAAAAAAAAAAAAAAAAAAAATTAGGATGCTAATATTATATATCTGAGGGTTGTTATAAAAATTAAATGAGATCATGCATATATTATACTTAGCACCATGCCCAACATATAATAATAGTCATAATATAAATAAATCTTCCTTCCTCATTCATTTTCATAAACAAAATTTCTTTTATAATATCTCACTATAAAAATAAAAGACATTTTCTAAAATGTTCTTTCATTTCCTATAATGTATAATTTTGTGAGCTTTACAATTTTTTTTTTTTTTTATGTCTTTAAGGAACTATTTCTTTTACCTTTGCTGTGTCTACATTGCCCTTCTCTTGTCCTTTCATCCTTAAATGATTAATGAACATTTTGATACTGTGAAATATACTATAATTAGTTTTCTCAATCTGCAGAAAAAAATCTATACCTGTCCACACCTTCCCATGGAATTGTTATAGTATTTCATCTTGCTTATGTGTACAAGTTCATTTATTTAGGAAGTTAGATGAGGGACTATTACAAACTCACTATTAGCTGACCTCTAACAGTTTAATTCAGAAATACTTTACATAGTTACCTATTGTCTTTAGGTTTACCTTCAGAGAATCATACTATTGTTTTTAAAATTTGGAACATGTTCGATCATAGCAAAGTCATAAGAAATTATTTTCACGTTGCTAATAAGTTATAATCAGTGAAAGTGAATAAGTTTGTCAAAACTGTGCTAACATGATAAAATCAGTCCTTTGATATTATATACTCAGTTCATGTTTGTATTCGGAGTTTTATTTTGTTTTTTGGCTATTTCATTCAACCATTCAAGGTTCCTCATATAACATGAAGCTAGTATCTTGTGGCTTATATTTATAATACATATAAAACACTTTGACAGTGTATGCTATGGACATAATTGTAATAGTCTGATGATATTATCTCATAATCTGTAACATATGTTCCACCACAGAGTGGTGTGTTGGTGAATGGGTGTTATATGGGAATTCTACACATGTGCATGATTGTTTTGTAATCCACAACTTCTGTAATAAAAATAAATATTAAAAATATTAAAAAGACACTTTGACATCTGTTTTTTAAAAATTCTTATCTTCTGTTTGAATGTCAGCACCAAAGGTCCTCAATAATGAGGCTATAAAACTCTAGAGTTCCAGGAAACTTACTAAACTTACTACAACTTTCTAAAATCTCCACATAACTGTTACATCAAAATAGTTAAAGTTTAAGGCATTAGACCATGTGGAAACAAAATGATATAAGTCCCCCACTCTATTTGATAAGATAAATATGGAATAAAAATTATTAAAATCTCCCCAAATAAGGTATTAATTTTAGTTAACAATAATTATGAAGCTAAGTCACTTGGAACTAAAATTATTTTATTTAATTATATACAATGATATATATTGCCTTCTCTGGCTGGAAAAAAGTCAGGCAATAAGAAATATTTTATGATCCTATGAGCTAAGCAAATAACCCATTTGTTCTGTTATCTAATGAGGTTGACAGAACAGTTTCAAGTCAGATTACATTTGACTATGCTCTGCTTCTCTCACATTCCTATCACATTTGCCACTTAATATAAAGAGAGAAAGATGCTCTTGTTTTACTCTGGAGTCTGGGTCTAGTCATCTGAATTGCTATAAAACATGACTTGGGTGTTTATAGAAAGTCATAAACCATGGCTAGTGTAGGAGACAGTTCACAAATTATGCTTATTATTAATCAGTTCAGATATATTTGTCAAATTGAAATGAACTTGCATGCTTCTTGTTTATCTTTTTCCTGTCTAAAAAACAAGATGATTGTGAATGGAGCTGCATTCACCCTAAAGTCATATCATCAATTTGAAGTTTAGTATCTCTTTTGTCTCTTTTGTCTATATTCCTATGACACCATTGCATAGCATTCAACATCTTTCAGAATCCTTTTATCTCTCAAATGGGTATGAATTATGACTTAAATAAATGGGAATCAAAAAAAAACTTCATAAATCTCCCATAATGTACACAATATCTTTTGTTTCTATAGCACTGAAACATGCAGATTGGTAAAAATCCAAATATATTAATTTATTTAGTCTTCCCATTATAAAGATTTTGCTGGTGAGAAAGTTTGAACATTAATTATAAATTAGGGTTTAGAAATGGAGATGGAAACTTTTTTACTAAACAATATCTATTTTTAGGGTCTTAATTTGTTTGTTAATAATATATATCACTGTATATAATTAAATAAAATAATTTTAGTTCCAAGTGACTTAGCTTCATAATTATTGTTAACTAAAATTAATACCTTATTTGGGGAGATTTTAATAATTTTTATTCCATATTTATCTTATCAAATAGAGTGGGGGACTGGTTGGATTGAACAGTTCTCTGCTAATTTTGTTGTAAAAAAGGATTAAGGAGGTGAATTACCACAGTGAGTAAAATTTAGTATGAGGTAGTCCTCCTTGGGAAAATCAAAGGGATTTTCTTAATAATATATTTTTTTCAAAATATGGAATAAAGATAAACTTCATGTTGTAATCAAAAGATAAGCTCAAGTATCTGTAAGACCACAGGTTGTCATGTTTTGTTCTTTAGAGATCAAGAGATACAGTGTTCATGATCTTCAGTAGGATGTGTGTACATTTTCTGGGGTCAGAGATAAAGTGATACTTGTGCCTAGAATTTCCTTCATCAAGGTCAGTTAATGGGGATCAAAATGGGTGAATCTTTTTTTCTTCCTACCCTCCTTTCTCCTTCTTTCCTCTCTTCCGTCCCTCCCTCTCTTCCTTCTTTCCTTCCTTTATAAACCTTACCTTTGATGAATTGGCCTGGGCTTCATCTTATATAGGTTAATGAAATGTCAATTTAAAATTAGCTGTACTTTCTTTCTTCCCCCAAACATCTCTAATTAAAAGGGTTTCTCCTAATCAGATATTTGCTTTTCCTTGAACCCAGTTATATTTTATTACTTAAAATCCCTACTAATGTACTAGCTTTTTGAAATTTGCCTAAATTTGACATGAGCAACAAATGCCTTTAAGAGAACATGATGTATCATATCTATTTTAAACTTCCCAGGACTCTCTTGCTGATGAATATATAAATCCCAGACAAAGTTAATGGAAGAAGGAAATTCCCCTTAAGAAGAGAATAAATGGAGAGCAATCTGAACACAAATGGCAGGGTGCTTCAGTATAATTAAATCCAGAATTCTCTACAGGATAGCAGAGCTACATCTGTTATTTAGCATTCCAAAAACACAGATAGTATCCATGGTTGTTCTGATGGGAAATAAATTATTCATTTGCCGAAGTTTGATTACCACATAAATGATATTCTAAAAATCACCTATGTGTACTGAAGGAAAAAAGCAAACGAGAACAACGTAAAAATGCAAGGTAAAAATCTTTTAAAAATAACATGCTGTTTCTTATGACTTAAATAATATCTATCAAAAGCAATAATATAAACTTTATAACAAGAGTAAGGATTCCTAATACTTCAAGGTTTACTTAGTTAAAAGTTCTTTTTTTCTTGTTCATAGTCAGGTGGAATAATGTCTCAGATTCTTTAAGTAGGGATAATAAGACCTTCCTCATTGGTTTGTTATGAGGGTTAAGTGATTTAATAAATGTAAAATAATTAGAATATTATCTAGTAGATATTACCCCACTCAAAAAATAATAACAATAAAAATACTATTTGCTTTCATCATTGAGGCTGTTCATATATATTCCAATTCTCTCTCCTTCCCAGAAAAAGATAGGATTGCATTTCCCTCTCCCACCTTCACTTAGGGTAACTGAATTTTGAGGTGGAGGGAAGCATCTGTGACAGTTTGAATTTTGTGAATCCCAGAAAGAGATTATGTTCTTAAACTAATCTATTCCTGTGGGTATGAGACCCTTTGATTGCATAAAATTCAGTTAAGGGGACTTTGATTAGATTACTTGATAAGATCAATTTATGGCTTTTGATTGGACTATGTCAGTGAGGAATAACCAGCTTGGGTCTCTGCCCTTTTGCTGGGTCTCATATAGAGGAAGACACACAGATAGAGACAAAGGAAAAGGGAGCTCTGCCATTTTTTATCCTACCATGTAAAACAGGACTTGAAGATCACTAGCAGCCAAAGCTTAAGCACAAAGCCCCCAAGAGGCAGGGCTCATGGAGCAGCTCAAGGCTGAAGAGCAGAGCCATATGCCTGACAGCTAACAACTTGGGAAGAAAGAAGAGCTGCCGAGATTGAGAGATAAGGTCTGGAAAGAGACAAGTCCTATGCCTTGTTGCCCACAGCTGAGCTCCAGGAAACAGTAGATTCTGGGGGGGGGAGGCAGAGATGTGAATGGAGATCGGTGGCCATCTTGTCTTGCCAGGTGGCAGGACCCCAGGAGCACCTGTAGCTGACATTAGTGAGAAAGAATTTTAACTTGTGCCTTGATTTGGACATTTCATGGCCTCGGAACTGTAAGATTTTAACCTAAATAAAATTCCCATTATAAAAGCCAACCCATTTCTGATACTTTGCATTGGCAGCCTTGTGGTAAACTAAGACAGCATCTAATATAAATTCCAGGATCATTTCATAGATGATGAGGTGGGTTATAAAACTGTTGAAGGAGTTGAGAGAGGATAAATTCAGTTTTGACACTGTGTTTTGAGTTGGTTTTGGACAATTGGATAGGGATATCTACCATGCAGTTGGATAAATAAGTCTGGGGTGGGAGACAGATTTAGACAGTCACCAGTTTATGAGTGACTTTTGGAATCACGGGACTTAAAGGAAGCACCCAGAAAGGGTTTACAGTGAGAGACCAATGTGTGAGGATCAGAGTAAGAAGCTGAGAGATAATCTAAGGAGGGTTAAGAAAGAAGACTGAGAACATATAGACAGAGGTAAAGAGAAAACTAGAAACAAGGTGATGTCACAGAAATCAGTATAGAAAATAAAATTTGAAAAATACCATCAGCATAGAAAACACAGTTACTGCATAGGAAAATAGTACTTTCCAATGGATATATGTACTGTTCAATTCATTTCTGTATAAATTTTTATTTCTTAAATTCACCTGTATGAAGACACTGCATCAATTATGAATTTTTTCCTCTTTAAAGCACATCAACCCCTGGCTGGATTGCAATTTCAACTTATCTCTGGTTGCTGAAGCAGACTGGGACAACACGTATGAGGTTTAAAGAAAGAGATTAATGGTATAAGTTTTGCAGCAAACATTTTTGAGTTGGATGTGTGTTGCTCTCAGATTTTTCATCCGCTACCTAAGGTGGCTAAATCAGTTTGGGTTGAATGGTTATGGAGATGCAGATTTTCATCTCCATAACTCTTACTGTGAAGATGATATGACTGTTCTAGATGCAATAGTGGGCTGACCATGAACCAAAAGTCACTTTCCCCCAAGTATTAATCACAAGTCAAGTATCTCAAATGTAAGGAATGTGGTACAGTAAATGCATAAGCTCTACATATATGATAGTATTATTTTTGGTAAGTTACAACTTTTGTTTTGTTACCTGACACCTATTTTATTTGTCATGGTTTATTTGGCTTTTTTTCTCAAATAATACTTAATATGTGATTTTCATGGCACTGATTCTATGCCTATTTTTTTTCCTTAAACTTTTATTTTGAAATAATTTCAAACTTACAGGACAGTTGTAAAAATAATACAAACCCCATACAGAGAACTATAGCATACCCCAATTACCCCAGAAACCCAGATCCAACATTTATAAAAATTTGCCACATTTGCCATATCATTCTATCTATCTATGCATCTATAAATCCATCAATCTATCCAGCCATCATCTATCTATCTATCAATACTTTTTATGAACATTTGAAAGCAGGTTGTATGCATCATGCTCCTTTAACACTTAATAATTCCATATACATTTCCTAAGAACAAAGATATTCACTTACGTAACCACCTTAAGTGTAATTATCAAGTTCAAGTAATTTAACATTGATATAAAGCTTATATTTAGTATATTCTGTTTTTTTTCATATGTCCTGATAATGTCTATTTGAACCTATTCTCCTTCACTATTAGATCCCACCCAGGATCACATATTGTATTTAATTGTCATTGTTTCTTTAGTTGCTGTTTGTTTTATTTTTAATTGTGGAAACACATATACAACATAAATTTCCTCATTACTCCCAAACATATCATTCAGTGGGATTAATCACATTTATAATGTTATGATATCTTCACCATCATCCATTACTAGAACTTTCCCATCACCCCAAACAGAAATCCTATAACCATTATGCATTAACGCCCCAATCCTTCTTCTTCCCACCCTGGTATCCTGTATTCTACTTTCTGTCTTTATGAGTTTGCATATTCTCCAATAATTTTTGTAGTTATCATGGGGCTAATTTAACATCCTAAATCTACAACTATGTTGTTTAGTCTGATATCAGATTAACTTAATAGCACATACAAATGATGTGTCTATACCCCTCTGTCTGTCAACTTTTATGTAATTTTTGACAAAAATTATATATTCATATATTATGAGCCTAAAACTATTAACTTATAATCACATTTTATGCATTTGCCTTTTAGACCCTAGAAGAAATAAAAATACAATAGTAGTGGTATTTATATTTACCCATGTTACTATCTTTACCAAAGATCTTTATTTCTTCATGTGGCTTTAGTCAGTTGTCTAGTATCCTTTCCTTTCATACTGCAGAACTCCTATTAGTATTCCTTGTCAGGCTGGCCTACTGGTAACAAACTCCCTCAGCTTTTGTTTGTCTGTGAATGTCTTAATCGCCCTCTCATTTTTGAAAGACAGTTTTGCCAGATATATAATTCTTGGTGAACAATTTTTGGCTTTCAGTACTTTAAATATATCATCCCACTGCATTCTCACCTCCACGTTTTCCAATGAGAAATTGGCAATTAATGTTATTGAGTTTCCCTTTTACATGACACTTTGCTTCTCTCTTGTGGCTTTCAGAATAGTCTCCTTAGCATTGGCATTTAACAGTTTGATGGTAGTATGTTGAAGTGTGGGTCTATCTGGGTGTGCTGGTTTGAAACTGTATGTATACCAGAAAAACATGGTCTTAAATCTAATCCATTCCCATTGGTGTTACTCCATGGTAAGAAGGAAATTTTAATGCTATAACTTCATTTCAGGTGTAGCCCAGCCCAGTCAGGATGGATCATCCTATTTCAGGAATCCTCATTCCATTTATAAGACAGAGAAAGAAAACCACAGAAAGCAAGAAACTGAACATCAGAGGAAGCCAGAAGAGAAGGGAGAGAATAGGAGATGCTGCCATGTGCCCTGCCATGTGACATGCTAAGGACCAAAGATTGTCAGCAGCCAGCTCCACAATATTTGGGAAGAAAGCATCCTGATTTGGACTTTTTCCCAGCTTCAAAAGGTGAGTGAATAAATTGCATTGTTTAACCCAACCTATTTCAGGATATTTGCCTCAGCAGCACAGGAAACTAAAACAGATTTTGATACCAGGAAAGTGGGGTGCTGCTATGACAAATACCAAAAATGTGAAACTGCTTTGGAAACTTGAGGAAAGGTGAGCCTTGTTTTAAAAGTGGCAGGGAGCCTGATGAAATTGAGTTCTGATGGATGGAAGGTAGAACTTGAAAGTGATGAATTTGGATATTTAGCTGAGGAAATTTCCAAGCTAAATGTGGAAAGTGCAGTCTTTGCATTTCTCCTTCAGCTTATAGTGAAATGCAAGAGGAAAGGGATAAGCTGAGGTCTAAGCTCCTGGGCACAAAGAAACCAGAAACTGATGGTTTGGAAAATTCTGAGCCTATCCAGAACAGGGGTCTAGATGAGGGTTTAACAGAACATGGAACAAGTCAACAATTTCTGTGGAAGTCAGGATTTGAAATACAGTCATCCAGGAAGGATCTATAGAAAGTCTTTCTGTCTGATGGATTGGACACCTGTGAATTATATCCAAAATCAACAACTTGTGTGTGTATGTGGGATTTGTATGAGCAGAACCACTACCAGCCTGGTCTAAAAGAGACAGAAAGGGACAAATTGAAGGAAGAAAGGCTTCAAGGGCAGAACCATGGAAGCTGAGGTCTGGACCGAAGATATTTCCTCAGGCCAAGGGAGTGGGCCCACCCATATGTGTGTAATAGGCAAGTCTGTCCTAGTTCTTGGAGAGGGCAGGCTTTCCACCCCATTGTTCATGAAGGTTCCTGCTACCAAAATGCTGGAAATGGTAGGACTGGTGCCCTGGTATTCATGGAGAGCTGGCTACCACCCCCCTACTTGGAGAGAGTGGGGCCTGTGCCCCCAGGGATTGCAGAGAGTCTGGTCACCACCCCAATGCTTGGAGTGGGGGGCTGTGCCCCAGAGTTTGGGGAGAACAGCCATGGCACAAGCACTAGGAAGGTGTGTGGCTGCCACTTCATCAAGCTTGGAGGACAATACATTGATTTAGGGATGACTCTCAGACCTTGAAATCCACTGGAGTTTGCCTGCTTGGTTTCAGAACTGTTTGGGATCCATGACCCCTGTTTTCCTTCCAATTTCTCCTTTCTGGAATGGAAATGTTTATCTTATGCCTGTCCTTCAATAGTATGTTGGAAGCAGGTAACATATTCTCTAGGTTTCACAATTCTACAGACAGAGGGGAATTGTGCCCAGTGCAGACCACACCTATAACTGATTTTGATGAGACTTTTTACTTAGCATTGTTTTTGAAATAACTTAAGGCTTTTGGAATGTTGTGATGAAATGAATGTATTTTGCATGTAGAAAGAACATTTCTTTTTTGGATCTAGAGAGGTTGGAGTGTGGTGCTTTGAAGCTGTACGTACCCCTAGAAAAATATGTTCTTAAATAGAATCCATTCCTGTGGGTGTGAACCCAATGTAAGTAGGACCTTTTGATGAGGTTACTTCAGTTCAGGTGTGGCCTAGCCCCATCAGGATGGGTCTTAATCCTTTTACTAGAGTCATCATTCTACTTATAAGACAGAAAGAAAGACACAGGAAACTGACCACCAACAGAATCTAGAACAGAAGGGAGAGAATAGGAGATGCTGCCATGTGCCTTGCCATGTGACAAGCTAAGGACCAATGATCACCAACAGCTAGTCCCAGAATGCCACAATGTTTGGGAAGAAAGCATTGTCTTGATGACATCTTTATGTGGACTTTTTACAGCCTCAAAACATGAGTGAATAAATTCCATCATTTAACCCAACCCATTTCATGGTATTTTCTTAATCAACCAAGGAAATTAAAACTCTGGATTTAGCCTTTCTGGAGTTCTTTGAATGACTTGGATGTGTAAATTCGTGTCTTTGATTAAATGTGGGAAATTTTCAGCTACTATTTCTTCAAATATTCTCTCTAACCCTTTCTTTCTTTTCCTCCTGGCACTCCTATAATGTGTATATTGGCATGCTTGATGGGGACCCACACATGCTTCAGGCTTTGTTCATTTTTCTACCTTTTTCCCTCATTCTGCTCCTCAGACTAAATGATTTCAATTGTCTTATCTTCAAGTTTTCTGATTATCTCTCCTTCCAGCTTCACTCTGCTGTTGAGCCCCTCTAAGGACTTTTTACATCTGTTACTGTAGTCTTTGTCTCTGTTTGTTTCTTTTTCCTAATTTCTATTTCTATATTGAAATTCTCTTTGTGTTCATCTATCATTTTCCTGATTTCCTATTGTTCTTTGTCCATGTTTTCCTTTAGATCTTTGAGCATATTTAGGACTATTTTGTTAAGGTCTTTGTCTGATATGTCCCAGGTCTGGTTCTCCTTATTACTGGTTTCTAATGCTTTAATCTTCTCCTTTGTATGGCTTATTGCTTCCTGTTTCTTTGTATGTTCTGTAATCTTTTGTTGCAACCTGGACATTTTGATATTTTAAAGTGTTATCGCTGAAATGCAGACTCTGAAGCATCTGTTCTTTGAGCTTGTATTCAGCTCGTGTTATGACAGTGTTCCTTGAAAGCCAAAAGCTATGATTCTATGTATATTGAGATACATATTTCAATGAATAAATTGAAACTAGAGAAGCAAAATTAATTGATGAATATTATGAAGTTTATAACCCCACCAAGTTGTTTGTCTCACTAGGTACTATTCAACCATGATTGTAAGGCATTGATATTCACAAGAATATGAAACTTAAGATTCCACATGGACATATATATCAGAAAGCTCTGGTGTTTGTTTAAAAACATGTGATTTAGCATCAGACTGACCCCAAATGAGGCTATGTCATTTCAAAATTTTCTGTAATAACTTATTTCATAGAATTATCATGGATTTAGGTGAAAACAAACTGTTTCAAAGGGGTCACAAACTCAATCCTTCATTTATTAAACATTTTTGTGATTATGCCATATGCAGGCATTGGGCTTCAAAGATGAAAAATACAGCTCTTGTTCTCAAAGAGGAGACAGAAGACATCTGAATTAACAAGGAATATGATTAGAACAGTGCTAAGAGAAGTGTGCATAATGACAACTGGTTTTACTTCCTGTAAGTTCAAAGTGACTTTTCTTTTTGAGCCAGGATCATTTAATCTAACTTACAAATGGGTAAAGAATGGCAGAAAGAATAAAATACTGTTACCTACTTTCTGCTAAAGTCTCAACAAACTTTTCAGACCAGCTCATTAATTCTAATTCTAGTGGTAAGCTGGAGTAGGTTTGAATAGGCTCATAAGCCATTTAAAATATCAGGAATTTGGGGAGATAGATGTTAAAACAGCTAGTAGCTTGAAATCACCATAGTGGATATATTTACACCACAGAAAATGGCAAACTTTGCATAGAAATTGGCAAATGTTGCAAATAAGAGCCTTCTTTCTTTCTTTATTCTTGGAGAGCTGGTTTGCCAGCATACCATGGCTTCTAACACATGGGTAAACTTAAAGTCCGAAAGCCACTGATTTTCTTCTCATGAGTCATATGGAAGGGATCCTCAGAATAGAATGACATGCTTTCCTCCAGTGGGTTGTGAAGAAACTGATTCTCAATTTGTTTGCAAGCCTGGTGTTTGGGTGAGTATTATTTTGACCATGTGGGCCACCATGTTATAGGAGAATAAGAAAAGAAAGTGGAACCACATTTTTCCCTATAAAAATTGCTGACTGGATTGATAAGCCTTTTACTAAACCCTCCCAGACGGTGGAAAATGCCTGGAAAACACAATATTCTAAAGTTAATACCTGTCAAGTTGCCTTAAATGGTCTGCCTCTAGTTTTTAAAAATTGTGTCTTTATTTAGTCCCTTTGGTAGGCACTGCCAACCACAGTAAGAAATGCCAGTTAATTTCTCAAATGGGCAGAAAGCACAATTGTCTGAGTCCTAGTTGAGCCTTATCTTTGAGTTACTGTGTCATGAGAAATTAATGTAAAATTTCTAGTTTAGGCTTTTTTGCATTAAGCAGACTAGATGGTATCTAAAGGATTACCCCTCCCCCTTGCAAAAATTAATATTCTCATAAACAGTCATTTCCTGAACCATATTATAAACTTAGCACTCCCAAGTCTCTCTGGGAAATTAAAAATTATTTATATCTATATTACACAAGTACATATGTATCTAAGTTGAATAAATCCTGTCCTTAATGAATTTAAAATAACATGGGGAGACAAGATTAAAGAGCACAAAAAAATCAGATAACAGTGTAAACCAATCATATTTAAATTATAAACTCCTATATTCAAATAGGAGATCAGCATAACAGAAATTCAAAGAAGGCAAAGATGGATAAAGGAGACACTTTGGTGAAGTTTGTGGGATTGGAGCCAGCCCTGAAACAATGCATAGATTTTTATTCTTTGTTTTTACTTGAAGGTCTAGAGAAGGGCATTATAAGTGGGAAAACACCATCAAGAAAGTTAAGAGGTAATTGACCTGCACACAGAAGACTTGGGGTCAAAAGGGTCATCTGCTTGACCTGACTTGGTCCTGGTGAGGGAGCACCTGGAGGACAATGGGTATGATCCCCCGCACACCCTCCTCCCCCGCCCCGAAGTATACTTAGCATCCTTTGCACTGAATTCTCCCTTCTAGCTCTGGAGTACATCTTGTGAAATGATTAAGGAAATTAGGAGCCACTGTAACCCTCACTTAAATCTGGATGAAGCTGTTTTTACTTCTTAAAAGAGCCACCACCCACCCTGCCCAGGGAATTTGAGAATAGGAATGGAAATGTTTGGGAGGACTGGTGGTAAATGAGAAGTCAAAATGAAAGAATGAAAGTAAATTAGCAAAGAAGACAAGGACTGCATAGGACAAAGGGAAGGAATAAAAGAGTAGCAGGAATGATTACAGATAGCATTTTAAAATTATAAACTATATCACTGGGATGTTCTAAAATTTAAAGTTTTATGGGTAATGTGTTATTAATAGAACCAGACTATAAATATGATAACCTAGGAAGATGAATTTGAAACTCTACTTATTGGATTTGCCAGTCTATGGCTTTTAGTGTAGTTAAAACCTGTGACTCTAAAACATGCTAAGTTATACCAGACAGTACTTGAAACTCTACACTTAATACTCATTCTAGAAGTAACAATAATACCTGTAGGCATTGAGTCTCAAATAAACATTGTTGTTCCTCTACTTAGAAATTCTTATGATTCACATACAAATAGTTTAACAGATTGTATTTTATGTGTATGTCTTTTTATGACACAAGCAACAACATTTAAATGTACAAAAACTCTACACTGGGTGATTTGCATTCTTATATTCCATTATAGAGTCTCCTATTTTAATTTCCATCTGGCCCCTAATATCCTTTTGTGTTTATTATTGCTTTAATGAGATAATCTTGTTTTTACATACCTAGATTTTATTACTATTTGGTAAAAGGAGTCTCAATCTTGATTCTACTTCTATTAACACCTCAGTCTTATCCCTGGAGTTGAATGCCATCTGGTATAAGCTACTTCTGATATAGCAAAATGGAAAGAAAAAAAAAAAACTATTTAGAAGTAAAATGTAAGTAAAGGGTAGTCTTTTATCTCTTGAAATTATAACAGATAGACTGTTTCCCTTTATAATATTAATCTATTTCTACCAATACAGCATCATTGAAGATTTGCTAAGATTAAGTAGTATGTTGATACATTTTAAACTGAAGCAGCATTTGAAAGATTTAAATAGGTTTTAGGCAGATTCTCCACCGATGGAGAATGACAGGGCTTAAAGTCGAGAATTCAGTTCTTATTTAACTGTTATAAATGTTATCTTCAATCTGTGCTATCGACTAAAAAATTTATTCATCCGAATGTATCCATACTCACGTGGCTCTCTTTGAACAGACTGAAAACCATTCCTAAAACTCAGGCAGAAAAAGTTCAATGAAAAGAAATTATGATCCATCTCCACTTTAAGGTTTATTCGTTGATAAGCAAACTTCACTGTAAGTTATGTTTAGGCTGGAAATAGAATTTTCTCTAAATTTGGAAACTTCAAGAAGAATTCATAGCCTCTTCTGACTTCTCAGCATGACAGAGTAAACTGACAGCTTATGGTACATAGTTAGATATTTATTTATTTACTTACACTCTTACTTATTCATATTTAATGAACACACAGTGCTTATTGTGTGCCAGACATGCTTCTAAGTGCCTTACACATATTAATTCATTTCATCCTAGATGTCATGTAGTCCCCTTGAGACTTAATAGGAGAATATGTTTAGAAAAGAAGTTTACTGAAATCTCCCTAAATACATGCCCTCTTTATTTTGTTAAGTGCATCTTTAATAATACTAAGAGTAACTGCTATTTATGAAGTGTCTCCTAAGTGGTGAACCATTTCCATATACGCTGGCTCCCCCTCACATTAAGATAGGTATTATTAAGTCCATTTCATGAATGAGTAAACTCTGTCTCATAAATAGTAATTACCAGAGCCAGGGTGAAAAAACAGGTATCAACGACTTCAAAGCATGCACACACACTTTGACTCTAATACCCACTCTTTTAATGTACTTTATAACACTAGACTTTTTTCCTTATTTTTCAGTCCCCCTCCCCCAATATTCTACTTTACACGAAGTTGGTGGGTCAAACACTTTCTCTCCAACCTGTCTCTTTCTGTCCAGCCTGCTGATAGCACAATGGTTTAGGATCTCTTCAGATCTCACTTGTATTTCTGTGGAGGAATCTTAACTCTCCCTCTTCTAGTCCATTCTCCACACTGCCAACAGGTGGATCTTTAAAAAGCATGAATCTGATCATGCCACTACCTTGCTTAAAACCTCTAGAAAGTCCCTCATTGCTTTCAGAATAAAATCTCACATCTTAACCACAACACACAAAGCTTTTGATGAGATGGACCCAATTAGATGGTGCAGTCTCATTTCTCCCCACAATATCCCAGTCTCTCTTTTCCCCCACTGAAACCCACCCCACCTTCACACACACAGCCCACACAGCAGTTAGATGAACTCCTTGCAGCTTCTCTGCCATTGTGCTTCTACAAGTTATCATCTTTCTGCTTGGAATGCCATTTATTCCATTCTTTTCTAAGCCCCTATGTGTCCTGCAATACTTACTTGCAGTGCTATCTCTCCTATGGAAAGTCTCCTCAGCCATCTTGCTCCAGTTGCCTTGGCCTTTATTTCCCCATGAGAGTATTTATCATACTTCCCCAATGTATATGTCAACCACCTCAGTTAACATTTATTTTCCAACTATATTGAGCACCAAAACATGGTAGAAAACACACATTTCAAATTAGATTTGCTATTCCAGCCCTCAATGAATTTTATGTTCTCCCAGGTGCAAGGATAAAAATAGGCCCAGAAAAAGATGGTTTAACTCCAACAGTATTTGTATATATTTATACTTTAGCTGTTGCTCCTTGTTCCTCATTCCCAGCCACTGTTCTTAACTATGTCTCCTGGTATCTTCTGTGCTTGGTTCCTGTTATTTACATATGACCTTTTAGTATTGATTTTTTGCCCCAGACTTAGTATCTTGGATTACCGATTAAACACCCTGTTCATTCAATACTTCCTAGACTTGACCCTGAACCACAGGTTTTCTCTTTTATCAATCCTTTATATGGACAGTTGATCACAAAATTTTCATGACTCTTCTTTTGGATCACAAACCTAGAATTCATCAAGTCTTCAGACAGAATTTGAAAGTTATTAACACATCTGGGGGAGTGAATTAAAGGCCCTAAATGAAGAAGCTGTATTTCATGAGTATGGCTTTGTGCTAAATAACCATTGCTAATAGAAATCCTAAATAAATTACGTTTATTAAGATTTTTATTTAAAATTATTTTGAGTTTCTTAAACCTCAAACCACTACTATGGAGTATACTAGGTGCTTAATACATATTACATTCTTTCTTTTTCACTAGAGATAAGATTGCATACATTTTACACACGAGGAAATTGAAACTCAGAGAGATAAGGAACTGGCCCGAATTCACACAGCTGGATAAGCATGAAAATCAGGATTCTGGCTAATTTGAAGTCCCCTGCCTCTCCCACACTACCCTGTTAGAGTGCAAGTAACTTGACTGTTTCTAGGTCCCAGCATGTTTGTGTTTGGGGATGGAGATCAGCGAGACAGTAGGTAATGGAAACCAAACTAAGCCACCAACAAAGTGGCTCTTGACCTATTCTTAGAGAAACAAACTAGAGTATAACAAGGAAGAGGAAGTCTAATCTCTGAGTTCATCTGGAGCTTGATCTGTCTATGATTAGCTGCAGCAATGCCAATTACACTCCTCAGTGGGAAAGAGGGGTTAAAACAGCATGTCAATGAACCACAGTGATAAAAGAAAGATGGAAGTGGGGGCAAGAATACAACTCACTTATCTGAGGGAAATGCTCATAAATTATAGAATGTTGTTATTGATGGAATAATTAATTGTCACTTGATGCAAATACATATGCAGTCCTTGAAAGTTAAAAGGGAGAAAAACTTTAGAGAGTCATATGATTTGTCAATTCACAGGCATTCCCTCTGTATCTGTGATTTTAAAGAGTCTCAATCATGCTAAACAAAAGTGATGACTATTACCAAAGGAATCTGGGTATAAGTCTGGAAACTAAATCAAAAGCTAATTCTGTTATCATCTCAAAAGTAGTTACCACAACTTTAAAACAAATCAATGAGTGTTTGACAAGTAAGCTCTGAGGATACAATTAATTTCAGCAACTGAAATCCCAGATAAACCTTTATAAAGTCTCTCTATGCAATCTATTGTGTGATGATAATAATGTCAAACACTTATTGGGCTTTGCAGTATAAAAATGACTAAGATTTGTGATCACATTTAGTGATATAAGTTTAGTGTAAGCATATATGTTGACCTTTCATTTCCTTGAAGGTTATGCTTGCAATCCAATTAGGCTCAAGTCAGGAAACATTTCTTGTCTATTGTTTGCCAGTGCTGTGCTCATGCTGAGGGTAACCTGGGTGATCCTTCTATCAGGTCTAAAACTAGAAGAGGTGTCAGGGCAAAAAATTGTTCCTGAAGAGAGCAAATAATAATAAAAATAACACAGCATCATTAGGAATATGAGCAAGGTACAGAAGTAGCAGGGAGGATAGGGTGTTATCCAGTTTTCCTGGAAAGGGTGATCTTCATTATGTTTTAGTTTCTTCATCTGTAAAATAGGGGCTGAGGTGCAATAAATGGATCGTATCATATCTAGAGTCTCGTTCTGCGCTAGAATTCTGTCACCTCTCTATATTTGACAGATTCTTTCCATTTTTCTTTTCCTTAAAGTCATATGTTTTGATATAACTGTGGAAACTTTATGTTGAAAGATCTCCACTATCAAGGATTGATCATAAAGTTTTTATTATTCAGGTCTCCAGGTTCTCTTATTCCTCCCTTCCTGTGTGCTTTGTAGGATTTTATTGCTTTTGAATATATCCTCCAGAGGCTGAGTAGAGAAAGGAGGTGGAATTATAATCAGTCAGCTTTCCTTATTAAAGTTCCTGGGTAAGTTTGATGGGAAAGAAGGTTGGTATTTAAGGGAACACTTTTTCATATGAGAAAGCTAGTTCTTAATTACCTGCAGTAATGGAGAGCAGTAGTGTGTATAATCCAAAATGGTGGATAATCCAAACACCATTTATATTTGACTGTGAAATGCATTTTTGAACTTGCATTTGAATTGGAGTAGGGACCAAGGACTTAGAAAGGTCCTAAGCTTTCTATCTTTCTTCTACAGACCAGTATTCGGAGAGAATAGGCAGTTGCATGTGTTAGTTTTAAGACCTTCCTCCACTGGACTGTAGGTCAAATTAGAGTCAAAAGAAACAGAAATGGTAGCAATTCAACCAAAATAGCTAAGCAAGACATCTCAAAAAGAAATCAAAAATTGGATTTATCTTAGATGATATAGGGTGTGGTTAAATACAGCTCAATTGTATATGGGCATCTATGAACCACATTCCCAGGTTCAGGGGACCATTTAAGTTGCATATGATGCACATCATTTCAGAGTGGTGGGAAAATGACTAGAGGAAGTTTGCTCAAAGTGTCTGACTCTCCCACTGAATGCCAACCTGGAACTGGGAGGAAGTCACAGCAGGGTGTCTTCAGAAGCGATTTCCAAACAAATTTAGATTTGTCTTATACATGATGAGAGCTATTTATAAAGACTGTGTAACAAATAGCTTATAATAAACATCCCTGTCAATTGCACTTATAATGAAAAGATCTAAAACATAAAGGCATTGATACCCAGTACAAGTTAGGCTGCAGTATCTTTGCATTTTTATCAAATAACCTAGAGAGGGCAGAGGGGGTGACAAAACTCACTGTCCTTCATTAAGACCACATGAAAATTAAAATTTTCATGAAGCTATACAAAAGAGTAAAAGGGAGTAGGTTTCTTTTTGCTGGTAAGACCAGCATTCAGAAATAGTGGGTAATGATGATTAGTACATGTGATTTAAAATAACTTCTACTGTGATCTATTTAATTGATGGGCAAAAGGCAAGAAGAGAGATTTAAAGTGAGAGAAAAGCAGAAGTAGAAAACAATAAAATATTGTTGTTTGTAGAAAACAATAAAAATAAAAAGAATTTAAGTCTTCCGTCCCCTCCCAGAGGAATACAAATAAAAAATAAATGACAAAATAAAACAAAATCTAAATAATTTTACTGTGATTACTTGAAAATTTATCAGCAATTTTCTACCTGTGTTGGCCTAAAGTTGGACCAGTAAAAGGGAGTGTAAATTAGGCCATATCCCCAGGGCAGGTGAAATTAGCATGTAGTAATTGTGCTGGCAGAGGGAGATTTTTTTCAACTTTGCAACAATCTAAGACAGGAGCTTACAGAGGAAAAGAAAAATATTAGATGAGAATCAGAAAGAATAGAAAAGAAGCCAAAATTATCTTCTTGATCCTTTTTTTTCCAAAAGTTTTTAGTCTTCTTTGTAATGTGAGGTTATGTTTAAGAACCTGTGATTTTATTATTTCAATATTGCCACATTTTCTCTTAGAATATCGGAAATATGAAATGTGTTCAGTGATTACTGTGACATGACAATATGTAGCCCTGATTTTGTCTCTTACTTTATTCTTTTTTTTTTTTTTTTCAACAACCATTTCTTGTGCACTTATTATATACTGGGTTCCTTACTAGGCGCTGGATACAGGACACGGTGACACTCTTGGTGTGTTTGTTGGAACTAGTGGGTGTCAGGGGCAGAAAGACATAAAATGGCAAAGACACTTTGCTTGAAACTGGATACCAGTAGAGGCAGTACAAATAGATTTGTACAAATAGAGACTTGTCCCTTCTGCATGGGGTGAGATATATCAAGGAATTCATTGATGAACACTTAGTCTTACAGAATGTACCCATAACAAAGGTATTTGCTAATTCCTCTCCTCCAAAATGATAAAAATCTTCATTGAAACCTTTAATGCAGGTAAACAAATAATAAAAAGAAAAGAAAAAAAAAATCTTCCAAAATACAAAATAGCTCTTTTTCAGAGCTGTCATTCATTCATAAATAAATAAATAAATAAATAAATAAATAACACATTTATTACTACTGCTTATTTTCCTTAATAATGTCAGAATAAGAAGATGGATGGCTAATTAGTATATATTTTGCATACTAAAAATGTGTGGGGAAAGGTATGGGGAGCTACGCATTTAGAACACTTTACTTGATATATTCTTAGTTGTTTCTACCTTTCATTTAGAAACCATCTTTCATCAAAAAGATCTGTTAAGTAACTCTAGAATTCACACTTTGTAATTCTTGGGTCTCTTCATTTTCTATAATTTCTTATTTGCTTTGGTGAGCAAACTATGTTATTGCCATATCCCCTCTTCCTTCTCCCTGAGAAAAGTTTCCTGTGTGTTAAAAAGAGCACAGTTGTGTGATGCATCGTATGTATGTCTGTGTGTGTATCCGCGTGTATGTGTAGAGAGAGAAAAGGAGAGAGAGAAACAAAGAAGGGGTTGAATGGAGAGGGAAAGAGGAAGGGAAGATGGGAGAAAGCATATTCTTGTGTTTACATATGCATATGTATAATGTATATAAACATGTGAAAATATGCTCTTCTAGACTTAAAGACGCAAGCAGAAAGAGAGAAATATAAATGAGCATGAGGTGTAGAAACAAATGCATAGTCAGACGATCGGCAATTTTAGGGGCAAGGTGTTTTGAATCCCTGCCCTATGAAACCATGTAATTAAAAGAACATTTTAATACTCAGTCTGGGTTTTCTTTATAATCTTTTTCCCCTTCTGTTTGTTTCCTTTACTAAAGTCACAGCAAGGGCTGTGCTGAGCCTCCAGTTGAACTAAGCTGCTCAGTGCATGCCCAGACAGCAAGAAAATGGTTTCTCTGGCAACAGGAATTATGTGAAATCTCTGTGTGTCCTCCCCCACCCTCCATCTGATTCCTATTCACTTAAGCTGTTCACATGTAGGCAACAATGAGGCATTGGAACTCTAATGAGCAATTCAAATTTATTGAACTACCTCATGGAGGCAGGCACTGTGAGCATCCTCGTTTCCTGTGTACCAAGGAGCATGGGGCACATTTGTTGTGTGTTATCTGTGTTATTCAAGAAGCATGCACTGTCCGCAAAGAGGTCAAACCAGATAACAACAGATGAATGTCTAAAATATGAAGCAAATATGCAATTTATTTCCATTATGCTAGGAGGGAAATACAAAGGCTTTGAGGTACTAAACCCTCAGCTTTGAATTTTCTGAAGATGCTGAGGCATGGAAGTTACCATGATCTAAAACGGTCTCACATTATATCTGGAACCCAAGAGAAAATGGCAAGCGCTTTGATTAAATTGCTTTGAATGTCTAGGGAATCATATTATTCTTCCTGATAAAAGCTTTAGAGCTTTGAATTTAGGCGTTGTTAGGATTCCCTAATAATAGTTCATGATTAGACCTCCTAAATCACATACATGCTTCGTTTTCTCTGTAGCCTTTGTTTAGAAGGAGAGAGTCCTGCATTTAGCACTGGTCTAAAGCTGGTATGCACTAAGAGATCTGTATCAAATGGGGATTGATTTGCTTGAAGGAACAAGGACTGAGTAGCAAATTAGCCATGTTCTTCAGGTATAGGGAGAATGGGAGGATCCTCTGTACTTCAGCTCCAAAAAGGAAGAAATAGCAGCAAAAAATATATTCAGTAGCATAAAGAAGAAAATATAGTGAATGTCGAATGAATTCCTGAACAGGTTTCAGAACATTGCCCTGGAAGTTTGTTAGGAAAAAAAAAATGCTTCTTACCTGTCTAGAATATCTTAGTACAATTTATCAGGGAGGAAGAGGATTTTCAAGATTTCTTTGGTTTTATGATCATGTAACCTGTTCAAAATTAAAGACTTTCTGCCGACCCAAAACAATGGGAAATGCCTATCTGCAGAAATCCTTAACCCCAAGCTACATGATACAGTACTTAAATAATAACTTTAGTTTTAAAATACCACGTTAAGTATATCTAAACTTTTTCGATTAAAGCTTTCATTTGGTATATATGTTTCTAGAATATATTTTTAAAAAAGACATAGCACTTACAAATTGACATCTATCCAATAAAGTCCTTTAACATATTGAAAAAAAAAAAGGCATAGCACTGTACATCACAGTGAACCCTAATGTAAACTATGGGCCATAGTTAATAGTATAATTATAATAATATTGTTTCATCAATTGTAACAAAGGTCCCACACTACCCACACTAATGCAAGGTGTTAATAATAGGGAAAACTGTGTGTGGGGGTAGAGGGAGTATATGGAAACTGTATTTTCTGCATGATTTTTCTGTAAACCTCTAACTTCTCTAACTAAAAAAATTTTTTTAAATGTATAGTAAAGCGGAGCTGCAAAAGACAAAGGAAAACACAGGGCAGGAAAAAACAGGAGGTGGAACTCAAAGTAAAATTAAGCTTCTGATTGTGAATAGTATAACAATAACCACTGCATTCATTTTTACAGTCAATCCTTACATAATAAAACATGTTGTCTTAGGTAATAAGATAATAAAAAATCTCAAATAACTTTCAGTTTTGAGGGCAGAAATAGTCGATAAATGCAGTCAAAATTCAAAGACTGGACATAAATATAAGTCCTACTCAGAAAAAATAGCTTGAAGCCATAATATTTGGAATTTGGAATTCTGTCACAGAGCTTTTAGAAACAGAACATCTTGGAATCAAAATTTATTCCAACCTGAGAATGGGGACTCAACCCTCCTACATTCAAATTTCCCCTCTCCTGATTACTCAAATAACCTGAAGCCAGGGTTCTGTGTCCTGAGTCACTGCTTGCTTCTGAAAATTAAGAAATTGTCCCTATTATCCAAATGTTGTGCCCCTCTGTGAACACTGAGTAGTACAGTGCATTAGGAGTTACAGATGTTTTCAAGGAAGTTCTGAGCTCTAATTTGGAGCCCTTTTCCCACAGAAAGTCCTTTCAATTTTTTCACTTTGTTTATCTTCTTAATTTTATTTAATTCTATCCCTCCTTGTTCCAGGAAGAGTTGAGATAACTTGCAATTATAGTGTGTATTTGTATTAATCACTGAAAATAGTATTCCTCTTAGTGAGAAAATTGTCTATGATTAGGAAAATATCTTGATAAGGCACTTGTGGTATAATATAAGAATCTAAGAACATGTGTTAGCAGGAGAGAAAGCAATAGTAGACAGCCAAACTGTTCCTAAATTAAAAATTAATGAGAAGTCATGGAGTGGTGGGAAATAAAGAAGAAGAAGAAGGCAGGATGGCCTTTAAGGTAGACAAAAAAATTAAAACTAAGAATATCTAAATATGTAATTTTAAATTGTCAGTGTTTCTGTATCTTCCCTGTAATTCATGAACGTATGCTATATTCACATTTCTGAACATATTTTTTTATTTTTAAAGAAGCTTTAGATTATATAAAAATATAAGGGATCCCCATATACCTCCCCCACACTCCCCCCATACTTTCCCCCAATAACAACATCTTTCACTGGTGTGGTATATTTGTTACAATTGATGAACACATATTGAAGCATTGCTACTAACTATGGTCTATAGTTTACATTATAGTTTACACTTTGCACTGCACAATTTTATAGGTTTTGACAAAATGTATAATGGCCTGTATCCATCATTACAATGTCATGCAGGAGAATTCCAATGTCCCAAAAAGTCCCATGTTACACCTATTCTTCCCTCTCCCTCCCCTTAGAACCTCTTGTTGCCACTGCCTTTCTATCAATGATACAAGTTCTTCCATTGCTAGAATAATAATAAGTCTACTTTAGTCCATAGTTGCATTCTACCCTTATGTTTGTTCATTCCTCGATTTTGAGGATTTGGGGATGGTGATACTTACTCTGTTTCTGATTGAGAGGGGGCTTAGATGCCATGGGGCAGATGGATGAACTGTCTTGATTTAGGTATAAATACTCTCTGTTTTTGGGATGGGCATTGTCCATCATCATCTTTTTGTTAGTTTTCTTGGGCGAGTCCAATGACCTGGAGAGTAGGTGAGCACACTTATTTTTATGAAGTATGTGTGTGGTATAATGTGCTTAAGAAAGAGATTGATTTCCCCATTCAGGTGTATAATAGAGCAGAGATATAGAGCAAAACACAAGTTTCAGTGAAAGGCTGTTGGAGACAGAGGTGATCGAGAGGATGCAAGACCCATTGGGAGTTTAGAAAAATCTTGAGAAAGACATTGTACTAACTTAAAGGCAGGAGGACCTCAGATGACATATGGGTTATATCACAAAATGCACACACATATAAATTAAATGGTAAAATATTGCAACTTTAAAAATTAGGAACAGGAAAATATGTGATCTATTCAAGATATGGAGGAAAAATAATAGCATATGTGTCAATGGACTTTGTACTGTTTAGTAATGTAAGATTAGTGAACCAGTCTCAGGACCTTACTTTGATGAATTTCTGTAACAAGTGTCCACAATTTTTTTTAAATGACTTTGACATGAATCATGTGTTTGCTGAAGCTTTCCACATACTAGCTCTGTATGAACTAAGTCTAAGGGGTGAAACTATCTGAGACTCAACATCCTCCTTTTTTCTGTATCATAAGAATAGTGGTGTCTATTTCAAACCTAAATAATGATGACTAACTTTATTTTAGGGCAGACTATATGTCAAGCCCAATTTTACAGTTGTTGTTTAGTTTAATCCTTACAGCAATCTTCTAAAATAAATATATTACTCCCATTTTACAAAGCAGCAGACTAAGGTTAACAGATTTTAAATAACTTTTCTGAGCACAAAGCTGCTGAGTGGTGGAGGCATTAGAAAGTCCCACTGAGACTGATAGTAGTAATAATAGTAAATAGAGGGAAAGTCATTTTTAACTCTAATTTTTCTATTATTGACTTGATATCTACAATGGACAAGCTCAAGATAACTCTGTTAAAATAAACCTTCTATGAACTTTCCTTCTAACAATTCTGCACATTTTTTTCATAATTCCTGTTTCCATTGAGTAGGTTGGAATGCCTTGTTCATTTATTATCATTAGTACATGTTCATTAACATAAGAGCAGTGGCCACTAGGCTTGACCTCTGCTCAAGAATCAAGCCTATTCCTAAAATGATAAAAACTTGTAACATTGTTTCAGGTTGACTGTGAACTAACTAGCAGAAGGAAATTTCACACCTATATTCCCAGTGTGAGGTTAGAGTACATTTTCAATTTAGCCACACAGAGTAGGAGCACATGAAGACATCTCAGTACTTTGGTTTCTGGAGTCCCCAGTGGGGGCAAAGAGCTGCCAGTGACTCTGGCAAAATTGGTAGGGTCTCACCAAAGCTGGAAAACTCAGCTCTTGCTATCCCACTATTATTTTGTACTTTGAACTTATATCACCATTCATGTACATTCTTCCAAAAGATGATGGGATTGTGTTCACATATTGGGATTTTCTGGTTCTGGAATCAGATATTGCATCAGACATGCCACATCTTTATCTCCATGGAGAAAGCAGGATAAGTACCTTTTCCCTGACAAATATTTTGGTCTTTCAAGCTTTTTGGTATTCTGAAAAGCAAGTTCCTCTCAACTACTCACTGTTAATGAGAAAATGTTAAAACCAAAGGGAAGATTTTGTATAAATTCGTCTTTGATACACTGCTATTTCAATGAGTTTAATATTCTAAAATATTAAACATTCAAAATATTACCATTATTATATGTCAAAATAGAATATTACCTATGTATTTTTTTTCTAGTATAACAACATCAATCCTCTAAAATTGCTTTTTTGAAGTTTGGAGGAAGAAAATAAACAAAAGATAAACAACTATAATGAATTTCATAAATAACATAAGCATTGTGTTGGCAGATTCTGTAAGATCACATTCCACAAAGGTTTATAAATGCCAAATTCTGATCAGTATCTATTATGGGAAAGAAGGAGTGAGTGACAGAAAATGTTTAGTTAAAACTTCATTTAAATAGAATTGCTATAGCGTAATGTGTTTCACACAGGATCTTGCATGAGGAAAATAACCAAGGTACAACATTCCTTTTATTACTTTCAAATACAAAAGTTATGCCAAGGGAATCCTGTTACTGCTAATAATAGCTCTTTCTATGCATTAAACTTGTTTCACCAAAGCAGGTGTTTGACTTATGAGGGACCTGCCTGCAGTACTAGCAATAGTTCCATATAATTTGGTCCCGGGGTTTTTAAAAAGGGGTCAATGAGCGTGGATTTAAATTCAAAATTTAAATAAATAAAAAAAAAAAAACGTTATTCTTGTGAGGACGTGTTGGTGCGGGTATGCTATTTTTATTAAATAATACACAGTATAGTGTGGACTTAGTAAGGGGTCCATGGTTTTCACCTGACTGGCAAAGGTGACAGTGGAACAAAAAAGGTTAAGAACCCCTGATTTGGACTATCTTTTCTAGATGGTATATGTTTGTGATAATTGTTTCAATTGTCTTATTTACCCTTTTAAAGATAAAAAAAATGTGATAAGCAACTCTAATATAATGTGTGCACTATATTTTCACTTTATATACTTTATAAGTTGGTAGCCTTAATTATTATAAACATTTAGTTAAACCCACTCAGTTGTCTTTCACTAGCCAAAAGACTCATAGTACTTAGAAAACACATCAACTGTAGTTTCCTTTCTACATTTTCAAGTTTCTT
The DNA here is from genome assembly GCA_026826555.1 of Tolypeutes matacus. Classification (NCBI taxonomy): domain Eukaryota; kingdom Metazoa; phylum Chordata; class Mammalia; order Cingulata; family Chlamyphoridae; genus Tolypeutes; species Tolypeutes matacus. Next base: position 29,717,583 of record JAKSZT010053770.1, read on the forward strand.
TTATCTTTTTAGTACTGTGGTTAGATAAGATTACCTAAACTTGAGATATGTTCATTATGTGAATGACACTTATCAAAATATATCTCATTAATTGTACATATAATCATAAATGAATCCTCTTTCTCTAGTGGGATAAATTTATAAGGGACCTTTGAAGAAACAGAGTAGTGACAGCTGATAACTATGAATTTATTTTTCCAACGAAGCTATTAATTATAGCTAGCATTGATTGAGTACTTTCTATGTGCCAGGCACACACAGTTTGTGTGTATAAACTCTTTTAATCTTCACACCAAACCTATGAGACTGGAACGATTCTTTTCCTTTGTTATAGATGAGGTGTCTGAGGTACAGAAAGGTTAGTTAACTTGCTCCTAGGCACAGCGAATAAAATGCTGAAGCTGGGATTTACATCTTGGCATTCTAATTCTAGAACCACCCTATTAACCACTATTTGTGGAATTTATTTACATATTTAAATTATAATTTATAAAATACTTGCCATGATATATCAAGAATAATCTTTTAATAAAAACCATGCAAAATGGTTCAGTTTGTTTACAGGACACTGAATGTCAAACAGCTCACTATCATGGGAAAACAAGATGTTTCTGAATCATTTATACCCTGGGGAAACCACTTGCCATTTTATTCAAAGTCCAAACAGGCAGACCTTAATTCTAAAGAATAAACTGAAAAAAAGTCATATTTACCTTATCAGAAAACCAAGAACTCAACTTTTATTTCTCAAAGGTAAGAAAGATCGAATAGACACCCTCATGGATCTAACCTGTGGTCCCAGAGAGGCTAGACAAATAGCATGTGTGATGATGAGATCATTAAATCTCTCCTCTGGGAAAGCTCTGTGATTTAATGCAAGACAGTATGTAAGGAGAATCATTATATTACTGGCTCAAAATCTCAAAAGGAGATACAGAACCTAACCATTTCTCTAGATGAACTGAAATGTGTTAGAACAAAGATGTGAATTTAATGTTTAAAAAGCTAACATCTGACATTAACTTTTATTAAACAATTTTATTGCTGCTTTAACCAATATTACATTAACCAGAAGGATATTATAAAATCCATATCTTCTGTTTACATTTTTATGCTTGTACACATTGCAACAGACCCTCCCCATTGCTCGGTCCTCTCTGATAATAAATTGAGTTTTTCTATAATCTCTTTTAGGTCACCTAAGCAGTGATGCACAAAATTGTATCCTGATGGTCTGAGCAAAATAATGATGCTTCTAAATACCCAGCTTGCTATCAGAGGGTGACTATGTTACCATAAGAATTCATCTTGAATGATCCTAATGAAATTTCTAGATGCTTTTAAAAATCACTAACTTAAGGTACCTTTAAGTTACCTCATTAAGAACATATTTTCCCTCATATTTGGGTTACCTGATACTTTAATTATTAGAAAGTAAAAGATAAATATTACCCTTATCACAGATAAGGGATCCCAGTTGGATGGAGGATTTGAAATGAGTATTTTGAAATACTCCAGTGTGAATCTATCTTCAAATTTAACTCATTCAATCCTTCATTCATTTGTTTCTAATATTCCAACTTTTTAAATTGTAAGGAATCTGCAAAGAATTTTTAGGGGCAGTACTCGCAGGAAGTCACTAACATGACTTTTACTGAGGAATTGACTTTTAAAACTAAAGTGCTAGGCTTGTACTAAACAAGCTTTCTTAGCTGGCACCCAATGAATATTAGAATTTATAAGTCTAACTTAAAAACACATATATAGATGGACAAAAATAATAAATTTGATTTTTCTCTAAACAAGAGAAAAATGTAGGGTAGAGTGAAATGATATTGTTCTAAAATCTGACTCACGAAAATTTAAATCAATAGCTGACATAAAAGAAAAAAATTAGATTGCTTATATTTTAATGAAATGGAGTATATAATCTATTATCACTTTTAGATAATAACAAAATCATTAAGAGGAAACTTTATTTCTAAAATAAATCTTGACCCAAGGAAATATTTACATGTAATTAACTCAAATAAACACAAGTTTTGATTTTTTAATGTTGTCAGTGAAGATTTAGTGTAATTTCCTTAACAAACATAGCGCATACTGCTCTTAAAATATGTAACTTATTACCTCATTTGAATGCATTGCTTAATCTAGTGAATGTGTAATAAATAGTAGTAAACATACAGAAATAAAATGACACAGTTTTACTATTATAACTAATTGCCCACCAGTAAAATTAAAATTAAATTTCACCTGCGGAGAAGTGATATAACCAGTCATGATGACAGGAAGGGACAGCACAACATTTTAAACCCATTTTTTTTTTTTTAAACAAGGTGGAACTTACACAACAAAGATAAGAAACAACTTTACAAATAATTTTTAAGAGTATATCTGTAATCACTTTTCTGTGTTCAAACAGGATGAAATAAGGAACATGTGCTATAAACTATTTTCATTCTCACTGGAGTTATTTAGTCAAGACTATCTACCTAGAAATATATTTCTTAGATTTCATCATCAGAAAAGGCAAGGATACTGCCTTAATGTGTAGGCGCAATGTCACAAAGGCAAAACATCAGTCATTTTAATTTGTTGGCTAATAACAATAACGTAGGCAAAAAGACATGGACTCAATTTAACATATATGTGAACACAGCCTCTGCTAAGTGATTTGATTTATCTTGACTGTTAAGGACATTTAAATACATTTGTTTCTTAGACAGTTTGTCTAAGAGTTTTGTACTCCCTTTTTTAAGGCTCCCTAGGGGAAGTGAATCCATGTGCTTTTGTTTAATAGGACTAACCAGGATTAGTCTAAAATCTAAAGCTAAAACCCTGCTTAAGTCATAGAATAATATAATCATAGAATAACTTATAGTTGACTTATCTAGCTGAGTCACATTAAAGGGGAGGAAAGAAGGACCGGGAACATGGAAAGACTTCCCAAATGACACTTGGTAAAGTACCAGAGAATCCCAAGTAAAGCCCAGGCTTCCTGACTATCAGGTTTTCCACTAAACATTACAGTGATCAAGGAAGTAGCCACAATTAAAAATGCATAATTAATATTTTTAACAATTTCCTAATACTGTTAAAATCTACCTCACCTTTTTCTCTTGAGTTGGCGAAAAATAAAGTTGTTATTTTCATCCATCAATATATAGGTTCTTATAAGTTAGACTTATAAATTCTAATACTCACTGGGTTCTAGCTAATGACATGCATTAATTGCTTTCATTTTCATTCAGTCAACCATTTTCACTAAGAGCTTAATAAATTCAAAGAGCGTTTGTCATGTGGTAACGTTTCGTTTTGTGGTAAAGGTATATGCCCACCTTCAAGAGGTTTACATAAATAAAATCTGTACAGAAATTATGAAAAAGAGAGTAATTAAATGTGTCATAAGAAAAGAAACCTCAAATGTAACTTGGAACATTCCTAAACTTTTCTGAGCTAGGAAACATAATTCAAATGGTGATATGGTAAACTGAGGGAATCTTAGTTGAAGCCATGAGAGCAGATGGAGTTGCCATGGGAGGCAAAGGAGAACAAGAGGAAGAAGGGCAAGGAAATAATATTGAGGAACGTTCATGTTTTATTTCCTGGAGAAAGAGGACACAGGGATGCACAACTGAAGAGTGATGAAATAATTTGAAGAGTAAGAGAATGTACACCTAGAACAAAAGGGGCACACCTTGAACAAAAGGAAGAGAGAATATAGATAATGCCTGTGGGCTTTATTTTTCCTCTCTGGGCTGCTGGGTGTAGGTTCAAAAAAAGAGACATACTTACCATATTTATATTCTGCATAAACTGAAGACAGAGAAAAACACAATGTGGTTTTAATGAGGGATGGGTTTTATATAACAGTCAGATAAAAGAGCAATTTGCTAGCAATCGCCTGCGATGGTATTGTAATTGTAGACAGCAGAAAAGCAAGGAGCAGAGGACTTTAAGGAGCGTGCCCAGTAATATGAGAAACAGTAAATGGTAGGAAATTGGCGGAGGAGTTTATAGAACCCAACAATCTTGAAATTTATACTAAAGTGTAGGAGACCTAATTCAGCTTTTGAGAGTTCTCCTTTCTGGTCATTGGTTCTGTTGTTCCTGTTGGGAAAGAGGGAGAAGAAAGGCAGCCTAGTCAGGGATGCCCCTTGAGATGCCAGGTGATTTCACTGAAATGTTTTCTAGGTATGATGTGTCTTCCAAAGTGTGTCAATAGTCTTACATTTACCCAGCAATATGCTGACACTCCCAGCTGCACCAGCATAGGTCACTGAAATCTGGGTTTCAGTTTCTGCACTTACGTAAAATGTGGGCCACCATACTTGCCACCAGTGCCCTCTCACATAGAAAGACCTTGCAAGAATCAGTGGGTGTCTCTATGGGACCTTGAACCAATTGTGGAAAAGGGTTCTAAGTACCAAATAATTTCTTGCTTTTCACATTCAACTAGGTTTAACTGAAATGTTGAAAGAAAAAAAAAATAAGAGAACTTAATAATACAGAAAACGACTATAAGGATACCTTTAGTGGAATGAAGGGGGGATTACAAAATTATTTCCTCAATTATAAATTTTACATTAAACAAACCTATATGTTTTAGCTAGAAAGACAAAGAGTGTGTTATGAAGAAAGGCTAACTTTATATTTCCTGAAAATTATGGTAGCTTGTTAACAGAATTTACCACTTTTTCAGAGAGTTAACTCTGGTGGCTCTTGGGGCCCAAGTTATTAAATTATATGTGAACGCAAAGATGAAGCAATAAGCCTAAAAATAGTCTGGCTTAGGTATGTGATTCTGGACACTGAAATAACTACCATAGAGTTATTTTGACCTTAACTTTGGGGGAAAAATCAGGTCTGAGTTGAAGGTAATATTATAGTTATAAGTTGGAAATGGACATACTTTATATTCATCGCCTTTTTTCAGGTGAGAAATATGTTCTTACTACCTAACTTCATTTTTGATGCATCTTGGTTGATTTTTGAAATAAATGTGATAATTAGCTATTAATACCATTTAATTGCATTATCAGTGTACAAAAGGGTCATTTGACTTTTCCAAAGGGTCTTCCTATCAAGATATAACTTATGAATTGGTAGGATTTGATTTCTTGATGTCTCTTGGAGTTTAGGAACAATTCTACAATATATCTAATGTTTTGGAGAAATAACACAAGAGGCTTTTGATAGATTAAAGAAATATTTCATATTTTCTGTTGCCATTTAAGTTATTTCAGTGTATGTAAAGTTAAATGCTGTGAAAGGTTTGGAATGGGTTTATTTTAAGACTTTTGAATATTATCAAGTTATGAAATCTGTAAATGCTATGTTGAAATGCATCTTTGTATCCATCTGGTTTGAGCTGAATAAATTTGAAGTAGTTAGATTCATAAATCTTTCCTATAGCATCTATATTTGACACGTCAAATAAAAATAAGAGGTAGAGTAAAAATGTAAGCCAATTAAAAAACAACTCAGTATCATTTTAATAAATTGAAGTTAGAGAAAGGAGAAGAGCAGGGTAGGGACAAAATAACTGTGGCATCACTAATATCATAATTTAAGGTATAAAATGGTTTTATATTAAGTGATGTAATGGAAAATAGTTCTCCTAAGTTATTTAGCCATCTAGAAGGCAATTTTTAAAACTTATGCAATATAATATGCTAGTTTACTTTAAATATGAATTTCAACTAACTTACAGTTGTATAACATTATTATAAATTATGAAATGAAAATACAAATGTCTATGTAATATGTCGCAATAATAGTTGATATCAGATACTTTTAGGCATACCTTTAAAAATCCAGTTTTAACTTTCTCCTTTCTTATGTGATTATTAAATTATAAGAGTATTTCTGGGGAGGGGAAGGGTGAGTATATGTTTAAAATAATCCCATTATTGTAAACAAAATGAAGTGTCTTTGAGCATGATCCATGGGATGTGTGGTCAGTGTTTTTTGTGTCAGCATGTTTGAATGATCTATGTACCAGCACCTTCTAATTTTCAGACTGACATTGACTTACCTTGGCTCAAATAAATTAATGTTCTGACTCATCTGACAGGAATAGCAATTTCACAAACCACTGAAATAGGGAAGAAAAAACAATAGGAGACACAGGAAGAGGGAAGGAATGGCAGAGGCATTTTATAGTTTGTAAATATATGAATTGACTAATATTCTGTGAGAGAGAGAGAGAGAGAGAGAGAGAAGAGAGCAAGGTGAAAGAGAGAGTGTGTCAAATGCCATAAGCTCCATGACGGGGCTGGGACAATGTCTTTTGCTACAGCAATTACCTGGGCATATATTACTTGATCCTTAGCATATGCAGATTTATGATACCTGGTATCAGACTTTACTACACTTAAGTGCTCACAGAGATACCACTAAAGGTAATATGACTCATATTTATTACAGTTTGTTCTAACTATGAGACCTAGCAGGGCAATTGTCTGGTTATTAATGACAAGAATTTCCATGAGTGAAACTGCACAAATCACACAGTCTGTAAAATATGCAAGAGTTTTCAATAAGGATGGGCTTTCTAAACAAAGTAACCTAGCCTCTTATAGACCCAAGAGAAAATATAGACATCACAATATGAAGAATATTGTGAGGTTTTAGCTTTGACTTAAAATATAAATGCTAAGACTTGGTCAAATGCTATAAAGTAGGAACAGGAAAGCAGATCAAATCATACTTGCTGTAAAGACAGTGATACTCAGTAGGTTCCTAATAGTGATACTATTAGGTCTCTAATACTGCCTACATGGCTGTTATCTTTGAATCCATCCACAAATATTTTCTGAGAGACTAGCACTGGCCAGCCAGAGTTCCATGTTCTGGGGACACAGTTGAGAACAAAACAAAGTCCCTGCCCACAAGGAGCTTATTGCCTAGTGACTCACAGTAAAATAAGCATGAAATATAATACCAGGTGGTGATAAGCACTCAGAAGAAAAATAGAGTAGGTATGGGATAGGCAGTGATGGTGACAGTGATGGAAGGGTGCTATTTTTAAATAAAGTACCTAGGAAAAGCCTATCATGGTGACAGTTAAGCAAAGTCATAACTGGATTTTACCTTATTTGGTTTCTGTGCTCAGTCTCCTCTTAAGCTTTTGTTCATATAAATATAGATCACTTGAGAATAATCTGCAATAAGTCTCTTAGTTCTCTGAAAGATTCTGGCAACAGCAGATGATGCTGTTTAAATTATTTAAACAATTTAAATATAATGTAAATCATGGAAAGGAGAACATGATCTTATATTTAAGATTGTAGAATTAATATTAAGTAAACAACCTCATTTAAAAATTAAGTGTTCATTCATTCAAAAGCATTTTTGGAGGATCCACATTATGTTATATGTTACAAATTAGTGGTAAAGAAGATACACAATGGTCCCTACCCTACAGAACTCAAATTCTAGCAGGGTATTCTATTCACAGGGATGAGATTCTCTCAGCCTGGTGCCAGTGAAGGCTTGAATTAAAGATATGGAATTTGGTGTTTCCACTTCCTCTGATCCTCTTTAATATGTAAGAAAATATTCACCTTGCTCTTTCTTTCTGTGACTTCCCTCCTAGTGCTTTTTCACAGGGTACAATTAGTTCTTGGGCTTCTGCTTACTGAAAAGGGGGAAAGAAATGAAATAATAACATAGATGTATAGTTTTGTGGTCACACCATTATTGGTAATCTGTGATGATAGTAGACAATACCTGTAAAGATAATGATGCATGATTCACTAAGTCTTTACAGCATGTTACTCTATACATGATATAGTATTTCACCTGTACCAATAATATGTTGATCATATTTTATAGATGAATAAAATGAGTATCAGAGAAGTGAAGTATCTTGCTCAAAATCATGTGATTCATAAATAGAGAAGTCTGAATTCGAACCTAAATTATCTGTCCAATGCCAACCTCCAAACCACTGGGCTATAAACTAAGAAAAAGCAAAAAATGAGGTTTACTCCCAAGAATATGAGAAGCAAACATAAATTGCAAAACTGACACATAATAGAACAAATAAGAAGTTCAGCACATTTCCTCTAAGGGTTCAGTTGGTTCTTAGACCAGGGCAAATTCAAATAGAAAATAATTCATCTATCTGATAAAACAAGAGGTCAATTGGGATAGAATTAGATTAGTATTTTAAAAATAGCAAAAAGAATTCCAGAAGTAAATGTTGTCACAGCCCCACTGACACGCTGTGTAATGAAAAAGGCATTTTGGTCAACAGACTCAGAGTAAATAGTCCCATTCATTCATTACTATTTTTTGAAAACCTACTATGTGCTAGACACCGTACTAGGTGTGGAGGATATAGCAGTGAACAAGAGCCACAATGGCCCCTAAAAGCTTATATGGGGCTTGCACCTAACAGGGATTTCTATCCAAAGAGAAGTCTAGATAAAGGCATCAAACTATCTTAGGCTGATGCCTGTAATATTTGAGTTATACAATTCCTCTTATTTTGAACATATGTTAACCTGATAATCTTCTGACTATAATTGGCTTTCCTTGTATATCTTGTACTGGAGCAAAATGCATGGTTCTTGCCAACCTAAGACTTCTGATCTGCACTACAGTTACATATCTAGTGGAAATTAATAAATGAGAAATCTAACTTGATTTATATGTCAAGAAACCAAGCTACTATGGACAGACTGACAAAAGTCAAGTTTAGAAACTCTGAGATTGAAGTTCAGATTTGGGTCTATGGTAACATTCACTAAGGTAATGACACCCTGTGAAGCCACTTGGGGGATACTCAACCAGGCAGGTACCCCAACCTTCCAGCCAAGTATTCCACAATTATCTTTTAAATAAATTAAATACAACACTAATTTAAAAATAAGCATAGATATTTAAGGTTAGAGATGATTATTATTCAAAATAATTTAAACTTAATTGATTAGAGCTGTTTTTCTCTGTTCAAGAAAAGTATTCCATATGTTCAAAATATTTTTAAAATGTAGATCTTCTCTCTTTTTTTTTTTTTTCCTACCATAAGGACCACCTTATATAATATGAGCCATAATAAATAGACTTTTCCCTGTTATGATTGGCCCCGACTCAAAGCAAATTAATAATACTTTCCTGGCCATCAGTGCTCAAGAGAAGCTAATTCCACAACTCTGTAAAGTTGAATGGGCCCTTAATTCCTTTATTCCAAGCCACTTATACTAAGCTCCCAATATTGGCATAACTGATACCAGAACCAACCAGGAGGCTTCAGGAGAGAATATCTATATTGATTATTCATTAATGATATGCATATAATTGCTTCTATTTTTAGTGCTGCATATTGAAAAGGAACTTTGAGTATGCAGAATCTTTAGAAATCATTGAAAAAGTTAAGATGTATACCATAAAGTTAAGCTAACTTCAATAATATATGGTGGCATGAATATGAGTATCTCACGTAGACTTGATTTTTTTGTTATCTTTTATTGTGGTAACATGTATATAACTAAAATTTGTCCTTTCAACCATTTTTAAGTGTATAATTCAGCAGCATAAATCACATTTGCAATATTGTGCTGCCATCAACACCACCTATTTGAAAACTTTTTCATCACCCAAAACAGAGATGATTTTTGAAGTAATATATTAAAATGAACATGAATGTGTAGTGCCATGTAGTTATTGTATATGTCCTCCAAACTGCATAGAAAAATATAAAGATGCAGTAAACACCATTGTGATGCAGAAGTGAGAAGAAAGGACCTGTAGGTAAGATAACAAGACCTTAAGTTTATTAAGTTTCTCTTTGGCGTCCTTCTTGTCTGGGTAGTAGAAAGCTGTGTTCCACTGAAACTCATGAACGGCCAACACTTTACAAATTTTCCCTGAAAACAACCTCAAAATCTCTACTCTCATCCACCTCACTCAGTAAAAGAGCTTTCTGTTTAATAAATGTCTCCTTAAATTAACCCAAGGCAGCCAATTTTTCTCATTGAGAAAACAAATTCTTCCTTAAAAAAAAAACAAAACCCTCTTTAAAATGTCCTATAATCCATTTTCTCTTTAAACCCAACCTCCCAATTCATAACAAATTACTTCCCTTTAGTGAATCAGAAGTGCTGTTGTAATCTTTTTTATCTGGCTTATCTTTTGAGAACTTACAAATAAAATAAGAGTATATTTATAGAGAATGAATAATAAGAGAAAGAATTAGTTCAGGTAAACATGACACTAGGAAGAGTAAAAGAATTAGAATTATATAAATTGCTATTGAAAACTACTGCTATATCCTACACCATCTGTGTATACTTTGTTGATCATCAAAAGCTTTATCTCTATTTGGTTTTTACCCTCTGGAATGCAGCCTGAGAATAATTTTGAATAGGAAAGCAAGCAGTGAAAACAATTAAAGGGTTACATTCATTACCAGAGCCTTTGAAGGAAGGAATGAAATGGTGGCAAAAAAAAAAAAAAAAAAAAAAAAATTTTCAGCTGTGACTGAACATTATAATCTCCAAATTCCTAATACATACTATCTGGCTGAAGGAGTAAGAGGATCCCATTCAAATAACATTTTCAGTGAAAGTACTTTCTATCAAACTGACATTAACAGAGGCTCCTGAGGTCATACATTTTCTAGCTTTCATATTAAAGAATGTACTGCAGAAATAATCGAATACAGAGATCTTCCACCCTTATTCTCATTCCCAACTATCATCAGCCCCTGATTTTATTTCTCTTAAAATACCTAGGAGACCACAGTATGCCTCTAAACACTGACTTTATCATACTTGATCCTCTGTATACTTAAATGTGCCTTTTCCCTAGCTGCAGATGTAAGTAAGTTGTTCTCTGTCTTTTGGGTAAGTCACCCTTTAGAATCTGATTTAAAACAAACAAACAAATAAACAAAATAAAACACATGCACCTTCTCCTGCACAGATACACTCATACACAAAGTTTGGCATAAAATCTAGGCAATTCACAGCTCTCTAGGAGGTCATTCATGTACCCCAGTTCATGAGCAAAAGCTTTAAATGAAAATATAAAGGAAGATTAGATTTTTATTTTTATTTTTTTGGCTGAATTGAAAAAAAATTAAAAAGCAAGCCAAAAAATTGTCTTAGGTCCCTGGTTGTTAAAACAAGTACCATACAAGGGGTTTGCTTAAACAACAGGAATTTAATGGTTCACAGTGTTGAGGCTAGGAGAAGCCCAAACTCAAGACATGAGCAAGGCAATGCTTTCTCCCAAAGACTGTGTTCTGGGGCTGGGCTGCTGGTGATCTTTGAGTCCTTGGCTTTTGTGTCACATGGCAATGCACAAGACAATGTCTTTTCTTTTCTACTCTTGGTGTCATCGACTTTTGGCTTCTTCCTGTGGCTTCCCCTTCAGTGTCCGATTTCCTTTGCTTATATGCATGTTAGCAAGATTGGATTAAAGTCCACTCTTGTTCACTATGGGTACACCTTAGCTAATAACACCTTCAAAGGTCCTAATTACAAATGGGTTCACCCCCACAGGACCAGAGGGTGGGACCTGAACATGACTTTTGTGGGGGACATGATTCAATCCTCAACACAAACCAAAAAGAGCAAAAAAGAAAGTAGGCCAAACAACAACAAACACTTGAATGTGTTCTATGTTTGCATCTGGTAGGAAGAGCACCTCAATCATGCTGATAAAGAAGAGAGCTGCTTGTCCCTGCTGCCAAATATGTTATCACCTCCTAAACGTAGATAGCTCAATGAGGAAAAAAGTCTGTTCAGTTATTTTTCTAGGATTTGTCCTAACTCAGCGAGTATGGTTTACATTCCATCACCTAGTTTTTGAAATAGCTGTGAGCCCCAGATTTGTCCTATGAGGGAATGATTTCCAAACTAAAAACCATGACATGTAGTCTGACACCTTAAGTGTATCTATAGAAACATAAGTACTATCTAGGAAAGACGATAATGTCAGGTAAATGTATCCCTTCTCTAATGGATCTCCTCATCTCACTTATTTATAAGTGCAAAGACACAAAAATATTTATGATCGCACACACATACAATGATGCAATCATCTTACTTGAGCCTTATAAACACACATTAACAGTGAAGATTTAGTAATAGAATCATTCTGGTAAAATTACTTGTCTTTCTGAGTTCTGTTAGTTTCTGGCTAAAAAAAAAAAAAAAAATGACTATCAATTTTTTTTTCAAGAAATAGTGCAGACAAGTAGTATCAGAAAATAATACCTAAAGTATTTGCATTCTAGCAACATAATAATATTGTGATATACTTGTCTTTAGGAGATTAGAGAACAAAATCTTTAGTTACATTATGTCAAACCACCATTAAGACAGTGATCATTTGTCATGCTTTTAGCAGTAGAATCTGAGTATCTGTGAATATAAGACCAATTTCCAACCCAGTAATTTGATAAAAGTTGTATCTTCCCATTAAGTACAAGTTTATGGGGCATCCCTAAAACATAGACATAACATTTTCATCTAATACAATGTCCTGAATATAATAGTCATTTGTCTGAAAATGGTAATTAACAGGTAAGCAACAAAATAGCAAAGAACAAGGGTATTTGTATTACAAACCCATATCCTATCTCCATAAATTTAAAAGCATAATAAATTGTGAATATAACAACATAAATGGATCTGGTCTTTTTTTCTCATATCATCTAAGAACAACAAAAGATACCATCTACAGCTTATGAATGAGAATTTAGACAGAGTAATAAGAAGCAATAAGATAAAGATGGCAAAATATGTTTAGTAGACTAAGATTTTTCTCTAATTTGCTCAATTCAGGTATCAAAGTCAGCAGCATGTGATTACTGCAGCTTCATGCAGGCAAATGGAAGCTAGTACAATCACCTGAATCAATTTTCCTTTGTTATTGAAATAAATGCAGATATTCAATTTCCACTCTAAAAGCACCTCCATGGACCCAGTTAGAAGGACGCATTAAAACCTGTCTAAGAAGCCAAGAAGAGATGCACCGAAAAACCAAGAACTAAGGTGGAGCAGGCGGTAGTAGGACGCCTCTCTCCCACATTGGAATTTCCGAGGATAGAATCCCAGTGAAGACAGGAGGAGAAGGAGGAGAAGAGAGGGCAGGAAATGGACACAGAGAGTTGCCCAGCGAATGGACATAGAAACAGCAAAAAATGGGGGGTGGGGGGGCGTAAAAATGGATAAAAGTAAATAAATAGATAAATAAATCCTTAAAAAATGTATAGGGGAGGAAGATTCGGACTATAATTAGTAGTAATACTTTGATGATGCTCTTTCATGATTTGTTAACAAATGTTTCACAACAACGCAGGATGTTTGTGGGGGGTGAGGGTGTGTGTGTGTGGGAGCCCTATATGATGTTATGCATGTTTGTTTTGTAAGATCACAATGTTTACCAAATACTTATAGTTTATGTATGTTCATGTATGAATGAACTACTTCAATAAATTGTTTTTTTAAAAAACCTGTCTAAAGAACCATAAAGGAAGCAGTTGACTAAACAGGCCTATATTCTTGACCCACCTCAGCAGCTACTTACTATTTGTAGAATTCAAGGCAATACAATGTGGCATATTGAATGCATTTATGGTCCCAATTATCCATTCTCTTTGTATTCATTCCCATTGTCAAGTGAATTTGGAATTCTTTCTATTAGGGTGAAGGACATTTGACACCTCTACGTGACCTGCTTTTGGCAAATAGATTAATTGGACATGACAGTGTGATCATTGTAAATTTAGGCCTCTAAATATTATGTTTCCATTTTCTTTCTTACCATGATAAATACTTGCCCAGACTAGTCTGGTGGTCACAAGAGAAGGATATGGGGCAGAGCTGTCCCAGCTAAGGTATGCCAAACAAACAGCCTAGAACAGAGCCCCTGGTCAGCCAGCAGATACATGATTGATCCCTCAGCAATCAGCAGAAGCACTGGACCAAGCCCAGCCTAATTAAGTTGAACTTTGCACATATGTGAAATTGTTGTACAGCTTCTGAGATCATTAGATTGTTTGTTATACAGCAAAATCTGATACATCATTCCACCTATCTCTGTCTAGTGTCCTTATCTGCCTAAGTAGGTGGTAAAGCAATAAAATCCTTTGTCTCTTTATAAAAGACGTGTAAATTGGTAATATATGAAGCATCCCGAACTTCCACTGCTTATTTCAAAATGATTGACCAAGAATTCTCATTCTTCAATCTGTGTGAAAATCGCTTGGTAGTAGTTGTATGATTCCCTTTTTTTTTTTTTTTTTTTTTTACTGATATTTTAAATGTGGTAGACAAATTACATTAAACTAGGTATCAAAGAACTTAGTGTTCTTTGTTTTTACCTTTGTCAGAGAAATTCAAGCCCCTACATTAAATGATGGCATCACATTTAGGCAATTCATTGAAGGACTTTAATAAAAGGGAAAGTCTAGAAGCTTCCCCTGAAGTGTTTCCCCTTTAAGGAAACAGTAACAAGAACAGCAACAACTAACTAAACCAGATTATAGGAGAAATAAACTTCAAATGCGCTATAATTTAACATTTTAATTTCTTTATGCACCATATTCAAACAGTTCTAAATAGATTGTTTATTTGCTTTAGACCTGTTTTATACTGTGTTGGTCCAAGTTGTCCTTTTTAATAACTTTTCTCAATATACTTTTTAACAATCATTCAATCATTGCAGAACTTACTATAATGTATTGGTTTACCTAGTCCAAACTTACAAATAATGCTTCAGAATTATACGACAGAGAGGACTGCAATTTTGGATGAATCAAACTCTTATAGAAAAAAAACCCTTGCCAAGTATGTAGTCACCAGCATTTGCCTTTCTATGTTGGGTAAATGTCAAGTAAACTCAGATATAGCCAAATGAACTCTGATTTCTTTTCTTTTTAAGGTTTAATTTAATTATCTAAAATGAAGGGGGAGAGCAATTCAGGGATTTATACAAGTGTCACACAAAAACTGTACTGTACATGCACATTATGTGTATATGTCTAATAGCAGATTTATTTTTTAACACCATTTTACTTGGGTTAATAGTAGAAATTTTTTATTTCCCGTGTACACAGCCAACAAATTGTAGGGGAAAGTGGACCAAATATGTATGAAGTAGCAGTGAGAAGACAGGTCCTTCATAATCCGTAATAATCCTTACTGATCATGTACTATGTACATTAGAGATTTAAAAATAATGATAACAATTTTTGAGTCAAGATGCTCAGCATCCAATGGACTTATGATGGATATTCAGAAAATTAATACCACAAACTCATGGGAGGATACAAAGAGAGACAGGATTATATACTGATTCACTGACCAAAATACCCAAGGAGTATCAAATGTATGAATACCTAAAAAGCATTACATATTTGGTTATATTGATATTCTAAATATACTCTCTAAAACTCTTTGGAAGAGAAAATATACCATTAGTATTCCAGTGAGTATCTAAGAATAATTTTCTTCTGTAAAAGAAACTTGGAGACATATTTTTCAGTAGGATACTTATTTCAAATTGAGAATAACTAATATTATTTTAGAGAAGGTATGCCTGAAGAACCACAGGCTTTATTCAGAGATTAATATTAGGGGAAAAAATGCAACAGAAATTTACATTTTTCTTTTTCTTTTTTTGAGGTTCCAGGGCTGGGCATTGAACACGGGGCCTCATATGTGGGAAGCCGGCGCTCAACTACTGAGTCCCATCGGCTTCTCTGAGTTGGTTTTTTTAATTGTTTGCTTGTTGTTTTTTTTTTTTTTTTAGGAGACACTGGAAACTGATCCGGAAACCTCCCATGTGGGAAGCAGGTGCTCAGCAGCTTGAGCCACATCAGCTCCCCAAAACTTAGATTTTATTTATTATTTATTTTACTTTTATCCATTTTTACACACACTCCCTCGTTTTACTGTTTTGTGTCCATTCGCTAGGCAATTCTCTGTGTTTGTTTCTTGCCCTCTCTTCTCATCCTTCTCCTCCTGTCTTCACCAGGATTTGATTCTGGGAACCTTCGATGTGGAAGAGAGGCGTCCTACTGCCTGCGCCACCTTAATTCCTTGTTTTTCGGCATGTCTCATCTTGGCTCTCCCTTGTGTCGCTCTCCTGTTATGTCATCATCTTGCTGCGTGGCTCGCGGGGCCTGACGGCACACCCGTGCATGGGGCCTGATGGCTCACCCACGCGTGGGGCCTGGGGTGCTCATGTGCTCATAGGGCCTGGCGGTGCACCTGCGCACGGGGCCTGGCAGCGCACCTGCTCACAGGGCCTGGTGGCCCACACGCCTTCTATATTTTTTCTTTATTTTTACCGGGAGGTCTTGGGGATCGAACTCAAGTCCCTCCATATGGGAGACAGACGTCCAACCATCTGAGCCACATCTACCTCCAAAACTTACATTTTAAAAAACCCCATATGACCTGATTTAAACATCAAAACAACTGCAATACCTATATTTTATTCTCATTTTCACTAGTGAGGAACCTGTATCTCAGAAAGATGTAAACCTTGTTACAGCAGTTCTCAATGTGTGCTGCATAGACCCCCGGGAATCCCTAAAATCCTTTAAGGGACACTGTATGGTCAAAATCATTTTCATAATACTAATATATTATTTCTCTTTTTCTCTGTGTTGACATTTACATTCTGGTACAAATGCAATGGTGGGTATAACTGTTGGGACTTATCACAAATCAAGGCAGTGGCACAAAGTTGTACTAGTAGTCATTATATTCTTCACTGCCAGGCGATCAGAGGCTAACAAACAAAATTGGAGTCTTTTGAAAATGTTCTTGACTAACCAGCGAATGTTTTATTAAGTTCACAATTTTTAAATACAGGTCTTTTTAATATTCTGTGTGACAAAATGGGAAGTGCACACAACTCACTTCTGAATACCAAAGCATAATTGTTGTCTCAAAGAAAAGCAACTGCGCAAAGTTTTGTGCTGCGAGCTGAACTAGCCATTATTTTCATGGAGTACTATTTTCACTTAAAATAATGATTGACAGATAAAGTAGGCAGATATTTTCTTGAACTTGAACAAAGTGAGGCTGTCACTTCAAGGAAAACGACTGGCAGTGATTGCTGCCAATGATAAAACTTGAGATTCCAAGCTGAATTTAGAATTTTGGGAAACTTCAGTCACCATCTTCTTGACAGCTTCTCAATACTTAAAATCTTTTCTGATTATTTGGCAGTGAGATTAATGAGGTGACCTTTATAATGAAAAGTGTCAACATTTCTAAGGTTTGCCTAATCCAGTGAAACAAATAGTAAGTAATACATGATGTTACAAACTCAAGTTTGGGTGAAAGATCCATTCACAGTGCAAACTATACCAATGAAATTATATATAACAGAATATGAAAAGTTCATTGGTAGGATTTCTAATTGTACAATGCAATTAACCTTTAAGAAACTACCACTTACCAAGTCTTGGTGTAACATGAGAGAAAAATATTCACGATTATCTAAAAAGATATTAAAATATTCCTCCCTTTTCTATCTACATTTCTGTTCATATACATCAACTAATATATCATACTGTAACAAACTGAATGCAGAAACAGATAGGAGAATCTAGCTGTCTTATATTATGCAAGACATGATACATTTTTATGCAGCTTTTTTGTTTTGTAAAATATAGTTATTTGTCATAAAATTATTTATGTTAACATATAATGGGTTTATTGTTATTTAAATGAAATAAAGATTTCTAAAATTGTTCAGTTTTCATTTCAAATATAGTCAGTATTCATAGACATAACCCACATAAAAAATAAGCCTCTTTAGGGTACTCATTAATTTTTAATGGTACAAATGGGTCCTTATACCAGAATATTTGAGAACTGTTATCCTGATGAAAGTATTAAAACTCTTCTCAGTCTGACCTAAAGCCCATGCTTTTCCTATTTGACCACAATACATTTCATTGCAAATAAACTTCAGAGCTTGAAATCTCTAAGTAATATAGGAATTATTCTGTAATTATACCACATGAAAAATCTTTTGGTACCATAATCATTTAATATTATTTTAAATAAAAGTTCTGATTTTTATAAACCATATAATATATGCATGCCTCTTGTTAAAAATAATTTAAATGACATTTATGACTGTTATTTAAATTACAGGGGCTTGAAACAATTTTCTCTATTTACTTGCAATGTGTTTTCTTGAAAGACTAAGAATGTAGTTTTACAGCAAAAATGAATCATGCTTTAGGGATTTATTCAATTAAATTATGAATTGTCATATCCTTAAAATATGCTTTTCTACTTTTTGATGCAACATTTTGAGTTTCTTTTTTCTGGTGAGACATATGCAGTTAGTTTATTCCTATCAATATATCTCTTTTTTTAGGTAAAAACATTGGACTTGTTAAACAAAGTTACATTATAGTATTTGGCCCATTTTTTTTTTTTTTTTTTACCTAGAATATCTGTCTGATTAGTTTGCTAATGAATCATTAGTCTTCCCTGTCTCTATAATATTGCAGGCTAGAATCAAATTTCAAAGAGTGATATGATATTATGATATTGATACTAAGGATGATATAATGAATTTATTTTTAAAAAATGCTCACACTTCTTCCCAGTGAACTCTAAAAAGGATATTCATGGTGGAAAAATGTAAAAAGTTGTCTTTAACTTCATCAGAGTATGCAATAGTCCTTTGACAACTATTTGACTGGGAATTTAAATATTGAGGATAAAATGAATGAGTGAAGTGTGTTATTGAAAAATATTTCACATGGCTTAAAAATGATTGGCCCTTAGATGAAAGTGTATGCATTTCCTTTGGGGGAAAAAAATAAAAAATAAAAGAAGAAAGAGGAGAGAAATATTAGTTTGGTGCAAAAGTAATTGCAGTTTGCACTGTTGAAATTTGTCGTTTGATATTGGAATACATTCTTAAATAAATTTCATAAATCATTTTAATGTGCATTTCTCGCTTTATATTTTTTAGCTAATGACATTACTTGCTGTTTATTTTATATTTATTTTGGACTATGGAAATGATGTTAGACAAAAAGCAAATTTGAGCGATTTTCTTATTTGAGTTCAAAATGGGTCATAAAGCAGCAGAGACAACTCACAACATCAATAATGCATTTGGCCCAGGAACTGCTAACGAACGCACAGTATAGTGGTGGTTCAAGAAGTTTTGCAAAGGAGACGAGAGCCTTGAAGATGAGGAACGTAGTGGCCAGCCATCAGAATTTGACAACGACCAAATGAGAGCAATCATCGAAGCTGATCCTCTTACAACTACACGAGAAGTTGCCGAAAACCTCAACATCGATCATTTTATGGTCATTCGGCATTTGAAGCAAATTGGAAAGGTGAAAAAGCTCGATAAGTGGGTGCCTCGTGAGCTGACCAAAAATTTAAAAAATCGTCGTTTTGAAGTGTTGTCTTCTCTTATTCTACGCAACAATAAGGAACCATTTCTCAACCGGATTGTGACATGCAATGAAAAGTGGATTTTATACGACAACACAACAACCAGCTCAGTGGTTGGACTGAGATGAAGCTCCAAAGCACTTCCAAAATCCAAACTTGCACCAAAAAAACTTCATGGTCACTGTTTGGTGGTCTGCTGGGGTCTGATCCACTATAGCTTTCTGAATCTCAGCGAAACCATTACAACTGAGAAGTATGCTCAGCAAATCAATGAGATGCACCGAAAATTGCAATGCCTACAGCCAGCATTGGTCAATAGAAAGGGCCCAATTCTTCTCCAGAACAATGCCCGACCACACGGTTGCACAATCAGTGCTTCAAAAGTTGAATGAATTGGGCTTTGAAGTTTTGCCTCATTCACCATATTCACCTGGCCTCTCGCCAACCAACTACCACTTCTTCAAGCATCTCGACAACTTTTTGCAGAGAAAACGCTTCCACAACCAGCAGGATGCAGAAAATGCTTTCCAAGAGTTCCTTGAATCCCGAAGCACGGATTTTTACGTTTGGAATAAACAAACTTATTTCTCGTGTTGATTGTAATGGTTCCTATTTTGATTAATAAAGATGTGTTTGAGCCTAATTATAATGATTTGAAATTCACCGTACGAAAACGCAATTACTTTTGCACCAACCTAATATAAGTTACCACAGTCAAAGTGATTAAGTAAAAAAATGAGAAACTATTGAAGACAAAAGAAAAAGAGAAATAAGTAATTCCTTAAAAGATCTACTATATGTGCATAGAACTACTTGGAGATTAAACACAAGAATTTAGATAGCACAAATGCAGAGAATCCAGAAAATAGAAAACTAGTTTGGACAAGATATGGGAAGCAGTATTCAGTTTAGCAGAGCTAAGTAATCCATATCTAGATCCAGAGGAAACCTTGGAGAGCATTGATTTTTTTTCAGGTATTAATTTTTTTAATACAGATGAATGCTTTTTTTCCCAATGAAATTATATGGAATCATTATCCATGTTAACAGAAACAAGTAAAGCTTCTCTAATTAAACTGAGCAAGGACTTTTCTTTCCTGTCTCTCCTTCCCCTGCATCCTTGCCAAAGGATACCTGCACTCTTCAGGGCATGGGATGAAAAACACTGAAGATGAATATAGGATACATGGGGCTGGGGACTGAGAGAGAAAGCAAGCAGCATGATATGAGCCTAGAAACAAAGATATCGGCAAACTGGAGAATGTTTTAAATGCCATCCTGAAGGCAATGGTAGAGTCGTGTGTGTGTGGTGACAGAATTTATTGTCACCACCGAAATGAGAGAATCTTTCTGGAATACTGGGGAAAGCTAGAACTGTGAAATCAGATGGATCAGCAGCGATCCCCTGTGAAGGGAACAAAAAGTAAAATTATGAAATTTATCATAGACATTACTAATTTGGTTCTTTAAAATTTTCTAATTAAAGCAGCTCACTTTGGTTTATTACCTAAGAATCATTCCTTGGGCTTAAACCATGTCCTCATTTTGAAGACCCATGAAAGCAATTTCTCAGTGACACAATCAGCCACTGGTTTGTTTTTATCTAATGAAATTTCAAATCAGTACAACTAACCATAAACTTGAATAGGTTTCCCTCTTCACATTGGTAATTTGAGTCAAATTTGCAACCCATTCTTAGTGAGAGGATATGATACTCTAACATCTCTCTTGATTACTGGCTTTATTCTGGGGTCTACTTTATTGCCTTATCCTTGTTCTCCCTTCACCTCATCTTTACCATTTAGTGATAACTTATATTATCTTGTTATAAAATATGATGAATGATCAATTCATAAAATTGCTAAAATAATTTTTAGAACAAGGTAGGATATCAATAAAGGGACAATTTTAAATCTTATTTTCTAAATAATAACAGTGAAAGTATGTGCATTGTGTAGCAGTTTTAAGTTCTTGTACTAACATTCAAAATCTTTAATCATAATATTATCTTCCTTCATATGTGAAAATGATGGTGTCATCAATCAGTGCACTTTAATCGGAGAGGTTGCCTCATGTAAATAATAACACATGTATATGAAGTGACACACAGTTTTATGTGTGCAATCTGTGGCCCCAAAAGAGCAAAACCACCCAGCTTCTGAGGAATTATCCTCAGAAATTGGGCTCAGAATTTTGGCATCATTGAGACTGGGCACCAGTCAACTAAAGTAAATTAGACTAGCCTTTTTTTTTTTCATTATTCAATTGTTTAAATTGCTTTTAAAATTGTTTAAGATGTTTTTTTACTCAAGTATTTAAACAAAGTATTCCCAATTATGGCCTTTATCTGATAACATCAGCATATGAAAAGTACACTGAGCAAAAGAAGATAGTGAAAATAAGAGAGAGCACTTCCATGCTAATAACATTTCCTCCTTTGTTAACTACAACTTAGTTACTATGATAATATCTGAAACCTGAGAAGAATAAACATTGTTCTGAGTGCAGGTCTTGGAAATGGAAATTAAGCTGATGACACTATTCCATTCAGAAAGACACTGGTTAACAGGAAGTTGGGATATTTATATACTATAGAAAAAAATACTATTTGTGGCATATGGTAGAAAAATACAAGTAACAGTATAAATGGTAATTACAACATGACAAATTTCTCATAAATTATACAGAAAGTAACAGTAACAGTAAATCCAGTGAAATTTCTTTGTTGAATGACTTAAGAGGCTTCACAGAAGAAGCGGTTTTTGAATGGGTTGAAAGGATAAGTAGAATTTGATAGAAGTGCGGAAACAATTTCAGGTAAAAGAAATGGTTTTCACAAAGATGTGGGAACTACTCATTTTGGCTGGAACAGAGGACTCTTTTGGAGGAATAGGGAGAAATAAGTTAAAAATAAAAATTTTAGGGACCAGACAGATGAAGAAGCATCTGGCTTATATTTTAATGATACTGAGGATCTCTGATTTATAAATTCAAAACTATGATTCTATTTCCAAATACAGTCTAGCTGAAAAAAAAAGGGGGTTATGTGAAAACTCATCTTATCACCATCTAATAACCAAGAGCATAGCATATCATTAATTAGTAAGGCTCTGCTGTCAGCAGCACTGAGTTCATATCTCAGCTTTGACTCTTGAGTTTGGACAAGTTACTTACCTTCTATATTTCTAATTTTCATCATCTCTAAAATAAGGATAATAATTGTACATTAGGGTGGTTTAGAATTAAATTAAATAATGCAGGTAAAGCAAACTACTTGGCTTAGCATATGCTTTCTATGTGATATATATGAACAGACACAAACATATTACCTATAGATAATTTGTTATTTAGCTTGCCAAGCCATACCAAGCAAATATCCCCAGATGTGCCTCATCATAAAGTGTTTCTAATTATTAATCAAAGGATAGTAATTAGAACTTGCGTGTGGCAGTTTGAGGTTATTTATGAATCCCAAAAAGAGAGATTATGTTTGTAAACTAATCTAGTCCTCTGGGTGTGATATCCTTTGAATGCATTAGATTTAGCTGACATGCACTGATTAAATTACCTGTTAAGATTAGGGCTTTGATTTGACCAGGTCAGTAGGGCATGACTCAGATTGAGTCCCTGCCCCCTTGGTGGTCTGATATAAATGGACTCTCACTCAAGAAGACACACAGAAGAGAGAGAGCTCTGTCATGTTTGATCCTGGGGCCCCGGAGAGAGATGAGCCATTCACCTGATAGTTTACAGCTGACCTTATGAAGAGACCAGAGCAGTTGAGCAGCTGAGGCGGCCCAGAAAGAAACAAGCCCTACGCGAGCCTGAAGGTGAGAGAGAGGAAGGCTGAACCCTCAGAGAGATCGGTAACCATCTTGCTTCAACATATAGCAACTGACTTTGATGAAAAAGCAACCTTGAGTTGGACTCTTCAGGGCCTTGTAACTGTAACCTTTTACCCCAAATAAATACCCCTTTACAAAAGCCAACCGATTTCTGGTACTTTGCATCAGCACCCCTTTGGCTGACTAATACACTGGGGAAGGGGAGAACTTTGGTTATCATGTGGGTGAGAAAGAAAAATGTAGGAAATTGGAATACTTTTTATTAGACAAAGACCTTAAAATAAATAGATGATATATATAGAGTATATAAATATAGAGAGGGAGAGAGAGAAAGTGAGAGAGCCCTTATTGATTAAAAGACCTTTCCAAGGTTTCCCAGACAATCTCTCTTTGCATCATTTATCAGTGAATATTGAGGAATTATGTCACTGGCAGAGACCTCAAAAGGTTACCCAATCCATCTCTCTCCTCCAGCTGGGTCCACACTGATACAAGTGAGACACATGGAATTCTTCTATTATTGATTTTTTAAAACCTCCAGAGAAATTGATTCTTCAGTTTTTTTGGTAACCTTTTCTAAGGTTCTATGGTGTGCTTTTCAGAAATTCTTCTCTACATTGTCAAATTAAATCCCTCTTATTATCATGATTTGATCTTAGTTTCATAGGTGTTGAAATTTTTAAAATCAATTTAATAAGTATTGGATAAAATTCGGTCATTTCCCTTTGGTCTGGGCCATTCACTGATGAGACCTCACACTATATCTCTTAAAGAAGAATAATTTATTTACATAAATTTTGAGTGGCGATATAGTTAGTTAAAGACAGTATTTTACAAAACGGCTGCAATAATACCGACTATCTCACATTCATCCAGAATCTTGCCTCTCACTTACTAAGGTTAAATCTAATTCCTGTTCCCTTAAGTTTGTAGCATGTTTGTGATCAATAGGATGTGAGTGAAATGATGCAATGTGACATCCAAGGTAAAGTCAGGAAATGTGATTCAGCTTCCACCTTGCTGGCAGGGACCCGGAGGCAGTATGTAAGCAGCCTGACTGCTCTGGGGCCACCATGCTGACAGGAAACCCACACTAGCCCAGGGGAAGCCCTGAGACTACTGAGGTGAGAGATGCCTCACCAGACCCTGCTGTTCTAGATCCAGTTACCTGTGACTTAACTGCATGAGTGACTCCAAGACAGAATTGCCTGCCACACCCTCATCAAAATCCTGAGGGAAAAATTCAAATTATTATTGTTATTTTAAGTCACTATATTTTGGGTTGTTTTTCATGCAGAAACAGTAAATGAACACCCCATTTACTACAACACTATAAAGATACATGCCTAGGATATATAAAGAAAGATGGAATCAAGAAGCCACAACCAACACATAGAAAGGGTCACTACTGTTTAGAAAGTGTATTTTATATGTGATGATACATCTGAAGGTGCTTTGTAATCTGTAAAGCTTTACACAAATGCTAAATGGTTTGACTAAAAACATGATGAATTCTACAATAGAAATGCAAAGTCACTGAAAAAGAACTTTCCTTATTCTTTAAGGCTCAGGGCAAAATTCTGGGAGGCATTATATTGCCACAATTTGATTGTGTTTTTTAATTCTATCTGAAAAGTCCCTAAAGCTCCCACCTCCCCCTTTGATTACACAATCTTTCTTGCCTATCTGCTTTTTATGTATGAGTGTTTCTCTTTTGTCTTTTTAAAGATAATGGTCATTATTTAACGGGGCATATTAGAGAATTATCCTATTTCATATAAAAGGGGAAATAAATGCAAAAGCCCCTTTTTCCCTTTTAAATTGCCAAATTTTTTTTTGTATTTCTTTTAACATGACTAACATTGAAATGTGTTTTCAACAGGTCATAAAATCTCCTGAAATCCTACTTAATTATGGAATTTCTTTACAAATGACTCAACTCTCCTCCCATGCCAATGTTTTTAAGGGAAACTATTGTTACCCACTATCACGTTTTCTCTAATGTGAACCAAAGCCTTATCCTTGTTTAATATCTTTATTTTAATCCAATTTGAATTTTATCTTATCTCCTCTTTTATATTCTTACTTTATAGGCTAATTGCTGTTTTTACTGGCATTTGCCAGGCATCCCACATTTAGTGTCATTTGCAAAGTTCCTCATTAATCTGGCTGATTCATCTTGCAGAATATGAATTACAATGATTAAATATTAAAAACATAGTATTGATTTCTTCATTACCTACTGGTCCGCATATCATAGAGAATGTTTCGATTAATTTAGTATTTTTGTTCATTGTGTTTTGTTTGAAATTATGGCTATCAGGAATTTTGCATGAGTCTAATTCTATGATGTGAAGGAAAATAATCTCTTCCATTTATGTATTTGTGCTTAATGGATAAAATTTCTTATTTTTAGTAAATTTTTGCATTGACATCACATTCTGAAAGGAGAAATGCTCTTGCCTGCATTTTTAAAACTTAGCTATAAATTGGTTTTAAAAGTTAAAAACAATTTAGTGATACAAGCATATGGATAGAAACAAATAGTAAAATCAACCACAATAATAATAGCAGCTTCTTTTTATTGACAACTTAAAATGTGTTAAGTATTTTCCCAAGCACTTTTTACATTTCTAGAGCTAAAAGTTAATTGTACCAGGGCCACTCTAGTGCTTAATATACATTGACAAATTTAATCATCCCTGCAACTCAGGACCAAGGTCCTTTAATTGTGCTGAAAGAAAGGCACAAAGTCAACCAATTTATAAGTAGTTGAGCCGAGATTAAAACCCAGACACTTTGACTCTAAAGCTTTAATTCTGTTCTTTCTTCTCATGCAGGCTGCACAACAAAGCCTGTTGGTTTGTTTTTTTAGTACCATTTTACATATAAGAAAAATGAGGCTCAACAAAAGAACTTTCCAAAATTCCCACAGCTGCTGAATGCTGGAGCTCAGTTTGGAACCTCTGCCGGTTTGATTGCAAAGCCTGTGGATTCACCACAGTCTATTGAAAAGATGAAATGGATGAGAGGGGAGAGGAGAGAGCTCACTCCTTTCCACCCTTCCAGATGAGACTAGCACTCTATTCCCAACCCTCCACTCTCCATGTTCAGCACCGCAGCTGCTCCAAAGCAAGGTGATTCACTCCACAAGTCATGGCAGTCAAGGTATTGTTTTCTGTTATTTGGAATATTTAGCTGATCTCAAGAAAAAGAAGGCTTTGCCAGAGGCTTTGGCAACTTGTATCTCATAGGATATTCTGCTCCTCAGCCCTGAATACTTAGAAGTTAATGAGTCAAGATTAAGAATTGGTAGTGAAAAACAATCAATCAGAACAATAGTAATAAGAATGAGTTATCCATTTAACTGATGATAATGTCTCTTCCTGTCATCTTAGTTACTTTATTAATGACCACTTCTTAATTCTCTTATTTCACAGAGTGACTACTGGCATTACTTTGATATCAAGAAAGTTGTTTATAGGAAGCAGATGTGGCTCAAGCAGTTGGGTGCCTGTCTACCACATGGGAGGTCCCAGGTTTGCTTCTCCTAAAGAAAACACACAAGACAGCAAGCTGACACAACGAGCTGGCACAGCGAGATGATGCAATGAGATGATGCCATGAGATGACGCAAGGAGGAGACACAACGAGGAACACAACAAGCAGGGAGCGGAGATGGCTCAAGTGATTGGGTGTCTCCCTCCCACATGGAAGGTCATGGGTTTAATTTCCAGTGCCTTCTAAAATAGAAGACGAGCAGACAGAGAGAGCACACAACAAACAGACACAGAGAGCATACAGTGAGCACAAACAACGAGGGGGGGAGAAATAAATAAAATAAATCTTAAAAAAAAAAAAAAAAAAGACTCAAATACCTAGGAATCAATTAAAAAAAAAAGAAAGTTGTTTACTTGGTATTCCAGGCTTCTGTCTCTTTTTGAGTACTGTTTTACTCTCCCTATTGTACTTTATTAGTGTATAGTATTGTCATTAACATAATATCCAGGGGACCTATTCTGTGGTCACCTGTTGAACAGAAAGAAAAATTTTTTCTTGCAGAGTAACCCCTTGTTGCTCTTAAGTTTATATCTGATATATTGGCAATATTTCCTCCAAACACCATCTGGGCTCAGCTAGCCTATAGAAACCAGTCATCAACCCAAACCTGTCACATAACAATTAGACCAGTTGATACAATTCTACAGACTTTGAGCTTCACTCTGTCATAGTTAAATGATTCCCTTTACCCACTGCTGAAAATATCACATGCCTCCTGACGTTTAATTGTTCTCCAAGAGCAATTTTGTAGACTGTCATTGTCAGTTAAAGTTTTTGAAGAGCCAGGTCTGGAGCACAAACTGAAATGATGAAGCGCAAATGATTATCATATATCCAAATTGAGAAACAATACTAATGAAGATGAAGCCACACAGTGTGATTGGCTTCACATCCGGCTGTAAGGTTCAAATTCCTATCTCCACTTTCCAAGCTCCACCCTTTCTGAGAATCTTCTTCCAAGACAGTTACCAACTTCTAGATGCTCAGTTACATAAGCTTACAGACCCTGAGGTTAATTTCCGCCTGGATCACACTCTGCGGTTTTACTCAGTCTAAAATTCAATGCCAAAGAATGTATAATGAATTCCAAAGAGGCAATCATCAACACAAAAGTAAATTTAAATTTCACACTAATGCCAGCTAGAGCTTCATGGGCAGAACTGCAGCCAACCAACCTACATTTTATAGCTGTCTCTTCATTTCCATTTGGATTTTCTTCTACGCCACTAGCATCTCAATTTGTTTTTAAAGCCCATTGTTCCAAAGTACAGGTTTTAGTGGTCTATATGGATATTTGACTTTCATTTAGTCTGAGGGTTGCCTATGAGGTACATTAATTGTTTTCTTTCCCCTGTCTCTCCACTTTCCCTGTGGAATAAAAGATAAGACACAATTGGATAAACTATAATCTAGTATTAAACAACCTAATCTTTTTTTTCTTGATTACAATAAAAGACAAAAGAAGCACCATATATCATTGTGCTTTATTTTGCCACTGTTGATCATTATGGTTTAAAGTCCACTCATCAATTCTAAGGCCTTCCAATTGTCAAAAAGGGAGTCAGAATGATAGATTAGAGGAAATATACCAAGTACACAAAAGACTCACAGATAGACTGCCAAGAACCAGGTTTATGAAAATGTTCACTAGGCTTAAAGTGGGCACTTTTCCTAATTTTCAAAAGAATTGCCATGGCTTATGCAATTGGAGAGGTGTTAAAAATGCAAATAAATTATCTTCCTAATCCTGATCTGGTACTATTGACTTCTCTTTAAAAGGATTAAGTAATGAAATTTTACAAGTGATCTCCTAACGCATGAGCTGAAACTGAAAATAGTATCATTTTTGTAGCAAAGATATTTTGTTTGGATCTCAAGCAGCTGTAGAAGCAGTCCTATAAAAAATTAATTGTTTATTCATTTGTTTATTCACACACTAAATAAATATTTATTGAATACCATTATAAGCCAGGTGCTACGGTAATCTGATAAGGCAGTAAGAATACTTAAAAATTGAGTCCATTAGTAAGATGTTGGCAATAGCAAAAAGAGGACTAAACCAGAATATAAAACATTCCCAAGTATAGAACAGTTATGGGATATCTGTTTTGTGCTTGTAAAATATCCTAATACTTGTCCTCAGTAAGTCTAGCAACCAAGGAGCAAGCAGTCCACCATCCTAGAAACTGCTGCACCTGGCAGAGCCTCTCCCCATCTTACCAACGCTGATCTCACTAGAAGACTTGGTCTGTTCTGAGCATCTGTGGTGGCTGAGCTGAGTTGGGCACAAAGTTGAAGGAAGCAAGCATGAATGTGTGTCACTGGAAGTTAGGACTTGGTTTCCTGCCAAAGGCTTTCAGCAACATGGGAGCAGGTGGAAAGGGAGTCAATTCCTGTTGTGAGCCAACTCCATCAGTTTCGACATGTAAAGAGTGTACAACCATATGGCTATTCAACTGGTGCACTTCTGAATTTCATGGTACTATATGTGCTCAATACCAATCATTTCTCTGAAACACATTCATTTAATACTGTGGGCATAAGTCCATCAGAGTTATAACTTCTTTGAACACAGCTTTTAACAAGCTTTAAGAAATAGATTTTATTAGTTACTATTTTACAAGGAGTAAATCCTAGTTTTGATTACTTTGAAAGTACTTTTACCTTGAGATTAAAGCACACACACATACACAAGAAGAAATACTTCTTAAAAACAAGCACAGGGGAGCAGATGTGGCTTAAGCGGTTGAGCGCCTGCTTCCTACATGGGAGGTCCTGGGTTCAGTTCCTGGTGCCTCCTAAAAACAACAACAAAAAACAACAAGCAAACAAATGAAGAAAAAAAAAAAAACCAACTCAGGGGAGCCAATGTGACTCAGTGGTTGAGCACCGGCTTCCTACATACAAGGTAGCAGTTCAATCCTCAGCCCCAGTACCTCAAAAAAAAAAAAAAAAAAAAAAGTACAAAAATCTTTCCTTAAAGCTATGGTGATAAATATTGAACTTTTGCATTATGGAACTTTGGATATAAGAGAGCCATTTTTTAAAAAGTAATAGGCATATGTTAAGCCATATGCCTGTAAGAGAAAGCTTTGAAATCAAATATAATCCAGTGATAGGGCTTTTGCCTAGAATTCCAGAAGAAATAAGAGGAAGAACCTCCTCAAATTTGCTTTCAGTTCTATGAATCTTCTGTAGCACCATTTTATCATCTCTCACAATCCGATATAATATAAACTGATTGATTTATGCTTTGGAAAAGCAAAGAACCCAAATGATAGTATATCCACACATATTGTCCGATATTATATGACCTTTGTTTCTTTAAATTTATCTTCTTTAATTTTATTATGAATTATTCCAGGTAACTTGACACAGCATTAGTTTGTGAATAGACAATTTACAAGGCATAAAAGCTTAGAAAAAAAGGAAATCACTGTGAAGTGAAAAGCTAGAATTTAGTCTAGTCTCTGAATACGAAATCAGATCTATCAAATACATGTTTTTTCTTATTGGATATTTTCATTCCATTGAGTCCAAGACATAATTGGATTTTCCCCTCAAATAATCAAGCGCAAAATCAAAATTCCTTTTCAAAAGGGTTTTATATAATTTGCAACTTCGTTCTATATTCATGTAGAAAGTGCTGTTTTAAGCATATTCATGCTCCTATTTATTCCACACATATTTATTGAACATTTACTAAGTACACAGAACTAGGCACTACTGAGATTATAAAGACAAATTTGCAAGAAACAATTGTAAGAGAGCTGTCACGCACATAAATAGCCAGAATAAAAGCAATAAAACCTTTGTTCTGTGATATAAAAGTGATTTCTGGTTAAATGCTATCAGTGTTCAGAGGAGAAGGGATTATTTTCACCTCAGTTCTGAGAGTGATGACATTTGTCAGAAGAGGGTGACATTTAGGCAAGGCCTTGGCAAATAGGCAGAATTCAGATATATGGAGTTCAGGGAAGGGAAACCTCAGAGGAGAGAAAAAGATGTCCAAGCTATGGAAGCAGGGCACTATTCTAAACACTGGCTGATATATCAGAGAGCTCCACAAGCACAAACCCTTCTTTTAAAGGAGTTTATACTGTGGGGTGGAGACAGAGAATAAAGATAGTAAGTAGGTAAATTATATGATATATTGGAAGGTGATAAGTGCTGTTGGAGAAAAATAAAGCTAGGTGAAGGTAATAAGAATGTAGTTTCCATCTTAAATAAGGAAATCAGGATAGGCCACAGTGCAAAGAAGACATTCAAACAAACCCTTGTAGGCGATGAGGAAGTAAGCCCAAAGCTCACATCTAAAAGAACCTGAAGCAAAATGGGAGCGTTGGTTGATGAATTTGTTGGCAGATTGAGGATAGATTGCAGAGGGCCTCAAATGCCAAGCTAGGGAGTTTGGATTTCATTCTATAGACACTGGGGAGAAGTTAATGGTTTATGAGCAGAGATTTAAAAAAGATCTGGGCTATGCTTTATGTAGATGACTTTGGCAGATAGTGGAATGGAAGTGGCAGAGGAAGGAAGCAGGGAGACCAATCAGGAGGCAGAAGGGCTATTTTAGTAGTTCAGGAAAATTTGGTTTACAGAAATGATTTCTTTTAATTCACTCATTTAACAAACGTGTACTGAGGAATTTCTTTGTAAAAGACACTGCTCTAACCTCACAAGATATCTAGAACAAAACCAGCAAATATCCCTAGACTTTTAGGAGAAGAGTCAGACAAGAAACATAGGTAAAAACATTGCAAAGTATGGAAGAAGATAAAATGTCCTCTAGAAAAAAGATACAGTAGGGTAAGGGGACAGCAGGAATGGAGAGGGCACGGTGACACTGGAAGGCAAGTTGTGGATTTAAATTTTGACCCTACACAAGGCAATATTCACACTTCTAAAAAAAAGTTATAAAAATTTAATGTTGACATAAGACATGATATTGGATGAAAAAGCAATAAATCATTTAAGAGCACATCGATATAACTGAATGACTAAAGAAACAAAAAACTTTCTAAATCTCATGTATTCTCTATAAGAATAACGGCGTATGCTATTCATAGCTTACCCTAGGAAAGATTCTAAAAGTAAATAATGGTAAAGATTTGTCTCTTGGGGAGTTTTGGGAAGATGGCATCAGAGTAGGCAAGCAGGGTTCAACTCTCTCACAAAAACAATGGAGAAAGGGCCAAAAGCTGTCTGAGGGACCTGCTTTGGGGGTCAGCAGACTGGGACAGTGCTGCTCAACCCCGAGGAGGGTGAGGGACAGAGAAACAAAGAACCCAAAACAACAAACAAGAGTTGCTAAACCTTTGTGGCACCTGGGAAGGGTTTCCATGCCCCATTCTCAAGACATTAAATGGGGACAAGACCCCAAGCTCACTGCAGTAAACTCAGAGGGGAACAGATGTCTTCCTCCCTGTCAGCTGTTACAAGGGAAGAGGGAGGGTGTGTCGGAGGGCTTCTTTTCAGTGAATTCAGCCAGCAGAGTCTGCTTTGAATCTTGTCGCTGGTAAGACCAGAAACACAGGGAAGCAGAGGTTGAAAGAAACAATTCCTTGGAAAGGTTCAATTTCCAGTACCATCTGCTGGCCATACAGGAAATTGCAAGGAGAAAAACTGCTTTTAGGCTTCTCTTTAGCCACAATTCCTGGGAGAAAATTTGTGACCCATTATTAAGTCCCTGGCCTGATTTTGATAGCTTAAGCTGGCATTTTAAAGACTTAGAATAAGTTGAATCAAAAATCAAAGAAGAGGTATGGATAAAAACACTAAGCAAAAAAAAAAAAAGAAATTGAACATCAGAGTAAATTCATCAACATATTCAGATGCCTGGACATGAATAAAAAATTACAAACCATACTAGAAAACAAGAAGATATGGTCCAGCCAAAGGAACAAACCAAATATCCTGATGAGATAACTAATCAATGATAATCACACAAATATCTTAATCAAGTCAAAGAATTGATGAAAAATATGACTAAAGAGATAAAAAATATTAAGAGGACACTGGGTATGCATAAAGAATAATTTGAAAGCCTGAAAGAAAAGTAACAGAGCTTATGGGAATGAAAGACACAGTAGATGAGATTAAAAATACATCAGAGGTACATAAGAACAGATTTGAATTGTTTGAAGACAAAATTAGTGATTTCGAAGTCGGAACATCTGAACTGGAAAAGACAGGAGAACAGAAAAAGAAAAGAATGGAAAAAATTGAACAGGTTCTCAGGGAATTGAATGACAACATGAAATGCACAAATATACACATTTTCAGTGTCCCAAAAGGAGAAGAGAATGGAAAAGGGGCAGAAAGAATATTTGAGGAAATAATGACTGAAAACATCCCAACCCTTATAAAAGATATAAATATCAATATCCAAAAAGGACAACACACTCCAAACAAAACAAATAGCTTGTACAAATAGTAGTCTGTGACAGCTACTATTCAGAATGACAAATATCAGAGATAAAATGAGGATTCTGAAAGCAGCAAGAGAGAAG
This sequence comes from Tolypeutes matacus, assembly GCA_026826555.1. Lineage (NCBI taxonomy): Eukaryota > Metazoa > Chordata > Mammalia > Cingulata > Chlamyphoridae > Tolypeutes > Tolypeutes matacus. The sequence continues at coordinate 29,750,913 of JAKSZT010053770.1, forward strand.
CAAAGCATCACTTATAAGTGGGCTTCAATAAGTTTAAGTGCTGACCTCTTATCAGAAACCGCTGAGGTGAGAAGAAAGTGGTATGATATATACAAAGTACTGAAAGAGAAAAAAAATGCAAGCCAAGAATTCTGTATCTGGCAAAACCCACAAAAATTAAGGTGAGTTTAATCTTCATAGACAAACAAAAACTGAGAGAGTTTGTTACCAAAAGACCAGAATTACATAAGATACTAAAGGGAGTGCTGTAGCCAGAAAGAAAAAAACAAGGGCAAGACACTAGGAGAAAAGTTTAGAAATGAATATTATTAGAAAGGGTAAATGAAAGGGTAAAAAGACAGACAATAATAAGATATGACAATGGAAAGCCAAAGAATAAAAAGGATAAGTAATGCCTTTAAAGTAATAACATTGAATGTTAATGGCTTGAACACTCCAATCAAAAGAAATAGTCTGAGAGAACAGATGAAAAATATGAGACATCTATATGCTATCTACAAGAGACTCATTTCAGATGTAAGGACACAACTGGGTGAAAGTGAAAGGTTGGAAAAAGATATTCCACACAAATAGTAACCAAAAAAGGAGCTGGAGTAGTGATACTAATATTGGACAAAATAGATTTTAAGTGCAAAACTCTTACAAGGGATGAAGAAGGTCATTACATATGAATAAAAGTGGCATTTAACCAAGAAGAAATAACTGTAATAAATATTTGTGCACCTAACCTGGGTTTCCCAATATAAATGAGGCACACACTGGCAAAACTGAAGGGAGAATAGATGTCTCTTCAATAATATTTGGTGACTTCAATACACCACTTTCAGTATTGGATAAAACATCTGGAGAGGATAAATAAAGAAACAGAGAGCTTGAATAATATGATAAATGAACTTGATCTAACAGACATTTATAGAGCATTACACCCCCAAACAGCAGGATATACATTCTTTTCAAGCACCCATGAATCCTTCTTCAGGACAGACCACATGTTGGGCCACAAGATAGGTCTCAATAAATTTAAAAAGATTGAAATTATAAAAAATACTTTCTCTGCTTATAACAGATTGAAGCTGAAAATCAATAATGGGTGGAAAAGGTAAATTCATAAATATATGGTTATTAAACAACAAACTCTTAAATAATCAGTGGGTCAAAGAAGAAATTGCAAGAGAATTCAGTAAATATCTTGCGACGAGTGAAAATGAAAATACAACATATCAAAACCCTTGGGACACTGCAAAGGCAGGGCTAAGAAGAAAATTTGTAGCCCACAATGCTTACATTAAAAAAGGAAAAAAGAGGTAAAATCGAAGACAACTACACACCTGGAGAAACTAGAAAAAGAACAGAAAGTTAACTCCAAACCAAGCTAAAGGAAAGAAATAGTGAAGATCAGAGCAGAAATAAATGAAATTGTGATCAAAATAGCAATTGAGAGAATCAACAAAACCAAAAGTTGGTTATTTGGGAAGATCAACAAAATCAACAAACCCTTAACTAGACTGACAAAGAAAAAAAGAGAGAAGACACAAATAAAGAAAATCAGAAATGAGAGGGGAGACATTACCACTGACCCCACAGAAATAAGAGATGATAGGAAGATACTATGAACAACTGAACACCAAAAAACTATACAATGTATATGAGATAGACAAATTCCTAGAAACACATGAACAAACTACACTGACCTTAGAAGAAATAGAAGACCTCAACAAACCAATCACAAGTAAAGACACTGCACAGTCTTCAAAAATCTCCCAAAGATGAAAAGCCCAGAACCCTATGGCTTCACAGGTGAATTCTACCAGTCACTCAAAGATAACAATCTTGCTCAAGCTTTTCTGAAAAATTGAACAGGAAACAATGCTACCACTTTCATTCTATGAAGCCAACATCACCCTAATACCAAAACCAGATAAAGATACTACAAAAAAAGAAAATTACAGACCAATATCTTTAATGAATATGGATTAAAAATCCTTAACAAAATGAATGCAAAATGATCCAAAAGCACATTAAAAGAATTTTACAGGGAAGTGGAAGTGGCTCAAGCAATTGGGCTTCCATCTACCATATAAGAGGTCCAGGGTTAGACTCCTGGGGCCCCCTGGTGAAGGCAAGCTGGCCCACATGGAATGCTACCCCGCACAGCGTGCTGACCCACGCAGTAGTGCTGGCCCATGCAGGAGTGCTGGCCTGCACAGCGAGCTGGCCCAAGTAGAGAGCTGGCCCATGTGGAGTACTGGCCCACGTGAAGTGCTGGCCCACGCAGAGTGCTGGCCTGTGCAAGAGTGCTGGCCCACATGGAGAGCTGGTGCAGCAAGATGACGCAACAAAAAGAGTCACAGAGGAAAGACAATAAGAGACACAGCAGACCAGGGAGCAGAGGTGGTGCAAGAGATTGAGCGTCTCTCTCCTACTCTAGAAGGTCCCAGGACTGGTTCCCAGTGCCACGTAAAGAGAAGACAAGCAGACACAGAAGAACACACAGCAAATGGACACAGAGAGCAGAAAGTGAGTGCAAAACAATTGGTGGTGGGGGGGTTTAAATGGATAAATAAATCTTTAAAAAAAAAAAAAAAAAAGAAGTTTACATCACAATCAATGGGTTTTATCCCAGGTACACAAAGGTAGTTCAACACAAGAAAATCAATTACTGTAATAAACCACACGGTTAAATTGAAGAAGAAGAATCACATGATCCTCTCAATTGAAGCAGAAATGGCATTTGACAAAATACAGCATGTTTCTTGATAAAAACACTCCAAAAGACAGGAATAGAAGGAAGCTTTCTCAATATGGTAAAGTGCATACCTGAAAAACTTACAATTAGCATTGTACTCGATAGTGTAAGACTGAAAGCTTTCCCACTGAGATCAGGAACAAGACAAAGATGCCCACTGTCACCACTGGTATCCAATATTGTGCTGTAAGTTCTAGCTAGAGCAATTAGGTTAGATAAAGAAATAAGAGGTACCCAAATAGGAAAGGAGGAAGTAAAACTTGCACTATTTGCTGGTGATATTATCCTCTATCTAGAAAATCCTGAAAAATCCACAACAAAGCTTCTAGAACTAATAGATGAGTTCAGCAAAGTGGCAGGATACAAGATTAATATGCAAAAATCAGTAGCATAACTATACACTACTGATGAGCAATCTGAGGAGGAAAACAGAAAAAATTATATTTATAATAGTGACTAAAAGAATCAAATATTTAAGAATAAACTTAAGCAAGGCCATAAAAGAACTGCATTCAGAAAATGACAAAACTTTGCTAAAAGAGATCAAAGAAGACTTAAATAAATGGAAGTACATTCTATGTTCATGGACTGGAAGACTAAATATCATTAAGATGTCAATTGTACCCAACCTAATTAAGGAAGCGTAAAGAGCCCCAAATAGACAATAATGTCTTAAAAAAGAAGAACGAATTTGGAGGACTCTCACTTTCTAACTTTAAAGGCATATTTCTCAGCTACAATGATAAAAAGAGCATGGTACTGGCATAAGGACAGATAGATTGACTAATGGAACCAAATTGAGAATTCAGAAATAGACCCTCACATCTCCGGTCCAGTGATTTTTGACAGGGCTGTCAAGTTCTCCCAGCTGGGCCAAAACAGTCTGTTCAACAAATAGTGCTGGGAGAACTGGATATCCATATCCAAAAAGAAAGAAAGAGGACCCCTATCTCACGCCTTATACCAAAAATAATCCAAAATAGAACAAGGACTTAAATAGAAACACTACAACCATAAAACTCCTAGAAGAAAATGTAGGAAAACATCTTCAAGACCTGGTGGTAGGTGGTGGATTCTCAAATCTTACACCCAAAGCACGAGCAACAAAAGAAAAACAGATAAATGAGTCCTCAAAATTAGACACATTTGCACCTCAAAGGTCTTTGTCTAAAGGGTGAAAAGGCAGCCAATTTAATGGGAGAAAACATTTGGCAATCACATATCAGATAAGGATTTAATATCCATGGAATATAAAGAGATCATACAACTCAACAAAGACAAACTACCCAATTGAAAAATGAGCAAAAGACTTGAATAGACATTTGTCCAAAGAAGAAATACAAATGGGGCAGAAACACATGAAAAAATATTCAACATCACTATTGATTAGGGAAATGCAAATCAAAACTACAATAAGATATCATTTCACACCAATTAGAATGACCACTTAAAAAAAGTTGGAAAACTACAAGTGTTGGAGAGGAAGTGGAGAGATAGGAATGCCTGTTCATTATTGGTGGGAATGTAGAATGGTATAACCACTGTGGAGGACTGCTTGCTGGTTCCTAAAGAAGTTGAATATAGACTAGCCATGTGACCCGGCAATATCACTACTAGGTATATATATATACCCAGAAGAACTGAGAGCAGTGAGACAAATAAACATCTGCACACCGATATTCATATCGGAATTATTCACAATTGCCAAAAGATGGCAACAACCCAGATGTTCATCAATCAAGGAATGGATAAACAAATTGAGGTGTATACATGTGATGGAATATTATGCAGCTGTAAGAAGAAGTGAAGTCATGAAGCATATGACAACATGGATGACCCTGGAGGACATTATGTTGAGTGAAGCCAGCCAGACACAAAAGAACAAATAATGTGTAATTGCACTATTATAAACTAAATATATTGTCACCAGAAAATAGAAGGAGGGTAGTGAATGGAAAGTTGAGTTTTAATTTGTGCAGAATTGGTAAAAAGGTTGTTTGCAAATCTTTGTAAATGAATAGAAATGGTGAAAGCACATCATATTGTTTGTAACTAGCAGAGCTATTACATGGGTATGATAATGGTTGAAAGGGAAAGTCTAAGGACATGTATATTACTAGAAGGAAAGCTAAAATATGTAACATGAGACTGTATAACATAGTGAAAACCCATGTAAAACACGAATATTGGTGATATTGCTTATTAAGACTGTTTTTACAATATATAAATACAAGTAACCTAGAGAGATGGAAACAGAATAGCAGCTATGTATGGCAGGGGAAACACAGAGATTGAGGGGTGATGAGTTTGTGTTTGTTTGTTTTTTGTTTTACTATTATTATTGGAATAATGAAAATGCTCTAATAATGTTTGAAGTGATGAATGCACAACTATGTGATTATACCAAATACAATTGAACACTTTGGATGGATTTATATTTTATTAATATATATCAATAAAATTGATTCATCAAAAAAATTTGTCTCTCCAACCTGAACCCAGACAAATCTACTCCACAGGAGAAACACACTGGACTTTAAATGATAGAGAAAAAGACTGTGCTTCTAAAATCCTGGATTCCCACAGGAAATAAGCACTGACTTGTTACCTGATATATAACAGCTTAAAACAAAACTTTGTAAAAACTGAGAAAGTTAATGATTATATCAATGTCAATCTCATGGTATCATTGTTTTTCCAGTGGCAAATTATTTTCCCAGTGCACTAGCTACTAATATTTCCAGCAGTATTTTCCAGCAAAATATCTGTGGACTGGATCAATATGCTTATTATAATGAGATCTATCTATGAGAAACTTATATCATTCCTAAAATTAGATGGAAATAGGTCAACTTTTTCTTGAAGTTGTACTATTTGGACAAATCTTGTGATTCATACCAAGCAAAAGTATGGCAAAAGTCCAGCAAGTCTCACACTGAAGGAATTAATTGGCCCTCTTGATTTTCCAAATTTAGATACATTATTAAATTGCCAACTACAACTTAATACCTACTTATTGCTCTGCAATATGATGGGCACTATTAAGTTGATATCACAGAAAAGATTGTTCACTGTAGGAATAGATAACATGATGCAAGATGGTATTTTCTAACAACAACAACTAAAAAGGATTGCTGAATTAATTCATACGGGAACAAATTCCTGCCGAAAATGTAAACTTGGGACAAAGTATAATAAATGACTATCAGAAGGCATTGGGGCAAAATCAAAAGTAGGCAGAAAGTAGAAGAGAATGGTACTGGGTAAGTTTCCTGGTTTTTCATTGTTGTTTTTTTTGTTTGTTTGTTTTGTTTTTGCCAAGCGCAGATATATATGGCACAGTGTAGAGTAGCTAGACTGGACAGAAGAGCTATTTTTTTTAATGGCTTGAAAAATCAAAGGTCAGGCCTAGGGACTACCACAGACACTGGAGAGTGAAGGAGGGAATTCTGTTATTACCTTTCAACCAAAGGTCAAGAGGTGTACACCTGGTGAACAGGTTTGGTTTACTGATGCATAAAAATGAGTGTGAATACACATCATGGGGAACCGTGGAGAATCTCATATATTCTAGAGTTTTGACTTGTGTTATGTTCTTTCGGAGAATGTTCAAGGAAGTGGGATTTTGCTCTGGCTTTGAAACTGTTAGGAAATGGAAGGAATTCTATGACTGGATATCTTAATATATCTTATCTAGAGACAGTTAAAGAAGCAGTAGTCACTCATATAAACCAGGAGAGGGGACCTTTTTTGGATTGGAAAATGTTTATGATGGAGTGGTCTTGTTCTTGTCTTGATTCATCACGGTCACAGAATGGCCCTGCCTGTGTTGGTGCTCTAAGAAATTTTTTATGTTCAACAGTAGGACATCAGAGCCTATTTGTGGGCGCCAGGTCAGCTCCTGGCAACACCAAGTCCTAGCTGTTACAGCCAGGCAAGCTCCTTCTGTCCAGGTCCCCTTCTTTCTTTCTCACCTGGGAAGGAGACAGCCACAGAGAGAAGCTTCAAATTCAGTATAAAAATTCCTCCCAAAATATGGCTGATTTCAAACTATTTATGCATGAGCAGAGTCCAAGCAGCCTGGTTAAAGCTAAAAAAAAAAAAACTAAATAGAAATTTCAGCTGCTTCCCACTGTGGACAAGACAGAGTTTGACTCTGTCTTGGATTGTAGGATTAACTACTTGCAAAATTAAAAAATAAACACTTCTTATAATAACAATAAATGAAAACAGAGTCACTGTTCACAATATCTGCAATAGAATTAGATATATGAAAAACAAGAAATTGTTACTCATACTCAAGAAAGAAAAGAAATAAACAAGTATGATTCCAAGATGACCCATATGATAGAATTAGCTGACAGTGATTTTACAGCAGCTAGAATAATTATGTTCAAGGACATAAATGAAAGTAATTAAAATGAAGAACAGACAGGAAATCTCAGCAGAGGAATGGAAACTATAAAAATGGAAATTCTAGAAAATAAAAATTCAAATATCTGAAATAAAAAAATATTATCTGGGATTTATAGCAGATTAGAGATAAAAGACCAAAGATTGGTAAACTTGAAGTTAGATCAAGGGAAATGATCTAATCTGAAGTCACAAAAGAAAAATATTAAAATAAGTCATCAGAGCCTCTGAGAACTGTGGGGCAACGTGAGAAGGTATAACGTATGTCACTGGATTCACAGAAGGAGAAGAGAGAAAAGAATTGGACAGAAAAAGTACTTAGACATAATGGCCAAAAATGTAAATTTATAGATTGAAGCAGGTCAGCACACACCAAGAACATAAAAAAAAAAAAAACCAAAAAACCAATCAAATCATAATCATACTATCGGAAACCAGAAATATGAAGAGAAAATCTTGAAAGCAACCAGAGAAAAATGACACATTACACACAGGGGAACAAAGTGACAAATGGCAGTTAACTCTCTTCAGAAACAATGAAGGCTAGAAGACTAAAGCCTGCTGTAAAAAAAAGAAAAAACTCAATCATGAATTTTATATCTAGTGAGGATATTCTTCAAGACTGAAGGTGAAAAAAAGACATTCGGATAAACCAAACTAAGTGAACTCTTTCTTGACTTGTAGTGTGCATACTCACACTACAAAAAATGTTAAAGTTCTTCAAACTTAAAAAAAAATTATACCTGATGGAAACTTGGAAAGTGAGGAAGAAATGAACACACAAAATGGTAAATAAGTCAATAAATACAGAAATTAAAGAAAACTAAAATGAGTTGTCAAATTGATAATAAACCAAAGAAAACAAAATGTACTTCAAATGCCTCTTATGAAGTACATGAACTTGCTGATCATTTTCCATATCAAGTTAAAACGATTTTGAATCGTGCAGCTTGCACCCTTCAGGATCCCTGAAGACAGTGTGAAGCTAGCATTACCAAATTAGATATTCTTGACACAAAGAGGAAACACACTTGGGTAATAAATATAAAAAGCATCTCTTCTGAGAAACTAATTGGCAAATTAAATTTAATGTTTAAATATGAATTCTACATGATTCACTAAAATGAATCAAAACAGCTCTCAAGTCAACCACTTCTGTTGGCCATGTTAGCTTCATTCACCACATGCCTGTCTTGTTTGTTTGTTTAATGTGTTAACGAAAACCAGAGAATGGAGGCAAATATCCTGATATTTCAGGTCAGCTTTCTTTAAATGAGGAAGTTTATTTATTTTTGAGTTACCAAGTTATTAGTTTTAAAGCCCCTCATTGCTCTAACATGCCTTTTTGGATGTTTTTGACTGGTGGTTTCTGTTATGAAAAATATACTTAAGATTCAGAATTTGCTTTTACATGCACTGAAATTCAAACTTTGCAGGCCTAGTTAATATCATTTATACTATGTTCAATATCCTATTACTTAAGTTTTAGCAGAGCATTTGAAGTCTGGAGGTTAATAATATACTTTAGTAAATGATAAGAATTTATCAGAGCAGAGGAGGCACTCGCTGATTCTAAGCTCGATAATAACATTCTGGAAGCATGCATGGAGAAAGCATACTGAACAAGAATTTAGGAGTCCTGGATTCTAGCAGCGGCCTTGGAGGTAACTAGTTATGGTAGTTTAGGAAAATCATTTAGTTTTGCAAAAATATGTCCTAGAGTTTTTCAAATGTTTGTTCTCATAAAGGGATGGTCTCATGTGTGTTATATTTGTAATGGGAAAGTTGAATTCTATGAAAACACGCTTGTTTCCCTTTTAAGCATGTTTCAAAGAGTCTCTGGGCCATATGTCCTTAATATATATCTCATTAAAAATAACTGAAGAACCCAGAATATATAATGAAAATCACAATTTTAGAATTTCTGTGTATCTTCAAGATAAAAAGATTTATGTATCTATCTATACAGTCAACACCTCTAAAAGTCTGGTCCACAAATAATGTGAAGAACTTCATCTGGTGATATGACAAAATAATTTCAGGCAGCAGTTGATCATATGTTTGGTGGAACTTGTAACACCTGGTTCTTCCACGAATGTTAGTAACATATGCCAAAGGACTATGGTTTGATGTAGAATTTTAAAATGTAGCTATCCATCTTTGGTCATGCAAATGTATGTATTCCCTCACAGGACAACATCCAAGTACAACAAACAAGTCTGATCTTAGCAAAAATCCAGGAATTGGACACTTTAAAATTGTCCTGCTGCCTAAGATAGACAAAAGCTTGCATTGTGGACATCCTAGGATTCTGGCTTGTTCCAGTCCACAGCCACAGTTCTGCATGGATGGCAAGTTGAGATATCTGACTAAGGCACTTGTTTTAAGTTCTTATCTTCAAATCCAATTGGTTTGCTTGCAGAAAGAGGAGTCATTCTCATAAAAAATCATGGGCTACATTTTGCAGAATAATTGTGCTTCCTATTTGTTTTACTTATTACCCCAAACATCATACATTGGTTTGTGTCACAGTCTTAAGAGTGTCAGAAACAAATGTGATCTAAAAGAGAGTGCCTCAGGGTTCTAAGGGAAGGATAAGGCTCCAGGAGCCTGGAGCTACTTACACTCAACTTCAGGCATGCGAACAAATCACATTTTTCCAAAAATCTGTTAGGTGGATGCCCTCCCTGGTCAATGAATGGGGCTGTGAGAAACACGGCCCCCAGGGAGAAGACTGGCAGGAAACAGGCAGGAGATCAGAACTCCAGCCAGCCAAATGGGGATCCAACTCTGGGATCCATTCATCTAAGCATAAATTTTTCTCTGCTATAATTATTATAAAGACTGAAGTACTTCTATCAATGCAAAAGTAAACTCAAACATCAGTCTGGTAATATCCATGATATGTACTCATAATTATACACTGTAAATAACTGTTTACTCTGTCATTAACTAATATAATATTTTTAGGGTTTTTTGTTTTTGTTTTGTTTTTAGCTTCTCCTGAGGCAATTGGGAACATAGGAACAGCTGCAACATCAGCACTTGTCGTTGTGCCAGTTGTTCAGAGAATTTACCAATTAGTGGGAATGGGTAGTAATACATGCATTTGGCAGCCAGGTTTGTGCAGAATGAGGGCACTTTTCAAAATAAGACACTTTTAATGCAACATCATGGCACCTGAGAGTATTGTGGAAGAATACGATATCAGATACTTTGAAGCAGAAAACTATGGAACTCTACAGTCCCAACTCCAATAATCCTTCTATCCTGCTGAGATCTTCAATCTGCTGATCCCACCAGCCTTGCCTCTCACCTCACTCAGGTCATCTCATTGCTTACCCAACTGAAATCCTTTTATTTATCATTGTAATCAATATAATACTTTTACCATTGATTCCCTTGATCCTCTTGTTTTATCACACTTGCTGGCGAAACAATACTGATTCAATCTGATTCTCTGCCCTCTCCATGTTTTACCCATACAGCTGATCATGATTGGAGAAAACTGACCTCTGATTTCAAACGGACCATTAATGCTACCTCTCAATCATTCTATATTTCTCTAGACCATACCTTCTCCCACTCCCTTAGACTGGAGGACTTCTCTTTTCTCTTCATATTGCTGAAACCACCCATACATTAAACGTATAATCTTGCTTCTTCCTTCACTGAGAAAAACTGCTGCAGTTAGAACATTTACAAGGTCTCTTCACTTAATTACCTCTATGTGCATAACTTCCTCCTGCTAAAGTCGATGGATAGGTCATGTTCCTGGGAAAGGCCAACCTCTCCACTTGGGCTCTTGGTCCCATCCCTTACCTAATATCCACCTAAAGACACTACTCTCTTGTCTCTCTTGTCTCGGTCTCCTGCATCATTGATTTTCTCCACTTGATTGGGGTATTCTCTTTAATATGCAAGCATACTAAAAATTTTTATTTCACTTAAAATAAAAACCTCTCTTGGTCCTCTTTCTTCTCCAGCTACTATCCTATTTCTCACCTTCTTTTTACGGTAAAAACAAACAAAAATACACGAAAGAATTGTCTAGACTATGTCGTCATTTCTCTTCTCATTTAAGGTAATTATTGAATCCTCATCTGACATGATGTATCATCAGCATCTGACACAATTGATCATTCCTTCCTTGAAACATTTCTTCAGTTGGACTTGGTGAACACCACTCTCTATTTTTCCTCCTTTCTGGCTATGACTTTTCAGTCTCTTTTGCTGTCTCCTCCTTATCTCCCTAACTTTTAAATATGCCCCAGTACTCAGTCCTTATTACTCTCTTTTCTTTCCACACTCAGTCCTAAGATGATTTCAGTAGATACAAAGCTTTAAACAGCACATATGAGCAGTTGATGCCCAAATGTGTACTTTACCACAGACCTCTCTCCTGAATTTCATAACTATATACCCAACTGCCTATGACTGATCCTCTCAGATAACTGATAAATATTTCAACCCTCATATATTTTAAACAAAGATCTCTATCCTTCCCTCTCCCCCATATAGGAGGCTCTATTACTTCCTTCAAGTTTGGACTCAAAACAATCTTCTCAGCATTGCCTTCCTTGGCCACACTTCCAAAATCTCTTTTTCCCCTTGCCCTGACTTGAGATATTTAATGTTCCCCTTCCTACTTACATTTTTCCTCTTAGTGGTTATCAATATCAAATATATTATATAATTTACTGAGTTATCTTTTGTATTGTTGGGCTCCCTCACTTGAATGTAAGTTCCATAAAGGAGAAGATGTTTTCTCTGTTTTGTTTACTGTGAAATCACAAGCACCTTCACCCATGCCTGGCATATCATAGGCATTCAATAAATATTTGTGGTGTGAAAAAAAGGAGCATGCTAGAAATATAACGCATGCTTTTTATAAAAAATAACTCAAAACCTCAGATACTCAGTATTGAGTATGTTCACAATTTCTTGACATGGCTGTCTATTTTTCAAGCTTTCCTATTGATTATTTTCCACACTAAAATATGTTTGCCTGTGCTCAGATATACTTAAGAAAAATGATGTATGCCCAAATCCTTTCCATACTGTATACTAGATATATATTATCACATGCACATCTGTATGAAAAGGAACAAATGGCTTCATGACCATTAGCTCACCATAAGAAGACTGCCCTTCACAAAATGGCCTCGTCCTCTTCATTCTCCATATTGCCCCACACCTGTGCTTACTGGGTTACTATTTTCTGGGCAAATAATGCTTTTTCTTGTATCTTAGCAAATAAAACATCTTCTGCTTGAAGTGTCCTTTCCTCTTTCTACATGTGAAAGAGTAATGTTCATTCTTCAAGATCTCACTTGCATTTCTCCACTCCTCTATGAAGCCTTAGGTCATACCCAGGCAGATGGATTTATTCCTTTCCCTATGTTCATATTAATATGATAGTGAATCTGTCACATTTGGATCACTTACTTAAATGTCTGTCTCTCACACTAGGTTATGAGATTTTCACAGGCACAAATATCTCTGTACCTTCAGCATCTAACCAAAATTCAGCACATAGTAGCTACTGAATCTTTGTGAAGGCACTCACTTGTCAATTTATGAAAAATAAGTATCTTCCAATGAAAATACATTTTTGGGAAATTCATTGTCAGAATTAAATCTTTAAAAGGAGTGGTTTCAAGAAAATAATACAATATAGTTCTCCATGTCAAGTAATTACAAGTCTACCAGAGTTAGAAATGATAATAAAAATACTAAACTATTAAAATATTTATAATTAATTAGAACTTCACATTTGAAAGGATGGCCTATCTTAAATGATCTGTTTAGAAATATAAACATAAATGGCTTGCTTTATTTTTTAATTATGAATTCATTTCTAGGTTAAGATCCTTAGCACTAAGATAATTGTATAAACCTCTTTTAAAAGAAAGAAAACCAACAGAAAATAAAGGAATCAAAAGTAGATAAATTTTTTCAGGGCAGGATTAGAATATGATTTTGTATTCAATCTTTAAAATTTGTATAACCAAATGGAGAATTAAAGAGAGTTAATTAGAAGCTCTTACTTTTCTCTCTAGTTGTGAATGTTGAAAAGGTGAATTTAAAGTGGAAGTGTTCATTTCAATGTGAGAATTTGAATATCACATTGTGATAAATATTAGCTATACAGAAGAATGATATTAATACAAAGCTTCACCAAAAATTGTTAATTTAACAAAACATATTAGTTATTTTCTTTCATATTGCTATGACACAATAATATGGAGATTGACAATGGCTGAGTATCTCAGTATGTAAGTTTATGTGTGATATTTTTAATCACACATATTCTTCATTTTCCAAGAGAGACACCTTAAGTTTCTTTTCTTTCAAGTTAGGTCTTAAAAGGTATAAAAGTAATTGCTTTGCACAATTTCTCTGTAAACATTTGCCTTTATAACTTTTATTTTTTTCACTACATAATATTTTTAAGACTACTGGAATGCAATAACAATGTAGAAGTTTCGATACTAAAATTTCTACTAGATTTAAAGACAATCATCATGTATTAATAGTTCTTAGAACTAGAGACCTGCAGCTGGATTTAATTCTTCTATTCTATGCCAACTTTCCTTCTCTATCTTAACTAAGGTGCTCACATCTCCTAGTAAATTCTGATGCTAAACTTCCTTCTTAATCTTCTTGGAAAGTGGCCTTTACTTCCTTTATTGGAAGAAAGGAGATGATATCAGGAATAAGAGTTTCCTCTTTTCTTTTCCAATATGTAAGTGTGTATGAAAGAGAAGCACACATTGCTCATTAGCTTGTCCTCTTGAACTCAAGCAGCAGGAAGTCAAACCAATTGGAATCCTCAGTGTCCACATCCAAGATGCATCTGAGGCAAACACGTAGAAGATGGTATTGGATGAAAGAGAGATTACATCTCTGCATTCACCAAGAAGCCAGGAGGAAACTGAAGGCATTGAAGCAGTATTAACCATAGCTTCTATTTATTTATTGTATGCCTTACCATATGCCAGGTATGCTGTAGGAGATAATTGCTCATTTTCATCTCTAATGTCAAGACAACCTTGCCAAGAAGTGTTAATAAAATCTCCAGTTTACAGAAGAGGAAAATGAGGTTAAAAAGCCTAAGAAAACTGCCCAACGTTATACAGCTAATACTTGTCAGAAGCCATACACAAATCTAGTCTCTCTTTCCACTATACTTCACTGGTGGCAAAAAGACACATAACGGAAGTTGGTTTAGAAGAAGAATAATTTGGCTTCTAGTAAAGTTGATTTCCCTCTCTTCCCAGGGCAGGCAGGAGATTGGGTAACATGCAGGGATAATTGCTTTCATTCCATAGCTTGAGAAAAGAAATAGTCTTCCATATTCACAATGGTCTCAGATTTACTAGCCAAGCTTTTGGCTGCAGAATTAACAAAAACTTCATAAAAGAGTGTCCCTCAACAGTGCTTCTCAAACATTAATGCAGAATTCAATCATTTGGGGGGTCTTGTTAAAATATGCAAATTCTGATTCTGTAGGTCTCCCCACCCAGGCTGACGTTGCTGATCTAAGGACCACATTCAGAACAGCAAAGCTCTACACAAAGGTAAGACAGCTCTTCTTCACCTCCACAGTTCAGTTGTGGATGGGAAGTAAGGGGCACACCAATGAGAGGTCTCTACTTCATTTTGGACAAATATATAAACACAACATATGGTCCCTATTCAGAGTTACTTTTCAGGTTTCAAATTATGTACACCAATCTCCTTTCATTCTTTCTCTCTTTGATCACATTTGGCTCTATTACTTCATAGTTTCCAAGATAATATATGTGTAGTGATTTTCAAGAATATAAACACTTGTTTTCAGATTTAGGAAAATTGAGACTGTAAAGAACAGTGATTGAAACAAATAGAAACTTTGAACCATTTAATTTCTAAACTCATATTACATTCCTCCTACCCCAGTGTGAACAAAGAGAGGATTAGCTTCTTCAGGTCATAAATAATATATATTAACTATATATTTTAGGTCCTCTTTTAGGCAGTGGGCATAGGAAGATGATCATAAAATCGACTCTGTTCTTGAAGAGATTATATTATAGTGGGAGAAACAGAACTGTAAATAGGAAAAATATAATAGAAGGCATGTGTGTCCTGTCCCAGGGTCAGAGGAAGAATAAATCAGGGAAGGTGCCACAGAAGACCTGTATTTATAGCTAGCATTTCACTTGGAAAAGAGCATTCTAGACAGTGAAAAATCCATTTGCAGATGCTCATAGGCATAAAATAACATGGTATGGTGTGGTATGTTTGATTAGAATGGTTGTTGAGGCAAGTATGAAAAAACTCTAGCCTTCTTAGGTAGATCTTAACCAAGGCAAACCCAGACATAAAACATTGTATATGCTGAAGAGAGGAGAAATGAACAGTTGATAACATCATCAAAGGCCAGCCAGTCACTAGTGAGATTTAATTGTGTTCTTGCAGGTTTGAGGAATTATACTATTACTAGATATAATAATAATAATAGTTTAAGGTCAATTTCTTCATCCCTGACATAGATAAATGGAAATAGCAATGGCTTTTCTTAAATGCTAAAGCACTAATCATAAAAGAAAGACCTTTGAGTCTAAGAGTAGCAACTGTATATTAGCAAACACAAGTTATTATACGTAGCTCCTTATGAAGGTAGGCATGCATGTACAATGGGAATGAGTTATCATAACCTGGGTACACATAGAGAGCAAAGTTTCCTAGATTATTAGCCAAAAATACTCTTTTCATGTTTTTTTTTTTCTTTTGAAATAAAAAGGTAGAAAGATTTTCTATTTCTGAAGTGTTTCTTTAAGGTAGTACATACTGAAAGAGTAATGTGCATAGGGTGAGGAAAGGGCTGTCTATGATATCTCAAAGGGATGATTTATATTCTCCATCTTTTCCTTTTCTGGCAGTGAGAGTACCTCTAGCATTGTGTGTGAAGTCATATTCATGAAGCATTGTTATAGTGTTACAGCCACTGAGCGGTCCTAAGAGAGACCTTGCTCTCCAGATACTCACCCCTGAATTACCCCGAAGAGACCAAGATTTCCATCTAAACAAGAAAAGTCTAAAAAAATAAACCTAATAAGAGCAGGATTTAACAACTTCTGCTCTTAACCTAAAACACAACTGCTAAAATTGAAACTTTTTAGATAACTTCATCAAGAGGCTAGTTATAGTTTACCTGTCCTACTTACATAACCAGACAATAAATTTCAATTCTTTCATTGTTCTCCTATCTGATGTAGTTTGATATTTCCTAGTCCTTTAGTAATGGTCACTCTTTACAGGATTTCTCACAGAGAACTTACAACTCGGCAAAGGGATGAAACAAGAGGTGTAATGTTATGAAAAACAGACTTTAAAATGATTGGTACCCAGGGCTGTGGGTTAGAGGCAACTGGCAGACTACAGGAGAAGAGTGTTTGCTCTTACTCATGCTCTGGTGTGAATTGAAGGGTTCTCCAAGTGTTAGAATGCAATGAAATGAAACCTCTACTATATATCAATAAGATGATGATGTATTTATAGAACATGAACCACAAGAGAGCTATACAGAGCACTTTCAATAAACCTCAATTAAAGTGATCGATACTGCTCAAAGAATCTTTAAAAGCACCTCTGACAGAAAACATCTTTGAGATTAGTTTTAAATGCTGAGATAGAGTACTTCAAGGCATAATGGGAAGTAAATTCCAGTGTCCAGGAATATATTTGCTAACTGTCCTAATTCACAGGATCTCGAGGTTAAGACTTGAATGGATGAAAGCTCGAACTCTTGAATAAAATATATGATTGCCTTTTATGTTTAGGGAAATGAACATGAGGAGAACCCTGCATGAGGACTTTAACACATCCTGTGCTATATTCCCTTGAACATTTTCAGTCATGCTCTTCCTAAAACTTTAAATTGTTCTCCCTCCTCTATTATAATTCAGATATAATCTTTTGGTTATGGTCTGCTTGAAGTCCCACCTCTTCCATAAATCCTTTCTTTTATGCTCTATATTTATTAAAATCTGTACAATCAAATATAATTCTTGACCACAGACCTAGAGCAGTCACCTATTGCTTCTTGTGTGCTTTAGATCTACAACTGAAAAGTTAGTTCCCTAATGCCAAGCTTCATACCACTCTCTACAGTTCCTCATGTTAATGAGCAAAGTGCTAACAAGTACATGGGACAGATTTGTTTAAAATGCAAAGCCTCCTAGAAGAGTTCACACCTTAGGCAATCTTTCAGGGCTCATGAGCTGCTTACCAGCTTAGTTAGCAAGGGGTGGCCACTGCCAGATGAGACTTACAAGGGCCTGGTGCAGAGGACTAAGGATGGTGACAGGACAGGGTGAGTTTAGAAGAGGTGCCTTAGGAAGGAAGAAGAGAGGGAAAGAAAAACTTCACAATTTTGCCTATGACTGGCCTTATAAACACTTTGATGTGCATAGCAAAGTTCTTTTTGAAAGCTCACAACAGCAGACACTCAAAATGCTCCTTCCCAGATGGAAGACCCTGACCAAAGGGAGACTCTGGAACTACCCTGATGTAGGTTGCCTGTAGGTCCCAAACTAGCCAACCCAGTGGAGAGAACTGTTCTTCCTTGAGCCAGAGCAGGGTATACTGTGTCTTTCCACCAGTCTTGCTGTCTTACCATTCCCTTTCTCATTCATTCAGTCGTTTAACAAATGTGTACTGCCTGCTTAGTATATAGATTAACATGGTCCAAGGCGCTATACTATTTTATAATATACTATTCCTTTTACTATTGTGGGCAAAATGAATTCAGATACTAACCTCAGAAAGTCCTGCTTCCTGGCAGACAGACATTAATCAAATAATGACACTAATATAAAATTTTAATTTAAAAAATCATGATAAGTGTAATGAACAAAAAGCATAATGAATCCTGAGCCCAGTTCATAGAGGGAGCTATGGGCAAGCAGAGAGGTGAGAAGAGTTTTCTGGTAGAGAAAACAGAGTGTGCTAAATCTTTGACATGGAAGGAAGAATGAAGCCTTCTAGAAACCAAGAGAAAGTCTCTTCTTAAAGAGTTGCCTGAACTCAAGATGGAGAATCCTTCAACTCTTGCTTGTGGGCTTTTCTGGTCCTTTGCGTGAATGGACCCAGAGAGCTCAAAGCTCTGCTGTGGGCCAGAGAAGGCTCCCACTCCTTCCACCTGTCCTGTTGGGCTGGGTTTTTGTCTTTGTACGCAGAGCTTGACAAGATCGCTGACTCCAAACTTTAAGTGACTTCCACAGTCACCTGGAATCTGATGCAGGGAAGAGAAAGTCACAGAAGCTTCAGGCTGTGAGGATTTTAAAGACAACTGAGCTACCTGCAAGATTGCTCTGTCTCAGAGATGGTTTTACTGCAAAAGTAGATCTCTTTTTTAATGTATTATTTCCCCCTACCTCCCAGCTCCAGCCCCAGAGAGAAGTGGAAGTTTGAGCAAGTTGAAAAGCTGCCTTTGAAATTGAAGCTGGGGTCCTAAACTAGGACTTATTTTACATGGGAAGTTCCTGGCCTGCAAAACTTCCACAGAGGCATGAATGAAGCTTACTTCTCCTCCATTGGCTGACTGCTTGGCAATGCACCTCCTATTTCATAACATACATCATTGCTAGCTATTCTTATGTATCATGAAAAGACTCCAGAGTTTGACTTGCTTTACTGGTTTTAAAAAACAAAAACAACAACAAAACTATTCTGTAGTGAACCTAAAATATTCAAACACTTTGTTTAGGACATTTTTATGTCATTATTGCCTATATTGCATTAGATTTATTCTTTGTATGCCTTGGAGAAAGTGTAGGGAATCTATGGGAGAAAACAGAATATTGCACTGCCTTTGGGAAACATGCTTACAAGAAAGAAACCCATCATTGCAATAAGAATCAGGGAAAGAAGTAACTCCCATAGTTTATACTTAGTTCGTTTTATAAATCTTGATATCATGGAAATATTCAGAATATGCTTTATCCTCTGATATTTGTGAATCACTTGGACCGATCAGCCACATCACACCAAGATTCTAAAATTTTAAGGCACCTCCTATAGCAGTCAAAATAGCAATATGCTTTTTTTTTTTTTTTCCCAATTGTATTAAAAACTGCTGTCTTCAGAGTTGAGCAGCTAAGTAAGGTCTTACAGGTGAGATTGCCTCAAGCTGTGTGACTTAGAGCAGAAGCTAATAATATGACTGATTTAGGAGAAGAAATGCACCTGCAATTGAACATAAAACTGAAATATTTTAAACTTAGAGCCTTTTATCTTAGTAGCAGTCTCTACTTATTTAATGTCTGCCACCTAATAAGGCTTTTAAATATTGAAACGAATTTAGAACTGTAGAATGCTGAAAGTGATAGAGAATATGGGCAGCAGAAACCAGGCTAATACTACTCAAGATATTCCCAGAAATATAAAAGCTTTGTGTTAAAAAACATTTCAAGAATAATTCAGTTTGAATAAAATATGCTTTACAGAAACATAATTGTTTTCTTTCAACTGTCTTTTCACTAGGCACCTTAGAGATAAGTTATTTTCCTCCTAGGAAGTTTTCTATTTTCTAAAATTGAAGTTATAAGAATATAAGAATACTGAAAGTTATTTCAACATATAGACTTTTCTTATTAGCTCTCATTAAGAACTCATCAGTATCTTGAGTTTTACCTAGGCAGCACATTACAAAAACTTCACCTTAATATTCCTAGATTTTCTCAGTTCTCCTTTGATTGTTGCTGCTTTGTGAAATGCTTCTGTATTATGGTTATTTTATTGCTTTTAAAACAGAATTCCATTGGTAGGTAGTTCCTAAAGTTCATGTTTTTCTTGTATGTACAGATGAATCTGGTTTAAAAACGAGTGTTATCCAGCTTTTACAACAGGCAGTGTAGTCATAAGCATGGACATCTAATTCTAGACATCTGAAATTTCTCTGAGAAAAACCACCTCATCTATAATCATTAACAATATTTGAGATTGAGACTGCTAATCCTTTGATGAACTTTGATGTTGATGTTTTCATTGTACTGTCTTAATTGTTCTACTATAATTGAATCAATTTCCCGAAAGCCTAAGACATACATAGCCAAGTTGTCTACATGTATTAAAAGGAGTAATCAGATCTGTATGCCCTAATAAAGTTCCATTTCCATTGTTATACAAAATAGGCAAATTTTATTGCCTCTGTAAGCTCTTAGCTTTATCAAAATTATTCCAGACAGACCCCAAGAAAATCTGTGCTTTAACTCTCATCCTATGTAAAGGTGTCCAAGACGCAAACCTTGGAGGGATACCTTTCAGTGAAGCAAATGTGTGATATCTAAAACACTTATGAAGCTGTTTCCACAATGCTTTTTAAATTATAGAACTAGAAGTTTTACTTGTCATAATGTAGAGATGACTCCATGCTATTTTTTAAGAGGCGGTGAGGTTCTTTCAAGTTTCTATTACTAGGGAGCTATCATACAATTTAAAAGAATAATTCTTTCTGCACAATACATGCACCATTGCACTATTTTGCATGCTTATGTTGCCTTCCACAGTGGGTAGTGTCTCAACACTATACCTCTTGCTTAAGATGTTATTAGCCCACCCTTTTCGTCCTGAACCCACTCTATACTCTCACAATTATCTTAGAAAGCTGTTTAGCAGAGAACTGATTCCACACACACCCACAAACAGCACATGCTCTTCCCCAGTCTCCTCAAACACACAGCTAGTTCTCTGCTAAAGCGCATCCTGCCTCTGCTGGCTAGAGCTATCACAAACCAAAGCTTAAATAAAGGAGCAGTGTGGCTGCTTGTAGCACCTCCACTCCCTGCTCAGTACAGGAATTCTTTAATAAGCACATGTGTAGTACAGGACAGGAGTACATCTCCCTGCATTCGAACGCTGGAACGTGATCTTTCTCCTTGCACAATGGATTACAACCTTAAAACGGGAAAGAATGGCAAGAAAGAAAAGAAAAAGGTGGCTTTATCTTTTGAGAGATCGATAATGGACAAATATCTCTGTTTTCACCTGTCACTTTTCATGCCGAGGTTCCCAAGGCAAAACGTTGCACACGTGAGTCTTTTCTTAGAGAAATTGTTTATAAGCCCACTTAACAACAACAAAAAGTGCTTTATATCATGTCCAGAGAAATATTATTGACCCTTTTAGAAATGGAAACCTTTGACTGCCAGAAAAAAATATTTTCTGCTAGCTCTGCTCTGGTTAGTTTGTACTTGAAGTAAAACCATCTCCACCCACTCTCCATTCAAGCCAAGATTTTAAAAGGCAGGCAACTGAAAGGAACCACAAGTTAGTCCGTCCCTATCAGAAAACTCAGCGATCAGAGAAAATCACAAAGCTGGGGAAAGGCTTGACTACTCAGAGACCAATCTCCTCAGGACGGGAGGAGAGATATGGAGCCATTTTTCACTAGGTTCACAAGAAAATGTCAGCTCACAGCTGCTAGTGCACCACCAGAGCGCATCTTAATTTGATCAAAAGGGACCCAGTCAGACACCCTCACGGAATATTTTCTTAAAGAGTCCATTACAAATCTGATTCCCTCATCTCTGAGCATCTTCCTGATACATTCTTTGGCAACTGCACAACACAGATCTGTATCGTATTCAAAATTAAATGCCTTCCTCATTTCCTCTTAAAATCGTGTGAATAAGACACTTCTAGGCTAAGAGTTGGAAGAAAAACAGAAAAAGAGGAAGATAAAGAAGCACCTCTCCCCACTCCCTATCCGCCTCCAGCTTCTTGACTAATACCTCTGGGCAGTTTACTTCAGAATAGAGCAGATTCTTGCCCAGTACACAATGGCAAATTGGCATACAAGTCTCATGCTATCGCGGAAAGCACAGGCAATGCTTTCTTTGTAAAAATACAGGAAAATACACATGCTGGAACAAAAGCCACTCTATCTGCACAGCAAGAAACAGGATAAATTATGTGTTTGTTTTACAGTACCTACTCGTTTATAAAAAGGCTTTGAGCCTATTTTAATTATGACATTGAATTCTTTCCCTAAGCCAGGTCCCGATAGGATTTATTTTTAAGCTTTGGTTCCAATGAGAGGTAAAACACACTCTGCTGGAAGAAAACCTGGTGTGTGTCTTTGTTGACAGCATGCCATTTCAAACTTATTATATTTGAACTCAATTATGTAGGAAATCAAGATAATGCAAATGCAGCCAGATAGCTTCCAATTATTCTGACTTTACAAGAAATGCCCACTCAGCAGATATTTGCTGTTTACATTTCACAATAACCAAATCATGCATTTGCAGCCTTCTGGAGGAAAATGCTAACTATTCTTCAAACAGCCACCTGACAATCTAGGGCTGAAACACATATTCTGACCCAGAAGGAGACATCATGATGGCTCTCCGCTGGCTGAATTAAACAAAAGCTCCGCAAGCATTTGGTAAATGGGTGTGAGAGTCGAATCAAGTTTAGGTTCACATCTGGTGGAATATGGCACTACCTTACCCAAGGGTTGAGGAGCAGAAGGGTTTGGAGGTTATAAATAGAAAACACACACACACAGACACATAGAGATATTTAAGCCGGACCCGGTCAGTTTCAGTTTACTAACCTAGAGCTCTGTTCAAAGGAAGCAGAGAAGCCGCATGTCCTCTCCCACCTTTCCATGGTTCTCATTCAGTGTCTTCTCAAACCACCTGTACTGATCCAACCCATTCTCAGATAAAATAATTTTCTTGATAGAAGTAGTCTCAGCTGAGCTTTGATTTTTTTTCAGCATGGATGTCTAGAATTTTCCTCTTTAAGCCAGACACAGCCACACAAAACTGCTGCTGAGGTCTTTTGTTTTCCCTCCTCTCAAAGATGAAGCATGCAGCACTTCTCTTTCTCTCCCTTTCTCCCTCTCTCTCTCTCTCCCTTTGCCTCTCTCCCTTTCTCCCTCTCTTCCTCTCTCGCTTAAGCTCTCTGTTTCTCTTTCCCCACCCCCCAGCAGCAACCTCACTGGATTCCCGTTCAGTCAGGGTCATTTACATCTCTCAGCATGAGAACCTGTGTTATATACACGCCTGTCTCTCACTTTTAGGTTTCCTCTGGGAAAGGGGGGCAGGGAGGGCGGTTCTAGTTGAAGTCAGGTGATCCCCTCCGTTAAAAGCCAGTGAGATGGATGTAGTGTGTGAATTTTAATATACACACAGGCACATTTACATTACAAAGCAGCAACAAAAATCTAGTTCCTGGAGATTAGGCATTTTTGGTTTTACTTCCATATACCCCCTTCAGCAATTAAGAAAAGCTAGTATAGTATAATGGAATGAAATTAAACTTTTCAGTGTTAATAATAAGGCTACATCCTTTCAGAATCATTCAAATGAACAATTCTTTTAAACTTGTAAGCACAAATGTTTTTTGTTTTTGTTTTTGTTTTTTGGTGAGAGTCATAGAATATAGTCATTTTAATATTTGCACACATTTTTCTAATTGGCCATTTCTTCAACATCTAGTTCTACTTATCTCAAAGTTAAGGACCATCAAAAAAGCCACTCAAAAAAAAAAAAAAAAGTCATGTGAAAGAAAAAAAAAAAAGTGGCAGAAAACCAGAGCACAATAGCATGGCTAGTAAGCAATTGTCTCCTATTGTGGAACTAGATTCAATAATGAGTAACTGTTAGCTCTTAGGCAAATAAATTTTCTCTTCTCTGCTTGAGCATCTCTGTTTTAAAATACAAATAAATGAAATAAATGTTATCAAGTTCCCCCACATTTCCCCCAGTCAAGCAAACCTGGCAGAGAAGGATGTCCACTCATGGTACCAGATATAGAAGCAAATGGAAAAAACGTGTGCTAACCTAGAGCAGTGTTGAAGATAAATTCAGAGTCTACAGACCTAGACCTTAAAAGCAAATTTGCCACCACCTTGTTCCCTGCTCCAGAGTTTTTGCAATGGGGAACATCTCTTCTATCTGTCATTAAAGAGGAAAAATATGCAACCTGTCTCAGGAACACTGCAAAAAATAAAATAAAATAAAAGAGAGAGAGAGAAAGACAATCTCCACAACTATTTTGAGCACTCAAGATAAAAAAGTACTATGTAAAGCTAAATGATAAGTAATTAAAATGAGAATCAAAAACTTTAGTGAGATCTGGCATCTAGGGAAGAATGCAATTGACCTTTGGTGTTCTAACCATGGATTCTTGATTTCAAGAGCATGATGATACCAGTACCTCAGCTAAAGAGGAAAATAGTGGGAGAGAGCTGACATAGAATCACATTATTTCTGCCATGAAAGTTAACATTTCTAAATCTTACACAAACAGCCTCTCCCTCTCCCTGACATCATTGTGAAGCATGCCTCATTCTCCATCAGGGACTGGGTGCTCCAGCTGAAATACACCGAGTCCTTTCATGAACACCACTCAGGGATAGAAATGAAATAAGTAACAACCAGTCACTGCTCTTACTTGTTTTGTACTTTAAAAGCTTTATTTTGTGTGGAAAAAATATTCTATTTGGGCTTTTAAAATAAATTATATGCTAACCGGCTGCAAATTTAGCTTCAAGTTTGTGCTACAAAAATTGGCACCAAAACATTGGGCAATTTAAAAAAAAAAACTTCCCTCAAAAAAGTAAGTTGGTCTAGGCAAATTTAGGAAGACCTAACATTTTGTAGGTTAAAACACATAGTATTATTCTTTACAGTCTCCTATAATAAAGTAAGCTGCTCTTTCCGCCTTTTATTTTTTCTGTTAGCTTTGGGTGTTTTTGTTTTGCATTTACCCACATCTTTCCCCCATCCTCACTTCCTGGCCTTTCTTAGTTTGACCATGGAGTCACTTTCCTTGAATGTGCAAAATTTTGGTGATGAGAGAGAGTGGGAAATTTGTCTTACACTATGTCAGGAAGTATTGGGGCTTTAAAACCCAATTCTAGTATATAATGTCTTCAAAGCTCCATGCTATTCTAACAAAGGAGGTAAGATGAACATGGACTCTATACTGCGTATTATTTATTATTAAAATCAAGGGATCTCCATTTCAAGAGGCTAATTAAAACTCATCAATGGCAGGCCAGGGTGCAAAAAATTGACAAAAATAAATTAGCAAAAATGTTCTAGCAACTAACCCCAGCCACCTTTCCAAAATGTCTTCCATAGCTTAAGGAACAAACTAAAGTACTAACAGAGAAGAGTGATCTTTACTCATGCATCCATTCATTCAACCAAAGATTATTGAGCCCTTCATTTAAGCTAAGCACTATACTAAGCACTGATGGATACAAGGTTAAATAAAAGAGTCTGGGCCCTTTTAGAAACTGAAATTATGTACTGCTAACATAACATGGATGTAGTACAAAGTGCTATGGAAGGATGGGAAAAGGAGAGAAATTCTCCTCAGTGGTATGCAAGATAATTAAATAGAACAGGTGACATTTGAAATGGGCCTTTAAGAATGTGTCCTTTTTCTAGGTAAGAAAGCAAATGCAAGGGGATTTCAGGCAAAGAGCCACAAAATGCACTGCCAGGGACTTGTGTGCAGTGTAGTGTGGCAGGACTACAAGGTGCTTGGGGAAGAGTGGTGGGAGAGTAGATTGGAATAGGCCTGAAGGCTTTGCCTGAGTGTGTTTTACCTGAGACACAATGGCAAGTTATTTAAGGCTCTTTGGGTAGTAAATTATATGTTTCACAAAGATTATTTTGGCAGAAATGTGGAGGTGGTTTAGAGCAATGTTTCCTGGGTTTCGTTCCAAACCCAGAGCAAACGTCCAGGAATGTCTATTTTTAACAAGTGCCCCAGTGATTATTATCACCAGGAGTTTTTTGGAAACATTGGTTTTGTGGTGGTTCACCACCTTGGCTGAGCATCTAGAATCACCTGTGGAGTTTTTAAACTATCAAATTCAGGCCACTTCTACAGCAAATTAGACCAGAATATCTGGGGATAGAACCCAGAACCTTTGTTTTTAATCTCCTCAGGTGATTACAATGCAGTCAAGGTTGGGAATGACTGGTTTAGGGAAAGGAGAGATAGCTGGAAGTAGAACATTTAGAAGCTGTCGTGGAGGATGTTTGGTTGAAACAACAGAAATCTAGGAAAGCTAGCCCAAGTAAAGGGGCATACATGCTACCAAAATGTATTATCACCATCAGACAAAAGAAGCACAGCACTACCAGGCCTCACAGGAACTGAGGCTGAGAAGACAGTAAGAACCGAGACCCGCGCCCCACCTCCCACCCCCCTGCCTCTCAGGGGCTGTATGATCTCTCTCCTTTGATTCTTCTGTCTCCTATTCTTAACCAGTATCCTCTTCTTGCACATGGTCCAATATGGTATCTCATCAAACCCAATGTCACATAGAGACAATGCACTCACCAGACAGGAAGCTGCAGTTTCTAGGGTCTCTTCCATCAATTCTTGAGTCAGAGGCTAGAGACTGGGTTGATGGGTAGATTTCTTTTGCCATTGATCCAATCAGCTAGAGCTGGAGTGATCACATGCCCCACATTCACTTTGCAGGGGCTGTGGGCAGGGTGGACACACCAAAGCATGTCAAATACAGAAACAATTGTCCAGGCAAGAGAGGCTTATGAAAGCTTGAGTAGGCCAGTATTAGAAGAAGCGAAAGTTCCCAGATGCTTCTCAGAGGTGGACCTGGCAGAACCTGGCGACCAACTAGATATGAGGCTAGGAAAAGAAAGAGGCACAGCTGAGGAACAAACATACCTTCACCTACTGCAAATGGCCACATTACAATGCAGACAACCACTAAAGGAGTCTTCTGTTTGACTAGTCAGGAGATATATATCTGATTTTGAACTCTACAACTTAAGAAATACATGGAAGTCCAAATTTCAAAGAAAGCTCAAAGGTTAATAAAGAATATTAGGCATATGAGGAGAGTTATGCAGAAAGTTTTATACTCAAGATCATTATTAAGCCAAATGAAAAACTTCTGCTTTTTTTAAGATTTAAAGTAGAGATTTTTACATCAAGGTTGTGAACACAGAATCTGTGATAAATGTGCTTATTTGGGAGCATGAAATGCCTATATTAAATTATATATAGTAGCTTATGTAATCTTATTTTATATTAGGTTAAACCTTTTGTCCTATCAGGCTGAACTCCCTTATCTCTCACAACAGGTTCATTCTTATATGTGTGCCTTTCATTCCCCTTCCTGAATGGCCTCCCCTTCCCTTTTTCCATCTCCACTTTACCTTTCTTCAAGGCCTCCTTATATCATCCACATGAGTCTCTTGTGTAGTTTATGCTTAAAGGATATAGATATTACAAGCAGCAGTAGGGATAATAAATTAATGTAAGGTTCATTATTAAGGAATACTAAGGGACTTGGCCCTTTAAATTCTCTGAATAACTCTATGTGGTACTATTAGCAGCATTTAACCATTGAGGGAAGTGACATCTAGAGAAAATAAATTCACCAAAGGTCAGAAAACTAATGAATGGCAGATCCAGGATTAGTCAGTCCTAAAATACATTGTATCGTATCTTATTCCTTATTTATCTGTACCCCATGTACAGCAGTTTACTTTACCAATGGGTAATGTTTTATGGACTTGATTTCTCTCTTTTGCATAGCAGTTAAAGGTCAAATTTGGGAGCTAGAGTCTGTCTCAGGGTTCAAAGCCCTTCTCTGCCATTTCCTAGTTGTGTTACAAAGGGACGACATTTAACTTCTCTATGCCTCAGTTTCCAGACCTATCTCATAGTTTCATTATGAGGCTCAATTAAGTATCCATGTTAGTATTTAATATTATGCCTGGAAGTACTCAGTAAATGTTAACTATTATTTTTATTATGGTTATTGTTATGTTAACAAATGAGAAGCAACATTTCCATGTATACCCATGTGAGAGTTCCTTCTCATCCAGAGACACTTTGGGGGTGGAAAAACCACTGACTCTGTGCTCTATGTGTAGTTTACACAGGTTTCAATGATTCTAGTTTACAGAGCTACTCTTGATTGGATCAAATTAGGAAACTGCACCAACTACTTTTTAACTAATTATGAACTCCATATATTGCTTTATTATTAGATCTATAGTAGATGGTCTCTTGAGACATATGTGACAGCTTCCTGGCAGCCAGCAGGTAGAAATTAAACAATTTCTAAAAAGGTAGCCCTTGGATTTTTGCAACAAGCTAAATCTTAATTCTTCTGAAAAATCAATTTGTCATGCTTTACATATAGACTACTTTTTTTTTTCAAAACATGTATTTCCAATATTTCAATAGAACATTTCCTTACATTCTGAAATTATGTTTCCTAGCAAACAAAATTTCTTTTAGGTATGTAGTTAAAATTTCTTTTTGGTATGTGTGTTTAGAGTAAATACGGTATCATGCTCTTATAAAGTCAAATCCATATAAACAGTAGCTCTTTTCTGAAAGAAAAGAAATTCTGTGTGAGATTATGGCTACCACATTTTGCAAACTATAGACAAATATAATCTCAAGGAAATTCTCTTCTTATTTTTTCAGTTATATAAATTGTTGATCTTATAGGAAAATACCAACTGCTGATGATTCTTTCTATATTTGTGTGATGTGACTAAATAATCAACGCATTACACTGTTGACCTTTGGGGGTGTGTGCGGATTATGTTGGGGTTGGCAGCTATAGTTGGTATTTGCAGAGCCTGTAACTATGGGAAACTTTATCTCCTTGCCTCATGGGCTGCATGACAGTTTTCATCAGAAGCAGCTCACCTCTTTTGTCTGCTTCATGCCAAATGAATGCATTTTCAGTCACTGTCAAAAGTATGCTGTTATACTTGGAGATGGTTAGATGTATGTGTATGCATGCATAATATCAAAGGGTGTGGCTAAAGTTTGATTGCCCTATTCTAAAAGAAGAAAAGCAAAACCAGAAAATTCCTGCTTTGGATTTTTCTTTAGCTTTGACTAACCAGCTAAAAGCAGGTGCTTTAAGAAAGGCCTTTAAATATAGCACAGTGTTGAAGACACAGGGCTTTTGCAACCCTGATTTCATCATTTCTTAGTGTGCAGAACTAGACAAATTACTCATCTGTAAAGCAGAAATGATAATATCTGTTGCGTAGATTTGTCAGGCGCTAAATGACATAATGCATGTTAAGTGCTTAGAACAGTGCCTTGGACATCATCTCCACCACCACCATCATCAACAATACTACCACCAACACCACCATCATATCACGGTCTTTACTATCATCACCCTCACCATCCTCCTCCTCTTCCTCTTCACCAATATTTACCATGTACCAGGCACTGCTTTAAAGAAGCACACAATAAATAGTAGCTTCCATGATTATTGTTATATTTCCTTTTCTGACTTTGAGCTCATGAAATTGCATATTTGGAGCCAATTACCCTGATATAAAACAAACTATCATACTCTAATGGGCCCTAGTCAAAGTAAAAAACAAGTCTCAGGATCAGACCTTGCCCATGGAAGGTCTCCCTCGATGATTTCTCAGATCCTGCTCATGCATTCATAACCCACATGTGAATATGCTTCATATAACTGAAAAGACCAAAGCACATAGAAGTACTTTCTGTAGCGAGTGGGCATGAATAAATTCTGTTGTTGATAGCTGTTCTTTATGGCTCTGCATTTCTGATATCAGAATATGTCTTCCCAGTTCTGACTCCTGCAAACTGTGCTAAATTGTGGTCTTTCATTTCCTCCAGAGGCTCATACTTTTTTACAGCCCTCTGTTTACTTACCTTACTTTGTTCAACCCAGTAAGATGGGCACTTGTGGAATATATGGGGTCTCCTGTACTATAAGACATACTTTGCCCAGGCTGAGCCTAGTCTAAATTGTGAAGTTAGTACATTTTGTTGTCCATCCTTCCATCTTTCCTTTCTCTGCTCTTTAAGCCATTCATTAACACTTTCCCCATTCCCTTCAGAGCTCATCTGTTTTTGATTCTCACCTATAACAAAACCAAAATTCAGTGAGAATACACTGAGTAAATTTGTATGTGTTACCTAAAGTGGGGGTACTTATTGTCTTAGCAACTTTGCCTGGTTAGCACAATCTCATAAAATAAAACATTCCTTGGAAGTAGAAACTAAAAATAATTTCTAGAACTTTTAAACTATATCCTAAAACATGTTTATATAAATGAACTGTACTCAACTGGGCATATCTCTTAAAAATCCTATTTAAACCAGAGTAAGGGAAAATTAATAGGGTGGAAGCTATATACTCTGACCTGACTGTTCTAGCACTGGGAAAAAAGGTCAGTGAGGAGACAGTGTGGTTTTGAATTGTAAGCCCATCACAAATTGATTGTGTGACTTTGGGCAAGATAGCTTAATGCCAGTAAACCTTATTTTCTCATCTGTCTAAAACAGATAATAATATCTAACCTTTCAGGTATATTGTGAAAAATAAATACAATCATGAAATTGCTAGCACAGAATCTGGCACATAATAGGCTCTAAGGAAATAGTACTTTCCTTATTGCCTTTCCTAAGTAGTCAGTCACCTACTGATTAGGTGCTTTTTTACAAGGTTTGATCATCTTCCATGGGTCACCTGATCGCTCACATCTCTTTAACTCACCTGACGTTTGTATTAGTGTCTTTCAGCATAAGTTGTTTAAGTATGATTTTCTCTTGCAGAGGGTCTAAATTTTAGTCAAGTGATCTAGTTTCCCCAAGGAGTTAGAGTAACTTAATAAACCCAAAATCAAATTAAATAGGATTGAGAAAGAAGGAGAAGGGAATGGTTAAGGAATAAAGAGAAGAAGAGAGGAATAGAAGAGAAGGGAGAGAGAGAAGAAATAGTTACCTGCTGTACCGGAGGCCAGAATGTGACCAAGTTCTACTGGGATTCAGGAAATCTGGTCTTGGACCATTCATTTAGGGTAAATGACCTTTTCTATGAAATGAGGACACTGAACTTTCCCCAAGATCTCTTTCATCTCTTAATTATTAGTTTAATGAGACCAAGAAGTAAAACATTTCTTAAAAACCCTTCAAACTCAAACCCTATTAGTGCTAGAAAGATGGGCTCACATTCACACAGTCTGACCTGATTCTGTTAGACACTGGTAGGTGCTTTACCTACATCATTACATTTAATCTCCATGGTGGTATTAGCATCCCCATTCTTACAGAGGAAGAATTTTGGCTTCAGTGAGTTTAAGAGACTTTCCCAAGATCAAAGAGTCCAAAGAACAGAGTAGGGATTAACAACACCTTTCGATAAAAAGCCCCAAGTACTTTTTATTGCATCATGCTGTCACGCTCTGGGACAGAAATTGGGAATAAAGCCATAAAGAAATTAAACGTTTATTGAGTGACTCTGCAATGATATTTCAGATATGACCAAAAAAAAAAAAAAAAATGCTATATGGCTGTAGCATGCTCATCAATGTTTACCAATTAGCTCTATGGGGAAAAAAACCTGATTTGTAGTATTTGCCAATTTTTATAGTGTAAACACTTCCACCATGGCTGATTTCAAGTCATCAATTTAATGTCACTGAACTGTAGTTGGGAAGAAATGCGTACAAATGGCTCTTTCCAGCCACTGTTTACTACTCAGTTTGACTGTGTGTGTGTGTGTTTATGTTTTTGTAAACCTGAATTTATGTTACCTTAACTTTCATAACAAAAAATAGAAAAATAAAAGGGTAAAATATCAGTGAAAATGCTTTTTCTCATCAGTAACAGTAACTATGAATATCATGTGTTTCAATTACAACCTAACAGGTTCCTTTTTTGCCAGTTATGCAGATTGCTAATCTACCTCTTTAAATTTCAAACTATAACTGCCAATAATGCTAGCAAATAAAAGGAAACAAAAGCCTGAGCTCCCAATCTTGACATTGTTATTTCTTACCACATACTGGCTGGTTCTTGTATTACTTTTGAATGAATACTTTTAGGATTTCTTATGAGATGTGTGAGATTTTCAAGGCACCCCAAGGAGGGTCCTCCAGTAAACTGGTAGGTGACAAATTCAATTATTTGTCAATACAATCACAGCAAAGAACCATTCGGAAAACCTGAGAAAAAAAGGAAAGAAAACTATCTGATGTTCCTGCATCCCTTAGTCTGCAACTTTTTAAAGTGCCATGACTGAATTCCTTGGGAATAAAAGTAAGGTGACTGACAAGTTGTAGGGAAATTGCATGTATAATTTACACAGCAGCTTGAGCAAGCAGGGGAGTTGTCATTTGTATAGATGCCTCACAAATGATCTTCAAATTGATTGTTTAGGGAATGACTTCTGATTGCTGAGGCAATTTATTTAATCTTATTCATTTCTCCTGATGGTGAGCTACAGAAGTAAGGATATAGCAGAGGGTTAAATGCAAAGTGTTGTCTACGTCAGAAAATTTGCACAAATGCTTGAATTGTTGCCCACAAAAATGTGCACCAACTCAATAAAGGAAAAAAATAAAGGATGCGTAAAGCATCACTGCTACTTACAGAGAAATGGGATCTGAATTGAGGAAAAACTTCTCTTCTAAAAATTATGATAAAGGAGAGAAAAAATGCTCCTATAAATTCAATTGTTACCTACAGCACATTATACTTAATATCTGAGATTTCTACATAGTAAAAAATTATATTAGAAAGTTAAAATAAGAAACAATGCTAGAATAAAGGAAGAAATAATGTTTCAGGACTAAACTATTCATCAGGAAGAATATCTAATAGGTTGGCAGTCTCCAGAACTGAGCACAGGAAAACAAACAAACAAAAACATTGGATATTACTGACAGAAACTGAAGAATTTTCACTTTGAAATCTTTGAGAAAACAATGCAAATATCTTTCTTCAAATTTTATTTTTCTTACCAATAAAGAGTTAAGGTAGAGTAACCCATTGAGGTTTTTCCTTATGTAACTCTTTGTAACTCCACATTGCTCTAAGTCTTAGACAACTTCACAAAGATAAAAATGATGAAAATAAAATTAAAATAAAGTATGATTCAAGTTTTTAAAAATTTGGGGAGTCTCTGAATTTTAGATTGTCAACTTAAATAGAGTTTATATCTAATGAAGTTAAAAAATAGCACAAAGGTGAGTCAGAGCTGAGGTATCTCCAACTCAGGAGAATGTCGGGAGATAACTTGAAGTGGAGCTAATGGAAAATGAAGAGAGGAAAGGAAGGATTCACCATAAATTCCTTAGGCAGAATAAATGTGTCTTAGTAAACAAGTGGATACATGTTCATGTACGAGAATGGTTTGAAGGTAACTAGATTTTAGCTTGGATTGAGTGGGTCTCACTTCCCATTCTTCCTTGTCTCTACTCCATGTCACTTATCCCAACACCTTACATCCCACACTGGTGAGGGGCAGGTTAGCCCTTTGATGAAGGGGTGGGGAAGAAATAAGCTTGATTTAGAACATTTTGAGTTTGGGGACTGTCTTAGTTTTCCAGGCTGCTATGACAAATACCATACAATGGATTGGCTTAACCAACGGGAATTTATTGGCTCATGGTTTCAGAGGGACAAGGCTTTCTTCCTCCCTATTGTCAGTAGCATTCTGTCTGGCTAGCATTCCTTGGGGCTCCTTGGCTTGTGTCTTTGTGCCATATGGCTATGTCCTCTTCCCAGACCACTGACTTCTGGCTTCTGGCTCTTCCCGGGGCTTTCTCTCTGTCTGAATTTCTTCTGCTTACAAAGGACTCCATTGATCCAGATTAAGGCCTATCCTGATTCAGTCGGCCACATCTTAACTAAAAATAACATCTTCAAAAGGTCCTATTTACAATGGGTTCACACAACAGGAATGGAATTAAGATTAAGAGCATGTGTTTTTTTTTTGTTTTCTGAGGTACATAACTCCATTTACCATGAGGACCTCGCAGAAATCCAATTGGAGAAGTTGAAGAAATATTTGTCATACAGATTCTAGAGCTCAGGATCTGGAAATGTAGGTTTAGGAATCACCCAAGACCTAAGTGATGCTGGTAGGAATTGATGACTTCATCTAGTTAGAGACTAGGAGTGAGAAGAGAGGAAGCGCCAATATTTGAGGCCTGAGAAAAAGATTTGGAGCCTTTAAAACACACTGAAAAAGATTGTGAGAGAGAAGAAAAGTAGGGGATGGTGATCAACAATGTCAAAGACCTTCTGTGGGTGAAGCAGATAAAGCCTGGGGAAAAAGGTTATAGATGTGGGACTTGAGAGGATTTTTTGTAAACTTTGAGAGTGCTTCTAAACATTACTCTGAAAGACTAGAAAGTGAGAAAGTATATATATATATCAGTGGCTTCTAAACCTGATTGTCACTCAGAATCTTCTTGGAAGCTTTAAAAATACACATTCTTAGGCTCCATCCCTGGAGAATCTGATTCAGGAAATGAGATTCCTTATCTAATGCCATTTCTTGAATTGTAGCTATCCTTTTTAAGACCCTTGCTGTATTGAATTTTCTCATTTTGATTCTCTTCTTTCAACTAGTCTGCAAACTTAAATTCAAGGATATATGTTTCTATTTCCCCCACAACACCTAGCAGAGAGCCTGAAAAATAATAGGTACTCACTAATATGTTTTACTCAATAGATCACCTTATTACTTCTCTTTAAGATGAAATCATCCAAGTGATCATTTACAATGCCTAGAGAGACTTAGTTACATACTTGAATAAAGTTTGGAGTGTCATTTAATAGCAAAACAAATTTTGATGCTAAAATGAAATCTAAGGGGTGTCCTGAAATGGTCAGTAGGAAAAAAAAAAGAATGTTTTCCAGGATGATTCATAACAGGTCGGCTTTATTTTTGGAGGATGTTGATTTGATTTGTAGATGGTTAAATCTGTCACTCTGAAAGTGTATGTGTGTTCACATGATGTGAAAGAACACAATTATAGCTGTCCCTTGATAACCTATTCATTTACAGTGCTATTTTGGAAACAGTAAGTTTTTAATTGGTTTCCTGTGTTTGGGGAAAGAAGTTCCACTGTATAGGAGCTCTGAGCCTTGCCCCCTATGGATTTTCTCCATTGGAATTCAATAAAGTGTAAATGAATTACAATGGATGAATTCCCAAGATGCTCATTGCCAGCACTCAGATTGAGGAACTCCCCTTCCTCAGGCAACCACGCCTCCCAACACTGAGTCATTGGCCCTGTTTCTAGAGAGAGGCACAATACTGATGAACACCTGCGCTCATTATTAAATACAAAATAATTACTGTAGTAAAATCTCATTTAATTTTAAGAGTTGAAGAAAACTCACCATATTTCTATTCTAGCACACAGGATGTGGCCTACTTCTCCAAAATGTCAAGCATAAAGATGCAGATTTTATTTAAAGAACGTGGAGATCCCCATTCTTTCTTTGATTGACTCTAGGTAGACTTTTCCCATCAGGGAAAAGATAAATTCACCCCATGTTTCCTGACTGATCATACTAATAGCATTGATATAGTGTATCTGGGAGCTTCCAAAGGCATTATCTAATCTGATCATTATAAGTGACCAATCAGGTAGATAGGATAAGTATGATAATTCTAGTTTTTCAGGTAAGAAAGCTAAAGTTCAGAAGGTTAAGATTAAATAAAAACCAGGTAAAATGTTTTTTTTCTCTATTTTTCTTGCCATTAAATAATGCAATAACTAATAACATTTTTTTTTTCAATTCTAGTTAGGCATATATGATGCCTGAGTTAACAAGATATATAGACTTTTTCATGCATATTACTAAAGTTGTTTTTAAAAAAAATATTTCTATAACCTTCCTTTTACACTTATATCTTTATGTTCATTAATGGAAAATGTGCACAAAAATTCATGCTCACCAAGCAAATAATAAAGTAAATTTATCACCCTAGAGCTTTGCTGTAACATAATTTTGAAGCTATCATTTAACTTTGGAAAATCAAAACAAAATGAAACTAATTAAAATATTTTAAAATGAGATTTAAAAATCTACATAAAAGGAAGGCTTTTAATTTTATTCTGTTCCAAGTTAGCTGGTTTCAAAGTAAATTAGGTTTATGCAAGCCTGATTTTGCAAACAAAATGGAGATTGAATTATTTTATTTTAGAAAACGTTTTTATTGACTTTTATAGGCTGATAGTACCAAGTTGTGTCAGTGTTCTATTTTAATTTTTACAAATTTGGGAAAATCTTAAAAGGTATAATGAAAAGAATTTACAGATTAGTATTTTTAAAGCCATTAAATTGAAGAGCGGTTAACAAAGCTTTGCACAACGAATTGTCTATTTTGCCTTCGTGTCAAAAATACTGCCTATGATACCACTGAGTCTTCCTCTCTGGACATGTATACAACTTCTTTTTATTTTTATTTTTATTTTTTACCTCTATTATTTATTTTCTTTTTTGGGGGATTTAAAACCATGTCATTTACTCAAGTAATTGCTCCTTTCTTGACCATATCGTTACTCCTTGCTCTTGAAAAAGCCATGCTATTTATTTCTCATCTTTCCTGTCTTGTAGGCGAATCATCGAACTTATCTGAGCTAAGTATTCAGATCTACAAAGTGAAAAGTTGGACAAGATATGTTTCAGGATCTCCTCCAATTTTAAAACTTTATGCAGTTTTAGGAGAAATCCTGGAGGGTCAAACAATATGCTGTGACACTAAAAGACAAGCATGAATCAGGATGAGGAGACTTTCTTTTTCAACTCTTTACAATTCATTCCTCCACACTCCCCTGGTGATATTTCATATCCAAGACAACCACACATTGAGAACGCAAGGCAGAGAGAGACAGAGAAAGAGTGAAGCAGAACGCTGGTAAAGCAGAGAGAGAGAAAGAGAGAGGAGGCAACTGGTCATTCCTGAATTGCATGTGTATTAGAGGTGATGGCCTTGCTTATGTACCCCAAACCCATCTAGGGTTTCCTCTCTCTGTTAAGAGCAGATCCATGTTTCCAGGAGTTCAAGAAAAAACTTGGTTTCATTCTTGTGTCCTCTCTGTCTCTCATTCCCTGCATCAAATCTGTCAGCAAATCCTGTCAGTGCTACTTTCAAAATAGATCAGGAATGCAACCCTTTTTCACTATCTCTGCTACCACCACCCAGTTCCAAGCTACCTTCATGTGTAGCCTGGATTATGCCAATAGCCTCCTAACTGGTTTTGTTGCTTCTGCCCTTGCTTCTCAGTCAAACAGTGCTCTCCTTAGAACATAAATCAGATCCTATCAGTATCTTTAACCCAAAAGGGTTCCCTTTTCACTTAGAGTAAATGCCGAAGTCATAATATGATTTATGAGCCCCTTCACAAGTGGCTGGTCACTCCTCACCCCTTATCCCTTGGAACTAACACTTTTCCTTCTTTCTCTAGGCTCCAGTCACACAAGCTTCCACACAGCTCCTCTGAAACACCAGGCAATCTTTGCATGGGTCCTTTGCATTTGACCCCTCTTCTTAGAAGCTATGGCTGTCACCTTCCTTCTTTTCTGACCGCCCCACTTACTTTAATCCCGTCTTGACTCACATTCCTCACCTCC
This sequence comes from Tolypeutes matacus, assembly GCA_026826555.1. Taxonomy (NCBI): domain Eukaryota; kingdom Metazoa; phylum Chordata; class Mammalia; order Cingulata; family Chlamyphoridae; genus Tolypeutes; species Tolypeutes matacus. The sequence goes on from JAKSZT010053770.1 coordinate 29,788,522, forward strand.
CCTTCCCTCATCCCCCAGCACACATAACACTTCATATCCCTCTGTCCTGTTTTATGTTTTTCCTTAGCACTTATCATTATTAATATACTGCTTACTATTACATGCTTTAATTATTTATATTTTGTATTGTGTGCTGACTCACCAGATTATAATCTTAGTGAGGCAGGGATTTGGGTTGATTTTTGCTCATTTCTGTATCCTCAGTGCAAAGAACAGTGCCTGGCAGTGTCAACCCTCAGTAAGTATTGGCTGAATTGAACTGGATCTAACCAAAGGATGGAAACCTTGAACTGTGCCTTGAGAAGTAGATTGTATTTTGGATGGTGTATGAGGAATATAGAGACCTTTTTTTTTTTTTTGGTAAAGCAACCTAAGAGTAAAAACTTGCTTTGGGGAGTCAATCTGGGTTACAAATGAGAAAACTGAGTCACAGAGCAGGTAAGTTGGCAGAGATAGTTAGTAGAAGAGTACAGAGCTAGAGCCTTTGTCTTCAGAACTCCCCATTCCAGTATTCTTTCTAAGGAGGTAAACCATTTAATTTTCAGGTTTAATCAAGATGAAACACAACCAAGACAAAATACTCTTTCCTGTTCTACTCTGATTATGACAAAACCCAAGTTTTCATTAGTCATAAATAAACTAATGTTAGATAATATTCTATTATTAAGAATTACCTTTGTGTAAGCAAAAATAAAGCATATTTTAAACTCTTACATTATAAAAATAATCATCATCAAGATGAGATGGGAAGTGGCTGGAGATACAGGTGATAAAAGAATGGCAGAATGTTGATACTTGATATATATGGGTAATGTTTACAAAATACATTCTTTTTATTTTGCATATGTTTGAAATTTTCTATAATAAAAAGCTTTAAAAGTAAAAAAAAAAAAAAATACTGAAAATATCCCCAAGTTTCACTCAGTCTTGTTTTATAGTTCCTCAAAAAATAATTACAACCAAGTCAGTTAGCTACCATTTACTTTATTCGCAGCTTCTTTATCTTCTCTTAACTCAAGTATACAGAAGTCAAGCTGTCCTGCATGGGATGCCAAAACACGGAATGTTCCTTGCTGCACTCTCAAAAAGCTTGTACACTGCATTGGTCAACTTCAGAGTGGTTCTGGGTAAAATCAACGGTACTAATTCTTCATGGAACCAAATCACAGTGCTTTAAATAAAAAGGGGGCCTGCATATTTCCTTCCCTTCTCAAATTTTGAAACAAAATATTAAGGAAAAAAAACATGAGACATAGTCATTTTTTTTTCTACTGAAGAAGAATTTCTCCTCTGTGAATTGTTTAGAAGTGATATATTCCTATAACTATACTTATTCCAGATTCCCAGCTTTTTATCTTTTTGATATGAGATGAATCAAAATATACTTTCATGTTTCTTATAGCTTTCAGTTTACTCCATCCATCATTTCCTTTTTATTTGGTCTTTTCATCCTTCATATCTCCATTTTAACTCTAGGGCTCTCCAGCTGTATATAATATCACAAGTTTCCTTCATTTTGCTCTTAACTGTCCTTCCTCTGCACTCCCCTAATCTCTTCATTTCTTCATTGCTTTATGGGTACCTATCTTTGCTCATCCAAAAAGCAATGGGTCTAATTCAGTTTAGTGATTATGTTTGACTCAGAGAAGTACAATCTGGTTCAGATTTCCATAGTTCAGAACTAAGCCAGGACAGTGCTACACTTCCCACTTTTTACTTTGGGAGTCCCTTTTCCCTAATGGAACTTATCCCTCCAGTAACTCCACTTAGGCTCTGTGTCCTCTTACTATACAAAATATGGTTGTAGTGCCCTTTGCAGTATTTTTATATGGTGTCACTCCCCTTACTAAAGCCCTTCAAGGCTGAGTAATGTGTGGTTTGTCTTGACGGCCACATGCAAGGCTCCGTCCCCCACTGGGCTCACTGTTCAGCTCCCACTGGCCTCCCCTCAGTTCCTACAGAAACCCTACTAAATGTAGGTTCCGCTGTTGAGCCTCCATCTCTGCCCTTTGTTAGTTTTTTCCTAGCACTAATGTTAATTTGTTTATATATTTTTTAGTCATATGTGTGCTTCCATTTATTTTAATACTTTTGCTATATTGTAAGCTGCTGAAGGACAAAGATCTCCTTTTTTTTTGTTTTTAAACCATTCTATCCCTAGGAATTAGTTCAGTTCCTTGTGCAATAAATTTTTTTTTGAATTGAAATGAATGAATAACAGAGAAGAAAAAAATGAAAGAGACAATATGTATATAGAATAAAATTAAGATAAAATGGTTATGAGGAACATTAATTTGAGCTACCTAAGTCTCACAAACATATTTGATTTATTTTTTGTTCATCTTAAGAAACAACTTAAATCTTTCAATTTTGGTTAATAGCAGAATCCATTAAATTTGACTTCAATTATCTAAATAGCCAATAATTTCCTCTTACTGGTACATGCTTTCTCAGCAAGGATTTAAAATCCACAGATGATGAATGATACCGACTGCCATCATGACTTCATTACCCTTCAAGAATTTTGCATATTCTACTAGGATTAAGCAGTGACTCTTTCTAGCCCTTTCTGGTTAGTATGTAAAATCCATCTGTGATTCTTCAAAAAAATAAAAAATGGGTGTAGCAGTCATGTGTAGGACCCATTTTTAAATAAAATGAATAAGTGTTCTAAGTAGATACCATTTGAGAGGCAGAATTGGACACCCAGCATGTTTACAAATTGCAAACATGGAGATGTACTTAAGATTCAACCTATATCTATATCTATATGTGTATTTACTTATCTAGATAGATAGGTAACTTAGGGCAATGTTATAAATTTTTATATGAAATAACGTCATTTATGCAATAAAATAATCTAGTCTATTTTCTGACTCTGGCAAGCTTAATTCTTGTCATTCTGGGTCTAGCTTCATTATTTGTTTGTTTTGGGGGTCTCTACATTAGTCAAACTGATATTTCTACATGTGCCTCAGAGTCTCCTTTAGGAATCAGAGATTCTTTGTTAGACCATAAGGTATCACACCTACATGCAAGAGATGTCCATACATACAGGCAGAAGAGTCGCTGTCTTACTTGATCATATATGACATGGCATGGGGCCTAATTCCTTTAAAAATACCTGCTCCCTTGCTTTATTTTATTAGACTACCTCCTTTGAGGGAGGGCACTATCTTTAAAAATATATAGTTTTAAAAAGCACAAAACACTCACAAAAGTAAAAGAAGATACCCAATGAAAATTAATTAACAAAATTACCTTACTAGAGCTCAGTATCATACTTAATAGCAACAACAATAATAAAGTTTGCTCTGAGTGCTTATTATGTGCCAGGTACCGGGTACATAAATGCCATATGTTAAAAATTATTATTCACATTCCACAGAAAAAGAACTTGAGCCATGGGGAATAAAGTGACCTGCCCATGTCACACATCTAGCACAGTATTTGAGCTTGGGTTTAAACCCAAGCTGTCTGACACTAAACATTATTCTCTAGCAGTCTATACAACGAGGAGATGAGATGAGATAAACTCAGAAAAACACAGCTGTTACTGTAAATATTATTTAACTGCTATATTGTAAGGCAAAGTCATGTGCTGGGAGAAAATAACAGGCCTGAATAGAATGCTATGGTAAAGGTCTCTGGAGAGAAGTTTCCACAGTAGAAAATAGGCAAAGGATAGGAACAGGCAAATCTGTGGCCAAAAATATATATACAAAGAATGTTTAAACTTAATAACAATTCAAGAGATAAAAATAAAAACAAGGTAACATTTTCTACTTTTAAACTGGTAAAGATGTTTTTTTAAAGTACAAATTATTCTTCTCTTTATTGGAGAAGGTGCTGAAAAACCGGCACTATTGCTAAGAGTATACTTTAGTAAACCTTTGAAGTAAGATACATTGGGATGGTGTATGAGAAGCTTAAGATTACATGTTTTCTATTGTGGAAATGTATCACTAAGAAAACAATCAGAGTTGGGCATAAAATGTTTATTGAAGGATATCACACTACAGCACTTTTAATATACATTTTTAATTAGAGAAGCTGTGAACTTAGTAAACAATTATGCATAGAACACCCTCCACCAACGCTTTACATTTTTGTGGAACATTTGTTATAGATTACGAAAGAACATCATCAGACCATTACCACAAACAATGGTCTAGAGCATACATTTAATATAATTTTTACATATCCCCTGTTTTAGTCAGGGTTCTCTAGGGAAACAGAATCAACAGGAGATATTCTGTCAATAGTATGAGATTTTATAAGTCTCTCACGTGACCGTGGGGATGCACAAGTCCAGGTTCCGCAGGCAGGCTGCAAACCAGGGGCTCTGATGAAAGTCCAATGAAGGTCCTTGCTGAGTTTCCAGGAGATGCTGGCTGTCCAAAGACGAGCTGGGAAATTCTCTCTGAATGCTGAAATCACTTCCCCTTATAAGGCATTCAACGGATTGGATAAAGCTTTACTCATTGCTGACGGCAATCTTCCTGGCTGATGTAGATGTAAGCAGCCATCTATGCAGTAAACTCACTGGTAACTAAAGTCCATAAATGTCTGTGTATTACAATTAACCCAGTGCTTGCTTGACTAAACAACTGGGCACAATTACCTGGCCGAGTTGACACATTAGCTTAACCATCACAATCCCTATTATTAAAACCATGTAGTAGTATTGTACATTTGTTATAGTTCATGAGAGAACAGTCTCATATTTGTACTGTTAACCACAGGCCATCTTCCACCACATGATTCCGGTGTTATACAATCTCATGCCTTATACAATCTATACAAAATGTACACTCAGTGATTCTTACTTTCATCACAGAGTTGCGCAGTCCTCACCTCAGTAAATTTTTGAATGTTTTTCCTAGTCCAAAAGAAAAAATCCTTTATACCCCTATTATTAATCCTTAGTGTTAATAGTACCTTCTTTAACACTGATGCAAGAATATTGCATCAATGCAATATTGCTGCTAACTATAGCCCAAACTTACATTAATTGCATTTTCCCCATGCATCACCATATTCTTACCACCTTGTAATAGTGATGTACATTTGTTCTAGGACGGAGAAGAACATTATTGTATTTATACTAATAACCACAATCCTCAGCAGTTTCATTATGTTATTCAGTCCCTAGATTATTCTCTAGCTTTCTTTCAATCGACGTTTATATCTCTAGACTACCCCTTTCAACCATAATCTCATTTATAAATCAGCTGATTTATAAATCAGTTAATGTGTTACCATCAACTCTATCCATTTCCATACTTTTACAGTCAAGCTAAATAAAAATTCTACATACATTAAGCATCATTACCCCTTCTCAGTCTTCATCCTATCTTCTAGTAACCTAACTCTAGGCTTTAACTCTATGTGTGTATTCCTTGTATTTAGTTCATATTAGTGAGACCATACAATATTTGTCCTTTTGTGTCTGGCTTATTTCACTCAGCACAATGTCTCCAAAGTTCATCCATATTATCATATGTGTCCCAATTTAATTTCTTCTTACAGCAGCATAGTATTTCATCATATGTATATACCACATTTTGTTTATCCATTCATCAGTTGATGGACACTTGAGTTGTTTCCATCCCTTGGAAATTGTGAATAATGCTGCCATGAACATTGGTGTGGAAATGTCTGTTCATGTCACTGTTTTCAGTTCTTCTGGATATATCCCTAGTAGAGGGATTGCTCGATCATATGGCAGTTACTACAACATTAATTTTAATACTCAATCTCTAGAGACTAATCTTGGTGTCCAAAAGAGCGGTAGATGTGTAAAATTACTTATGATGTATCCCTAAAGTGGAAAATTATGTCATCATCAAAATTATGCTTTAAAAGATGGGAAATTATCCTTATTTTATTCTTAAAAATATGCATTGTAGCTATACCCCCAAATATTCACAATGGCTATCGCTTAACGGACAGATTTCTGCTAAATTCTTTCCCATTATGTATAGTTCTGTATTTTCTAAATTTTCCACAGTGAACATATATTAACTCACAAAATGAAAAAATATTTTAATATTAGCACTATTTTAAAAATGTTAATCCCAAACCATCTAGAGTAAAGTTAGTTACTAGGAATAAACCTGGATTTATTATAAATGGGGAAAAGTGTGGAAGGGGGAGAGGATGGGATATATGGGAATCCCCCCATATTTTCAATGTATCATTTATGTAATCTAAAGCTTCTTTAAAAATAAAATGAAATAAAATATAAAATAAAATAAAAAAAGAAATAGAGGGGAGTTGAACTTGATTAGGCTAAATTTGGATCTAGACTTTATCCCTTGCTCGCTGTGTAACTCTGAGTGATTTACTTCTTAGAAATTGTGCTAGCATTATATCCTTTGGGTTCCATAGACTATAACTGAATGTTGTGGGTTTGTGTCTCACAAAAAGGTATGTTCAAGTCCTAAATCTGGGTATCTGTGAATGTGACCTTATTTAGAAATAGTATCTTTGAGGATGTATTAGTTAGATTGGGCCCTAATGTGATATAGTCATATATCATTGTAAAAATAAGGAAGTTTAGACACAAAGATGCAGACACATAGAGAAAGGAGAACATCAGGTGAAGTGTGTCTTAGTTTTCCAGACTGCGCTGACAAATACCATACAATTGGTTGCTTAAACAATGCAAATTTATTAGCTTGTGGTTTCAATGGCTGAAAGTCCAAATCAAGGTATTGGCTAAAAGGCTTGTGTTGAGGAGTGAATCATCTTCCCCATAAAAGACATGTTCAGGTCCCAACCCTTGATCCTGTGGGTATAAACCCATTTGTAAATAGGGCTCTGAAGATGTTATCAGTTAAAGTGTGTCCAAACTGAATGAGGGTGGACCTTAATCCAATACGGCTGAAGTCCTTATAAGAAATGGAAATTGGACATGGAACAGAAAGTCACATGGATGAGAAGAAGGTGGAAATCAATAGAACCTGGAGGAGAAAGGAGAAGTCATTGCCATGTGACAGAAAATCCAGGAATCCCCAGCAATACCAACCCTGGGATGAAGTAAACTTCTTGCCTCTGAAACTGTAAGTCAATACATTCCTAGTTTTAGGTCAATCTATTTTACGGTATTTGATTTAGAAGCTGGAAAACTAAAATAGCTTGCTTCCTCCTGGGGTCAATAGCATTCTGGCTGGCCAACAATCCTTGGGTTCCTTGGCTTTCTAGTCACATGGTATTGTTGTCTCCTTTCTTTTCGGGATTCCATTGGCTTCTGGCTTCTTACTCCTCCCCATGGCTTTTCCTCCACTATCTGAATTTCTTCTGCTTATAAAGGATACCTGTAGTCCAGATTAAGGCCCACGTTCATTCAGTTGGATCACACCTTAACAAAAAATATCTTTGAGAGGTCCTATTTACAATGGGTTCATACTCATAGGGATTGGATTAACATTAATAACATGTTTAAATTGTGGTACATATTTCAACCTACCACACAGAGATTGGACTGACGTGTCTACAAGTCAAGGAATGCCAAGGATTGCTGACCACCATCAGAAGCCAGGAGACAGGCACAGAACAGATTATTCCCTAAACCTTAGAAAGTACATGGCCCTTCCAACACCTTGATTTTGGACCTTTTGCCTCCAGAACTGTGAGAGAATAAATTTCTGTTGTTTTAACACTCTGTTGGTGGTAATTTGCTACAGCAGCCTTAGGAAACTAAGACACTGAGGAAGGCATATAACCTCTTTAAAAAATGATAACTTAGGAAATATTAGTTGCCCACCCCACATTTCTAGTTTCTAGCCTTAAAATACTATGAAAAAATGCAATTACATTTTCCATACTTAATTTTTTTACCTCTTCCAATGAACATCTAATATTATTAACTAAGACTGCACTTAAAATAGTGGGTGAACTTTACTATAGTGCATCATCAAAGGTGCAGACAGAAGAAATAAGTAGCCCCAGCTGGAAACAAATGTGAGAGGATGATTATAGTCTAAAGTCTCAACTCATCAATTTGAACACTCCATAATCAAGTATGGAGTCATTCTACTTGGATAGATTTAGATTTCCTCCTGAAGTTTTTTCTTCCCATTTGTTTTTTACATTTCTCACATACATTATTTAAATAACTGAAATGACAAGTATTAATATTTTACTGTAAATTTTAAAAAGTAATTGACATAGAGTAAAAGAGCAATAAAAAATATATATTAATCCAATACAACCACCTTGTAGCTCTGGAGGTGTGAACAACAAAATAGACTAAGTGAGAGTTTTTTAGATATGCACTGTGTTGTTTACATTGTTACTGTGAAATATGCCTGAGTTGGAGTTAATTTATACTTCAAAACAAATTCTAAAATAATATTGCAATGTGAATATGTCAGATCACCAACATAACTGGTTCTCTGTCTTTTAGGCACATGGTACATTTTCCAGATCCCTTTGAATTTAAGTATATCCATATGATTTTTTTTTTGGCCAAATTCATGAGAGTGGAAGTGGCATGTGTCACTTCAAGACAGAAATTTTAAGAGCTGACGTACAATTTGCAAACCCTCTCTTTTTTTCCTTTGCCACTGTGTCCAGCAAAGCTCCAGATGGTGGCAGCCATGTGAGCTTGCTTCCCAGAGAAAGGAGTATAGAACAGAGCCTCCAACTGATTTTTGATGGACATACACTGTGAATGAAAACAAAATTTCATTGTTTTAGTATAGGATTCCCAATTGGGGACAATTTTGTACTCCAAGGAACATCTGGCAATTTCTGGAGACATTTTTGGTTGTCATAACTATGAGAGGGGTGTGTTACTATCATTTAGTAAATAGAGAACAGGGATGCTGCAAAATATCCTACAATGCACAGGAAAGCCCCCACAACAAAGAATTAAATGACCCAAAATGTCAATAAGGCCAAGTTTGAGAAATCTTGGAGATTAGAAAGATATTTGTTGCTACAGCATAATCTTGGCTATTTTGACTGATGAGTGGTTCAATACTTAGAAATCTATTAATATAATTTACCATAATGATAAGGCAAAGGAGAAAAATGTGATCATCTCAATAGATTTAGAAAAAACTCATTTAATAAAAATGCAACACCTATTCACTAGTCAAAAAGGAAACGATAACTATTTTATTCATATCATATTTGAATATCATGAAATGAATGTCTCAAAAACAGAAGGAAACATTATGATTAATATTATGTCAGTAGAATTAATCCATAAAGTCAAAATTTATAAATAATCAATTTTTTTAGTGGGTGATGGGTTATAAAACATATTTCCTCCTTTAAAGATATATGTTTATATCCAATGAATATCGCTAGGTGACTCCTGCTTTATTCAAGAGTTTGGACTAGATGTGCTTTACCTTCTCTTGCAATTCTAAATTAAGGATTTTTTAAAAAGGTGAATTTATTATAACAACTGTGTCTTATAAGATGACTTAGATGGTACTTAAAACAAAAACAACAAGTATATATTAATAAATTATTCTGAAGTATGGGTGACTTCTAGTGTATGTCTTGTAACTTAAACATTTATAATCTTTCTTATCCTAAGTAGGTCTCCTTAGCAATAACCAAAACTTGAACTTACAACCGGTTAAGATCTGGGAGCATTGAGGACTCCCATACACTGCTAATTTCACTGGTAACTCTACATAGCTAATCCTGCGGTGATGGCTTAGCTGAATCTGTTGGTAGTTGTATTCTAAGAATTCCATTCATTCCCAGGAGCTCAGCAATGAAGCTTTTATTGAAATGGAAGAGACACTTAAGGAAGAGGAATTGCCATGGAAATTGCCCTTCTCTCCATACTTTTCCATTCAAACACTTCTGTGGCCATAAAATTGTCAATGGGAATTTTTGAGACAGATAACACAAATTTTGGAAGTAGTTCAATTGTCCTTGGAATAATGAAAAATGCCTTTGTTTGCCACAGGTAAGAAAATGCTTTCTTTAGTCTAGATTTTTACTGTGATCTTATTTTAAGAAGCCTTAACAAGTCCGGTTCATGCAGAAAAATCATACTAAATAAATACTTAAATCTTGTTTTTTTGAGAATTACTAACATCATATATTTGTATTTCTTTTCCTTTAATGATAACTTTTGGTCATTTATAGAATGAAATAAATTTTCTGGGAATAAGACTCCAATTTACAATTCTGAAATTGTTGGAAATGAAGGCTTACCTTATGATGGCTGGACACATAGCCAGGACCCAGGAACAAATTGAGACAACACTGGAGTTTAGGTATAGAATGCAACAATAAAAAGCAGACTATCTTAGACAATGACAGACTTGATTTTTTTTTTCTTCTATTATTGACTTATGGCAAGGTCTAGAGATCCTGGATCTCATAGAGTGGATCATTTTGGGAATTTGGCTTCAGGAATCGTAATGCTCTAATCTTAGGGGTCAAACCAGAGAATGGGGTTTCTTTTTTTCTATGATTTATAGTGTTTCATTCTTTATGTAAAGGAATTTTAAAAAGAATAATTGAAATATTGTTAATATTTGCTTCATAAATATTATGCTAATCACATATAAATGCAAAGTACTCAGCTTCTATTAACAATATATGGGGAAAGGATTTTTAATGTTAAAATGTATTAGGGTTATATTCTGGCTATACATCAGGTATGTGTTTTATCCAAAGAAATTGCAAAGAGGAGAAAACTGCCAAACCCAGTGGATTCATTAGGGAGGTGAGGAGAACCTACAATATTTATGCAGACTGCATCCTAGACTGGCTATCAACCTATAAAAAGCTGTGGAAGCCACTGTATGCATTTGTCTCCTCGTTGATTAATCTTACAGGGGAAAATGCCCTGAAGAGGATTCAATCAACCAGTTTTGTTTATATCAACCCAACATTATAAATGATTAGTTAATGCAGCCAAAAGAATTTTCTCAAGTGGAAAAATTTCAGTGATATAAGCTATTGTCATTGTATTGACAACAACAAAATTAAACCAAACAAAAAATAAAATGGATTGGTTTATTAGATTTTACGTCTTTGTAAATAGATTTGTTGGTTTTACTCAAGTACATACAGTCTCTACTTAGGATGATTTGTGCTAGAAGAGGCTGAGTGATCACACTTCTTGTTTTTTTTTTTTTGTTTGTTTGTTTGTTTGTTTTTTCCCCATTTCATTTCTATTCTTCATTCTTTGAGATGAACCTTTGGAAACTTTAGGTCTCATAATGGATATTGAATGACAAGTCACAGTTCTCTGGGCATATCCAATGAAGAAAGGTCCATGCCTTTATTTGACATTTACAGAACAAGTTATTAAAAGGTAATTCTCTCTCAGAACTGTGCACAGTAAAATGGGCAGATTGAGAATAATAGAGGCTGTGCAAAGCACCTGTGTTGAACTCAAGTTTCTCATTCTTATTCCAACTAAGGAATCTCATATACAGTTTGAGCAAAACCACTGGGTTGGAAATTTGTCATATGGCCTAGCAAATGAATTCCAAAGACCTTTGCTGAACATCTTCTTTCTCCTTATAGTCACTAGCTTGCAAGAAAGAAGGCAATGAAAAAAAAAGAGACATAGATGATGCTATTTTAATTGGAATTTATATGTTTCATGGATGACTGCTGCAGTACTCATCTTAGGTCTCTGAGGGAGCTATGAAAGTTCTGGGGATTAATAATAGAAATGACTTTAAAAATTTATTTGTTAACTGGTCAGGAAAGGTCCCTTACTCTCTTTGCAGGTGTCCTTTTTATATTTTGCTGATGTTTTATTGAACATGTGCTTGATATACTGCAGTACTGAGGAAATAGGCAGTGGACTATGAACGGGAGTAGATATGCTCATTGATAAGAGCTGTGTGACTACTATGAACACTCTGGCAGAAATAAGCCTTGTAAGAATCAAATTCTGTAAGCATTACCTGGTTTGGCCTTTTTGAGTATCAATGTGAACTCCAGTACTAGAATTGGGGAAGAGTCTTGAATTCAAGGAAATAATGTGAACATCAAAACAATTTACTGAGGGAAGCAGATGTGGCTTAAGCGATTGGACTCCTGTCTACCACATGGGAGGTCCAGGGTTTGATTCCTGGGGCTTCCTGGTGAAGGCGAGCTGGCCCGCATGGCGAGCTGGCCTGCGCAGAATGCCGGCCCAAGCGGAGAGCTAGTACAGCAAGATGACGCAACAAAAAGAGACACAGAGGAGAGACAATAAGGGACACAGCAGACCAGGGAGCTGAGGTGGTGCAAGAGATTGAGCACCTCTCTCCCATTCTGGAAGTTCCCAGGATTGGTTCCCAGTGCTGCCTAAAGAGAAGACAGGGAAGCGGCTGTGGCTCAATTGATTGGGCTCCCGTTTACCATATGGGAGGCCCCGGGTTTGATTCCTGGGGCCTCTTGGTGAAAGCAAGATGGCCCACACAGCACGGTGAGCTGGTGCAGCAAGATGACCCAACAAAAGGAGACAAGCAGACACAGAAAAACGCAAAGCAAATGGATACAGAGAGCACAAGCAGCAAGGGGGGGGGGAGGGTTAAACAAATAAATAAATACAAATAAATCTTTTTAAAAAAAGCAGCAAATTTAATTAAAAAATAAATAAATAAAGAGAAGACAAGCAGACACAGAAGAACACACAGCGAATGGACACAGAGAGCAGACAGCAAGTGCAAAAACAACTTGGGAGGAGGGGGCAATAAATAAATAAATCTTTAAAAAACAAACAAACAATTTACTGAAAATAACTGAAGCTACATTTATTAATAAGAATGTTTTCTACCTCACTGTGTACAACTATTGTAAGGAATCCACTAGGGTTTTATTACCAGTTTCCTTTTCCTCCTTTCTAAGGAAGTAGAACGTAGTCACTTTAATCCAAGTGGCTATGGGATGGATTTGGCCCTCTTGAGACAACACAAATTTTAGAAATAGTTCAAATGTCTTTGGAAGAATGGAAAATGCCTTTGTTTCCCATAGAGAGATTTACCAGGTAAGAAGATGGTTTCTTCTCTCCTACAGAGCATAGAATCTAGGCCTTCTATTATGTGTTCAACAGTACTGTTTTTCTATGAGTTCTAGTCTGAGAAAGGATATTTGCTTCATATATCAGGGCACTAATTTACCGTTAAATCATAATTTTTGCTTTTTCTCATCTTTAAAATTCAGTGTGTAAGTAGTAAATTTTAATTTCTAAGAAACACCTTGCTCTCCTCCCATATGCTTCAGGTTGCTGGCTGTGCTGTGCTTCTGCTCTCTGTCTCTCTTACTGAAGTGTTTTGAATATGTGAACTTTCTGCCAATTGGCAGCTTCCTGTGGGATCAACTCTTTTTCATAAACATTTTCTGAGTACTGCAGTCTGTGTGGAATATGTGCTACAAAACACAGCCATAGTTAGGGGAAGCAACACTCCTTTCAGACAAGATTTACTTTACTATTTTTGAACATCTCAAAATGGATCTCCCATTACACAGGAAAATGGATACCTTGACACTTGGTGTGCAATTCCATTAAATTGGCCCCTACCAGTTCTGTGGTATGATTAATCTATCTATAGTGACTATTTTGAAGGTACAGCCACTATTTAGTTTATCCAGAATCCAGGGATCTAGGAGCTCTAATACCCATATGTTCTGACTAAACTCAGTACTCGTATTATCTATAGAAAATCAGGTATTGGATTGACCAGAGTAAGCTAACTTCTATAACCAACAACCCCAAAAATCAGATGTGTTAGTGAGAAACATGTATTTCTCACTCACAGTTCAATGTGGGTTGGTATGAGGGGTGTGCTGGAAGGGGAGTAGGGATTGTGATCCATGTGGTCATTCAGGGATCCAGACTTTTCCTCTTGTAGCTCTACTTGTCTTCTTTCTGGTTCTCTCTTCATCTAGGTCCTTGTTATTTTCTTAACTCAGGTTAAACTTAAAAATGGTAACTATTTTAGATTATAATCTAATGTACAGAACTGACTGCAAAGGAGACTGGAATGGGTTAGCTTTGTGTCTTAAAGGAAAAAGGGAACATGGATACTACTGATCACTAGCAATCTGTCACAACCATGAAGTGATTTAACATCACTGTCTCAGGACAAAAATGGAACAATATAATTTTTCTGTTATACCTTCATATTTTTATCTTATTTTTAACATTTAGTTTTTTTGTATTTGCATATAAAATGATAATATAATGCCACTCTGTAGCTGATACATGAAAGTGATTCTATTGTGCTTTGCCCAGTAGTACTTTAAGCCATTTTCCTAATGAGAGTAATGAATTCACACTGAACCATCCATATTTCCTTGCTCAGTCTTTGTGATCAGTGGTAGACATTTCCAAGATGACTGATTGAGGTTTGTAACTCCAGGTGAAGCAACAGAGTAGTAAAGCTCTTTACTCACGAATGATGTTTTTTAGTTGAAGAGACTAAATTATCAGGAATATTTAAAGAAATAAAAATTTACAAATGACCTATGAAAATGTAGTTTCATAGTGTGACCGTTGGGGAATTTGATGCAATTATGAATTCCAAAAATCTAATTGGATCATGCTTGTAAACTGATCTGTTAATCTGGGCATGATTAGGTTAGGATTAGGGTGTTGAGCCCCACCCCTTGGTGGGTGGGGAATCGAATATAAAAGGCGAGGTAAAGGATAGTTGAAGCAGTCTTTTGAGAAGCAGTCTTTTGAGAAGCAGTTTTGATATTGGAAAGAAGGCCCCAGGAGAAGAGAAGCAAGCTGTTTGCCTGATCGTCTACAGCTGACCTTGTGGAGGAAACAGGAGCCAGCTAACCTTGTGGAGGAAACAGGAGCTAAGCCCGGAGAGAAACGCAGCCCTGGGAAGAGAGGAACCCCAGAAGCCTGAACCCTGGTAAACGCCGGCAACTGTCTTGCCCTAACACGTGGCAATGGACTGTGGTGAGAGAAGAAACCTAACGCTTTATGGCCTGGTATCTGTGGACTTCTACCCCGAATAAATACCCTTTATAAAGACCAACCCATTTTTGGTATTTCACATTAGCACCCCTTTGGCTGACTAATACACATAGAAATCATGGAATATATTTTGACTTTATCTATGGGGTTCAATGTTTCAGTTTTTGATAACCTTAATAATTGACTATGATCATGTTTGGGTAATGCATTGCATTAATGGCTAAGAAAAAATGAATGTATTTTTCTGATTGCTTATGATTTGGCAAGATATTTAAGCACTGAGAATAATAATTCCAAAACAGATTTTCATTCAGCAACAAGTATCTTAATGGTTTTATTTAGAAACAAGGAAATTGCAAATTGCATGATTTAAAGTATAGAGCTCTAACCTCAATAATCAGAAGGGAGACAATTCATGCCTTCATACAAGCACTGCTAAATTTGGTCTTCCCTAGCAGGGCCAAGATGAATGACCTGAGAGAGCTTCAGGAGTGGATTTAAAAATAAGCTTATTGTTGGTTTTTCACTACTGAAAATGACACCTGTTTTGATACCCAGATAGAAGGTATTAGCTTTGAACTTATTACCTATCCCCAAACCACAACATTAGTAATTTTGATTTTGATTTTTAATAATAAAGGGTCATGTAGTTCTCTTTATCATGCTGTGCTCTAATTGTCAGGGAGTGCTCTTTAATCCTACATTTTCATACAAGTTTTGATATGCATATATCTGCTTACAATATATCCATATAGCTGTGCAGAACAGATAATCGTCAATTTACATGTGGCATTTGAAAATATGTTCTCTTTTGCTCTAGATCAAACACTACCAAACTGATCATTCGAGATATGTTTTACATTATGGCATTAGTTGCTTATAATAGCAGGCCAGGAAAAGAGTATTAAGCACAACATATCTAGGATTGACATAATTAAAGGAGGAAAAAATATCAAAGCCAAAAAAAACCACTTTGATGTTGCATGAAACTCAGGCTCCAGCAAATATAATATTGATGGGTTATATGGCTTTTCAAAGTTTTTCATTCACAGTTAAATCCAAACTGAAAAATCAGAGCATTAGGTAAAAAATCCAAAGGCTTGCATTTTTTTTTTTTCAATGAGCAAAGTATTTTAAAGCATTCTTTAAGTGAGGAGGTTTTTGTCAACCAAATCTCTGCTCAGTGAACCGATTTCCTGTTTAGAGACTGAACCAAGGATTAGTTAAATTTGATTTGAAAAATGCCACTGATGAAACACCAGGAAAAGGGAAATGCTAAGTCATGTGTTGAATAATATTTATGATTTATATTTATGTTTGTTACTCATATACTTAAAAACAAATTCAACCCAAGTGGAGTAAGAAAATTACTACTTTATGTGTGACCAAAAATTTACATAACATTGGCAGATATTTATGAAACTCTAGACTATTCCTCAAGTTTGTCATCAAGAAAAGAAGTCTAGTTAATGAAAAATGGCAAATGATTCAGTATTAAAATCATAATAGCTGGGACATAGAATAAGAAAGCCATGTTGCATCAAACTTCAGTTATGCCATGTCCTGTTACCAGTTTCACATTGCAGATTGAACTGAAATTGTACAAATCATGCTCATGCATATGCTAAATTCAAGAACTACTACTTATTTATATTGCATTTCTCATTGCACACAGAATCCTTTCTAATAATAACCAATTGACTGTCTTAACAGCAAAGTATTAAATCTATTATTTAGATGAGTTAATGTACATAGATAAGTACTGTTTTCCAATATTTTCAGTACAATCTGATTCACTGTTAGTATTGTCTAGAAATAGCCTCTAATTGGAAAATAATGTACCAACTTCTTTTCCTTTTGGTTTAATAGTATAAGTGGGGTTAAACAACCATATTGTAATATCATGGAAACACATTAAAATTATCAAGAATAAGGAAAAAAGTACCAATATGGTATTTTTCATTCACATTATAAAAATAAAATACTGAGGATCACAACTAATTATATTATAGAAGCCATGGATATGTTAATGTTTTAAAAAAATGATTTCAAAATCAACATAGCACCTAATTCCTTGGAGCTACTACTCTAAATGTTTTGGTAAGGGGATGGGAGTGGTGTCAATAAAAAGTTTTGAAATACATTATGTTAAATACATTTACTAATTAGTTTAACCTTGCACTTTTCCATGGAGAAATACAAGAAATGATAGATTTTTGAACTGAAGAATACAGGACTAACATTTCTTGAGCCCTTATCACAGAACAGACAATCATTTAATTATGCCATAAGTCTGCAAGGTAAGTATAAATATGCCTGTTTCACAGACAAGTAAAGTAGAAAGCTTGAAGTTAAGTTTGGACCTGAAAAGCTCCAAACCCATCTTCTCTCTTCTCTATCTTCCTCTCCTTTTTTTAAAAAAAATTTTTTAAACACATTCAGTAGAGGATATGGGGTGGAAAAGTAGAGAAGTGTGTGTATAGAAGAGGAAAGAAGTGGACAAAATGACAAGAGGAAATCAAGTAGAAAAGTCAGAATGGATTATTATTTGAAGTTTAGACAAAACTTACTTTTAAAAATATCAAAATCCATTGTGGTAGCCCCTCTCCAAAATGGCCCCCAATGATTCCCACCTTCTGGTAGTCATGCCCTGAAGTAGTCCATTCCCACACTGAATACATCTGACCTGTGTAACCAAAAGGATATTGCAGAAATGACAGTATATGACTTCTGAAGGTAGATCATCAAAGACTTTGCAGCTTTAATATTGCTTTTTCTTAGGTCATTCACTCGGGGGGAAACCAGTGACCATGTCATGAGGATACTTAAGCAACTCTACAGAGTAGGGTTCTTGGAGTAAGGAACTCTTGTCAACACTCGGCAGGGAACTGAGGCCTCCAGCCATGTGAGTGAGACACCTTGGGAGTGGATCCTTCAGTGCCACTCAAGGCTGGATGACAGTAGCCCTGGCCAACATCTTCCTTGCAACCTCACCAGAGACTCTGAACTAGAACCATTCCGGAATTTCCAAGCAAGCCATTCCTGAATTTCTGACCCAAAAAATGGAGATAACAAATGTTTATTGTTATTTAAGCCATTAAGTTTTTGTTATGCAACAAATTGATTACTAACACACAAAATTAACAGACAGTATTATTGCTGAGCAAGGTCATTGAAAAGGGTCATCATAATATGCCAAGTCAATGCCATACTGTTACTATACATCAAATATAAAACAAGTATTCTGTATTTTAAAGGAATAGCCAGCCTGAATATTAACACTTCTTAACACATAGTAAACAAATAAGGATTGCAGAAATGTTCTTAACTACTTTATGTGATTCCACTTATAGAAAAAGAGTTTTGATTTTGTGTGTAGACAAGACATGAGTTCCAAAACAGGCTATGCTAATTTCTAGCTGTGTGCCTTTACTCAAGTATCTTAATATATAGGTCTACAGGTGAGGATTGAGTGAAATGAAGAATTCAAATTACTTAGGACAATGCCTGGCATATTTACAAGTGTTTAATAAGTATTAGTCATAATATCATTATTTTTATTGTTCTTATTAAATACTCGATTCAGTCCTGCCTAGAGTCAAAGCATTAGACCAAAATACCTCCTAGCTATTTTCAATGGGAGAATCACATGACAACATGAAATTTTATATTTGTTTTGTGCTTTATTATGACTCAACTTTACTTCATGATATTCATCATGGTCACTTTTTAGAAGATAAAGAGACTAAGAAATATAAGAGTAAAGGACCATAATGACAAAAAAAGGAATAAACTAGAAAAACCATAGAGAAATAAATATTACTAAAAATCATATATGGTACATGTTTTACTCTTCCACTCTCATTATATGTATTAGCTCATTGAAACCATGGGAAAGTCAGGTGCACCAGCAGTTCTCAAATAGTTTGGTTTCATGACCCCTTATAAATTGTTGAAGACTCAAAAGAACTCTTGTTTATGCAGGTTTTAGCTATTGATATTTGCGATATTAGGTATTAAAACCAAAATTTTAAAATGTATTTATTAATTATTAAAAATAATAATGATAATCCCATTGTGTGTTAATATAAATAATATATTTTATGAAAACAACTACTTTTTCCAAAACAAAAAATAAATTTACTGAGAAGAGGGGCACTGTTTTAGTTTTGCAAATCTCTTTAATATCTGCATTAATAGAAGGTACCTGGATTCTCATATCTGCTTCTGCATTCAGTCTGTTGCAATACTACATGCTGTGTACTCTTTGAAATACTCCATTGAATTCTATTGAGAGAATAACAGTGAAAAGGCAAACAACATTTTAGTATTATCAAGAGTTTTGCCTCATGGATCTGGGGGTTCCCCAGATAACACTTAGAGAACTGCTACACCATTCTAGGAGTTAAAGGAAAAAGAGTCTGAAGATCTCTTCCTGGCAGTCTTACTTTTACTATAAGGTTCTGGGAGTGGTCTGGAAGCTTGTACATTTTCCAAATGAGTAATGGATATACTCCTATAGGAAATAAAATATAAGTAATTTCATTCGAAGTTCATCCTAACCATGAATAGTCTATCAAGAAAAGTAGCTAATATTATTGAATACAGTGTTCAAGATACCATGCTAAGCCCTTTAAATATATTATATCATCCAATCTTCACAACAGTTTTATTGGTCTCGATTTTACAGATGAAGAAACTGAGGCTTAGAAGTAACTTGCCAGAGATCACACTGATAGTTGGTGACACAGGACCTGGCCCCAGACTTGGATATGGTTGACTTCAGGGTCTGTGCTCCTTAAGATACTTCCTGCCAGTGGGGAATAAACCTGCTGTAGAGAATAAATAAAAGAGGTATATGGTCCTGAATGATAAGCAGTTTATGGTCTTTTGGAAGGGTTATGACTAGCACACACACACACACACACAGCAAAACAGTAAAGTGATCTAAGTTATATAATCATGGTTTCAATAAGCGCTTTAAGATTCCTGTGAATGGACAGTGGGGCCCTGGGCTAGAGCAGTGGTGGTAATTTTCAAGGAGAAGGACCAACTTGAACTGGATCTTTATAAGCTAGAATAATTAAAGTGGGAAAGGAAGATAGATCAGAAAAAAGGGTCAGAATATGAAAATTAAAGGGAGCAGGAAAAAGCATGGCATGAGGGATACACTAAGGAAATTGACTTATTGGAAACTAAAAGTTTATATGGTCAGTTAAGGAAAATTTAATTAATTCAAATAGACAGTGTGGACCACACAGCCCTTTGGTATGGGTGGTGGAGGTGTGGGAGCACTTGCTTCCATGCCAGGGAGGCAGTATTGCCACTGCAGAGATTACTCACCCCGAGAGGGGGCCAAGATCCATGATGTGATAAAACTTTGTGACCCTAACAATTAATCAGCAACATGCTGGCTTCTTTTTCTCAGTCCATGAACTTTATTTCTGTCAGGAGCACAGTCAGTGCCTACCACTAAATAAATGGGGCACAACGTGCTTTTATGCTCCAAGGAGTGATACTTCTCAATCCTAATTAAATACCTTAAACAGATTAAGTATAACTTAATATTTATAGTGAAGATATAAAAATATGTTTTTGTGGGGAGAGGGTAGAATGGGAGGGATTTCATACTCTCCACTTACAATTTAGTACTATATCTGCTCATTTTACTGACTCCACTTAAAGTCTTAGAGGGTTGGGGCTCTGCTGACAAGGCACCGGGGCTGCAGCTCTATTTAGAATAAACTTTATGGACCCTGATGTTAGAATCCCATCCCCAGATAATTACCTTTCAAGTCTTAGGTGAGCAGAATTGCATATTTATTGAGAAAAACAATGTGGACTCCTTCTTCCTCTACCCTTAGTAATTTATTTTTCTGAAAATGGATTCTTTTGTGTTTGTACAGGTTAAAAAAAAAAACACAAAAAAAATCCTCAATGAGCAAACGCTATGCTCCATGAATGCAAAGATGCTAGACAGACATCTTAGTGTTGGGTAGATGATCTATTTCAACATTATGGTTGATCAACCCAGAAAGCATACTGTTGGGTGGAACGCTTAATCTCTACTCCACTTAACGACTCTAAAAGCATATTGATATATTTGTAGGAAAAAACATAATGAGGATCAAGTAACTGCAATTTTCAGAATAACCATGTGAGATTGGCTCTAGGATATTTGACTTAGTCAGACTGGTTGGCACAGTTTCAAGAAATGTGTTTTTCAATCTAGAGTAAGAAATTTTCTGAGATTTCAAGTAGGTCAAGTAAGAAAAAAATTGGTAATATAGCTTCTAAATCCTAATACCTAAATCTTCTTAATTATTCCAGGTGTTTTTTTGTGAAATTCAGTGGTTCGTTTACCTGAAATCTCTCAGTTTAAGTACATTACTAAAACATAAATCATATAGCTTTGTATTCAGTTTTCCAAGATAAAGGAGAGTTGATGGTTATGTGAAGCTTCTCCAAATGACATAGTTAACATTTTTTTATTTTTTATTTTTAAGGAAAGCTGGATGGTGGAATCAGTATATTGTTTTTTCTGAGATGTTATAGAAAATTTCTTCTCACATAATTATTCCAAGTGTAGGTGTTTACTAGTCTAGGATTCTTTTAAAATGTTGGCAATATTTCTATGAGAGGTCAATTTAAAAATGTTCAGGAAGGGAGATTATATTGTTGGTCATAATCTACCCTGGAGATTAAACACCAAATTTCTCTACTCCAGACATCTACAATCGATATCTATATATTAACTTAAAAATTACATTTACAAAAAAATTGACTTTGTGAAACTTTAAAATAGACAAAGACTGGTTCAGCTTTTACCAAGCCAGATTTCACCAGTTAGGATATTCCATTATTATAAACTAAGTCCTCTTACATAATTAAAATATCATTTAATGCACAGAAGCAGTGGTAATATTAATGGTGATAAATGAATTCTTACCTTTTTCCCCCAAAGAAGTATTTAATTCTGAACTGCAAGTTTTGAAAACATCAGAATGGTACTAAAATGGGAAAGTTGGAGTAGGAGTTCTTTATTCTCCTTATCATTCTGGATAAAGATAACATAACTCCCTATTAAATTTTAGTGATGGCTTTTTTTCTTATTAACAACAAACTCCCTTCTTTCTATACAAATATATAAAGTACTGCCTTTTTGTTTCTTTCTATGCATTATCCTTACAGTAAAGTCATGTTGAAGTATAACCGGTGAAAAATAAAAAGTAACTTCTTAGTAAGTTAAAGACATGCTGATAATAACAGACAATTAAAAGGTTTTAAGAATGACATCATTGGTTTTTCCTAAAATGTATTTCAAATTGTAACATTATAAAAATAAATGACAACTTTTTAATAAACTTTATATTAGTATTTTTCCCTTTATGTTTTTTATGGATGTAGCTATACATGAAAATCTTTCTGTACTTCATTTTTTAGAGATATCCTTATTATCTTGTCCAAAGCATTTATAGGCTGATTGTTTTAAAAATTAATGTCAAATAATGGTTAACCTGAAAAACTTTGAAATAAAAAAAATAGCAATCTGCTTAAGTCCTTCAGTTTTATAGGATATTGAATAAATCTTACCAGATTCTAAATTACAAATGTGTTGAATTGATTCTAATGGAAATTGAAAATAATATAAAAAGGATTGAATTTAGAAAAAAATCAATATGCTACTGTTAGTAAAGAGGAGAAAAAGCTTTGTTTGTATTCAGTTTTATATCATTTTGAAGACCTAGGAGGATATTCATAGAGCTAGAAAGTGATGAAAAATTTTATAACATATAATGAATAAACTCTTAAATTATATGATTGATATGTATATTCTAATATATAATGATAAAATGTTTTTTAATTTTATC
This sequence comes from Tolypeutes matacus, assembly GCA_026826555.1. Taxonomy (NCBI): domain Eukaryota; kingdom Metazoa; phylum Chordata; class Mammalia; order Cingulata; family Chlamyphoridae; genus Tolypeutes; species Tolypeutes matacus. The sequence goes on from JAKSZT010053770.1 coordinate 29,811,310, forward strand.
CAGAATCTAGCAATTCAAGTAAATCTTCCTTATGAATGTAAATACACCGTTTTCTTTGATCTGAAAAATCATATATTGTCACTCTTTACATGATTCATTTCCTAAATTATGAAGATTTTTTTAAAAAGCTGTCTTTCATTTTCATTACATAAGGAACTTTCTAGCTTCCTCTATTAACATGTAAAAACAGAGAAAATGCAGAATTAAAGCGCCCCCCCCACCATGTAACTAGTTGCACAGTGTGGCCTATTTTTGTATGGCCTAGTTGCTAAGAATGGGTTTTACATTTTCAAAGGTTGTATGGTGGGCTGTGAGGTATGAGAGTTCTCCAGAGAAACAGAACTGGTTTTATTTTATTAAAATAAATATGTGATTTATTTTAAGAAAATGCCTCATGTTATTGTGGAACCTGGAAGTTTGAAATCCACAGAGGAGGCAGAATTTCTTCTTTTCCTGGAAACCTCAGTTCTTTGCTCTTAAGATTTCAACTAATTCAGAGGTTCTTAACAAGGGGTCCGTGAACTTGAATTAAAATTCAAACATTATTCTTGTGGGGACGTGTTGGTGTGGGTATGATATATTTATTAAATAATACATAGTAGAGTGTGGACTTAGTAAGGGGTCCATGGTTTTCACCTGACTGGCAAAGGTGTCCGTGGAACAAAAAAGGTTAAGAACCCCTGAACTAATTGAATGAGGCCCATTCACATTATCAGTGGTAATCGCCTTTACTTAAGATGGCAGTCACATGGACAAAACAACAACAAGGACAACAAAACAAAAAAAAAAAACAGCAACACTTGGGCCAGTGTTTGACCAAACAACTTGACACTATAACCTAGCCAAGTTGACACCTAAACTAACCACCTTGGCCAGATAATGCCACTTCCACACTCCAAAGACGCCCAAGTCCTAATCCCCAGAACTTGTGGATATGTTACTTTACATAGAAAAGAAATAACTTTAATTCATGATTAGCGAGTTAGGAATAGAAGGGAACTTCCTCAAATGATAAAGGGCAACTGAAGTAGGCCCTGAGATGGGAGATTATCCAGGTTTATCTTAATAGGCTTAATCTAATCACATGTGTCCTTAAAACTGGAGAACCTTGACAGGTTATGTATGGTCAGCCGGATTGATGAGGATGGAAGCTAGGTCAAATTGATGGTGTTTTGCTGGCTTTGAAGATAGAAGAAAAGGGCCATGAGCCAAGGAATGTGGGCAGCTTCTAAAAATTGGAAAAGGCAGGAAACAAATTTTCCTCTAGAACCTACAAAAAGGAGTGCAGCTCTGACAACTGTAAGGTAATAAATTTGCATTGTATTAAGCCTTTAAATTTGTGATAATATGTTATAGCCACAATAAAAAACTGATAAGGGTGGAAAAAAAAAATAAGAGAAATATGTGACAGAAAGCATCTATAGCCTGCAAAGCCTAAAACATTTATTATCTGGACCTTTACAACTCCCTGGTTTAGAGGATGATGCTTCTTTGCCTGGGGTTTTCAGACATGGAACCTCTATACAAATGCTTTGCTTGCATTTTTTGCAGGAATAACACAACCAGCTTAATATGGTAGCATGTGACTATTAGCCCCATGTGGTCTATTGGCCTAACACTTTGGTGGTGTTGTTACCTGGCTATAATTTATTGCAGAAGAAAACTGGTACACTTGATGCTTTCCATATTATCTGTACCCCACCAAGTATTGTTGGGTGGGTGTCACATAATGATAATGAAGGAGTACTCTAGATGAAGAAATCTTATTGAAAATCATATACCTTAATATGGTTGAAAGTGGGCTGTGAGTACATTCCTCACATTGTTTTTTTAAAAACAAAACAAAAGCTTCAGAAATGGAAATATCTAGGAATAAATCTAAGAAAACACGCACAGGATCTATATGCCAAAAACCACTAAATATTAATGACAGAGGTTAAGGAAAACCTGAATAAATGGAGAGACCCATGTTCATGGATTGGAAGACTCATCATATTAAATGTCAATTTTCCCTGAAATTTTCAACAGATTTAATGCAATTACAAATAAAATCTGATCAGGATTTTTTTTTAATAGATAGAAGCAAGCCAATTCTAAAGTTTCTATGAAAAAGCAAAGGAACTAGAAAAGCTAAAACAATTTTGTAAAAAGAATACATTTAGAATAATAATACTTCTTTTAAGACTTACTATATACTTAGTGTAATTAAGACAGTATGGTATGGGAATTAGATGTGGCTCAAGCAATTGGGCTCCTGTTTACCATATGGGAGGTCCTGGGTTCATTTCCCAGGGCCTCCTAGTGAAAGCGAGCTGGCCCATGCAGAGAGCTGGTGCAATGAAAAAAGACAGAGGAGAGACAATGAGAGACACAACAAACCAGAGAGCTGAGGTGGCTCAAGCGATTGAGTGACTCTCTCCCATATCGGAGGTCTCAGGATCGGTTCCCGGTACCTCCTAAAGAGAAGACAAGATGAGAAGACAAGCAGACACAGAGAGCACACAGCGAATGGACATAGAGACCAAGACAGCGAGTGCAAAAACAACAATGGTGTGTGGGGGGATAAATAAATAAAAATAAACCTTTAAAGAAAAGAAAAGAAAAGAAAAAAGAAGACAGTATGGTATGGATGAAGGGATAGATATACAGATCAATGGAGCCTAATATAGAGTATAGAGATATACCAATACAAATATGGCCAATTGATCTTTGACAAAGTTGCAAAGGCAGTTAAGCAGAGAGAGAAGATAGTCTTTTCAACAATGATGTTGGGACAAATAGATATCTATTTGCAAAAAAGAAAAGAAAAAAAAGAAAAGAAAAGAAAAAGAACTTCAGCCTAAACCCTACACGATATATGAAAACTTAACTCCCTAGATCACAGATCTAAATTAAATATCTTTACCAAAGGGGATGTATGGAAGGAAAATAATCACATAAAAATATTTAACATCATTAGCCATTAGGAAAATGTAAATTAAAATCATGATGATACACACAACACACCTATTAGAATGGATTTTGAGAACAAATGTTGGTGAGGGTATGAAGCAACTGAACTCTCATACATTGAGGAGGGGGATACAAAATTATAAGGCCACTCTGGAAACTATTTGGCAGTTTTTTCTTTTTTATCAAGTCAAACATATACTTACTATATCACCCAGCAATACCCCTCCTAAGTAGTAATCTTAGAAAAATGAAAATTTATGCTCCCACAAAAACCTACTCAAATCTATCTAGCCAAAATTGGAAGCAATTTAAATTTTCTTCAATGGATGAATGGATTTAAAAAAAGAAAACTGTGGTGCATCTGTACAAAGCAATGTTACTCAGCAATAAAAAGGAACAAATTATTGATATACATAACTTGGAAGAATCTCAAAGGCATTATTTTAATGAAAGAACCCAGTCCTGAGGTTACATACTGTATGATTCCACTTTTTTGACATTCAAAATGAGAAAACATAGTGATGGAGAGCAGATCAGTGGTTGCCAAGGATTAAGGATGGGGGTAGTAGATAACCACAAAGTGAGGGCGTTTTGGAGAGTGATAGAACTTCTCTGGATCCTGATGATGGTGATAGTTACATGAATCTATGTATGTGATAAAATTCATACAATTGTACACCAAAATGGCAATTTTTATATATTTGAAATGAAAAATAAAATTTAAAAATAATTTAAAAAACCATGATCTAGAAGGCAAAATGAAAAGCCGTTAAAATAGAGAAGAGAGGAAGATAAGACACTAGTTATCAAAGTAAATTATACCACAAAGCTATATGATATACATTTTTTTTGCAAAAGCCTACAACCTATTAACTCATATTTGCTTTAACATGCGAAATACCATTAGACAACAATTTTTACCTCTGCCAGAAATTAAAAGTATATATATTTACATCTCCTTACTGGGGGAAAGATAATAGGGTAGCTAAAGCTCAAATAATATGAAGAAAGTACGAGCTCCCAGAATTAATATCAATTAAGAAAGACAGGAACTAAGATCTATAAGGTATTTATATATATTGTATCTGAAGGTGTTGTATGTATGATATGTGATTCACTGGCATAAATAAACTTTGTGCTCCTTGAATATAGTACTATATGTTCAGTTTGTTTGTACTTTAAAAAAAAAACAAATTCAATTGCATTATTTTCTTTTTATAATTCTGAATCACTTTGGTTTAGAAAACAGAATCTACACCCATATCAACCACTTACTAACTTAGGATAAGCCTTCTGAGTGTCAGTTATTTTTTAATCAGTAAAATAAAAATAATAATGCCTAATTTGTCTACTTCAGAAAGTCGGTTGAGTTACTCATCTGAGTACATTTATATAAAATTACTTTAAAAATTGTAAAAATATCACTGTTATTTCCAGTACAAAATGAGATACAGAATTTGGTTGTATGCATGAGTGTGTGTGTGTGTGCAACTTACTGAAATTTAAGGACACTCGTATCCAAATCCGTGTAGACCACACAAGAATCTTCCCTCTCCTGGAATTTTCCATGTAATTTTATTTATTTATTTATTTATTTATTTATTTTTTTTTTAAATGTTTTTTTTTTTTTTTTTTTTTTTTAAAGATTTTATTTATTTATTCATTTATCCCCCCCTTGCTGCTTGTGCTCGCCGGGTCAGCCAACCACGCCGTGCGGGCGGGCTTGCCCTCACCAGGAGGCCCCGGGAACCGAACCCGGGGCCTCCCATATGGTAAACGGGAGCCCCACTGATTGAGCCACAGCCGCCTCCCTTCCATGTAATTTTAAAAATCAGTATTCAATATTGTCTGTTTATTTCTTCCCCCATAAATAGAAGACTTCAAAATGTAGTTTTTCCCTGTCATCGATATTTATGGCAAAACATCTTGAAAGGGAGTCTAACTATAATGGTGATTTGGATGGTTAACATTTTTGCACTTCAAGGAGCTGTTCGCCTACATGAATGTCATACAGAGGCAAATTTAAGGCAGTAAGTTATTGAGCTAATGAGGCCACTGAAAATCATTGTTTACTGTGAAAGTATTTATTTATTTATTTTTCTGTACCATTCCTGGAAGCACTGCAATGCCAGGTCAATGTGTGGAATGGATGAAGCAAGCCCGCACCTGTGAAAGGATTTTTAAATCCTTAATTTTTCTCTTAAGAAGGGGTGTGTGATAATATTATGGTAAATAAACTAGATTTGTAGAATGACTTCACTGAGCAGAAGCATAAAACTGAGAGTTCACACTATAATTGTTTATTTCCAAATGGTTTTTCACTGTGGGGTAAAACACAGCAATGTGTTGGATCCAGTACCATCTTGGTATTTACCTAATTCTACATTGTTTTATTTTTCAGAATCACCATTAACATTGGCAGTGAAATCAGGAACAAATCAGTGGACAGTTCTCTGTGAAGCTTTGTTTCTGAAAGTTTACTAGTAAGTCCAGTCTTGTTAGGTATTCTAATTATATATCATATAACAAAGAATGGAAGCTTCTACTTGAAATTTTATTTTGTTTTATTTTTTATGGAACTGAATTCCATTAATTATATTTCACTGAAGAAAGAATTCTTAGTGCAAATGGCTATCTCACTCTTGGCCCTTTTTATTCTGTTTTCATTGAGGGATCAATAAGGGCAACTGGCTTTAAATGCTCTTATTTATGATTGTGAACTGCTGAAAAGACCACTTAGAGGGAATGACTAAGACATGGCTGAAGTAATTTTTACTTATGTTATTTATGTGAGTGGGAGAGTTAAAAGTTAAGGGATTTAATAAAGTCATCTGACCTCATTTGTTTTGATCAGATTATATTGTCAGCCTCAATTCTATTTTCATCATATCATACAAATTATTTTTGAAGTAAGAAAGAAAAAGAAAAACATACTTTCTTTAGTGTGTGTGAGCATGTGTGTGTATCCATATAATTGATTTAGTGGATTATGATAGAATATGGATTGCCCCTTATTGGGCAAGATAGAATAGCTTCACCCTGCTCCTTCCTAAAGAGTATGACTTGATCTCTTTGCTTACCTTTCTTTAAATCTTACTCTTCTGTGGTTTTTATTCCTAAAGACACCTTCTTGGAAGTTCAGTTACTGAAAACCTCAGGCTGAGAAACAACTACATGTTTCATTATATATAAAGGTACTATTACGTGGCTTACATCCTTAGAACACTATAAATATTTAAACTTGAACTTACTTACCTTGAAATGGTTCAGAATAGGTAATGCAAACATGGTAAACTGTTCATGGTTATTCAAACTAGATGTGCTTATTCACTGTACTATTCTTTCAGTTTTTCTGTACATTTGAAATATTTCAAAATAGAAGTTTGGGAATTCATCTTTAGATTAAGCCAAGCTGCCAGAGACCTGCAAAACCAGACCACATTATTTTCAACTCTTTCAGAATTGATTTTATGTTTCATAAACTGTTGACTGCAATAATTGTAGGGATATAGAAAACAATCTCCTATATCACAGAATGCTCCTTTCATGAGACCCATGGGAGAAATTTCTCATAGGTTGGAGAATCAAGAAATCTCTCTCTGTCTTTTTTAAATCTTTGGATAATGTGACTCATGTAACTGAATTTGTCTCCTTCATTGCTTTGTTGGTTAAGAAGTTCCAAGTCAGATTTGCAACTGACTACGAGCATTTGACAGTGTGTTAAGTGCATAAAATTTATATCTTAAGCTTTTTCTAGATTTATCTATTTTCTTTATGTTCTATACCCCTATTTCCCTCATTTATTTATTTCTAAATGATGTAATTCATGCACTTATTTTAGAGACAGCAAATCTTTTTGAAATTGAGATTTAGAAATAATTTTTAAAAATTTATGGGGGAGTGGATGTAGCTCAAGTGGTTGAGTGCTTTTTTCCCCATGTACAAGGTCCTGGGTTCAATCCCTGGTACCTCCTAGAAATAAATAAATAAATTTGTGCATATGTGTGAGAGAGACAGAGAAAGAATTGGTTTGAGTCATATGCACCATTTCTCTACTTTATTTTCATACCTCAACTACCCAGTACATACATATCTACCACAAAGATCTAAAAAGTTCCTATAGTATCCAGTTCCTGTCCCCACTAACAAATATATGAAAGATATTTTATCATCTAAATGAACACTTGCGGTATATATATAATTTTATTAGGCTTTGTGGTAACAAGAGTTGGTCATATAGGAGTGTAGGCTATGGCTGCACAGGCTCCATTCTTTTAGAATTAAGAGTAAAACATAATAGAATTAGAATATCAAAAGATATACTACTAGAGGATGAATATAAAGTACAGTGCAAGTCCAGTGCTTCTGTAAGAAGAAAGGTGTGGTATAGTCAGATAGGAAGTCTGCATGTGGGGAAATGGTGATATTGGGGTGATGTTAATAAGGGCAGTTGCAGGCCATCTCAAGATACCCCTGCATCTCTTCTCTATATATTCTGTGACTATATTTGAGGAATGGGAAAATAGGAAGCAAAGACATAGAAAAACAAGCAAGATTATAAGGTAAGAAAATAATTATTAAATGCTTATTCCACTAAACACTTAATTAGAACAATAAATTCATGTTAAATAATTATGAGATCAAAGATGTGATATTATGAAAACTGGTGAGAACATTTCAGGCTTGGGAGCAAGAATCTATAAAAGTTTTCTGTGGTACTATCTCACCAGTTGAATCTGTGGTGAGTAACATTTACATAATAAAAATATTGGAAACAATATTGGAAACAAAAGCAATGTGAAAGTTAGGGTATTTCTGACATATCACGGAGTAGAGTGGAGGAGCATAGGCATGTGTGAGGTGACTCAGGGGTACTAAATACCTCTTCTAATATAATTGAGTACAAAGGTATTTTCCAAATTTCCTTTTCTAATATAGTGAAGAGTTTAAAATACTGGAAAAAAGGCATAGAGTTGCAAACATATAATTTGGAATTATAAATGTAACCAATAGAGATGCCAAAATAATATAAATTACAAAATTGGTAAAAGGGAGGAGAAAGTTGACAGGAGGAAGCTGAGTTCAATTTCCTCATTTTTATTTTTCTTATGTATATTCTCCATGAAAAAAAAAACAGAAAACAAAAAAAACAAAAAAAGATGTTAGAATTATGTGAGCAATTACCAGAAGAAACCAAACCAAACCAAACCAAAACAAACAAAACAAGAGATTATTAAAAGTGACTTCCTCTGAGAGGTGGAACTATGGTATAGGTGGACATTGAAGGGATAAGACAAAGCTTTAATTTTTCATATAATATCATACTATATCATTAATTTTTGAATTATGTAGAGAAATTTCTTTATAATATAAATAAATAGGTGATAGAGTGAAGGATAAATAGGTAGATAACATGGCTATTGAAATGGATCCTGGTGTTCAACAAGCTTAAGAAAGTCTGGGGGTTAAATAGGCCAGTTATGATACAATTCAGTAGCCTTATCATGAGATACAATGAATATACTTTTCAGATGAGTCCATGAAAATGTGCAGGAAGAGGGAGTGGTTGTTAGCTCTATGGTTGAGTGCCTGCTTCCCATATACAAGGTCTGAGGCTCAATCCCCAGTAGCTCCTTAAAAAAATGTGCAGGAAGAGTGAATTGGACAAACACGGAGGACAGAGTTTTGGTGTGACTTGGTTACTGATTGCATGGGAGGAATAAAAATATTCACAAACTTGAAAAATTAGCCTTTGGGACAGTGGAAAGACAGAAATACCACTGATTATTTTAAAGATGTTAGAAAAATGTCACTTTTTTGAAGGAGAAAATTGTGCATTTATTTTTCAGTTAGCATTTGTTTTTAAGATTAAAATATAGGATTTATTCAAGAAACTGGAGGTCTAGATGACAGAAGTAATTTGAAGAGATATGTAAATATATAATTATAACCATAAGAATGATGAGTTCCAAGGAGAAGAGCAGAGTACTGAGGACTGAATCTTGGCACAAAAGGGAAAAAAAAGGAAAGGACCAAAGGTTCTACATGAGAAAGCTATAGAAGGGGACAGTCCAAAGGCAACCTGCTGCCTTTTCCTGGGACCCACAAATAAACACTGTACTCAAGTTACATGTGTTATCCTGGCTCCTAGGATAGAAAATTGCAGGCTGACTCCCTTCTCAGAAATGTCTGGAAATAAAACATATTCCTTAGCAGATAGTGGCCTACTGGCATATTCCTTCCTCATTTGCCCCTAGCACATGTAAACATTTACTGGAGACTCCTTGACTAGGTATGTGCATTTTATGGCACCTGGCCCAGCCCCACCCCCTTGCTTCTTCCACCCCGTCAAACCTCCACTGCTTTCCAACCCCTGCCTGCTGCCATCGCTGTTCCCTGTGGCGAGGGAGTCGGATCCCACAACTACAGCACACAAGAGAGGAGAATGTGTAGAACATCTCCCCATGGTGGCTGTGGTGTGAAACCCACTGGCCATAGGGCACCAATGCCCACTAGTGAACTGACGTTGCTTTATCTCTTCTATATGTGAGTAAACATTGTTCCATCCAGTGGCTGTGTAAGTCGTGTCTTTTTTGGTGATCCCGACAACTATATTGGAGTTAGTTATCATCTCTTTGCTGTCCTCCATGTGGTAGGACTTCTCCCCTGGGGATGGTAATGGGTATCTCATTTACCCAAAAGTAGTCAAGGGATTTAAGGATGAAGCTATGATCTTCTACGTGTTATTGTACTGGTGATTTACATTTTTTCTATTTTTCTTGATTTTAAAAAAGTAGAATAATATAGGAAACTTTAGCAAACATTTTTAAAAAGAATATTAAGGGTTAATTGAAATGTACAAATTAACCTTACCCCAGAAGAGGTCAAGAAAAAGAACAAAGACAGTGTGCTGCTTCACCAATGATCTTCCAGAATTGGTTCTCTGTTAGCAATTAAAGTTAAATTATTTCTTCTGTTTTCAGCGATAAACACTTCCAAAGCAAGCCAAGAAATATTGGCAACTTAGTTTAAGACAATATACTTCATTTATTTTAGATATGAGTTCATGTTTAAAGGGTCAATAATCCAATCTATCGCTTATGCCTAGGCTATAGAAATAAGAACAGTATAATAACTTATTATGCTTTTTCAAGTTTTTTTTTTCCTAAGAAGAGACAAATATAATTTGTTAAAAAATTTTATTAAGATGCCATGTAAGTCTTCTCTATTTTATAATAGAAGGAATTACATGCCATTTTACAATTAAGTTTTACTCAAATGTTATTAAAATACTAAGAGGGGAAAAAAGTGTCTAATGCTGCCAGCCAGGGTAGTATTAGAAATAACACTTAATTAAAATAAGAAAGAAATTCTCTCATGGGATGTAGCCTTCAGGTGTGGGGTCTTGGTCATGTTGGGTAAACTCCTCTTAGTTATAAAATGAGGAGTGTCCTATGAGATAGGTGCTGCAAGTATTATATACTTGGACATTCAACAAATATTCATTAAGTGGCCATTATGTGCCATTCACTGTTCTATGCATTGAAGACATATGTATAAATAAATGACTAAAGGAAATGGTCACTATTCTCGTGGACTGCACATTCTAGTGGGAGAAATAGTCGATAGCAACAATAATAAAATGGACATGTGATTCAATGACAGGTTGATAAGGGAGGAAAAACAAAGCATGTAAGAGAATGGAAATCAAGGTGCTATTTTAGAAATGGAGTAAATGAAAACATGTGCTAAATGCAAAATGGACTAAAACTACAGAAGTGAGCATATTGTATTTACTACCCTTTTTAGTTAAATTTAAAATACCTGCCAAATTTTAATATTGTGAAACAAATATTTTAACATTCATGTGAAAATAGTATGTATAGAATGAAATGTATAAAATCACTTAAAATGTATTCCTATATAGGTTGTTTTTTTTTTTTTTTTTACTATCTAGAATTAATGTCAAGCAGTCATTCTGCCCATTTGGGAATTCTACATTCTATCAATTCAATTAGAATAAAGTTAATCAAATATATCTTAGGTGTGCTACTCTTATTTTAAAATATTTAAACACATTTTAAATGTTAATGTGACAATGATAGATTCAGAATAGATTGTTTTCATGTGGCTGAGGCCAGGAGAATTCTGCAGGCAATGTCATAACCTTTATTTAAATTTGGAGTATTGAACAGGTCAGATAGTGAATGAAAGAAAATAATTTATTTGAGAATCACAATGTATATTTTAAGCTGGAAATCTCTATTGACATTTTTTTTTTTTTTTTTTTTTTTTACAATTGATGAACATATATCATGGGTAGGTATTTTTTTAAAAAACTGCCCATGAATTAAGCAGTTGTTTTACTATTTGATAATTGTAATACTATCATGACAGTATAACAAAGATTTAAAAAAATCAGTTCCTATGGTTTTCCTTTAATATTATTCAAGTTACAACCAGAATAATGGTTCCATTAAAGATAGCAAAGAAATGGCCTCAGTAAGATAAAAAGATCCAGAAAGCACATTTGAAAAATCATTTTTTACAATGCTTACAAAGGTATCTACAAGCATACAGCAATAGAAGAATAGTTTTCAACTGGTATCTTTTGGTGTTATTTTTTTATGGGGGACTTTGGATGATACTATAGAAGAGTAATACTTTAAGTAATCTATGGTTTCTTCAAGTACTATATATAGGAAGTAGCAATTTTACTATTAAATTGTATATTTTCAAATGGTTTTTTGTTGTTGCTTTTCTTAAACTGGATTTTGCTTGTGTGGGTGTTGTTTTTTTTCCTCTACTTTCTTCATTTTTCTCCTCTATCTTTAACAGTTTTGCTTAACAGTTTTAAAAGACATTTTCCAAAGTTTCACAGGCATATGCTCAATATATATAATTAACTTCTTTCCACTAAGATAATACAATGACAATATAACGGTAGGTATACACTACCAAAAAGTTTTTCCCCTCCTACTGCCTGTTTTTTAACAAGACAATATGTGTTAGTATTCAGTGAACAAGAACAAAAGCAATTAAAATCAGAGATCTCATGATGAAGAATACAAATGCAAAGTTTTCCTTTAACTGTGTGAGTCAAATAAGTTATAAGTTTCTTTTGAGAAGCCATAGAAAATTAACAGTACTTGGATATTATCTGAACTATTTTCCAAATAGAGTTATTTCCCACTACTATAAAATGTGGGCATCGCTCAAGTCAATATAAAATATCCTTACTGTTCATATAACTTATTATTGCAAATCCATGAAATATATATTTAATACTACGACAACTAGCATTCCATTTTGGGGTAAGGGAAGAGCAGGGTCATCTCACAAAATGTGGCTCATTAATCAGAAGTTTTTAGTTTATTTTAGTACTTAAATTTAAAGCAATTTAAAAAGGTTACCTGTCAAGTTAAATGACCTTATTTTAATCTGATAACTCCACAGTACTTAGATTATTTCCTTGTAATTGCAGAATGTAACTGTTGTCCCTTAAGAAGGATGATTTAATTGGAATCAAAAGCAGTGAGTTACTAGTCTTGAAAAATCACTTTGAAATATACCACTGCCCATTCCAGTAACAAATTTAAAAAGTCATTTTTTACATGACAAAGGGGTGGATGAAAAGGAGGAAAACGAGACAAAGGAAACAGAAACCTTAGGTATCAAAAGAGGAAGAAATGGATTTTCTTTTTAGAAAAAAAGTTAAAATTTTAGCATATCTCAAGAGAATTGGTAAATTTTCCAGTGGCAAATTAGGTATCATGCACATTTAGTGCTCCTTCCAAATATTCATTGGTGCTGCGTAATAGTTACTCAGAGTTACCAGTATTATCATCTTTTCTTTTTTTTTTTTTTTTAAAGATTTTTATTTTTATTTATTCATTTATCCCCCCCTTGCTGCTTGTGCTCGCTGGGTCAGCCAACCACGCTGTGCGGGCGGGCCTGCCCTCACCAGGAGGCCCCGGGAACCGAACCCGGGGCCTCCCATATGGCAAACGGGAGCCCCACTGATTGAGCCACAGCCGCTTCCCACCATCTTTTCTTGTAATTTGTACATACACACACACACACACGCATACAGAGAAAGAAAAGGAGAAGTTTAAAATGCATTTTTAAGTGCTGCTTTAATAAATAAAGACTAAGTTCTGCTTGGAATTTCTCAGACAGGTCTTTTTTCTCTCTAATGATCATGCTAGATAAAAGGACTAAATTCAAGAGTGTCCTTTCACATAAGGTTTAGACCTTGGGTCACTTATAAACATATTTAAATAAAGATAAAAGTAAAGTGTCTGTTGGAAGTTCACAAATCTTTCTTAATGGTGACTGTGTAAAGAAATATAAAATAATAAAAGCAAATTACATAATTAGTTGTAAAAGCTATAATTAAAGAGAAGATAAAAGTGATTTGGGAAATTCAGCATAAAGCATTGTCTTCTTTCACTCTTTAGCTAAGATTCAATTGTGTCTGTGAACCTGAAGGTTCTTCTGACTAGCTAGATCTATTTACCCTTTGTAAAATATAATGCATGTACATATTAGTCGATATTAAAGATGGCCTGCTATCTACAAAACCGTTGGTACCTTAATTATTCTCTACCCAACTAAAAAATGGAGGTGAGTGCCCAACAGATGTGAAAACTTATGACTACACAAAAACCTCCATGTGAATGTTTATAGCAGTTTTATTCATAATAGCCAAAAACTTGAAGTAATAAAAGTGTCCTTTAATATGTGAATGAATAAACAAATATCAGTAAACCCGTAATGGGATATTTTTCAGTGATGAAAAGAAATGAGCTATCAAGCCAGAAGAAGGCAGGGATAGATCTTAAATGTATTTTAATAATTGATAAAAGACAGTCTGAAATGCCATATATTAGTAATTATATTATCTCAATTATATGACATTCTGGAAAAGGCAAAACTATAGAAATGATAAAAAGATCAGTGGCTATGGGGGAGGGGTTGGGAAGAGTTCAATAGGTGAAGCAAAGGGAATTTTTAGGCAATGAAACTATTCTGTGTGATATTGTAATAGTGGATACATGACACTATGTATTTGTCAAGGCCCATGGACTTTTTACAGCAAAAAGAGTAAACCTTAAAGTATGCAAATTAAAAAAAGTCATTTAGGAGGTCAGGGATCCCAGGATGGAATGTAGAATGTGATAAAGCAATCCATCTACATTCAAATGTATGAAACAACCCGACTGAAAGAGATAGGGGAAAAGATGTAACCTAAGTAATAACTTTGGAAATGAGTGGGCTCTATAACTCTAAAGGCAAAAGAAGGGGTACATTAGCACTATATTCTAATTGACGAAGTTGTATCCCATGGGAATATGGGTTAACAATTCTGATACCACTATATGTGTGTACTGGAAACGAACAATTAAATAAATGAATGTTGGACAGTAAGAGCTAGATTTCTCACTGTTGGAGCATGAAGATATAAACCAGCAAGGGAATGAGGATAGAATGATCCATGTGGTGATGAGTAGAGTAAAAGTTATCATTACGAACTTAGTTTAGTATAATATAAATACTTATAATAACATATAAAACATTTATAGATATGTGTATATACACAGGTTAATATACACACATAAATTTTCTTGCTGTTATCTGAGAGGGCAGTAGCAACAAACAAACCTGGTGCCTAGATCTTGGTTTCTAATTCTATTATCCAATAAAAGTAACCAGAGCTCCTTAGAGAAATACTTGACTCTAGGACTAAAGTAAGAAATTTATTAGATGAACTGGAGGATTTTGTATTGCCTGAAAGTAAGGAAGTGCTAAACACACACGTACACGTACACATAAAAAATGATGGGGGGATTTCAAAAAGACATAGCAGCCAACTGAAAGAGGTTGCAATGGCCAAAGCTGGAACAATTTGAGCAACAACATAAGTAAAATAGTATGAGATTATAACTCAAAGTATAAAATAAATACCCACGAGTCCATACTACTATAAATAAATGATTGCATAAATGAATGGAGGAGAATGGACAACACTCCAGGTAAAAGAATTCCAAATAAATTGTGTAGCTACTCTGCCTTCAAGGAAGTGAAGCATAATTCCCTACCTCTTCAGGGTGGGCTGCTCATAGAGACTTCCTTTCTAAGAGTAAATATGTAAAGGGAGGGAAAAAATAACTTTACAGTGGAGAAAGCTGACAAATATTACTTCAGCCAGGTATCAAGGTCAGCATCAACACTGATAAGTGGCATTGATACTATGTGCCCCTGACATGATATGATAAAAATTAAAGTTCTTTGATTTTCCTTCCAAAAAAATGACAGAACTCCACTCTAAGCAAGAGAAACAAACATCAGACAAATGTTGTTTGAAGTACATTCTACAAAACACCTGGCCTGTGGGCTTCAAAAGTGTCAGTCATCTAGAATAAGGAAAGCCTGAGAAACTTTCAAAGCCAAGAAGCTTAAGGAAACATGACTACTAAATGTAGTGTGGTGTCTTGGATGGTTCCTGGAAGAGAAAAGGGACATTATCTAAAAACCTAGTAAAGCTGAATAAAGTATGGACTTTAATTAATGATAATATCAAATAATTGTAACAAATGTACCATATTAATGTAAAATGTTAATGACGGGGAAACTGGGTGTGGGTTTGTGGGTTCTCTGAGTTCTCTCTCCACAATTTTTCTCTAAGTCTAAATTACTACAAAACAAAAAGGTTATTTTTTTTTAAAAGGTAACATCTAAGTTGTTGTAAACATAAAAAGTAATTTCCAGTAACTAAATTCAGTACCAAAAAGTAATATTCATATTGGAAAACCTGGTTTGTCTTTTTAAGAATTGATATGACTTTGAAACAATAGCATATAAATTTAAAAAGCAACCTCTCTCCAAGTGAAGTCAATTCATTAACTCTTATGGCAACTCAGTATCATTAAATTCAAAGGGTAATTGCATAAATTGAGAAACAACTCTGAATTTATCAATCTCAAAAAGTGTTCTTCAAATTTTCCATGTATTTTTTGCAGCTAGAGGATTAGCATAACCCTGCCTATAGCAATTAAAATCAGCATATTAATTCATGTTGGGAATATGTACAAAATAATTTTTATTGATTTGTATTATGAAACGTGTCAATTTCAACATTTAATTGTCTGCCTAGATCACAAAGAAGTATTTCTTTCCTTGGCGCTTCATGCTTAGTTCATTTATGTGCTATATGATTTTGGTGAGGTGGTGTAAAACATACTGCCATTTTTTGATCTTCATTATTTAATATCTGGCAATCATTTCTTTTACTTCACAAAAATTTTGAGTTGGAGGTAACAGTATAGTACATCTTTGTGAAACTCTTCTATGACTCAACCAAAGAACATTGGCAAAGAATACAAAATCATTAAATTCACAGTTTTCTCTTTCTTTCAAGTTTCATAAGCTGGCAATAATTCATAGCATTAACAATGTATACCAAATTATTTTACCAACTGTATCCATGTCGCTTATCATAGAGTCTGTTTCAGAAAATTCAGCACAAATATTTCTAGCAGCATGGAGTAAAATAAAATAAGGAAAATAACAATCCCTTGTTTTAAAATTCCAGTAAAAATGGACTTTTTACCTAACATATCTGGAGCATCACCATGTTGCTAGAAACTAATTTTTTTCCTATCTGCCTAAAATTCTCCTTTGATGGTTAAAGATTCAGAAATATCTACGGCAAGAATTCGATTTGTTTTAGTCTGTGAATTGACATTTTTTCCCCCTAAGTTTGCAGCCATTTTAGGAAAAAAGTACCCAAACTATTAATTGGGCAGTGTCTATTATAGTCCATTATTCTAAATCGTAAAAAAAAAAAGTAATTGTGATTTTTAAAATTTTCAATCAATTGATATTAAATATTGCTAGAAAACTCTTATATACTAGGGGAAATTGTTTGGTGGCTTAAATGATCTTTCTTTCTTTTTTTTTTTTTGTAAAATATTCCTTTTAATCTTTTCTTTATAATTTTTCAACAAAATTCTCATAATTGAAATAATATTTTGAAAAATCTTTTCATCTAAAAGTGGTTTTCTTATTTGTACAAGAGTCCAAGCTGCTTTAAAGCAGTCCAAAGTTATAAGCTCATTTAAGGGAAATGGATGTGGCTCAAGCAATTGGGCTCCCATCTACCATATAGGAAGTCTAGGGTTCGATTCCTGGGGCCTCCTGGTGAAAAGCAAGCAAGGCTGAGTGGAGAGCTGGCCCATGCAGAGTGATGTTCTGTGTGGAATGCTGGCCCATGCAGGAATGCTGGCCCTTGTGGAGTGCTGCTCCCCTGTGGAGAGCTGGCACAGCAAGATGACACAACAAAAAGAGACACAGAGGAGAGACAATAAGAAACAGTAGACCAGGGAGTTGAGGTGGTGCAAGAGATTGAGTGCCTCTCTCCCACTCTAGAAGGTCCAGGATCAGTTCCCGGTGCCGCCTAAAGAGAAGACAAGTAGACACAGAATAACACACAGAGAGCAGACAGCAAGCGCAAAACAGTTGGGGCAGGGGGTGGGAGTGGGTGGGTAGAAATAAATAAAAAAAGTCATTTAAAATTTTATTAGATATTTAATTCTTATTTCAGGTAACTAACTTTGTGAATGCCTTTTTATACTTTTGAGAGAAAACTTAATAAATTCACTATGTATTTTCTGAATACGTCTCTTAATGAAGACCACTTTATTAACTTTAAAAATCTTTTTATACAACAAACAGCTTTCCCATTTTGCTCTCAGCAAATTGCAATTGCCTTTCATTATGGAATCTATAGCATATCTTTATTCAGTCTCCTTTTTCTTTGCATTCCAGTAGTAGTACTGACTTCCATATTTCCAGTTGATATTGAATCAGTAGTGTACATTTGTTTTACATTTAAAAATTTGCCCATATTTTAAAAACTAGAAATATAATTTAATTATATTTTGATTAATAAGATATGCATTAAACTTAATCACCAGCTATGATTTACATAATTTCATTGCAACTTAGGCTGTCTGCATAAAATATTCAGTGTTTTAAAAAATAGGGCTGAGGGGCGGATTGGAACTTGAAGTCTGGTTCAAAGAAGGCTGACGGCTGGCAGGAACAAGGTGAAGAGAAGATCTCACTTCTACCCATGCACAGAAGCCCAGAAAGGAAAAAAAAAAAAAAAGAATTCAGGTTGCCCTGGAACCCTAAGTAGAGAGGGGTAAATTGACAAATAGCAGAGTTTAGAAGCTGGTCACCATGATAACCCCATAGAAAGAACAACCACACATTCCCTCTAAGACTTGAATATTGTCTATGCAGGCATAAACTCTTTTTCTTTTCTTTTTTTTTTTTTTTGAGGTTCATGAGCAGGGACATGAATCCAGGACCTCGTATGTGAGAAGCCGGCACTCAACCACTTGAACTACATCTGCTCCCAGGCATAAGCTCTTGTTATATGGAGTAAAGAATCCACCCACCTCTCACTGACTTTAGGAAAGGGTATGGCAGCCTGTATAGAAAGGGAGACTAAGATAAGAAAAAATGACACATTTCTTTCTTTTTATTTTATAATATTTTACAGTATAACATTGGTTTGAAGTAGACACCTCCATTTCTCATTAAGTTCTATTGATTTTTTATCAAGCCCAAAGCAGGAATATAGCATGGAAAATAACCAATTAATGCAAGCAGCAACGGCAATACAAAGTCCATAAATTATCAACCAAAGCACAGTTTCATTATTAAACTTCACTCCTTGTTAGGCTCCTTCAAATGGCTAAGGATTTCCACCCTTCAAAATCCCTGTTGCCAAGAGTGGACTGAGTTTCTCTATACAGTTGGTCACTTGGAATATGAGATGTCCCTAGATGTAGTTTTACAAAACAGAGTCACCCAGTTACTAATCTACCCCCACTTAATTCCTGTACTTTCTATTTCTCCCCATCCCTCATTATTTCAATTAACATTTTAAAAAACTTACTCTCTTTTAAAAACAAATTTCATTTTATTCTTCTGAAAAGATATGTAGTGCATTTACATTTCATACCTTCATTGTGTAGCAGTATAAATTGTGTTAATTACCAGAATGTGGTCAAGAGAGTCACACACTTCAAAAGAGTGAGAGTTATAATTTTTCTGTAAAACTTATCCGTACTGGTGGTTATTTTCACAACTGAACTTTAAAAGGAGGGGTCCATTTGGTTGCATTTGAATAGGTGACATTTTTAGGCTATCATTACCTGCAGAAAGAGTGAACCAGTTTCTCAATATGAATGAGTGGTAAGTGACCTTTAAAAATGTTTTTCAGAGGAAGGCTTTCTTTCTTTCATTCTCTTGCTGTTTTTTAACCAAAATAAATCTAGATTCGAAATATGATAAACCCTAACTAAAGTTGCTCAAAGTATCTTCAGAAGTGAAAAGAGCCAAGCATCATTTTCTCTTATACATATCCCAGAGACAGGAATTCTGTATTTAGTAGCTATCATGTAAATTATATTTATGATTTCTGTCTACTAATAAAGAAGAAATATACCATAATAAGCTTTTTTTCATTGTGTATTCACTAACACTCATTAAATACATGCAATACAATTTTTAAATATACTTTTTATTTTAAAAATAAAAAAGATATTTAGATTACATAAATGTAACATAAAAATATAGGGTATTCCCTATACCTCCCACATTTTCCCACATTAACAACATCCTTCATTAGTGTGGTACATTCATTACAATTGAAAACATTTTGGAGCATTGCTACTAAGCCTGGATTATAGTTTACATTGTAGTTTACACTTTCTCCCGCACAATTTTGTAGGTTATGGCAAGGTATGTAATGGCCTGTATCTGTTGTTGTAATGTCATTCAGGACTATTCCCAAGTCCCGAAAATGCCTCCATATTTCACCTGCTTTTCTCTCTCCCTGCCCTCAGAACCTCCAGTAGCCACTGCTTCCACATCAATAATATAATTTCTTCTAATGCTAGAATCACAATAAGTCTATAGAAGAATACCAGTAAGTCTACTTTAGTCCATGGTTCATTCCCCAATCCTGAGGATTCTGGGATGGTGATGCCCACTCCACCTCTAATTGAGAGGGGGCTTCAATCCCTGCAATACAAATTGTAAAGTAGAGTTGGAAGCACACAAGTATATAAAATCCAATCCCTCTTTTCAAGAAATTTTTAGTTTATTAGAGCTGATAAAAATGAACAACAATAAATCTGGTACATGGTAATGGTAGGGACAGATGAAAATAAGGTAGTTCAGGTAGCTATATTCATTTGCTCCTGCTCATCTAGACTCTACCATTCTTCATTCTACCCGGTTTCCAAAAGTCTAACCTGTATGGGTGACATTTGTAAGCTCTCACTTCCAGTTAGGCTCGGGGAGTACCATCACCAACTCATCAGAGAGGAAGGAGCTAGAGGTGTGAAGTCGGGTATTTAATCTCACTCCCTTCTTCTGATGTTAGTGTTACAGAGCAGAGGTCTCCACGCCTGGCAAGGGCTCCTTTCCATATAGCCTCTCTATCTCTGGATCTACAGCTCTCTTCCCTTGTCCTTTTAGGTCTTGGGGTGGTAACTGTTAGAAACATCTCTATTCCTAACTCCAGGGTTCTGCAATATCCCTTGTTTTCACCCTGTACCCTGCCCAGCATCTGAATTTGAGGGCTCCGTCTGCTTCCTGTCAGAAACCTGAAATCGAGGCTTTTAAGGTAAAAAAAAAATGATCTGTTCTAGTTAACAGGAACAATCCTTTAATTTTTGATAATGTAATTAATAATGGTATAGAATAGAAAACTGAATTTTTTTCTCAACTCCATAGCCAAAACCCTTTCACCTAGTCTGAAAGAAATTATGCTGTATACTATTTAAAAATTTCAAATATTAAATTTGCAACTCCCTGGGCAATAAGGACATGGCTCTTCCCATCCATCTCTCTGAAGCCTTTTTACAAAATTGAGAATATCACATACCATGATATTCACCCCTTTAAATTATACAGTTCAGTGGTTATTTTCCGTATTCACAAAGTTGTACAACTATCACCATATCTACTTCCAGAACATTATCATCACTCCAAACAGAAACACTGTACCCATTAGCAGTCACTCTTCATTCTTCCCTGTTTCAGCTCCTGGCAACCACGAATTTGTTTCCTATTCTGATCATTTCATATGAAAGGAATCATACAATATGTGGGCTCTTGGGTCTGGCTTCTTTTCCTTGGCATATGTTTTCAACATGTTCATCCATGTTGTAGGGTGAATCAGCAATTCATTCCTTTGTATGGCTGAGCAATATTCCATTGCATGGATGGCTCACATTTTGTTCATGCATTCATCAATTGATGGAATTTGAGTTGTTTACATTTTCTTTTGTTATTATGAATTAATGCTGCTCTGAACATTTGAGTACAGGCTTTTGTGTAGACATAGGCTTTCAAATTTCTTTCTTTCCTAGGAGTGGAATTGTTAGGTCATATGGTAAATATACGTTTAACTTTTTAGGGAATAAACAAAGTTTTCCACAGCAGCTGTAGCATTCTACATTCCCAACAGCAATGCACTAGGGTTCCAATTTCCCTATATCCTTGTCAACACTTGTTATTGTCTATTATTTTTATTATAGCCATCCTAATGGATCTGAAGTGTATTTCACTGTGATTCTTCCACTGGTTTCTAAATTTATGGATAAAAAAATAATTACTTAACTCTGTGAGTTTTAAATGATGTAGCATGCAGCATGTGAAGCAGTTTGTGAGAACAGGAGAAATTTGATTCTGCAAATTAGTATTCAAAGCTTTGACTCAAAAGATGAGTATTATACTCCCATAATCAGAGAAAACGGGAAGGTCTCCTTTGGGAAATGAATCGCTTAGATGAGAAAAGCAGATGGGGTAACTTATGATGCTCCATAACCATAAAGGAGTAACAGAGAGAACAGAAAGAAAAACTGACAGGGTTTAGCATGTTGTTCCTCATTCCCAGGAAGGAG
The DNA here is from genome assembly GCA_026826555.1 of Tolypeutes matacus. NCBI lineage: Eukaryota > Metazoa > Chordata > Mammalia > Cingulata > Chlamyphoridae > Tolypeutes > Tolypeutes matacus. Next base: position 29,833,251 of record JAKSZT010053770.1, read on the forward strand.
AGGTTAGCAGAGGTTTTAGAGGATAGGGGGATGGAAGTGGAAGGAGGGAAATGTGAAATGTCTCTTCAAGAAGGAGTGAGGATGGGGCCTTTCTGCTAGTAAAGGTAGGTTTGTTGGTAAGTCTTGTGGGTGGTGAGGGCCATTTCCCTAAAAGAGTGTCCTCAAAAAGGACAATAAGTAATGGAGGAGTGGGGAAGCTGGGAGCAGGAAGTGGAGGGGAAGTATCTTAGGAGGATGGCTACCAGGAATAGCACAGTCCCCACCATCCAAGGACCAGCGAGTGTGTAAGTGGTGACCAGTAGGAACCAGAGACCACAAGCCTTTCTCCCATTGTCCAGACATGACATAAGACACCTGGATCCTTGTGGCAAACACTCTAACTAAATGTCTGAAATTTAATTTCTCACCACCCAAGCAAGATAGGGATCTAGTCCTCTATACTCTAACTTGTAAAAATATAGCAACATGACATTCTAAAAGATGAGTGTGTTAGAGTAAAATTCATGCCAACTGTCTCTTGAAATGAAGGCTCCTGTGTCAAAGCCAAGCATGCTCCATACAAGTGGATGGGGCTACCACATGAGGACTGTCCTCCTTGATGCAGAGCACATTTTCTTATTTGGCCTTAAGGCCACCAGAGCAATGCTTCTGGAATTTTGGAAATCCCTGGATGCAAGAAAGCTGCTTTTCATTTGCAAAGATCATTTAGTAAAGGTGGACCAAGGTTTTTCTTCTTCACGAGAGCCTGTTCATGGGAAGCTGTGTCAGCCTAATCACATACTTTGAAAGTAACATTTTCTCAAACATTCACTGTTACTTGGAATTTATATAATTATATAGTAATCGCTGTAAAATATATATTATCACAAAGAATATTTGCAATCCAATATTATTTATAGAAATAACTTCCTATGACCAGAGGAAAAGGGCTTGTTGGAATGAGCCATATATAAGGAACTATAATTGCTTTCTCTTAAGAAAGGTATTGACTATAGGTCAACTTGGTTATCCTCTACCCAGCTGTATGATAGACTTTCTTCCACAATGCAGCAGTGCCCACAGATCTTGATTTTCTACATGTCTTAGCTTATCATTTTCTAAAAAGAAGTCATCACAATATGGTAAGAGAACAATCAATCAGTGTTGAAACAGAATTTTCTTTCTTTCTCTAACTACTGTATCAGCAAAAGCCAGTTTATTTTTAATAGATGTGTTGGTATCTAGTTGCTATAGAACCACAGTTGATATAATGCTCAGCAGCAGGATAAATTCCCAATATGATACAAGTGAACTCCATTTGCTCACCTCCACTTCTATCACCCTTACAGAATGAAAAAACTTAGGCATACAGAGGTCAATAATCTTGTCTCAAGTCAAGATATTAGTTAATGGGAAAGCTGGGACTTAAACTGGGTTTCTTAATTCTTAGTCCCATATTTTCCTGGACATACCAGACTACCTATACATTATGGTACACTATCAGTGATTATCAAATATTAATTCAATGTTACTTTTCATCTCTATAGTGGAAGTAAATTAAGATCAGTTTCTTAAAAACTGAGGCTTTTTTAAACTTATACATTGCGTTAGTATACATGCCTGGAATATAATGCCTTTTTATTTGCCAGGTCTATAATTTGAACATAAAAATAAAAATACTTCTTCAATGACAGTCCTCAAACTTGCCTGAACTTCAAAGACACAAGATTAGAGAAGTAAGAATAAATAATTTATGTAACCATAAAGCTACTTCTACATACCTCTTTCCATATAGTAGTGATCTCTGTTCCTTTGGAGCAATCACTATTTGCTTTTCAACTTAATTGTTTCCATGTTAAAGAATGAATGAATGATTTTGGTATTTTCTAGATTCCTAATGCTAAAGCACAGAAATAAACCCGGCAATGTACCCATTACCATCCCTCCACTTTCAACTTCTAAGGTGCTGGACCCTTCATGCTGATGCCCATGAACTCAGCATTTCTAGTTCATCACTAGTACGATAACTTATTGGTGTTTTTCTTAGAAATTATACTCTGCTCTCTATTTTTTTGTGTTTACAAAGAGTCTAGTCACTTAACTTTTGCATATAATAGAAATTCTTGCTGAATTGAATTACAATTTATCAATGTTTCCCATACATAAATTCAGTTAATGCTTCATAATGACCACATGAAGCAGGCATTACTATTATTTCTGTTTTATAGTTGAAACTCAAATTAATTAAGTGATTGGCCTAAAGAGAAGAGTCAGGATGTGAATCCTAGTCTTAGACTCAAAATTCCCTGCAAAAATTCCTATTGTGCTTTCAGCCTCCCAATTTTCAATGAAACCCATCTTATTTTTTATGCTATTTTTTTTGCACACTGTTTCTAATTCAAGATTAATTTTTTTCAAGGAAATCATCTTAATTAAGCCCATTCCAGCATAACTTCTTTTTTGGTTTATGTACTCAATATTTATGTTTGTTTTGAGAAAATCCATTTCCATTTGTTGACCTGCTTGTTATTACTAATTTTCTTATGTCATTTAGGTATATTCCTTTAGAGACATTCAGAAATTTTCCATTTTAATTATGAAAGGTAGAACTAAATAACTTGTAATTATGGTGTTTACTATAGCAAACTTGTCTGGAGCCAAATCCACTCTTATTCTACACTGTACAAGGCAGAAAACTAATTTCTATTAAAAGTGAACTAACCAGGACAGCCATTGTGGAAGACTGTTTGGCAGTTCCTAAGGAAGTTGAATATAGACTTGCCATGTGACCTGGCAATACCGTTACTAGGTATATACCCAGAAGAACTGAGAGCAGTGACATGAACAGATGTCTGCACACTGATATTCATAGTGGCATTATTCACCATTGCCAAAAGATGGAAACAACCAAGGTGTCCATCAGCTGATGAATGGGTAAGCAAATTGAGGTGTATACAAAGGATGGAATATTATGCAGTGGTAAGAAGAAATGAAGTCATGAAACATATGATAACATGGATGAACCTGGAGGACATTATGTTGAGTGAAGCCGGCCAGACACAAAAGGATTAATACTGTATGATTGCGCTATTATTAGCTAAATATATCGTGCAAATTCATGGAGGTAAAAATCAGACTATAGGCCACCAGAAAATAGGAGGGTAGAGAATGGAAAGCTGAGTGTTAATCTGTGCAAAATTGCTAAAAAGTTGTTTGTAAATCTTTGGAAATGAATAGAAATGGTGAAAGCACATCATAGTGTTTGTAACTAGCAGAAAGAGACAGACACAGAATAGCAGCTATGTGTGGCAGGGGAAGCATAGAGAGATTGAGAGGTGGTGAGCTTTTTGTTTGTTTTTTATTTATTATTATTACTGGAATAATGAAAATGCTCTAAAAATGATGCACAACTAAGTGATTATACCGAATACCTTTGATTGTACACTTTGGATGGATTTATGCTTTATTAATATGTTTCAATAAAATTGATGTGTTAAAAAAAAAGTGAACTAACCAGGATACAGTACTTTTAACATGCTTACAAAAGGCAACACAACATATCTTAAGCTTTGGTAGCATGATTTCATTGTAAAAATATTCATTTAACAAATCTTATAAATCAAGTCATTACAAAAGAAATTCCTCTATAGACTTATAAAATTTAATTTTATGATTATTAAGAATGCTTAATTTTAGATTATTGCTTCCATGTTTTTCTCTACCAACAGAATGACCACACTGTGTTCTCTGAAATCAACAATACATTCCATATGGGGATCTTTACTAAGAAAAAGGCTTTTGTAAGTATCACCTAGATACCACCTCAATAACAAACATAAAAAAAAAAAAAACCCAAAACAACCAATCCACAGTCCCTGGATTTAACTGGGTACATGAAGGGTTGTTTTCTTTTTTAATTTAAGTGCTAAATAAGTTAGGTTTTTTTGGCATTGTAGATTGTAGAAAGGAGTCACTAGACTCTCCTTGTGCATCTTCATTGCATTCATTTTTCTTGAACACTGCTCTGAATGCTTGACCTTTGAGTTATAAATGGATAACATTCATTATAGAAAATTGTTCCAAATAATCGTCTGTGCTGGATCTAGTCAATTAGACTTACATGTACAGATTTATCTTAAATATCCAGCTCTTGAGAATTTTTTTCTTCATGTAATGTATGTAAATCCTAAGAAATAGACATAAATTTTGAAAATTTGGACATTGAATATATTTGATGATACCACTGGCCCTCATCATAGAATCATCTAATCAGGATCAGGTCAATTTGGAAGCTGAATGGAGGTAATAAAGGGTAATTGCTGCTACACATTTTTGTTACAGCACCTGGTTTGTTAACTCTTGCTGAGTCATTTATCTCTTTTCCATTGTTTCTCTCCAAAATATTATGGCTAAAAAGTTAATAAACATTTTTAAAAAGTTAACACGTAGATAAAAGATACACGTAGTGTATCTCTGAGTGTGTATGTCTGTGTATGTGTGTAAACTCTAACAAAAAATGAGATTGTGGCTGAAAGGGGGAGTATATGGGCATCAATGTCAATTGAAAGGAAACTAGAGAGTAATCTAGGGTATGTATAACATAGTGCTTTCGGGGGTGGATGAAGATTGTGCTTAATAGAATAAATATAAGAATGTTCTCCTACAAAGTCTTAAGAACATGGTGACACATAGGAAAATTACAACTAATGTAACTTTTGATCGATAGTTAACAGTAATATTGCAGTATTCTTGCAGCAATGGCAAAGAAGATATATCAATTCTAAGAGACAACTATAGGGGAGTATTATAGGGAATGGGATTTTTTCCTTTTGGAGTAATGACAATGTTCTAAAATTGACTAAGATAATGACAGCATAACTCTGTGATAATAATGAGAGCCACTAATGTGCACTTTGAATGGACTGTACAAAGCATGGGGCTGTGTAACACAGGGAATCCAGTGGTAGAAGATGTATAGTTAACAGGACAAATATGAGATGTTTTCTCATGAACTATAACAGATGTATAATACTAATATATGATGTTAATAATTGGGTGGGTTGGGGGAAAATACACCAAATATAAGATATGGGCTATAATTAATGGTAATATTTTAACAATGCTATTTCATAGTTTGTAACAAACGTTTCAAAACATTGCAAGGCATCAGTGGTGGGGTGGTGTTTGGGAGCCCTGTGTGATGGTATGCATGTTTATTTTGTAAGTTCACAACTTTTACTATACACTTATTGTTTATGTAAAAAACAGAAAAGAAAAAAAAACAGGATGAAGATTCCATAAATTATAGGCAAGGAGGCATACATAATATGATTCCTTTAAACTTTAAAGGAACATGATGAAAACAAATAAATGTAGAACAGCAGAAGGTACATGGACTTATTGAAAACCTGTACATTGGCTCCAGCTATTTTAGCACATTCCCCCTTAGTCAAATTGTATGTTTCCTTCAAAATCTTGGTAATGCTAAAAATTATAACCATGTTTTATAGATATTCATTTTTTTCTCAAAATGAATTCTATAACCTAATTTATAATCATCAAATCCATGAACCTATTATCTGTTCTCTCACAAAGAAAATGGAGTAGGCAAAAGTATGAAGTCTAGTCTGCCATTAGAAACATTACAGTTCTTTAACTACTTTGTGTCATAATTACCAAAGATATCATTAACTCAGAACACAGGGGCACTTTTCTTTTCTCTTTTTCCAGGCGATACCAGGGCTTGAACCGGCGACCTCATCCATGGGATGTGGGCACCCAAACAACTGAGCTGCAGGCACTCCCCCACTTATTTTTCATTACTGCTATAATTTTATATAGCAGCTATTGTCTTTCATCTCAGAATAAACTGCTAGGTTCTCAATAGTTTGGTGGCTTTAATTTGTGATTTTATTTGTTTCATTTATTCTATTTATTTATTTACTTTAGGTATTTATAATATTTTAAATATACATATCAATTAAATAATTGGTGCCTAATTCAATAATGTTTACCACAAGAGAATATGTAAGTAGTCCAGGATACTTTTCATTTTGTAATATTCTGATAAGACTGATGCTCCTAGTAATTGAGTTCTCTTTGAATTTTGGTTACGTCATTATTTAAATGCACAACTGTTTTTTTTTTATGTAATTTCAAATGAATATTCTTGTGCAGTAAGTTGAGGAAGACCAAGCATTCAGTGCTGCTCAAACCTTCATGAGTATCAGAGTTACCTGGAAGCCCTGATAAGATGCAGATTCTGACTCATAAATCCAGGGTTGGGGCCTAAGTATATGCATATCTAATAAGCTCCCAGGTCATCCTGTACCACACGCCTTCTGGCCACACTTGGAGTTCAGACTATAATTCAATCTATTTAGAGAAACATTGCAGCTGTTGATATCCAATTCATATTTAGTTTGGGAGTAAATAGGGGGTATTATATTTTGAAATAAGCCAAGACAGTTTCTTTTTCTTGTCTTCCGGGTGTTCTAATTTGTAAGTGGATGATCCTGTGCGGGCAGTGGAGAGAAGAAGCTTGATAAGCAGTTATCTTGTCAATATCATTTAATGGGAAAGAACATGAAATTTGGAGACAGACACACAAAATTTCAAGTCCCAGGTCTAACATTTATTAGCTGTGTGTCCTTGAGCAAATTACTAAAACTTTCTGAATCTCATTTTTCACATTTTAAAATAGGAATAGTAAGACCTATATGAAAGCACTATTGTAAGCACGTAACAAATTAACATAAATTAACATCAATTAATACATTATAACATCTGCGGAGCACTTAACCAATAATATCCTTTGAGACATCACTCCTTCTGTTATGCCCTCCATTTTCCTTGCATTCTCAATTTCTCCATCTTCATTGGCTTTATCTATAAGCCAAAAGACATTCTTCTACCTCCATTTTGAAAATAGTCCTCTCTGACCTTATAGATATGCTGGCTTCTCTCCTCACTCTTCCTTACAACCAAACTTTGAAAAAATCATCTACACTCACAGCTTCTAATTATCTATGCCTTAGTCCCTTATCTACCCATTACAGCTGGACTTGTGCCTCCATCACTAAAATGAAATTGCTCTTAAAGATCACATTGCCTTTTTAAGTGTCAAATCAATCCCTCTCATGTCTGATGTCTCCCAAGCATGTGGCTTCTATGCCCTTAGTGGCTGGCATGGCTTACCACTCATTCTCCTCTACTTTAGCTTCAGCAAATCTTTGCTGACTCCTCTTCTGCTGCTTGCCTCTCATTCCTCTCTGTCTTCATGCTGTCTTCGGGAGATTTCATCCCTATAGATGATTTCATTTCCATCTCTACATTTTAACAATTCCTGAATCCCACATCGCCATTGCGACTTCTTTCCTAAGTTGCAGCCCCATCTGACTTCCAACTAGATATTGCTCTTGATGTCTTAGTTTGTTAAAGGCTCCCTAAGCAATATACCAGAAATGGAATGGCTTTTACAACGGTGATTTATTAACTTATGCGCTTACATTTCTGAGGCCACGAAAGTGCCCAAATCTAGGCGTCATCCAAAAATGCTTTTTCCCCAGCTGTAGCTGCAGGCATCTGCTTGTCTCTCCCTTCTCCTCCAGGCCTCATTGCTTTCAGCATGTGGCTAAAATGGCTTCCTCTCCGCTTCTGTTTTCCATTTATTTCAGCTTCTGGGAGTTTCTCACTGAGCTCCTGTGTATCTCTGTGGCTTCCTCTCTTCATATTACTCCAGTTTATAAAGGACTCCAGTAAGAGGACAAAAACCCAACCTGAGTCCTGTAATCTAATCAAAGGCCCTTAACTGAAGCAATTTAATCAAAATGTCCTACCTACAATAGGTTTACATGCACAGGAGTGGATTAACTTTAAGAACAGGATTTTATGGGGTCCACAAAAGAATCGAACTACCATAATACCCAATGTTAAATGATACACAACTAAAAACTTTAAGACATGTCCAGATATGTTCCTAAAAATACATGTATTTCCCATGGAGGTGAATGGTAATTCCATATACCTAATAACCTAAATGGTTACCTGGGCAGTCTCATTTACCTTGTGTTGAAAACTTCTTGATCCTTCAAGTCAAACCTTAGACATAACTTTCTCAGAAATCCTTCTCTGGCCACCTAAGTAGCTTCTCCTATGTGTTCCCCTAGAGAACTGTACCTTATCTAAGGCAGAGTTCCTGGCTATCTCTCCCATTATACTGTAAACCTCATAGAGGAAGGGAATAGTCTCTCTTTCACTGATGAACCGTTGGCACACAACTGAGCACATGGCACATAAGAGGTGCTTAAAAATATCATTTGATTCCATTTTCCAAAATCCTTCAAGCATTGAACCAATATTCATTCACTATGCTGGTACTCTTCTGAATGATAGGGAGCAGAATAGAAAAAATTTCCACCTTGGCAAGTTAGGTAGGTGCCAGAGGCAGATGATAAACAAGTTAAGACAAACAACAAACAAATAATCACAAAATTCCATGCATTATGAAAGAGAAAGAAATATACTGATACAGAGAATATCAGCAGGGAATCTATGTAAATAGAGGGGTAGAGACTTAGAGATGGAAGTTGTTCTTTTAAATTGAAAAAATGAGCAGGATCTGGCTATGCAAAGAGGAAAAAAGATGAGCAAAGGCCCCAAGATGGGCCTTTGTTGGTTTTGTTTGTGGGGACTTGTTGGTTTCATTTTGGGTGAGGGTCTCGTCCCTGCAACCTGAAAGGAGAGGTGTGTGGGAGCATAAGGAGTGAGGGAAACAGCATTGTGAGATAAGGATGAAAAATTAAGTCAAGTCCAGGCCTTGCAGAGTCTTGCTGTCAAATATGAATTATTTCCTTCTCTAAATTGTGTTCAATAGGTTTCAATGTACTAGTTATTGTTCACAACCATCTCATCGTGTATTGTTTTTTCTTCAGTCATCTTAATTCCACTCAGCAATCAATTTTTTAGTTGTACTTCAGTAGAGCCAAAATCTTTTCCATAAATAAAATTTTATATACTTTGCTAGTCATCAGTTTGCTTATGTCATTTTTAACGCAACAAAGAACTTTGAAGATATAGCTATGTTTTTCGTTAAAAAATATATCAGAATAGTTCCGTGAATATAATTTCCATATAAAATCTCCAGTAGAGATGTGTAATAAATTAGATTTATGCCATTACTGTAATAAAAAAAAACAAAAGTATTTGCTTATAGTGTTGATGAGAAACTGAGGTACAAATATATTACATTCCAAAAGCAATTTATATCAAAAGACTGTCAAAATCTCAATTCCAATTTTATATTGTAGTAACTTTAGGTAGTGCTAGCTGTGCGATAGTATCACATATTTACTTAAACTTCAAAATTTGTAATATAGTTTTATCCTACATATAGGTATCAATTTCATATTTAAGATTACATTTCTAAATTCTGAATCTAAGAAAACCTTTTAAATATTTAATGTCTGTTTCCCACTTATGGTATCTAAATTAATGAAATTATTGATTGCTTAAAATATAGATTATCTATGGCAGGGTTGCTCAATGTTGTTACTGGGTTAGATAACTCTTTGCTGTAGGAAGCTGTCCTGTGCATTGCAGGATATTTAGCTGCACCCTGGCCTCTTACCCACTAGATGCCAGTAGCAATCCCTGCACCTCCATGTTGTGGCAATGAAACGAATTGATCAATTGAGAACCTCTGGTCTATCTATTGCTACAACTTGCGGGCTCAGTTTTGGAATTTAGCATCTCATCCTTTCCTAAACTACTGTATGTCCTTCTTTTATGTCATTAATATCCATTACAAGTCTTAGTGAAACAAGCTATCTGTGTGCTATTTGAATGTCAGAGTTGGTTGATACTTTTATGAGAATGCCTTAGGAATCGTTGAATTGACTGGTCGTCTTGATATCAAATAAGCATAATAAGGGCAATTTTTAAATGATAGTTTTATTCTAATTATATCTAATTCATAATAATTGTATAGCATTAGGAAAACAAAATAAAGCATAAAGGAAAATGTAAAAATTACTGAGGATAAACAATTTTAGCATTTTGAAATATTTATGTTGTCTGCATATGTATATTTTTTATATAATTGGGAAAATGTTGTATATAAAATTTTTTTTGTATAAAGTGTGGTTTTCTATTATACTTAAATTGTATTGTTTACATTACCCTATATTATTACATATCCCTTGAAATTTTTGATTTTATTATTTTTATATACTGTAATTTAAGTTGAAAAATAATTTATTAACCTGCCCTTTTCAACTGGGTACTTTTCCCATTTTTTCAATTATAAAAAAATCTACCATAATCATAAAGAAAATGTGTTTTACATAGCCATCTAAAATTAGATTTGAATGGCTCTTTCTTTTGGTGGCTTTTTCTTTGCATATAAAAGATACAGATTTTCAGGCAACTTTCTTCTGTTACTTGTGGCCTTTTGATAAATTTCTTTTCCTCTTAATACTGACTGCAGCTATATAAAAAATAAAATAACAATATACACATAAGATGATAGCAAGGACTGAAAGGAAATACACATGCATATAAACGCATATACTGCCTCTAATTTCAGAGTATTTTCTGTATTTACAGGCAAGACAGACTGGAAATAATTTCTTTAGGTCCCTATTCAAAAAGCCTTGAAAGATGATCAAAGGAACTAATGCTTCCCTAACAAAATGATGAGTTAATTATTCTGTTTCAATAACTGTACAAATATTGAAAGCTAACTTAGGCTGCTCTTACTTAAAACTAGTTTAAAAGAATAATCCATCAAGAGAAATGAAAACATATGTCCCCACAAAAACTTGTATAGAATGTTCATAGCAGCATTATTCATAATAGCTCCAAAATAGAAACAATGCAAATGACCATCAAATGATGAATGGATAAATAAAATCTGGTATTTCCATAAAATGGAATATTATTCAGTCATAAAAGAGAAGGATTATATAATTCCCTGATATTTACTACAACACGGATGAACTCTGAAAACATTATGCTAAGTGAAAGAAACCAGTCACAAAGGACACATAGTGTATGATTTCCTTTATATGAAATATCCAAACAGGGAAATCCACAGAGCTAGAAAGCATATTAGTGATTGCCAGGAGATAGAGAGGAGAGAGGAATGGAGAGATTGCTAATGAGTATGGGGTTTCTTATGGGGAAGACTATATCGTTCTGGAATTAGATAATGATATATGTATACTTCAGAGGAGTAGATTTTATGGTATGTAATTATATATCAATTAAAAATAACAGAAAAAAATGAATAATCCATCTATAATCCATTCTGCAATAGGTTACATAGATGGGTTATCAATGCTCAACGAAGTAAGAAAAACATATAAATGCCATTTCCAAGAGAGGAGAAAACTGTAGTTGATAAAGACATTGTAAACCTATCCCTCAGGTAAGAAAAAAAAAAAAAAAAAAAGACGTCTTAAATTCTCTATGAATTTTTGTTTCTACTGCCTTAAAATGAGAAGCTTGGTGTGGGGACGGTGTAGCTCAGTGGTGGAGTACCTGCTTTGCACCTATGAGGTCCTGGATCCAATCCATGGTACCTCCTAAAAAAAAATTAGAAACAAATAAAATGAGGAGATTGGTAACATTTCTAACATGCCTGTCTGTAAATATCTCCACATGTAAGAAGGACCTATTGCTGTGGAAACTCAACATTATAACCGTAAACTAAAGTCTAGCATAAAATTATTTCAGTAGCATAACCTTCCATTTTCCAAAAGAATAGATTCTTATCAAACCTGTACCTGGGAAAATCAAATCACCACTATCCTTGAAACACAGTAAGAAAGCAAGTAATTTAATGTTTGAATTTTACAAATCTAATTAGTAAATCATCGGCCAAAAATATTCTGATTACTGTGGGTCAGGATTGGAATCCTGCTGCCAGGATTTACCTACATGTTACTGAAAGGAACAATAGTAGTTCTAGCCTGTTAATATATTCAGAAGAAGAAGAGGTCAGCTTTAATCACATAACAAAGCAACGAATAATATCCTTTCAGCTAAGGCTTTAGAATGATATACAATTATTATTTTTTAAAGCATTCTAGTGTATTGTTGAAAAATTCCCCAAGAGTTTAAATGCCATAAGAGAAAATATAACAGAACATCTTCTGAAAGATTCAAAATAAAACATAAGGCCAATCTGTCTTCTTACACTGGTAGGAAATCACTGTGGATATCTTGAGAAAGGTACCATACTAAACGGCCGTGTCAAAAAGAATGAATAGAAAATTCTTTGCTCAACCTGTTGTTAAGCAGACAGTGTGCTGTGGCTCATCTAGTCTGTGGCTCACCTAGTCCTTGGCTTTAATTCCACAAACTGCAATGGGTGCTTTATCCATACAAGGAAGGACTGATGTGGTAAAGCATTTAAGCTGACGTTTGAGAATGGACTGGGTCAGAGGAGAGGATGAACTCATTTGAAAGTGCACAGAAAGTGTACAACATGGAAAATGAGACATTTAGAGAATTAAGGAAAAGCAACAAAACTTGGCAAAGATATTTCTGGAGTGACATTTCAAGTAAATCCTTAGTACTAGAAACAATATGAAATATCAGAACTGTTAATACAGAATCTTATTTAATATTTGGTCACTTGTTAGGTTTTAGAAGTACTGGGAAACAATTATTTTTTTTTAATACAATATGCCATTTTGACAAAATACCATTATGTGTTTATATTTGCAACCCTATGCCCAGTGAAGATGGGGAAGTACTGTCAATTAGTAAATCAGATCATGAAAAAAAAAAAAAAATTAAGAAAGAACAAGTGTTCCATTAACCATACAATCTGAAAAAAAAAATTGGAGTCAAGCCGTGAACAAATTTATTTTTTTCAGAATGGACAAAATGTATTTTTTCTTCCTCCTCATTTCTTAGGTTTAATACACTGTAATTTTTAACACACCATTCATATCTTTTAATCGTGTCAAATGCGTGGGCATCCAGCAAGTCTTTATGAGAAATATAGAATGCAAACAGTGCGGCTGTCTTCACATTCACAGTTGGCTGCATTCTGCTGACTCCTAATTTATCAGTGTTTAATTGTAATAGATAATGTTTATTGCTCTAGGAATGGTTTATCTTGTGAAGATAACATTGATGTTACCAAGAGAACAAGGTAAAAAAACACTTGAACCATTACTAGGCTCCAAGACATTCTTCTTGGCAGTGATAATTTTCTAAAATTCATTCAGCTTATTTATCATAGTACTACTGTTTATTAAACTGCCACCTGGAACTAATGATAACTCTGTAAAAATAAATCAGCGATTTAGACATAATTTACAATAGTCTCTCAAAATTTTTTCTCCAGTCCTGAGACATTTGAATGATAGGAAATATTTCTCAGTTTAACAGTGGCTCAGGAAACTAATGAAACTCAATGGGATGACTGGTAGCCCTTTCCAAATGCATAGATGAAAACTTTTTTATATTTTTTATTTTTTATTTTGGGGGAGGGGTTTTCAGAGAAGAAGAGCTTGGATAGTCTGAAAACACAACACAGGTGACCTTCTAAGTGTTTCAACCCCACCTCTTCACCTCTTCAAGAATCATTCATTTAGAATCTTTTGTTGAAACCCCTTCTCTGTTATTTATACTTAATATTATTTTAGAAGAAAGATTACAGCTAGCGTAAAAGATGTTTAAAAAAAGATATTTAAACAATGGTGACTGCCCTAATAACTATCTCTGTGAAACAGAAAAATAAATAAAATAAAAATATAATCTGCTACTTAAAGACCTCTAACAATTTATATAGTTCATTCATTCATTCGTTGAACAGTTATATGCTAGATGCTAATATAGCTGTTTTAGGGATACAAAGACTCACATGATTCTGCTTGCATGGAAGTTACAATTTAAGAAAAATGCTTATAAATGTACATAAATATTATGTGAACTTAAATCACTAGTGTTTTAGAAGGAGTATTGGTAATATGAAAATTCAAAAGAGGGAGAAATTTATAGATAATTGAAGGTTATTTTGTAGGGTAGACCCTAATTCAAATGTCAGAATGATCCGTTACTGTTTTTAGCCTTTGTCAAAGTCTAACTCTGAATTCAACTCATATTAGCACAAGATATGCCAAATGAACCATTGACAAACCTTTTTAGCAGTGATCTGAGGTACTAACACAATCTTAGGAAATTCTCAGGTTTTTTTTTTGCAGAGTATAGTTAGAGGATCTGGTATTGGAGACAAATTTAAAACATCAGAAACATCTATGATCACTACCTGTCTATATCACAAATACTACCTCTTCAGAAAGACCTTTCCTGACCGCTGTATCTAAGATAGCACTCTCTGTCATTCTCTAACCCTTCTTTTGCTTCAGAGTGTGTACATTATATTCAAGAAAATTCAAGCTCTTTGAGGGTAGGGAACTTTTCTTGTTTGCTGTTCTATCACCAGTATATGGCATATGGTAAGCATTCAATACATATTACTGAATTACAAAATAAAACAAGCACAAGTTCCAGGATCTTAAAGAACCAAGCACTACAAAGGATTTCATTCAAGCAATTTCACCCAATCCCATGGCTCTCAATGATGACAAATCACAGATGCCTATCAACAGTCCTCACTTCTCCCCCTGAACTGTCTGGGTGACATCTCTCCTTGGCTGCCTAACAGGCACCCCAGGTTTAATACGTCAAAAACAGAAGTTTTGATTTGCCACTGAGGCTATTCTTCCACTAATGTTCTCCATTTCGGTTAATGCTACTGAGATCTACCTAGTTGTTCAAGCCCCAAACCAGCCTTGATTCTGCTCATTCCTTCACCCTCCATATCCTGTCTACGTACATCACAACTCCATCCAATTTTGTTCATCTCCAGTATCCCCGTGCTAAATCAGTTTCAAAACTTGAAAGAGATCCCCTCCACTTAGAATAAAATCCAAACTCTGGTATGCGCAAAAAGACTTTTCAAGGTCTGCTTCTCCTGACTTTGATGTCCTCCTCTGCAACTCTGTCTCCTTGAGGCCGAAAATCCAGGATTACTGATATTTTTTCTATTACTTCAGCCCTAAGCTTAGTCCCACTCCAGAGCCTTTAAACCAGTGTGTGAAAGCTGTTACTCCTCATCTTCACTATTTTTGTACACTAAGTGTCAGGCAAAATATCACTTCCTCAGAGGTCCTCCCCATGGCCTTATCTAATGATGCCAATCACTACCTTTAACCTTGTTTATTTCCTTCTTGGTCCTTATCACTGTGTGAAATTGTCTTATATATTGCTTATTTTGTTTACATTTGAATGTAAACTCCACGATAACAAGGACTTATTTGTCTTACTCACAAATAGCATGTTAGGCAAATAGTAAATGCTCACTAAATAGGTTTTGAAACAATGAATGAAGTGATTAATTAATTATCAATCAAATGGTTAGAAACACCTCCTTTATGCAAATTTTAAATGTATTTCATTTTTAAGGATCTTTAAACACTATTATAATTTAGTTCCATTAATATGTATTGTGCACCTCCTATGACCAAGAGATGATGATAAGGTCTGAATCAACAAATACGAAAAGGACATGAACTTAGCTTTTTAGAGGCTTGTTGGCTAGCTGGAGAAATATCAAGAAGACTAATTGAAATACCAGATGATAAGTACAACAATACAAGAACTCATAGGATACAGAAGCAGTAGAGAAGATAGAGTGAACAATATCTGGGAATGTGTGATAGCAAAAACATACCCCAAGAGAGAATTGGAAATGTAAAATCTAAGAATTGTACTGGAAAGGCCCAGGTGCAGTTCAGGTAGAGTGAACACCATGTATCAGGAAATATATAGGAGGCTGCAGAAGCAACACAAATTGGAATGTAGAGTATGGGAAAAGGCAAAGAAGTTGTCAGAGAGGAAGTGGAGCTAGATCTTAGAGGGAACTCATGTACCATGCCAAAGAATTTAAATCCATTGTGTAAGAGATAAGGAACTAATGAAGACATTTTCTTAAAACATTTTCAAACTGCTAGTTCTGTCAATCATGAAAAAAAGAAAATAGAAGGAAAGTTCTCTAAAGGTGAGGTTTCTGATACTTATGATTGATACAACATTTAGAATGTCTCAGAGATGAATTTTGGGGCTGTTATATAGACATGATTCTTTTAGTCTTCCTCTTAATCATTTTCCACTGCAAGGGGGTAATATTCCTCCAAAAGTGAATTCCTATTTTATGAAAATAAAATAATTCCTATATAAAAATTCAGCACCAAGTAATTCATATTGACTTATTCTTGAACTATAAGACATGCTGCTGCATTTTTTCATATCTTATTCTTGATTAGTGCCTGACATATTAGATACTCTATACATAGTTGCTAAATAATGATCAATAATAAAACTCAGTTGTTTACTATGATTTCTAACTACACAAGAACTGTCTGGGTGCTTGCACTATATATGCACTAATGTTTTGCCAATAGATCCACTAAAATATCAAATGCTTGGTAGCGTTACTGCAATTGCAGGTGGAATACCTTTAATAATCAACATTGCTAAAATGTTTCCTATGTGCAGTTTTATAGATGATAAACTGGAGGCTTAGCGAGGTTAAGTAACTTGCACAGGATCACATAGGAAATAAATGATGGAGCGAAAAGTCAAGTGGAAAGTTCAGTTCAGACTCCTTGCTTTTAAGCCATTATTCTAAATATAATGTTTCCCTGCTTCAGAAAAAAAAAAAAAAAAAAGTAAGGTCCTGGTTAAATATAACAGACATGCTTCACTAAAAAGAAGTTTTTGGATAATGATGGAATTATTAAAATTAAGAATGAATAGGGGGGCAGATGTGGCTCAAATGGTTGGGTGTCGGTCTGCCTATGGAGGGACCTGGGTTTGATCCCTGGGACCTCCCAGTAAAATAAATTAATTAAAAAAAAAAAAAAAAAAAGGATGAATATACAGCATTACGTTTTATTCCTCCAAAAGTTTTGGTGAATCCAGAAGTTGACATCTAACTACCCTTGTGGTAAGAACAGGACTATGGCCTGCTCTTTCAGTGATGCACATTCTTGATTATAAATATATTTTTCAATGTGACCTAGATGTTCTCATTCTTATTACCTCCCAATTTTAAAGTTTTTCTGGATAATCATGTAGTATAATCAGATTCATCCCCTATTCTGCTCAGCAAATTTGTACTGGGAGTTATTCATAAAAGCTGGGCTTTCTTTTCAATGAATCTGAGTCTCTGTATTTCTTGTGTAAAGCAGCTAATGCTGCCAAGCCCACCATATCCCCAAAATATGATTTGAAGTACTAACTGAATTTTACATTTTTAATTGTTCATGTCCAAATAACAAAGATTTCAAACCAATAAGAATGAGCCTATGAACCAAAATACTGAATAGGTTGAACTTCAATTAATTTATCCTAAGTGAGTTTTTTATGAGAGAAGATAGCTATTTTGCTTTATTTTTAAACAGAGAATGCATATAACATGGCTGGAAATCTTTACTTTATTGCTTCTTAGGACACAGCATTGACATTTCATAATATAAAATTAAAAATTGTACTTTAATGTTTACTTTATTGCCTCTTTATAGCTTTATGATCTATTATTTTGTCTCATAGAAGGAAAGAAAATAACCCAGCAAAACTAGGAATTATAAGAATAAAATGACATGGTTACATTTTCTTTATTTAGAAATGATTTTCCAATACAATTTTCTTGCTACCTTCAATTTTCTCATCATTGGTTTAATTCACAAACAGATTTAAACACTCATTAAGAACAAGATCTGTGCTAGGGGCCAAGGATCTTAAGAATAGGACAACATGGCGGCATGGCACGTTTGCTTCTGTGGTTCTGTTACAGGGACATGTATTTTGGGAACCTAGAGGAGGAACATTTCTCTCAGATTATGATACACATAACATAAATGCCATTTTTAAACCTAGCAGAGAAATAAATATGGACGAAGCTACCAGTAGATATGAAAATTACAGTGTTCCCAGTGCAAACATGCCTCCCTGTGTACCCTTGTGGTTACGGTCAAGGTTTGTGTCTATAGCCTCTTGCTCTTGCCTTTCTACATTGTTTTATCACCTTTGTCTGTATTGTTAAGCAAATATTGGTTAATTTTGTCTTTTTTTAAGCTTTACAAAAATTGTATCATGCTGTAGAGGTCTGATACATGTTCTTATTACCCAATATAAGGTCTAAGATTCTTCTAGGCTGATGTCTATAGTTAGGGTTCATTCATTTGCACTTCTGTATGGATATAAAATAATTCATCCATCTTTTTGTTTGCTTCTAGATCTTTGCTATTACAAACAACACAGCTATAGATACTCTTGTATCTGGCTGCTAGTGCAGATGTGCAAAAGTTCCTCATGTCTAGAGGTAGAATGATTGGATCATAATATAAGCACCTGTGCATTTTACATGAAATAAATGATTTTACAAGCTGTATGAATTCTCATCGCTCTACATCTTTACCAACACTTTATATTATCAGATTTTTAAAATGTTGTCAACATAAGTAGGGTAAAATGTTTTCTCATTGGAGTCTTACTTTGCATATCTCTTATTACCAATGAAGTAGAGCATCTTTTCATATTCTCATTGCCCATTTCTATTTTCCTTCAGTGAAGTACATACTCATTTCTTTGGCCTTTATTTCTATTGGATTGTTTGCTTTTTCCACATTCTTTTGAGGAATTTTTTATATTATCATGGCCACCGTATTAGTCAGAGTTCTCTCGGGAAACAGAATCAACAGGAGATATCTGTCAATAATATGAGATTTTATGAGAGTCTCTCATGCGACTGTGGGGATACACAAGTCCAGGTTCTGCAGGCAGGCTGCAAGCCAGGGATCTGATGGAAGTCCAGCGAAAGGTCTTTGATGAGTTTCTGAGAGAAGTTGGCTGTCCAAAGACGAGCTGGGAAATTCTCTCTGAATGTTGAAATCACTTCCCCTTTTAAGACATTCAACTGATTGGATAAAAGCATCACCTATTGCTGATGCAACCTCCCTGATTGATGCAGATGTAATCAGCCATCCACGCAGTAAACTCACTGGCGATCGAAGTCCATAAATGCTCTTGTATTACAATTAGCCCAGTGCTTGCTGGACCAAACACCTGGACACAATTACCTGGCCGAGTTGACACATTAGCCTAACCATCATAGCCACTGATCCTTTTCAGCTATATGTAGGGCAAATATCTTTCCAGTTCTTTTTAATGTTGTTTTTCCATGAACAGGAGTTCTTAATGTGAAGTATTTGATTTTGTTAATATTTTTTATGCTTGCACTCTCTTGCATCTTGTTTATGAAATATTTCTATACCCCAAGGTCATAAAGATAATCTACATATTCTTCTAATAATTTTTTAAAAATTACCTTTCCTTCTCAAGAATTTGACTCACCTGTAATTGATGCTTGCATATGTTGTAAAAATGGGATGGATTTTTATTTTTTTCCATATGTGTAGTCACTCATCTTAACTTGAAGAGTTCATCCTTTCCAAACTAATCTGCAAAGTCACCTTTATTGAATATCAGATTTTCCTGTATGTGCAGGTCTGCTACATTGGTCAATTTGTTGGGCCCTTAGCTAATACATAGCTAGTGTAATTGATACAATTTTATAATATGCTTTATTATGTAATAGGAAAGCCCATCATTGTTAAACATTGTTATCATTTCTCAAGCACATCCTGGATCTTATTAACCTTTTTTTTTAATTCCTCAGAAAAATTCTTCTGGTAATTAGATTGGAATACCATGGAATCCACAGATCAATTTGAGGAGGACTAAGAACTGCATGATATTGAAAAAACCTTTTTTTCCATTTATTTAGGTCTTCTCTAATGTCTTTAATCAAGTTAAAATTTTTTACATAAGGGTATTGTTCATTTTTGTTAAGTTTATTCACTTCACTATATTGAAATGGTATCATTTTAAATTGATATTTTCTATACTTTTGTTGCTTGGATATAGATCAAGGATTGGCAAACTTTTACTATAAATGGACATTTTATAAATATTTTAGGCTTTGAGAACCATACAGTCTCTTTTGCAATTACCCAGCTATACCATTGTAATGCAAAAGTAGCCATAAACAAAATTCTAATAAAAACTGTATTTACAAAATGAGGTGACAACCTGGATTTGTTCTGTAGGCAGTAGTTTGCCAACTTCTGATATAGATCATAATCTGCCCATCTTGCAGAACTCTTAATTCTAACAGTATAGCTCTATGCTGAGAGGTGTCTAACTGAACAACCATAGCTGTAGAAAAAAGACAGCTTTGTTTTCCTTTTCTGATTCTCACTATCTTTCTGTATTCTATAACAGTGAATAGTAATGGTGAGACTGGGTGTCTCTATCTTTTTTAGGTGTTAAAGGCAGGGCCAGCTTCATGGGTCTATTACCTGTGCAATCTCACAGGACCTTATGTACAGGTTTCCACACTTGGTTTAATGTTTTATTGTTGCTGTATTGAAATTCTCAATACATTTTGAACAAGAGGCCTTGCAAATTATATACCTGGTCCTTTTAAAAGGAAATGCTTTAAATTTCTTATCTGTATGGACAAGTCTTGTTGTAAGATTTTGTAAGTGTTGGTAAATTTCTTCAACTAATGAAGTTCCTTTTTCCCTAGTTCTAATCATGTCTTGGTACTGATTCATTAAACATGTTTCTGCATGTAGTGAAACATTTTTTTCTAATTTGAAGATTTAAGTGGTAAATTACTTAATAAGTTTCTATTGTTGAATCAGTCTTGCATTTCTGGTAGATATCCAAACTGGACATTTTACACATTGCTGTATTTAATATGATAATAGTTTGATTAGACTTTTTCATCTATTTTCATGTACTTTCTTCTCTGGGTTTTGTATTAAAGTTATATTAGCCCCATAAAATGAGTTGGAAAGTGTTCCCTATTTTGTGTTCTTCGGAAGAATTTTTATACATTTAGAATACTTTGCTTTTTGAGATTTGATAGAATTCACCTGCCAACACCAACTGATCTGACATTTTCTTTGTTGTAGCTTTCAAACTACTGATTCTATTTCTTTTACTACTATAGTACTATCCATATTTCTATATCTTTTAAGATAATTTTTGGTTATTAGTATTCTTCAAGGCATTTATTTGTCAACATTTTCAAAAGAGTTGACATCATATAGTATTATATGATATTCTCTGCTGCATATGTAGTGATGTCTCTTGTGTATTCCTAATATTTGGACCTCCTTTTTTCCCTTGAGAAAAGTTGCAAAGACTTGCTTTTCTATATGTTTTCAGAAAACCAATTTCTGGCTTTGTGAATTCTTTCTATATTTTTGTATTCTATTGTATTCATTTCTTTCACTATTTTCTAGCTTCAGTTTCCTTGGGTTTTAAATGGAACAGTTGACAACCTGCTTTAGTGGTAGAACTGAATCTGGATACGTAATGAAAACCCAGAGGTACCAGACCCAAGGTTCTGGTTTCTTCAATGATCTGCCATATGCAGGACATATATTTTGTGATTAATTTCATTTTCTTTAATGGCGATCTCTGGAAGATCAATAAAATTGATAAACCACTAGACAGACTGAATGGGAAAAAAGAGAAGATGCAAATTACTAATATCAGCAATGAGAGAGGTGACACTATATTTTACAGACATTGGAAAGATAATAAAATAATATTTTGAATAACTTTATACCAACAAATTTGATAACTTTGATGAAATGGACAAATTCCTTGACTGTCACAAACTATAGAAGCCCACTCAGAAGAAACAGATAACCTGAATAGTCTCATGTATATTAAATAAATTGAATTTTTAGTTAAAAAACTTCTTACATGCAAAAACAAAATATAAGAAACTCAGGCTCAGATGGCTTCGTGATGAATTCTACAAAATATTTAAGGGACAAATAATAACATTTTTACCCAATCTCTTAGAGAAAATGGAAGAGAAGTGAAAATTTCTCAATTCATTTTATGAGGTCCATATGACCCCAATACTAAAACCAGACAGTGCTATTACAATAAAAGAAAATTAGAGACCAATATCCCTCATGAACAAAGATGCAAAATCTCCTAAAATAACATTGGTTATAAAAGATGTGCAAATAAAACTACCCACGTACTATTTCAACTCGATATTTGCTCTGGATGTTCCATATAAGACTTATTTTTTAAAGAAAACTGGGAATTAGTTCTATTAGTGCATTTATAATATTTCTCACTGTATCCATTAATATGTAGCTGGAAAGGGAAAATGAAGCAAACAACCCCCACCCATTACTCCTAATATCCTGCTCTGTACAGGAAAAGTATGATTCCTTGTACTGACACCTTTTAGCTTATAGAACAGGAGGAACATCAGTCTAGGAAACTGATCGCTTTAATGGGGAAAATTGTAACTTCAAAACATCTGCTGACTTTTGTGGTCTTAAGGACTGAAGACCCTAAGCATAAAGCTATGTTTGTCCTAATGGAGGGAAGAGACAAAGAGGGTCCTCTACTTAACAAGTTCAAGGCATTCGGTGTTGGAGAGTGGCAACTTGAAAAGATGGAAGCATTGACTTGGATCTGCAGTTAGTCTCAAGAAGATGGAGAAATTTGGCCAAGAGAAAATTCCTCTGGAGTCATGACTGATGGATTTTTAGAAAAATGATACATACTTAATTGGAAGTTGCTAATTGAATAAGCTGTTGAATTTCTTGAGCCTTCAGTAAAAGTCAGACACACACTATGGCTTAGAATCTGGGTATTAATAGTTTCCAGTGAGGAATAAAGTGACTTAAGGAAAAAAGGGCAGTCATTTTAGAAGGCAAGATGCAGAGCAGAGGTCAAGAATTCAGCAGGAGCAGGATATTGGATTAAGATAGGCTTTATCTTTGGAGATAGTAGAAAGGCTGATCCTGGGTTTTTACCCTGACATAGGTTCAGGTTATTTTATTCAGCTGTGAAAGGAATCCTATCGCTCCTGTAGTTCAGAAGCTCCTATGCAGAATGTTTTACGAAGTTTTAGGTTTTAGCTCTCTGATTTTGCTCTGCACCACAGGATTGAGTCCAAAACTCCTTAACACAATGTCCAGGACTCTATAAAATATAGCCCTTGCTCCCTCTCTCTATTCCCTTTTTTAAGCAACACTGAAATTCTCGTACTTTCAGGCCTCCTTGCCTCTGATGTTGCTCCCTATGCAAGACAGATGTGGTGAGGCAGCAATGATAAGAATGGGATAATCAGGGAAGTCAAAACATGACATTATCTGGGAAGGACCTGCGGATCATCGCTGTTTGTTCTCAGCCCACCCTTGGTGGTGGACAGTGGCCACAGTGGAAGACTCAGACTGGCACCTGCAGTATCACAGTTTAGGACCAAGGACAAGCACACTGCAATGTCATGAAGTGTGTCAGGTTTTAGATCCATAGGTGGATTCAAGGCTGATGGAAGCATTTCAGGCAACTTAAGGTGCTTTACTGGAGAGGGGACAAAAAGTCTACTTGCAGTAGGGTGATTTGCCTCTTTCTCTTTCTACTTCAGAGTTTCTATCAAAACAAGATAGGTATATATTCAGCAGCTGGATCCCTCATTGAATATTTATCCACAGTGTTTTCCAAAGATTAAAGTTTTAGGTGCATTTAGTGAAAGAAAAAAATAAATTTGTTAATAAAATATAATAATATGCTTCTATTTAACAAACTTTTCTAAATTTGCTCCATGGAATCCATCTGAACACTTGAAGAAGAAATATACAAAAATCTTTTATTTTTAAGTTCAGATTATATATTTAATGAGCCTTTTAAACTTATTTATTTAAAAGTAGTAGGTAAGTTACTAAAATCTATATATAATATTAAGTCATTAACAATGCATTTTATAAGACAAATGACAGGCATGACTAATGGAGAACCTTGTTTTATGATGGATAAGGAGAGTTAGAACTCTTTATATGAAGTGTTTAAAGTTATAAAAATCATAAATAAATGAGTACAAAAATTCTATTATAAAGTAACCATTTTATATTTCACAGATGTAGTGATGTGTTTGTTGCACAAGTGTTGATTGTGAAGCAGCAATCTTAGTTAATTCACATTCAAATTCCTTGGTAAAGTCTTAGTATTTACAGGCCAGTGTCATTACTTCTTCCCCTGGATTACCATACTCTTGTTCATAGCTCTATTATAGAACCTATCATATCATATTATATCATAGCCACAGGCACAAAACAGATAATACTGCTCGTTAAAGGAAGGAATTAGCACAAAACCAGTGCCTAAATGAATCAAGAAGGAAGCATCTCAAAATTTAAAAGAAAACTTACATCTTGGTCAGTATACTGATGGTCATTGTTATCTAATGCATTAAAACAAAGAGATAGGTTGGGTTTTTTTGCTTTGTTATGTTTTGTTTTTGTCCATTCATTCTTTATTCAGGTGGCATAAAAATCACTGCAAAAACATCATAAAAGAGGTTTAGGGAGCTAATGAGGGCCCTCTGTGACTCAGCCCCAGAACTTCCAAGCAGAAGAGAAGGGCAGGAGAGAGGAAGAAAGGGGAATCCTGGCAGTATCGGCATCTCCATAGACCAGTGGGGAGACCAGGGTGCTAGGGCAGCAGGGGGTGGACTGGGGCCTGATACCCAACCTCCATGTACAGAGAAGGATGGAAGGTATAGAGAAGATCAGGGCTGGCTTCAAGTGCCTGACCCCTAGGATAATGCTCTGTTCCCGGGGCCACCAGGGTCTGTCTTCTGTCAGCCCAGCCAGGGTGTCCTGGGACACACCCAAAAAGAGCCTGTGTACCAAAACTTCTGTGTAAACAAAGCTGGAGGTGCCCCAGTTAACTCAGGAAATAACCCAACCTAGCTCCCTGACAAAACTGGATCCACAGCTGCCCTCCCGCCCAAGCACACTCTCTTAGCCCCTTTGTAAGACATGACACAGGATTAATGCCTAGGATTCCCTGTTGCCTGACCTCCACCCAGCCCCACTACCCAAACTCCCCAAGAGGAAATGGAGAGAAATGCTCCTCTCCTTTTTCAGATTGCCTGCCCAGGCCCCACCCCTCAGGCCCTGGAAACTGGTTGGAAAGAGTCATCTGAGTTGATTGGGGTGGCCAGGCAAAGACTTTTTCTTTTTTTTTATTAAATTTTTATATTTATTTTTAAAGAAGTTTAGATTACAGAAATGTTACATAAAAAAGATAGGGGATTCCCATATGCTCCACCCCCTCCCCTCCTACACGTTCCCACATTAACAACATCTTTCGTTAGTGTGGTACATTTGTTACAATTGATGAACACATATTGAAGCATTGCTATTAACTGTGGACTATAGTTTACATTACAGTTTGCACTCTGTCCTGCACAATTTTGTAGGTTATGACAAAATATATAATAGCCTCTATCCATCATTGCAATGTCAGGCAGGACAATTTCAATGTCCTGAAAATGCCCCCATACTATATTTATTCTTCCCTCTCCCTCCACTCAGAACCTCTGGGGACCACTGCCTTTATATCAATGATAAAAGTTCTTCCATTACTAGAATAACAATAAGTCTATAATGGAATAATAATAAGTCTTCTTTAATCCATTGTTCATTCCCCAATCTTGACGATTTTGGGATAATGACGCCCACTCTGTTTCTAATTGAGAGGAGGCAAGCAGGAAAAATTTAAAAATAGAAAAGGAGGAAGGAAAGAAAGGAAGAAAAGGGAAGGAAAAGAGGGAAGGGAAAGAGGAAGAAAGGAAGGAAAAAATGAAAGAAAAGGAAATGTTTTGGAGAGACAAAATATTAATGGAATGGCTTGATTTATCTTTTAAAACTATTATTAGTTTTATGGAAAAGAATATTTCCAAATAAAAATTGTTATAGTTTAAGGAGAAGAAATTTTGACTTTTAGGAACTTCCTGACATAAGGCATTTGAATTCTATTACATATCAGAGAGATGCTATACTAATTAAGCCAGTAGGATTCTGAAGCAGGTGGTCCATGGACCCACACTTTGAGAAACATTGGATTAAGAAATGAGAGTTAGGAAACCAATACAAATAACAGAAACAAAAAATTTTAAATGATATGAGCAGTAAGTATGAAGTGAAAATATTTTTCCATACTGACTCTACCGAGTGCAATAAAACACTCTTCCAAGTCACCAAGCTGTGAAAACATTCCCATAATTGTCCCCTGGGAAAGTTACAAGTGAATTTGGGCATTGGTAGAAGAAAAGGAGAATCATTTACCCAGCTTCCCAGGCTTATAAGACTTACTTCCCTTACAGTTTAACCCAAACTCATCTTTAACACACAGGTTAGAAAACCAGGTTAATTATGAATAAAACTAGAACCATATCTACACATCTAAATCAATAACACACCAAAAGTGGGGCTTTGTCATGCTAAGAGGAACCACAAGTATAATTAGTCATGGTTAGGATGGACACTTACAATTGGGATGACAAGTACATATGGAAATCTGTTAAATCCAGAAGAAATACCACTTCTTAAGCCTCATTCTTGATCTTGATTACTTAAAAAACATTCAAGAACCATCTGTGCAGTAAGAAAGTCTGCATCACAGTTCAGAAAGAGTATAGGCTCAAGAGTCAACCAGTCCTGGAGCTGATTTAGTTCCTTGCCCTTGAACAAATGATTTAAATGCTCCACATAAGGTTTCCTCCTATATGAAATGAGGAATTGGAATATTTCTATTAGAGAATCATTTTGGAGTAAAAAGTGAGATAATACATAGTCTTTATTAACTACGATTTTACTTATAAAAGCCTTACTGACATCTTACCAAGAATTTTGTTTCCAACTCTAAACTACTGAAAACTGAGTTTCACTTTTCAGCAGAATCTCTTCTGTAGACTCAGCAGAAGCATTAACCATCCATTTTTTAAAAGAAAACAATCAGTATCCATAACGCCTAGGGAGAATGGGTCATTCTCCCAGCTGTTAGAGCATTTTAATGAGAAATACCACCAGGATTCAGATAAAGGAAAACTTCACCCCACTTCTCAAAAGAGCCAAATTTATAGGACCTTCAAGTTCCATCAAACATCCAAAGCAGGAGAAAGTGGTGAGAAAAGGTCTAATCTGTGTTTAACTAGGTTTCTGTTTGTTTCCATAATTGTGGAAAATACTCGTTTTAATGACTGATTATACTTTCAAAGCAAAGATAAGATGCCAGTTATATTTGAATTTCCCAGTGAACATTTTTAACCTTTGAAAAATGAATGGCTTAAATGAATAAATTAGTCTTTAAGGATTAAGAGTAATGAATGAATTAAATTATTTAAATTATTTTCAAACTTCAGTGATTTTAAAGATTTGATGTGTATCCATCCCAAAAAAATTGAAGTAATGCTTTCATCTGAATGTTCATTTGGTTAAAATCCAAATCTCTGAAAACAAAATATTATGTGTGAATGTGTACATGTAGCCTCAAAGCTAAAAACAAAATAATACCCTCAGAATATTTAGTGGGTACACTTTTTAAAATTTTATTTTGATCTGAAATTTCTGTGAAGTCACATAGAAATTCAAAACCATTTTATTCTTTCTGAAGAGTACATTTTAGTACAAGTGTAAATTCCCTACTATTGCCATTAGTTAATCTAACTAGAGCTTGAATAGAAGAGCTACGATGGTGGGGAGGAGAGAAGAGGTGCAGTGGATAGCACATGCTGCAGGTCCATCTGCCTGAACTGATGATCCACTTCTGCCACTTACCATCATGTGATGGGCAAGTTACTTAAGTGTCTTTAAGTTTCTATTTCCTCACCAGCAAAGTGAGGATACTAATCTTCAAAGGGTTGTTGTGGTGATTAAAGAAGGTAAACCAGTATTCAGCATGTACTTACAACCTGGATTATAATTTCAGTTTAAAAGAGAGAGAGAGAGAGAAAAGAATAGTGTGGAGGTGACTTGTGTGCCCTTTACTGGTAGCTACATTTAACCAGTAGGGAAGTCCAAGGCTTGCTCTCCTATTTCTATGCACCCCTACCTCTTATAGGCACTCTAAAGTGGGGTAAAGTCAAGTGTACTGCTGAACTGTAGCACTAGAAGCTGGAGACTTCTGGATGCAAAAGAACCCTACTGTTCTTTGAGGCATATTGACCTTGAATATCCTCTTTCTGGCTTGTTTCTCTCTCTAGGAACTTGCTGCCCATATGGGCTGGTGTAGTAGGAGAGGGCTGCAGGTGTCCTCCCACTCTTCAGGGTACACCTTCCTCCTATCCACCTCTCTTCCTGTCCCCTTCAGAACTGTTCTTTCCCTTCAGGAAGCCAGTGGGAACCAAGGTGGGCAAATGGGAAAGGCAGACAGCAGTTCTTTCTGTGTAGACTGGATTTTAGTTTTTAGAAAAAGGAGTTTTAGGAATTATTACATGGTACAGCCTAGTTTACCAGGGCAAGCATTTCCCATCAGAGCTTGAGGCCAAAGCAAACTTTTACTAGAAAAACCAAAGATGCCAATTCCTACTGGTCTCTGGGTACAAATAACATGAATGTTAATATTCAATGCCCGAACATTGCTCCCAAATAGAGGCACACAAGACATTATCCCCAACATAGAGTTTCATTCGAAATAATGTCTCCCACAGGACCTGGTTCAAATCAGCCATCTGCTTGGTCCAATGTAGGCTTGCAGTCTGCTTCCTGCAAGCCATTTGGGAAAAGCATCCTTCTGTCACTGGTGTCCTTCAGAAAATGCTACTTCCTACTGTGAGTGAGCTGAAGACCCAGCTGAAATGTGTCACTGTGTTTTATGCAAATTTATAGACTTTACCTCTCCACCTTATAAATTTTGGAATCCAGATTCCTAGGTCACACTTCTGTTCTAAGTTTCACAAGACCTTTCTCCCCAAATGGCCTAGGTTTTGGAACAGCATGTACAGTATGATCACATTCACATAACACACATAGAGTGATGTCCAGGAGCCTGGTCATCAAACACGATCAGTGGGTACCTCTGCCTAAAGAGGCTTCAGGGCCTTTGCTTACTTTATTCTTTTACCTAACTTTATTGTTTGGATTTCTTCTTAGCTTATGTCAGTTTTGTAATCAGAAAGAAAATAAGTCATTGAAATAAAAGGCCCTTCCAGATGCTACCTCTCCTCCCTCTTTAGGGTGTCAAACCTAGTCCTATAGACTAGTGGAGATGACACTCTTCTGTCCTCATTTTACCCATCTATGCCTCAAACACCAGTGTCGTAACTTATTCTCTCATTTAGAAAAAAAAATCTCATAATGCATAAAGATTTGACCACACTAAAGGATAGTACAACAGCTAAACTTCGTGTTTATTTGGCAAAGTCCAAAGGAAAAATTGAATTGAACACATGTGGCACCAATTTTAAACTAGGCCTATATCCATCAGACCTATCCGGACTCCTTATTCCAGGGTTCAATTCCATATTGGTAATTTCAGTATATCATTCAACTCTAATTAGGCTTCAATAGTACAAAAGGTTGACAAAGTTTTCCTAGATTAGGGTCAACCATAAATTGGTTACATATAGTCTAAATTTTCTATGTGTTATCAATAAAAATGTGGGTTAGATTAAATCTCTGAGCTCAATGGCCTACTATTAAGGAACCCCTAACTGGGTGTTTAAGCAGGTACAAATCCTCTTAGTTTTATTAGCACCCTGAATACACTTTTTTTTTTTTACTATCCATGATAGAATTTATCACAAGAAATTGTACTAAGTACCTTGTGGGATTTGATTTAAATGAACCATTATGGCAAGCTCCATAATAAAGGAAAATTAATTTCATTTCCCATAATTTTTGTCTTGAGAACACTATCAAATATTATAGGTACCACTTTGTTTACTAAGTGCTCCAAAGAATTTGTTCAATAGTTTAATCAAGAATATTTATAGAGATAAGAAACCATCTAGAGTTCTTGACATTCACTTTCTTTTTTGAAACCACAAACCTATTTGTTCAGCTCTACTCTCCTGCCAACTCTTTGTTTACATGATTTCTAAAAAGTAAATATTGATTTAAGCAATCACAACCACAATCACATCTGTAAATTGAAATACAGGATGAATCTGGATCTGGAGACTTGAACTTATTTTGATCACTCAAGTTATGTTATACTCCAAGTTCCATTCAACCCTGCTTATTTGATAAATTTTGCTTTAAAAATGATTACTATTGAATTTTGACCCTAAAATTTTGGACTCTGATACAAAATTTTAATTGAAGGCCCATGTACCACATGACTCAATATCTAAATATTAAATGAAACTGAAAGACTGTGAACATACCATGTTGATCTTCCTACCTTCACAAATACATTTGAAACATCCTGAAAGGCAAGATTCATATTTAGAATTTTTGGATCTCTAGAGTTGTACCTCTCTTCTCACTCCCAGAAACCTAGGAAAGAAGCCTGAACATATACTGGGATATGCTTGGGACCATTTGGTCAGGAGCAAAAGCAGAAGAGAGTGTGTCTTAGTTTGCCAAAGGGCTGCTGATGCAAATTACCAGTAGTTGCCTGGCTTTTATAACGGGAATTTTAGTTGGAGTAGAAGCTTATAGTTCTGAGGCTATGAAATGTCTAAATCAAGGCATCAACACAGATGCTTTCTCACCAAAGTCAGCCACTGGTGAACCTGGAGTCCTGCCATGTGGCGGAGCATGATAGAAGCCAATCTCTGCCAAGGTTCCTACCTTCCCCTCCAGGCTCACCATCTCTCGGAGTCCAGCTGTGGGCAACCAGCCATAGGGCTTGTCTCTCTCGGGGCCTCCTCTCTCAGTTTTGGCTGCTCTGCTTTCTTCCCAGTTTCAGCTATGAGTTCTCAGGCATAGCATGAGTGCAGTTGTGGATGATCAGGCATATGGCAGAGCTTGTCTCCTCAGCCTTGAGCTGTTCCATGGGTCTAGTCCCTCTGGGGCTTCTTTCCATGCCTCTATGCTCTGCTGATTCCAGACTCAGGGACCTCTCTCCTGCAGTCCTAGCTCTTACATGGCAGGATCAATATGGTGTCTTCCTTTCTCTGTGTGTCTCCTTTTATATAAAGCTCCAGTAAGAAGGCAGAGATTGACCCTGAGTCATACCTCACTGATTTAGTCCAATCAAAAGGACTCCACACCCACAGGAATGGATTAGTTCAAAAACAATCTTTTCTTTTTGGGATTCATAAAAGAACTTCAAACTGTCACAGAGAGCATGGGCTCAAGTGGGCACTGGACTCCCACTGCAGAGGCCCCCTCTTGTCCAGATCTCAATATTGTACTCCCTCCAGAGTTGAATGGTGTATTTTCCTCTATATTATCTACTAATATCAATCATTGAGTTCTGCATTGTTCTTGATGATTTCCCTCAAATTATAACTAGAACCACTTGCTCACTTTAGAATTATACATAATAGTTATACTGGGATTTCTCTTCATGAACATTATCATGGCATGAGGCACTCTTCTGCATTCACTCCTCACATATTTATCTTTCAATATTAATACTATTTGAAATAAATATATTTTCACCCTACTATTATGTATGCAGATAACCACAACACTTTGTACTATTTTGCCAGAATAGTCAATGTTTACCAAGCATTTGGTTTCAAATCCTTAATATACTACCCATCAGCCATATCATATCAGACTCACTGGCTATGTCTTTTATTTTGTATAAAATAAAAATAATGATAATTGCTATGCCATCCTCACAAGGAGTTTTAAGGATAAAATAGGAATAATCTTTGAAAACCATAAAAGAGCAAATAAATGAATGAAATTTTTGTGGTTACCACTACAGACTTGCTCTTAATAATTGAGAGGCATTGCTCTTCAATTCTCCACTCATCTACTTTTAAATTTTGAAATACTTTCAAACTCACAGGACAATTACAAAAATAATACAAACCTTATACAGAGAACTCCAACATACCAACTTCCTTATCCCAGGTAACCAGAACCACCAATTTTAACATTTTGCCACATTTGACACATCTATCTATTTATCTATCTATCTATCTATCTATCTATCTATCTATCTATCTATCTATCTATCATCTATCTATCCATCACTCCATTTTCTAAATACTTGAGTGTAGGTTGTACACATCATGATCCTCGAACACTTAATACTCCCAGATAAATTTCCTAACAAGGATACTCACTTACGTAACTACCTTAAGTGCAATTCTCAAGTTTAAGAAATATAACACCGATATAAATCTTCCAGTCTATATTCCAATCTTTGCATATGTCCCATAATGTCACTTTGAGCCCTTTCTACTCCCTTGCTAGATCCCATCCAGGATCATGCATTAACTTTAATTGTCATTGTCCCTTTAGTTGCTCTTTCCTTTTTTACATTGTAGGGATATATATACAACATAAACTTTACCATCTCAACCATTTCCAGTTATAAAGTTCTATAAGACTAATCACATTGCAATATTATGGTACCATAAGATACCTTTCATTATTAAAATATTTCTATCTCGAAGGGTGGATGTGGCTCAAATGGTTGGGCATCCATCTCCCATATGGAGGAATCTGGGTTTGATCCTGGGACCTCCCAGTAAAAATAAAGAAAAATATAGAAGGCATGTGGGCTGCCAGGCCCTGCGAGTGGGTATGCCACCAGGCCCCATGTGTGGGTGTGCCATCAGGCCCCGCCGAGCCATGCAGCAAGATGATGACATAACAGAAGAGTGACAAGATGAGATGCACTGAAAAACCAGGAGCTAAGGTGGCGCAGGTGGTAGGACACCTCTCTCCCACATTGGAGGTTCCCAAGATCTAATCCCGGTGAAGACAGGAGGAGAAGGATGAGAAGAGATTACAGGAAACAGACACAGAGAATTGCCCAGCAAATGGACACAAAAACAGCAAAAATGGAAGGGGGGAGGGAAGGATAAAAATGGATAAAAGTAAAATAAATAAATAAATCTAGAAAAAAAAATTTTTCCATCTCCTCAAAGAGAAACCCTACACTTATTTTGCATTAACTCCCCATTCCCCTTGTCCCTATCCCTGGCAATCTGTATTCTAATTTCTGTCTATGAGTTTGCATATTCTCTGATATTTTCTTAGTAGTTACCATGGGACTTAAATTTAACATCTTAAGTCTATAACAATCTGCTTTCAGACCAACTTAACTTAAAATAGTATACACAATAGTACACCCCTCCATCCCCCCCACCTTTATGCAGTTCTTGTCACAAATTACATGTTTATACAATCTCAGTAAAAACCCACTGATTTACCATTACATTTTATGTATTTTCTGTTTAAAACCTATAAGAAGTAAAAAATGGGATGCAAGCCAAAGAAACAATAATACTGGCATTTATATTTACCCATGTTATTGCCCTCACCAAAGATCTTTATTTCTTCATGCAGCTTCAATCTATTGTCTATTGTCCTTTCCTTTTAACCTGTAGAAATCTCTTCAGAATCTCTTGTGAAGCTAGTCTATTGGTGATGAACTCCCTCTGCTTTTGTTTATCTGAGAATGTCTTAATTTATCCCTCATTTTCAAAAGATTGTTTTGCCAGGTATTGAATTCTTGGTTGGCACATTTTTGCTTTCAGCATTCTAAATATGTTATCCCCCTGCCTTCTTGCCTCCACAGTTTCCAATGAGAAATCAGCACTTAATCTTATTGAGACTCCCTTGTATGTGACACATTGCTTCTTTCTTGAGTTTTCAGAATTCTCTCTTTAACATTGGCATTTGACAGTTTGTTTATAATATACCATATTGTGGGTCTATTTGGATTTATATGTTTTGACATTGTTGAAAATCTTGAATATGTATATGTATTTATGTCTTTCATTAAATTTGGGATATTCTTTGCATATTCTCTTTTTCTTCTCCTTTTGGTAATACCATAACGCAAATATTGGCATGCTTGATGATGTCTCATGGGTTCTTTGGGCTCTGTTCACTTTTCTTCATTCTTTCTTTTTCTGCTCCATAGAAAATCAGTGAATGATTTCAAGTATCTTAACTTCAAATTTCTTCTGCCAGCTCCAATCCGCTGTTGAACTGCTTGTGATAATTTGAAGTTCTTTTATGAATCCCAAAAAGAAAAAGATTTTGCTTTTTTTTTTTTTTTTTTTTTTAACTAATCCATTCCTGTGAGTGTGGGGCCCTTTTGATTGGACTATGTCAGTGAGGCATGACTCAAGTTGGGTTTATGCCCTCTTGCTAGGTCTTTCATAAATGGAGACACAGAGGAAGAGACATACAGGGAAAAGGAGCTCTGACATTTTGATCTAGCCATGTGAGAGAGAGGACTCCAGGTTTGTCTACAGCTACAGAAAGGTAGAGAAGCCAAGAGGCTAAGAGTGGTCCAGAGTGTGGAATTAGCAGAGCACAGAGAAATGGAAAGAGGCCCCCGAGGGGCTGGGCCAAAGAAGCAGCTCAAGGCTGAGGAGATGAGCCCAGCCATATGCTTAATTGTCATGTGGTTGGTTGCCAGGATCACTAGTAGTTGACTTTGGTGAGAAAGCATCTCTGATGGTGTCTTGGTTTGGACCTTTCATTTCCTCAGAACTGTAAGCTTTTACCCTAAAGAAAATTCCCATTATAAAATCCAACCCATTTCTGGTACTTTGCATTGGCAGCCCTTTGGCACACTAGACACCCATCTAGGGAAATTTTTATTTCTATTACTGTGGTCTTTATCTCTGGCGCCTTTTCTTAATTTCCATGGTCTATATTCATCTATCATGTTCCTGATCTCCTTTAGTTCTTTGTCCATGTTTTCCTTTAGCTCTTTTAGCATATTCAGGTATATTTTTAAAGGCTTTGTCTGGTATGTCCCAGGTCTGGTTCTCATTGATGGTTTCTAATGTTTTAATCTTCTTTGCCTGGACCATCACTTCCTATTTCTTTGTATGTTTTGTAACTTTTTGTTGAAACCAGGATGTTTTTGATAGTTTAATCTGTTATCCCTGGAATTTGACTCTGAGGCATCTGTTCCTTAAGTTTGTGTCCAGTTAGTTTTATGACAGAGCTTTTCTTGAATGCCAGGAGCTAACCACACACACACACACACACACACACACTAGGTGCCTCCCTGATCCTTTCTGTACTTGTGTCTTGTCTTGGGCATGCATGTTGTTTCTAAGAATTCCCCATTTACATGGTTCTGAATATCCCCTCTTCCCTAGGAAACAGTTTCCTTATTGTCCTGGTCACTGCACTGTAGACTGTATAGCCAGCAATCCTTTGCCTCAGGTAGCACAATTTGACTCCTCTCTCACAGTTTTCTATAGGAGAGCTCTATGAACTGCCTTTTATCCACAGGACAAGTTCTAGGACAACGAATCCCTTAAGACACCACCAGACAGACTGGTCCAGACATACATGCTCCCAGTATGTGCATGAGGGTTACTGTGCTCCCTCTTGAACTAGGACCAAGGATCTTCATTAGGAGCCCAGGAGGCCCATCCTCACCCAGTATCCACTCACCTACTTTTTAATTTTATTTTATTTTTTAAACAATGTATTGAAGTATATCATTCATACATGGACACACATAAATTATAAGTGTTCAGTAAACATCGTGATCTTACAAAACAAACATGCATAACATCATACAGGACTCCCACTCATCACACCCCCACAAACATCCTGCATTGTTGTGAAACATTTGTTAACAAATCATGAAAAAGCATCATCAAAGTGTTACTGCTAACTATAGTCCAAATCTTCCTCCCCTATACATGTTTTTAAGGATTTATTTATTTATTTATTTACTTTGATCCATTTTTACGCCCCCCTGCCTCCTGTTTTTGCTGTTTCTGTGTCCATTCGCTGCGTAACTCTCTGTGCCTGTTTACTGCCCTCTCTTCTCATCCTTCTCCTCTTGTCTTCACTGGGATTCGATCCTCAGAAACTCCGATGCGGGAGAGAGGCGTCCTACTACTGCTTGCACCACTTTAGTTTCTGGTTTTTCGGTGCATCTCGTCTTGGCTCTCCCCTGTGTCACTCTCCTGTTACGTCATCATCTTGCTGTATGGCTTGCGGGGCCTGGCGGTGCACCTGCATACAGGGCCTGGAAGCTCACCCGTGTACTCACCTACTTTTGAAGTGTACTTTGTCACTTTTATTGTAAAATAGATCTGTGTTTATTCTCTTGGAATGCATGGATACTGTCTATTACTGTCAACAAAAGTACTGAGTTAAAAGAAAGCTCTGACGTTATTGGCCTATTTATTAATATGCAATTAAAATCAAATCAAATGCATAAAGAACAAAAATTCACATATAAACAGGACAAAAAAGAACAGAAATATTACTAGTAGTCCTATAGGACTCTATTTCAGTTTTTCCCATGCTTTTATTAATATTTGCATTTACAGAATCTGAACTTAATTGTGAGTTTCTTAAAAATTTTTTTCTTAAAAATATGTTCTTATAGCCCTTCATCTCACAATACAGTACTCAGGATATGACTTCTTTATAAATGCTGATAAAATCAACATGTTTAAAACCAAAGAGAAACTTCCAAGGTCTTCTAAGGCTTTAGCTAACAGAGCAAAATATCTTTATCTTCTTATTTCATTCATAAGCAGTTTGTCCCTACCAGTTACAAATCATACTATCTTACACACAGAATTAATGTGATGTTCTTGACTAACCCTGATATAATGAACATTAAAGAAATTAATAATGCTCAGTGTTTACTTAATTACTTAATCCAGGAAAAGTGTTAAACTTTGCCATGGCTCATTACCATGTGGGACTGATAGGACTGTTTTGCTAAGATACCACAGTCACTGACACCACCTCCTGCCCTATTGAGTCAAAAAGCTTCTATGAAAGCTTTACTTGTCTAAAAGATGCCTAGAATAAGGGACTTTGTAATATATTTAAGATGAAGGTAGAAATGCAACACTGGAGAGATGATCTAATTTTAATATAGTATCAACTTTTTCAAGAAGTACTAAGAATGCTGGAGGATACAAACAGATTATGAAGTACTTGAAACCTGGAGTGTTTGGAATCTTGCTTAATAAATGTTTAGGCAAAAGATCTTTATATGGATCCAAATGAGCTAGTGTAGCAGTGGCTATAAATAATTTAATTAATTACAAAGAACTCAAACTATGATAGCTGTGCTTCCTATTTAACTTTTCCCTATACCATTTCGGTTGTCCATTATGTGTGAGGAGACAGAACAAATGGGAAAGAGAATCTTGAGATACAATGGAGGGAATTCCTCTGTCTTGTGTCCCCCAACTTCTGCAAACCACTCTTTGATTAGTTGCCTGATTAAGCTTTGGACTTTGCTCACAAATAAATACGGGATCCACTGGCTATTAAATAGGTCATTCTTTGAGCTTATGGAATGTAGCCATTTGGCAGTTTGATGTAATTATGAATTCTAAAAATATATATTAGATTATGCTTGTAAACTGATCTACTCATCTGGACATAATTAAGTTATTATTAGGGCGTTGACTGGGCCACATCAGTAGGGTGCTGAGCCCCACCCCCTGGTGGGTGGGGAATAAAATATAAAAGGCATCGCAAAGAACAGGGGAGCAGTTCTGATGTTGGAGTCTTGTGCTGGAGTCCCCAGAAGTAAGAGAGCTTGGTTGTGAGGAAGGAGAGAAGGTCCCGGGATAGAGACAAGCCATTCGCCTGATAGTCTACAGCTGGCCTTGTGGGGAGAAGCAAGGCCTAGAGGGACTTATAGTCTACAGCTGACCTTGTGGAGGAAACAGAGATGCTAATCCGGGAGAGAAACACAGCCCCCGGAAGAGAGGGACCCAAGAAGCCTGAACCCTGGCAAATGTCGGCAGCTGTCTTGCTCCAACACATGGCAATGGACTTTGGTGAGGGAAGAAACTTGTGCTTTATGGCCTGGTAACTGTGGACTTCTACCCCAAATAAATACCCTTTATAAAAACCAACCCATTTCTGGTATTTTGCATTAGCACCCCTTTGGCTGACTAATACATGGAGGCTGAAGAGTCATTCTGTGCAAAGCATTCCAGTAAGTATATCCCTAAGGAAATCCTAGGGGTCAAGTGTTTCCTCTTTGCCATTTTTATCTTTAAAGAAAAAGGTAACATTTATACTCCCTTGTAATTTGCTCCACTTCTAGGACAATAGAGAATATGCAGAATTCCTCCTCCTCATTATCAATGAACCAGAGCTTTGGTCCCTGGCAGGTGGCAGGTGTTTATGTGTATTTGGAGATGGAGTAGGGAAGAGTGTACATTCATCTGATGGGAAGGGGCTGCAGAGGGTAAAAGTTAAGCTTTTGATTTAATCATACTAAATATCCATTCTGGATATTTTCATTTATAAAACATATTTTTGCCTGAATTATCTCTACTTAGCTTTGTGTTCCATTGATGTGACACTCTCTACTATAAATTCCTATTTCTTGATAGAATATGCACTGGCTGTCATTAGCAAAATATTGCCTTTCAGGTAACAAGCTTGCCCTTAATAACAAAATTGTAAAGTGCCTCAGAGAATACCTGAATTTTTTAATGTGGTTTTGTATGTGGTTCCTAAATGAGGGCACCTCATACTTCCACACATGCATGCACACGCACATGCACACACACACACATACTACCCATCTAAAACATGATGAGGACCCATGTTTATCATTCATACATTAGTCATGAAAAATTAATTGTACATTTTAAATATATATATTGCCAAGCTAGACTGGCATCCAAATGAATACTTAGATCACTGGTCTTAAAAGAAGCACTTTCCTCTGGTGAATGGGTTAAACCACTACTGTCAGATTGGATATAATTAATGCTGCTGATATGCAAAGAATTGCTCTGTCAGGAAATGTCACTGTCATTGAGTGCTGTTCCTTGTCTGCATTCAATATTCTGTCTGGCTCAGAAAATTTTAATAACAGGTTGGAATTCACATGTAAAATTTTAATCAATTTTCATAAAAATACCTTTTCTCATTTTCATTTTGCACTTATATAATTTTTGGTTGCCATAAAGTAGGGTACTAAACACACCTTATTTCCTTAACTTTCATTGCCTTTTGTCCTTTCAAGATAGGCACTTATAGTTCATTTTTCCCTAGTACTTTTCAAATTTTTAATGGAAGTTTAAATTTCATTGAAAATGATGAAAGAAGGAACTAAGGGGCAGTGAGATGCAAAGAGTTGAAGAAATAGGCTTGAGCCAAGTCATCTTTCCTGTGTTTTGTGGGAGAGGAGACTTATAAAATCTTGTGTCCCAGGAACATGTAACTAGTGTTTAAATTTCAA
The DNA here is from genome assembly GCA_026826555.1 of Tolypeutes matacus. NCBI lineage: Eukaryota > Metazoa > Chordata > Mammalia > Cingulata > Chlamyphoridae > Tolypeutes > Tolypeutes matacus. The sequence goes on from JAKSZT010053770.1 coordinate 29,872,497, forward strand.
AAATTGTCTTTAATCAATATGAATATTGGTTTATGGACTATCATTATTTAGCACCCAGTGTAGTCAAGAGAGTCAGATGTTTCCCTTACATGACCTACTTGAGTATAAATCTGGACTCTGTCTCTAGTGACATCAAAACCTTTCATAGGAACCTCAAAGTCCTAATGATCGATGTTTTACTTAAATTTCTTCTTTAAATTGAAGCATATAATTTTGGAAAAGGAGAGAGGATGTAGAACTTGAATAATTGGTTACAAAGAGTGAAAAAAAAAGGACATTTCCCTTACTATGTTCATGATACCAAAATAAAGGACCCTTGGCATGAGACCGTGCAAGAATTAAGAGAGAAACTAAGTCAAATTTCTTAAGAGAAATTTGAAGGATAAAGGGAAAATATATAGTTAAATTGGAAAATACTGATGGACAGAATCAGAGAAGGATGGTTGTTAATATCTGATTATTGTAGAACGAATCTGTAGGGAATATGGGTGGAATAATGTTTATGGCCTGAAATGTTTATGAAGTAATACACAGAGAATGGATAATAAACAAATGACCTTAATCCAAGAAGAGAAATTTAATGTTAGATTTCACTGAAACTTGCAGGAATGGAATTGATTGGGCTGTAGCAATAGTCTGGTCCAGTTTGTGCAAAGGAAATTGATAACTGTTAGGAGAAAGAAGAGAAAAACATTTTAGGTTATGAAGAAATATCCAGGACCATTATGACTGAGGGATAAGAATTAACAAGTAATTATGATTACAGAATCATTATATAGATGCTTTTATATTATAAAATAGACAAGGTTAGCATCTGAAATCCCTGAAGCTGTCTAGATTTAGCCTAGACCTGCCATTGTGATGGTCATTCTAAACAGGTCTCACCCCTTTTATGGTTACTCTAGACTTAGCCTCACCCTTGTGTCTGCTCACTATTGTGATGGTAATTCTAGACTGACCTTATCCTTGTTTAAGGTTATACAAAAACTAGGCTCACCCTTGTGGATGTTTACTATTTGGACGGTAACCACTCCACCTTCCTCTGTTTAATATCCGTATGGAAACCTTGTAACTCACCTCTTTTCTGTACTCTCCTATCCCAGAACCTCGTGATTTTATTCCCACACCACTTGCTGTTCAGTCCCTTAATGTTTATTAATGAAGAAACCTGTGCCAGCTTCACCTCAATTACTCAACAGAATCCTGATGTTAAAAAATATTAGAGTTTCTGCAGATTGAGGAGGCAGTTTTGGGCCTCTCAAGGCCATTGACCTCCTTTTGCTTGCTCAAACAAATTAACTTTTTCTCTTTGAAATCCCAGTGTCTCAGAAATTGTCTTTAGAGTGGGTCAGAAAGAACCTGCATTTGCTGGGTATCACCATAAAGTTGGAGGAGGGGACATAGACTTGGCATCATTGTGGGGAGACAAGAAACATATATTTATAGATTTTTAGCAGGGAATTTAGACTACTCTAATTTAAACCCTTCATATTGCAGAGGATAGATTAAGGCCCTTTAGCCTTCCACTAAACAGATTATTACAGTAAGGGAGAGATTACAGATAATGATAACTTAACAATGATTATAGAGTGGCCATACATGCTAGTGATGGGTGAGGTATGGGAAGGAACAAACTTTCACCTATTTAGACATTTTCCAGGAAAATGTGCAAGCTGATATAACCATAACTTGGCTTTACTGAAATTTTGTTTCTTGGAAGAGAGATAATATAACCAGGGGTACTGTTGCTCAGAAGTTAATTCTAACCAAGGAAAAAAGAATAGATAATTTGACTGGAACCCAGAATTCCTTAGCCCAGAATTTATGATTATAGAATCCATGATAACAAGGTACTTAGTTCCACTAAATCCCCAAGTTCCCTGTTTGTGCTTAACTGACTGTTTAGAAGCTTCTTCATCTATTTTTAACTGGAGAATTAGTTGAATTTACACTATCATGTTATGTCTTCAGAGAGTCAACAGCCTGATGGAGTGAGAAGGAAGTCTGGGTATGAGGGCATCATATAATTTACCATATAAATAATGAAACATTTGAGAGTGAATGAGTATTCTAAATGGATGTGCATAATCTAGCCAATTGGGCAAATTAGAAAGTATGGTCATAGATATTTACAAGCAAGGAAGATAAACTTTACCTCTGACTATTTCTACTCTTTTGTGAAATCAATACCATTAGTCAATTTTCTATATCTATCTTTCTGCTTGTTTTGTCCTTCACACTAATTTGTGAGTCTCTGGCTTCTTCCTTAGTCAATCCCCTACTCTTTGCTAGTTTTCAGTTTATTGAGGCTGCTGTGAACTCTGGGACCACCCTGTGCTACTGTTGTAAAATGCTGGATCTAGGCAGAGGTGAGTTCTAATTCTGTGCTCCCCATCAGCAACTTGGCTGAATAACTGAAGAGAGAGAACTTTTGTATACCAACAAGCTCTCCAGCTGGAGATAGATGAGGAAGTATCTACCTACAGTCAGATGGACAGAAATGGAAACCAAGAAAAATCTACTTGTACGACCTAAATATACCTTTCCCTATTCAGGACTTTTTTCAACCGAGGGCAGAGGGTAAGGGGGAGGCATGCAACTATAGTCTGCAGCACAAAAGAAGGAGAACATATCTAGGATTTGGAAGAAGTAGCACATTTGAGAAGGATCTACTATAGCCTACTGAAATAGATTTTTTGACAGCATATACTTTGAGCTTGAAATACATTTAAACATGACTTCCATTGGGGGAAAAAAGGATCATAGGAGTGATAATAAGACAGCACCAAATATTGAAAGAAAATAGGCGGAGAAAAAGAGAATGGATTGATATAACTGGAGAGTAAAATTCAATAGCAGAATTTTAATATTCATTAGAATCATTACAAACAGATTATTATACAACAGATATTTTAAAGACTGATGTAATGAACAATAGAGAGCTAACTTTGAATGCATAGAATGTATACTATATTAAAATTTTGAGAAATATTACAACCAAAAGAGGATTATAAACCTAAATAAGAGTCAAATACAAACTGAGAAACAGTAAAAATAGCAAACACTTATTGAGTGCTTACTATGTACTATGCATTCTTCAAAGTGCTTTACATGCTTTGACTCATTTGAACCTCACACCAATCCTGTCTGTTATTACATTACTGTAGCTGAAGTATAATCAGGGGATTTGTAGCATAAGCAGAATACAATGTACTTGCATGTAGCAAGCACCTTAGAATAGGTGTAAAATTTCTATAGAAAAGCACATAGCCCTGTCAAGTTTAATAATAACTAGACCTTTTACTTTTCTTTCTTTTTAAAGAAAATGTATGACATATCCTTGTAATATTTCACTCATTCTCTGTTCTTATAACCATGAAACTTAGAGGCACCAGGCACAATGTGTATCTTAAATGTTAACCAGAGCAGAAAACTAGAAAAGTTCCCCAAACCCCTTCCCAGGGATGTCAAATCTATAATTAATTTTCTTTGTCTCAAACTTGTATAAAAATTGTAAGAAAACTCCTTAATGGGGAGTAAATTTGAGAATGATCAAATCTCCTATCCTCCACTGGCCAATCAAACCTCTTTTTCTTCCCAGCCTAGCTATTCTGTCTATTCTGCTGCACCAAGTGACAAGCTTGTGGACCATTCCTGTCTCTTGCAATATTATCTGCATTTTATAGATGAGAAAACTGAGGCAGAGAGAGGGTAAGTAGTATGCCCAAAGTCACACAGTAAGGAAGTGGAAGAGCAAGGGTTACAACTCAGGCAATTGGGCTCTAAAGCCCATGCTTTGTGGGTAACTATTATGTTATTATGCCCTCCAAAGGCAAAAGAAAAATTATCCAACTATCTGTGGTGGTTTGGAGCCATATACACTCCTGAAAAACAATATGCTCTTACATCTAATCCATTCCTGTGGGTGTGAACCCTGTATAACTAGAACCTTTTGATGAGTTACTTTAGTCAAGGTGTGACCCAGCCCAATCAGGATGGGTCTTAATCCTATTACTGGAGCCCTTTATAAGCTGAATGAAATTCAGACAGGGAAAGAAAGCCACAGAAGAAGCAGAAGATGAACATCAGTGGAACCTGGAAGAGAAGGGAGAGGCCAGGAGATACCACCATGTGCCTTGACATGTGATAAACTAAGGGCCAAAGATTGCCAGCAGTCAACTCCATAATGCCACATTCTTCAGATAGAAAGCATCATCTTGATGATGCTTTAATCTGGACTTTCTTTTAGCCTCAAAACTGTAAGCAAATAAATTCCCATTGTTTTACATAACCCACTTTATGATATTTCTTTGAGCAGCCTAGGAAACTAAAACACCATCCTAGAATAAAACTTACCCACTCTCAAAAGGACCAGATTATCTGATATAAAGTCTTTTACAATTCATGCAAAAAAAAAAAAAAAAAAAATGAAGAGGTTAGCAAATACTTCTTGGAGAAAACCCGGAATTTTCAGGATACAGAAATTTACATGCATATAGAAAACAACAAAACAAATTAAAGAAAAATACATGCCTAAGTAGAACAAAGTTCAGGTTGATTTCATACTTCCTTGAACATTATACTCTAGAAGACAAAGAAGCAATATATATATATAGATTTAAAGGACTAAGATTGTTACTATTTTATTTATGTCTAGACAAGTTACCATTCATATGTGGATTCAGCAGAAAGACGATTTCAAATAAACAAAGTCTCAGAGAATTCTGTAATCATATACCCTTCCAAGAAAAAAAAAATACTAATATTTCAGTCAAAGCAAACTAACTGAAAATCAGGGATTACTGGGATAAAAAGATGATGGAAAGTAATGAACCAATATATATCAGTATATGGTTATAAAATACAATAAGTGCATCAAAAATAATTCTTCACCTTTCTCATCAACAAGTCCCCTGTATACACACACATACACACATACACACACATATACCTCTCCATTCTTCTCTTCTTTTGAACAAATATATTTCTTTTTCTTTCAAACAGCTTTCCTCAAAGTGTACTTCTGAATATATCCAATCCCTCATCAAAAGCAAACAGATAGTTGTCTCCCTATAGATTCAGAATGGAGTCTGTTGCCTCAGGCGTCTAGGATTCTTAAGGTGGCAAAGGAAAACAGGTTCTGCTCTGTGTGTTGTAGGTGAGGATTATATTGTCTTTCTTCTCAGCAGCGTAATAACTCCTGCCCAAGCAGTAAGTGGCAATGTCGTACTAGTTTTTGGCTTGGATTAGGAAAGGGAACAGACCCTGGTGGAAGGAAGTGCTGCTGAGATTAGTTACCTACGCCTTGGTTTCTTGGTATTTGTTTGATTAAATCTTAACTAGAATGGGAAATAGTCTGAATTCACAGGTAAAAGAAAAGAGCAGCCCCTTTGTTGCATTATTAAGCATTGGGGACAATTTGGGTATGACTAAAAAGAGAATGAGCCATCTTTGTAAGTCTGGCCTCAGTATGCATTGGTGGAAAACAAGAATGGCCGGCCCAAGGGTCCTTAGAATACAATACTGTTCTACAGTTAGATTCGTTCTGTAGGAGATTAAGTAAGTATGATGTAATTACTTATATTTAATGTTTTATGACACTAGTCCAAAATGAAAAACTTCAGAGGGAATATTTCGGGAATGGTACATTGCTGCTTAGTCAAACCCCGAGCCCCCAAAGTTCAAAAGCCAGAGATGACAAAAGCTCATTGTCTCAGCCAGATAAGGAATTGGTTAATCAACCCTCTGCTTCAAAGGAAGAGTTAAATAACTAAAAATGAGGCAAGCAAAATCAAGAAAAAAACCCTTTCTGATTCTAACTCCACTAAAACTGATGAAGTTTTAGATGCCATCATTGTTTCAAATACTTCTAGGTTTGGAATTGCCACAGCCCCAGTACCTCCTCCACCACCGTTTCAGGGGAATGGAAACAAACCTGAATTACCATTCGATCCCCCAGAAATAACCTCTCCACCCCACACCCAAAGTCGTGCAACTTTCAGTCAGCGTGCCTTTGCTTCAGCAGGGCAAGGCCAGGGCCAATTTCCCCTCTGACAAGTACCTGTAGGAAGAGATGAGCAAGGACAAACAAGGGGCCATCTATAGGTGCTTACTCATCTTCAACATCAGATCTATATTATTGGAAAGATAGAGTCGCTAGCTACAGAGAGGACCTCAGAAGAATGGAAAATCTTTTCAAATCTATATTTGGAGCTCACAACCCTAATTGGCAGACATTCAGTCTTTACTACATAAACTTTTAACCTCAGAGGAAAAGTGGATTGTACCAGAAAAGGCTCATGATTATGGTGATTTTCTAACCAACAGAAACCCTAACAACCCCAATCATGTCCTGGGAAGCCAAGCAGTACCAATAGTTGACCTCAATTGGAACCCTAACAAACAAGGGGACCAAATTAAACTAGATTATTACAAAGCTTGCATGATTGTAGAATTCAGGAGTGGAATTCCTAAACAGAAAAATTTAAGCAATATCCAAGAAATTGTTCAGAAACCAGATGAAAATCCATCTGTATTCCTCAAGAGTCTCCTCGAGGCTTATCATCAGTTCACTAACCCAGACCCAGAAGATCTTGTTAATTGGCACAATGTTAATCAGTCTTTTATCTGCCAAAGTGCTCCTGACATCTGTCGCAAATTACAAAAAAATAGAAGGAGGGCTAGGACTGCCAATTTTGGCCCTAGTATAAATTGCTTTCAAGGTATATTACAATCGGGAAGCAGCCCAAGTAAAGCAGCATAAGAAAACAATTGCATATAAGGGTAACTCAGATGCTAACATTTTAGGAGCAATCCTAAGCAAAATCCTCTAGCAGCAGAGAGAACCCATGAAAGATAAGACCTTTGGGATCCCTAGAAAACCCTTGGGCCCTTAGCAATGTGCTTATTGCAAAGAAGAAGGGCATTGGAAATGAGAATGTACTAGTCTTGCAAAGAAAGGAGCATTAAAGGCTCCTGACCCATCGACCCAATGCCCACAGCTTACAGGGCCGAAGACAGCAATGTGGAATGATGGTGCCCAGGGGCACTTTCCACAGGCTGGGAAACAATTCTGATTACCCACAAGGAACCTCAAGTCTCTCTCCAAATGAGTAAGAAATTAATAAATTTTCTGGTGGATCCAGGAGCAACTTTTTCAGTTTTAAATAAAAGAATTCATTTATAAAACAAATGAATCTGCCCCAATTATTTGAGTTTCAGGAATTACCAATGACTGGTTTTTCCTACAACCCCTCCAGTGTCAGGTTGGAGACACCCAATTAATGCACAAGTTTCTCTACATACATGAATGCCCTGTCCCTCTCCTCAGTTGGGACTTGTTTTAACACTACAAGCCTCACTCTCCTTCTTGCCCAATGAGATCAACATACAGTTTCTAGAACTGCATGCCTGTCCTCTCCAAACACCACTGGTAGGCCTGACAGAAAGCAGTGAGAAGTTTAGAATACTTAAAGAAATAAAACAACAGGTACCACCTGAAGCATTGGCCATGGAGAGACCTCTGGGAGAAGCAAGGAATGTGCAAGAAGTGAAGGTAAGGCTGTGACTGGACAGCATACCTCCACACTTAAAACAATATCCCTTCAGATGTGAAGCAAAAGCAGGCATTACAACCCTGATTAAAAGTTCCTCAGTGGGGCTTAAGCAGACCTTGCCAGTCAGACTTTAACATACCCATCTACTGGTCCTAAAACCTGACACACAATATTACCGGTTTGTACAAGATTTAAGAGCTGCCAATCAAGAAGTAGAAGACATCCTTCCAACAGGGCCTAATTCATATACTCTATAAATATTTCAGAGCTATGCTTGGTTCACTGTTTCAGATTTAAAAGACTTTTTACTGCATACTCCTAGAAAAGAAATCACAAAAACATTTTGCTTCTGAATGGGAAGATCCTGACACTGGAATAAAACAACAATATTCTTGGATTGTTGCCACAAGAATTAAAAAACGTCCCTATTCTTTTTGGGCTAGCACTGTCCAAGGACTTACATGGAGTACAACTCCAAGATGGACTTTTTCTTCAATATGTTGATGATATACTTATAGCCAGTAAAACCTTTCTTAGCCTCAAATCAAAACACCATAACAAAGCTAAAAAGGTTAGCAAAATGAGGGTATAAAGTATTGGAAAAGAAGGCCTAAATAACACAGATCCATGTTAAATATCTATGAGTTGAACTATCAAAGGGACAATGGGCCTTACTGCCCAGCAGAAAGGAAACTTTAAGGCAATTATCAGAACCTAGAAACAGAAAATAACTTAGAGGATTTCTAGGCATGGCTGGCTTATTGCAGGCTTTGGATACCAAATTTTAGACTTATTGCTAAACCCCTGTATGAAGCATTAAAAGGGGAAGATAAAGATAATTTAGAATGGACCTCAGAATGCTCTCTAGCATCTCAAAAACTTAAAGATGAACATCTCTCGTCCCCAGCCCAAGGACTCCTTGACCTAATGAATAATTTGAACTATTTGTGTGAACAGCCAGGCATTGCGCTAGGAATATTATTGCAAGCATTTGGAGGAAAGCTCTGGCTGGTTGCATACTTATCAAAGCAACGCAACTCGGCCAGCCTGATTATGAGCAGTAGCAGCCACCTGTGGTCTTCTCCAGGAAGCAGAAAATTTCACTTTGTGATCTCCCACTCCAGTCCTCATCCCACATTATGGTCTTACCATACTGGAACAAAAAGGAAGCCAATGATTAACTAAGGGCAGTCTAAGGAAATATCAAGCCATTTTACTAAACAACCCAAATGTCACATTAAAAATGAGAGATAAGCTCAATCCAGACTACCTTACTGCCTGAATATAATGAAAGACCAGAATGGAAAAATCTCAGGCACAATTGTGTACCACTCCTTGATGAAGTGTACTCTAGCCACTCAAGACTAACAGACACCCCATTAACAGACCTAGACTAAAATTATTTACAGACAGAAGCAGCTACATGGGCCATGGAAAACACAGAGCAAGCTACTCAATAGTCACTCTCACCGAAATATTAGAAGCAAAGCCTTTGCATTCAGGAACTTCAGTACAAAGAGCTGAACTAACTGCTCTCTTAAGGGCCCTGCAACTGAGTGTAGGACAAAAAGCATACATATATACAGAATCTAGATATGCTTTCTGCCATCCTACATGTGCATGGAGCCATTCAGAAAGAACATGATTTATTAACCACTGCCAATAAGGATATTAAACACGTAGACCTGATTTTACAGTTATTGAATGCAGTTTTTTTAACCAAAGGGATTTGTCAGTTATTTGTTGTAAAGGACACCAAGCTACTAGTAGCAAAGAATCTAAAGACAATACACTGGTAGATAAAGTGGCCAGAGAAGCAGCCAAAAGAGAAATTCCCCCCCTGCACTCCTTGCTTTGTTTTACCCAAACCACCCACTGTGTTTACCTCACAGTGAATGAGGATCTGAACTAGAGACATTTGGAAAAACTCAGCATTCAGAAAGACTGAATAACAGGGATGGTTACAAAATAAAAATGAATGCAGTGATATGAGTAAAATTCTTGTACCAAAAAATCTCCTCAAACTCATCATAACACACTTTCACCAAATTACACACTATGGATGACAAACACTATACAAATGACTCAGCCAGTTTCTAGTCGAACCTTACCTTCACTGAACTATTCAAGATGTAACTGATCAATGTGTAACATGCACTCGAGTCAATCATTGGCCTTGCCCCAAAGTACCAGCTTTAACAAAAGGAGTACAATATCAGGGGTTAGGCGGAGGAGAAGATAGGAAAGTTAATTTTACCATAATGCCTAAGGCCCCTGGAAATTTCAAATATCTGCTAGTATTTGTTGACACTTTTACTGGATGGGTAGAAGCTTTCCCTTGTTAAACTGAGAAAGCCCATGAAGTTGTTAAATATTTGCTTAAAGAAATTACTCCTAGGTTTGGATTCCCCTATCCATTCAGACTGTCAATGGTGCAGCATTCGTCTCTAAAGTAGTCAAGGATGTTTCTGGTTTATTGGTATTGATTGGTGCTTCACTCTTCTTATAGACCTCAATCCACAGGAAAAACAGAGCGAATGAACCGAACATTAAAAGAACATCTAGGGGAGCGGATGTAGCTCAGTGGTTGAGCACCTGCTTCCCATGTACAAGATCCTGGGTTCAATCCCTGGTGCTTCCTCAAAAAAAAAAAGAACATCTAGAAAAAATTTGCTTGGAAACACAGTTAAAATGGGATACAGCCCTGCCCATTGCACTCCCGAGGATAAGAGTAGCATCCTAAAGCAGACTAGGTTTAAGTTCTTATGAAATGACATATGGAAGGCCATTTCTAAAAGTAGAATGTGTTGGAAATAAGCATCCTAGTTCTGAATAAGCCACTATTCAATATGTAAAATCTCTAGGAGGAAGTTTAACAGAATCAATAACTATGCTTCCAACTATCTTAAGTTCTCCACAGACACTCCTTTACACAGCTACCAACCTGGAGATTAAGTATGGTTATGTACATGGACAAACGTATACCCCCAAGCACAAATAAATCCCAAATGGGTAGGACCACACCTGGTATTACTTGTCACTCGCTCTTCTCTTAAGTTACAGGGCATCAAACTGTGGATACATCATACTAGAGTCAAGCTACAACCAGTCCTGCATGGTGACTGTCCACCACTCAGCTGGAAAGCAGCAGTTGCCGTTGACCCGTGTGAAGGCTCTGAACATAAATATACCTGAGAACCTCTAGATAGACTCAAATATTTGTTAAAAAGAAAAAGCCTTCATGAGTAACTGGTGGTTGTTAAGTGGCTATTAAGTTCTCTTTTCTTCATTTTTTTCCTAGGAATGTGGGTTCTGGTTAATTTAATGCTTTTATTTGTTGAAAATTAACTCACAACATGATACCCAACTTTTCCTTATAATTTCTTTCTTATCTCTAATTTTAAAACCACAAGATAACCTTTTCCTTCAGTGGGCTCATTCTTATGCTAACTCTATAAACCAGTCTAATTGTTGAATTTGTGGACAGTTGCCAACTTCAAGTGTTTCTGGACTACCCTGGTGGGTATCATCTTTACAAGGTACTGATTGGAAACTTTTAAAATCTTTCATAAAAGAAATGCAAAACGCAAATATTCTTGCTGTCCTGATTTTGTGATAATAAGGGTTGGCTAAACATTTGCTATATTAGAAACCATGCATGTGTTCCCAGACCTAGTTTTACTTCCTAGGTCTGGTTTTTAGAATGCTGGTGATAAACTAAGCCTGATTTATTATATGACCATCCTGTATGGGAAAAGACTGTAACTTTGGGTATCTTTGGTCAACCTTAAGAGATATAGCAGGGGTCGGATGTGGCTCGGGTGGTTGGGCATCCGTCTCCCATAGGAGGGACCTGGGTTTGATCCCTAGGACCTCCTGGTAAAAATTTAAAAAAAGAAAAATATAGAAGGCGCGTGGGCCGCCAGGCCCTGCGAGCGGGTGCGCTGCCAGTCCCCATGAGCCATGCAGCAAGATGATGATGTAATAGGAGAGTGACACAAGGGAAAGCAAGATGAGATGCACTGAAAAACCAGGAACTAAGGTGGCACAGGAGGTAGGATGCCTCTCTCCCACATCAGAGATTCTGTGGATCGAATCCCAGTGAAGACAGGAAGAGAAGGATGAGAAGAGAGGGCAGGAAACAGACACAGACAGTTGCCCAGCAAATGGACACAGAAACCGCAAAAATGGGGGTAGGGGTGTAAAAATGGGTAAGATAAATAAATAAATAAGTCCTTAAAAAAAAAGTATAGGGGAGTAAGATACGGACTATAGTTAGTAGTAATCCTTTGACGATGCTCTTTCATGATTTGTTAACAAATGCAGGGTTTTTGTGTGTGTGTGTGGGGGTGATGTGTGGGAGCCCTGTATGATGTTATACATGTTTGTTTTGTAAGATCACAATGTTTACTGAACACTAATAGTTTATGTATGTTCATGTATGAATGATATACTTCAATGAATTGTTTTAAAAAAAAAAAAAAAAGGGAAAATAAAATAAAAGACAAGAAATGCAAAAACAGCAAGGGACATTGAATACCACAGACATCACCAGAGCCAATCCCAACTATTGGCCAGTAAACTTATCAAAACCTGGTCATTGGCTCCGATTCTCAAATGATGTTACTACTAGAACTGCTTTACAATATTCTTTACATTTAGATGATCAAGCTGAAAATTTAACTGTAAGAGAAAAAGATGGACATTTCCAACTTTGGGATGGAATGGTTTGGCTCACCCCAGGTTGTGGCAAACTAATTAGCATCTCTATGTTGGGAACAACAGTATCACTTTCAGCAACATAATCCTTCTCTCAATTGTAAATTAGGACACTTATTGACATAAAATTGTCACCAAACAATCACCTTACAAGCAAGTTATTAGTCTGGCATTGATTGGGAAAATAGACCTGGAATTTACTGGGTAGCTCTGAAAGGCACCCAATGGGTTTGTAGAACAAGTTTGTGGCCATGGCTACCTCCAAACTAACTAAGAAGATGTACCTTAGGGTTGCCACGGGCCCAAGGAACTGTTCATACCACACTCCCATCTACTGCAGCTAACCTACCCCTGTTACAAGCTAGATGGACTCATTCCATCTTCCTTTGGTATGATCATTTAGCAGCAAGTTTTGTTCCTTTCATAGGCATTGAAGATGTTATAACAAGAATAGAAGCTATAAATGAATTTATCTCTCAAGCCTTAAATGATAGTTATCATAGCATAACTCTTATTAATACTGAAATGACTCTAATACGCAAGACTGATTTTCAAAATCTAATGACATTAGATATTTTAACAGCTTCTCAAGGAAGTAAATGCACTATAATAAAAGTGGAGTACTATACTTACATCCATGATGAATATAACAATATATCCACTTTTTGATTCATCTGAATAAAACCATTCAGGCCACGTCAATCCTATCCACTCCATTCAAATTCTTTGATTTATTTAGTTGGCTTCCATCTGGTATTGGATCCTGGCTACACACTATTCTCCAATCTAACATCATGATTATTCTATGAATAATCATAAACTCTGTAATTCTAAAATGTACTATCTCCTTATGGACTCACAGTGCTGAACGATTAATTGTTAAACCTTTTTCTTCACCTAGAGCTACTTCGTAGACTCCCCTAATTCCTTCAACAACAATCAATATTACTTACACACAATGGATCAATGTTTTCACCAGGAAACTCTGTAACTACTACATCCATCTCAGCAAGAAGAAGCCAAATTGAATGGCAACTTAATCTCAAAAATTAATTCCATGATTAGAAATAAAAGAATAATCAGGGGATTTTGTAGTTCAAGTATAATTGGAGAAGATTTATAGCATGAGCAGAATACAATGTACTTGTACTTAGCAAACACCTTAGAATAGGCATACAATTTCTATAGAAAAGCACATAGCCCTGTCAAGTTTAATATTAACTAGACCTTTTACTTCTGTTTCTTTTTAAAGAAAATGTATGCCCTACCCTTGCAGTGTTTTTCTCATTCTCTATTCTTATAACCATGAAACTTAGAGACACCAGGCACAATATGTATCTTAAAGATTAATCAGAGCAGAAAACTAGAAAAGGTCCCTAACCCCTTCCTAGGGATGTTAAATCTATGATTAATTTTCTTTGTTTCAAACCTGTACAAAAACTATAAGAAAATCTCTTAACAAGGAGGAAAATTTGAGATTGATTTAATCTGCTGTCTTCCACTGGCCAATAAAGTCTCTTTTCCTTCCCAGCCTAGTTATGTGTGTCTATCTATTCTGCCATCCTGAGTGACAAGGCTGTGGACCATCTGGTCTCCTTCATTATTCCCATTGCTTAACATTTCCTGGAGAAAATGTGGAATTTTTAGGATACAAAAATTTACAAGCATCTCAAAAACAACAAAACAAATTAAAGCAAAATATATGCCTGAATAGAATAAAGTTTGGATTGATTTCATACTTCCCTGAACATTATACTCTAGAAGACAAAGAGACTTCCAGGAAAATGGCACCAAAGTAGGTAGGCAGTCTCACCCTCTCAACAAAAAAGTGGAGAGAAGGCAGGAACCAATCTAAAGGAGCTGCTTTGGATATAAATAGAATGGGAAGATGCTCTGAGTCATCTAGGAGGGTAGTACAAAGATAAAGAAGCCAAAGGAAAACTGAAACATAGACAACAGCAAGAAAATAGAATAAGAGAAATGAAGTTTCAAAGTGAAACCTTACCACATGCACAAAAATAACAACAAAATAAAACCCTAGAGTAGAAAAAGAACCTAACCAACTGAATAAACACACATGAAGATAAACAGATGCCTAGACACCAACAAAAAATTGCAAGACATACTAAGAAACAAGAAGACACGGACCAATCTAATGAACAAAATAAAAAACAGGAGAAGATGCAGAACATGGAACAACTAATCAGAGATGTCCAAACAAATATCATGAATCAACCTAATGTGGTGAAGGAAGAGATTACGGATATTAAGAAGACTCTGGGGGGAACATAGTGAAGAAAATGTAAACATACATAAAAAGATAATGGAAATGATGGTGATGCATGGCACAATGCAAGAAATAAAAAATACACGGGATACCTCCTGAGAGCCTCCTTGTGCTCAAATGTGGCCTCTCTCTGAGCTGAAGACAGCATATAAATACATTACCTCCCCCCAGTATGGGACATGACTCCCATGGATTAGCCTCCCTGGCACCAAGGGATGACTACCAAGCACCAACTAACAATGCAACTGGAAAAAGACCTTGACCAAAAGGGGGAAAAGGTAAAGACAAATGAGTTTATATGGCTAAGAGACTTCAAAGTGAGTCAGGAGGTCATTCCAGAGGTTACACTTATGAACATCTCAGCAAGATCTCATTGACTGCCTAAGTAAATACTACCTCAAATAGTGGGGTTCCTGAGGGCTCTGGAGACATCCAGACACTATAGGCAGAGCAGACAGCTCAGGAGTTTGGTTCCCTACCAGTGGGAATTACTTGGGAATTTATGCTCTTCAGTGTGACAGAGTTGGACACTGTTGTGTTGTCCCTATACATGGCTCTTCTGCTCCTTCTATTTGAACCTATAATTAGTACTAAAGTTGATAGGTGTATGTCCAAGAGACTTAAATCTTTGGGCAGTCCATGTGCCAGTTGGGCCCTGAATCTCAACAGAGTTGCAACACCTACTCTCCAGTTCATTGGACTCACCCAGGTTAACTAACAAGGAGATGATGATGGATTATGACCATCCCAAGGAACAGAGAGAATCTGCAACTGCAAGCAAGATAGTCCCATCCATCTTCCCTATGGGATATAAGCCCCCTCTCAATTAGAGGGAGTAGACATCACCATCCCAGAATTCTCAGGATTGGGGAAATCCAGTAAGTAGACTAGAGTGGACTTACTGGTATTCGACTACAGACATATTATGATTCTAGCAATGGAAGAAATTACAAAATTGATGTGGAGACAGTGGCCACTGGAGGCTCTGGCGGCAGGAAGAGGGAAAAACAGTTGTAATACGAGGGCTTTTTTGGGACTTGGGAATCATCCTGAATGACACTGCAATGACAGATATAGGGCATTTTATATCATCACATAACATGTAGAACTGTGTGGGAGAGAGTGTAGACTACAAGGTGAACTATGGTTCATGCTTAATGGCAAAGCCCCAGGATGTGTTTATCAATTGCAATGAATGTGCGACACTAATGAAGGATGTTTGTGTGGGAGGGTGTGGGAGGGTGTGGGAGGTGTGGGGAGTGGGGCATATGGGAATCCCTATATTTTTTGTGTAACATTTATGTAATCTAAGTATCTTTAAAAAAAAATTAAAAAATAAGCAATTATAAGAGTTACTAAAATTACTTAACACCCTTAAATCATAGTAAACCAATAATAGAATGATATATTCTCAACATGACAAAGAATTTCAGTCCCAAGCTCTATGCCAAAATCAAACTAAATAGTAAACCATGACTCATGTTCCATTTAAATCAAGAGTAAGACAGTTTAACTTCTTGCTTGGATAAAGTTTTTTTGTTCCTGGATTAATTTTTGATATTTTAACAGACCAGGAAGTTTTTTCTTTTCATTTTTGGCTGGTTGGTTTGTTTGGCACAGAACACCCACCCTCTCTTTACTCCCAGGAAGAGAATTTCATGGCCTGTGTGTCAAATGGCAGTAGGGCAGAGAGGAGATTTAGAGATAATTTATAGAATAAGAGCTAGAAAGGAAGGAAGAAGAGTGACAACATCAGAATGTAAGAATTAGACTGCAAATCCACATTTGGTCACCTTGATGAAGACTTTCAAAAAGAGATTTTTTTGTTTGTTTGTATTTTATTTATTTATTTATTTTTAGGAGGTACTGGGGATTGAACCCTGGACCTTGCACATGTGAAGTATGCACTCAATCATGGAGCTATACCCGCTTCACAAAGAAGAGATGTTTAATGGGAATTTTTTGCATGGAAAAGGTGTACAGAATGGAACACAAACCTCCTCCTAAGACTCCTGTATGAAATATTGCTCATCAATTCCTGATATAACAGATTTTCTTTTGGATGTGTGGGAGTGCACAAGTATAGCACGGAGTGACAGGAGAGTTTTCCCAGAAGGACAGGTAATATGATTATAGTGTTATATAAAGACAAAATATTATTAATTACTTTCATATAACCACAGCCTATTGAGAAAATCCAAGAGAATCAGCTGAAAATCAAATTTTAATATTAGAGTTCAGTGAGTTGTCTATTTATAAAAACTACAAAAAGATATACTTCTTATATAATAAGAATAGCCAGATATAAAATAAAATGAAAAAGATTCCATTAATAATTGCAACAAACATTATCAAATATACAATTAGAAGCTGATCAAAAAATTGGATATGACTTTATTGAAATGATTACAAAATTTTATATAGAGGAAAGATGAGTAAAGCACAATATGCTTTAGATACAAATAGCTGGAACTATCATGAATTTCAATTTCAAGATTGAAAACATCCAGATTTTAAAACAACGATAATTAAATCATACTGTTGTAGTCTGGAGAGTTCAAAAGTACACATAAGTGACTATAAATAGTTAATATATGGTAAGAGAACATTTCAAATTTGGGTATGGGGTTCTGGCATGCAGCAATGACAGAATGGAGTGAACCCTACTAAGGATAGATATTATAAAAAGGGGGAAATGTATCTTGAAAGCAAGAAAAAATGAAACACATAAACAACTGTATGTTTAACTTCTTATCAGGAATAAGGACAAATATAAGTGTTGAAAGAAAAGCAACAAAGAACAGTCAATAGAGAATTCTATATCCAGTAAAACTATACTTCAGATATTTCAGATAAAGAAAGAGTGAGAAATTTATACCTAGTGGGGTGGCAATACAAGAAAAGCTAAAGGAAGTCCTTTGTGCTAAAGAGAAGATAGACAAAATAGAATTTTCACAATGGAGATTAGTAAAAACAAAAAGTCTTTATTATAAAGATAAAAGTTAATTTTCTCTGAAAGACATAACAATTGTAACTATAGATGTACCTAGTAATAGAGCTTCAAAATAAAGGAGCAAATATTGACAGAACTAAAGTACAAAATTGAAAAGTCCACACTCATGATTGGAGATTTTAAAACACCTCTCAATAATTAATAAAACAATTAGATAAAAAATCAATATGAATTTTAGAAGATTTTGATAACATTATCAGACTCCTTAAACTTATTGATATTTTTAAAACACTACACTGAATAATAGAAGAGTCGGGGCTAAGATAACCCTATAAATTTTGGGGAAAGAGTATAAAAAAATTCCCTGCAAAATGAATTCCTCTTTTCTCTTCTATAAAATAGGAATAATAGTAATGCCTTCCTGACAATATCAAAGGAGTTAATATCTGTTAAATGCTTTGAATAATATATGGTGCATAGTAAATGTTCAATGTAATTTAGTTATTATTACACTCCAGATATTTTAAAAGTTTAAGATGAAATTAAAGTAATATAAAAATTTTAACATTTTAATTATAAGAGAAGAAAATTTATAGAAATGTTTGATTTGGGGTATGCATTGCAATATAAGAGGGACACAAAAAAAAGATGATCAGGAAGCAGATGTGGCTCAAGCAATTGGGCTCCTGTCTACCATGTGGGAGGTCCTGGGTTTGTTTCCTGGGGCCTCCTGGTGAAGGCAAGATGGCCCACGTGGAGAGCTAGCACAACAAAAATAGACAAAGAGGAGAGACAATGAGAGATACAACAAACCAGGAACTGAGGTGGTTCAAGTGATTGAGTACCTCTCTCCCACATTGGAGGTCCCAGGATTAGTTCCTGGTGCGTCCTAAAAGAGAAGATGAGAAGAGAAGACAAGCAGACAGAGAACACACAGTGAATGGACACATAGGGGTGGTGGGAATAAATAAATAAATAAATTAATTAATTAATTAATTAATCTTTATAAAAATGATTTTAAATTTACAAAATGTAATTGTACACTAAACACTTATTACCTCTCAAATTGTGTAGGTAAGGAAATGGAAAGCCTTGTACACTGTAGGTATCAGTATAAACTGATACAAAAATTTTTGTGTGTGGGATACAATTTTAGCAATGTACATCAAAAGGCTTTAAATTTTTCATTAATTTCAAACCACTTCTAGGAATTAATCCTAAAGAAATAATAATCATAAACATATCCAAATATTTATGTATGAGATAGATGTTTGTGTCAGCATTATTTGTATAGTAACAGAAAAACTTAATGTAAAAATCTTAAATGTCAAAACATAGGAGTTAGTTAAACAAATTATACTCATCCATCCATATGGTGGAACTAGAATGAGTTTGTTCTTGTGTTTATGTGTCTGTATCTGTGTGTTTTGGAGGTAGATTTAATCATATAGGCGAAATGCGCAATATATATTAATTGGGATTTCAAAGAGTAAACGTATCTGCCATATTCTTCTAAAAGTCAACAAAAAACAAGAAATGAAAAATTCTAGAGTATATAAAATCTGAATAAAATATATCAGGAAAGAGAGAGAAATGGGGAATCACTTGTCAGAACAGAGAATAGTCACAGTTGAGAATCCCCAGGAGAGTTATCAATGAGAAGCAAGCAGTTTGGCCTGCAGAACCCCAGAGTGATTGGAACCCCAGAGTGGTTAAGTCATATTCATATGGTTACACAGAAAATGGGGATGAGGTGGGACAGAAACAGAGATGGTTTAAAAGTTTGAATCAGGATTTTCCAGATTTCCATCACCCTTCTGGCAACTGCTACTCCTCATGCAAACAAGAAATATTGAGTTATATTCTCCATAGTGGTTTTACACCTGGGGAGTCCAGCACAGAGGATCAGAAATGTAAGGGGCTGGACTTGAAAAAATTGTGGATTAAACAAAAGCCTTCATACTGAATGGTATGACTGCCCAGCTCATTTTTTGGGCACAGCATTTGGATAACAATTGGCAGGCTTAAACCCTCCAGGCAAGGAGTTTAATATGTCCTTCTCTAGAGAACTGGAATTAGCTAAGAGGAAAGACCTGTAGGAACTGTAATTTGGAAATATCCATTGGTAAAGCCAGCTATCTGCCAAAATGTCCTGTAGGAAGTCCTAGCTTTTCTCATGCAGAGTTTCTAGTCAACTATGGTGGCTCCCAATGCAGGAACAGAAGAAAGCTTTTCAATATAAATAGAGAACAGAAAATAATGTGTTCATTAAACAAGGAACAAGAGGAATAATCAGAGGACAAGAAAGAGCTCTTGGAAATTAAAAACATGACAACTGACATAAATCAATTAAATGACAGTTGGAGGATAAGTTTGAAGAAATTTCTCTGGGTAAGAAAAAAAGGTACATAATTGGACAACAGAAGAAAATTTTTAAATAGAAAATCAACACAAGAAGCCCAACATCTGACTAATAGGATTTCTAGGGAACAAAACAAAACAAAACATTACAAGAAAATACACCCTGACCAAAATATATGAGTTTCTACACTTCAATGGCCCACCAGTTACCCAGCTAAATGAATAAATAAAGAGATAATGTACATCTTGATTAGGCTTTTAGATTACCAAGGATAAATAAATGATCCTAAAAACTTCCAAATAGGAAAACAAATTTCATACAAAGATTTAGGGAAAAATGGCTAAGAACTTCTCGTCAGAAACATTGAAAGTTTGAAGACAATGGAAGAATGCCTTCAAAATTCTCAGTGAAAAGTTTTCAACCTAGTATTCTATGCCCAACCAAACTCAATCAAATGTGATTATAGTTTAATTTTTAAAAAATTACCACTCATGTATCCTTCCTTATGAATCTTCTGGACAATGAACAGTGGACAGTATCCTACGATATTGCCTATGTTCTGTTTGAATTTTGTAGCATGTAAATGAATTATTGATTGTTTTTATTTCAAAGCAATTAAAAATATTACAGTATAAGTAGATTACTTATAAATGTGAAGATACACAGTTGAGAGAACAGCAAAAGTGGAACAGGCTAATTCTGGAGATTGGAGACAAAGGGCTCTTTGTTAGAAGACACCTAGTGCTGACTTTTTATTCTATGTTTTTCTGTGCTAGTATCAGTTTGTTATATATATATATAAAAAAAATAACAAATGAAACCAAAACCAATGACAACAAACCAAATGAAAATAATCAGTTATATTTTAAAAATATGTTAGGTGAATAAAACAAGTTATAAAATATGTGGTATGATCTCAATTTTGTAAATATGCTTTCATAGAAAAGATTTTAAAAGATTGGATTAAGATATGCAGGTGATTTTTATTTTATTATTTTTAATTTTCATATTTTCCTAAGGTTGTACAATAAAATAATTTATTTTATAAACTAAAAATGATAAACACAATTAAAATAATAATTATATGGGCTTGTTTGTAAATGTATCTACCATTCATAAAATGGTTTCTGTGGAAATATGTATTTTAGTCCTAACCACCAGCATATAAATGAGCCTTTGTAACACTAATCCATTTATAAATTGGGTACTCTCTTTATACTTATGGCCTATTGGATGAGGATGTGGCTTTGCCAGGAGAGCAATATAACATGAAATGGAGATGCTTCATATAATTCATTAGACAACTTAGGGAACTGAGGAATTTATCTTATACTTCATCAATAAAAAGAAGCACCCTGACTTGTTAACCATATGACTTCTATCTGAGCAATAAATTCTCATAATGGGCATTATTTCTAATGTGTTAAAACCAGACTAATAGATGTGATTCTTTTAGAAGTAATAGCATTTTACAGATTGTGGTTTTACTTATGTGTTTTAGTCCATCATTTGTAATAGAAAACACTGGCACAATATTCAATATTACACCTCCACTGAGAGACCTCTTTTGGGTTTGAATACTAATGACAGATATACCCTGATGCTGTTTTTGTATGATAAAGAAGATCTTAGGTCTGACTTGTTCCAGGTACTGGAGGCTTGTCTTACATCATAAATAGAAAACAAACAACAACAAAAAAAACAAAACACACATTCTCATTGTCGCTGTGCTTTTCAGGAAAAAAAGAGTCATCTTTTTCTGGTGAATATTTTTTTGAATTATTAGAGAAGCTGTATGTTTATAGAAAAATCATGCAGAAAATATAGACTTCCCATAATAATAGCTATAATAATATTCTTTCATCAATTGCAACAAATGTACTATACTAATGCAAGGTAGTGAATAGTTTTTAGTGGCTGCCATCAAATTCTTGACTTTGAAAGATGATGTATGTACTCAGCCTTCTTGGATCATGGGTACAGTACTCGTTCCCCCATGAATCTCTTGATGGAAGAGAATACACATATGCATGAGTATATACATGGTTCTGCACCAGTCATAGCAGTATATATATATGGGATGTAGGTTACTCTTCAAAAAGAAAGATATGGCAGGAAGGCTAATATTAAAAGACAAAGTCACATGCTGATGCAATATGAGCAAAAGTTGAGGCAATAGCATACCAAGGGAAATGCAGCTAATATTAAAAACAGCCTATTTTCCTTTTGGACAAGGCATGGTGAAGGTATGATCAGTGAATGGAATCACTAATAGAGTGGCTGTCAAGAGGGGAATGACTGGGATGGGCCAAAAAAATAAAAATAACTGAGTGCATGTTGAAGAGGAGTGGAAACAAGTAATATTCTAAAATCAGTCCAAATCAAGGAGATAAAGTACATTGCTATTGCATGCAAATTTCCCCAACCAGTAGGGCAAAAATGCAGCATTCATGTTAGAAGAACAATATCTAGATACATTTCTAGACAACTAAAAATGATTCTCATCGAGGATCATGAAACACCTATATTTCATTAAAAATATTTAAAAGTGACTCTCCATTTTTCCCATTGATAAAAATTGTCATTATCTTGAAATTTCTTTCCAAGCTCAAAGACTTCTTGAATTAACTACTCCAGATGGTGAATCTTTCTAAAGTTTAGCTTGGAAAATCTTGTTCTATGGGACAGCCACCTTGCAAGGTGCAATCACCTTGCAAAACATAGTAATTTTGTTCAGTGAACATCAATCATCATCCCATGCAAGGAGGGAACATACCATAATATCTAAGATATTAGCATTAGTTGCAGTTGGTACATTAACTCGTTCACAATACTTGTAGCTGGGCCAACATCCCAACACTGTGTTTTAAATTGCTATTTTGTTTACATAACAGTAGTCAAGATTATGAGTTAAAGGTGCAAAGTCCTGGGATGATTTGCTAGGTCTGATTTTATATTTCCAAAGGAAAGATCACTCAACAGCATTTTATCTATTTTTCTCATGTAAGCAAACATTCAATTTAAATTTAATTAAGGTTTGGGCAACAAGAAAGCTAAATCATGAGAAAGTGGTTTCAAAAGGAGGAAAATTCTACAGAAAAAAAATGACATAGCTTTTTTAGCAAGTCAAAATGCTACTGTAAAGGAACCATTAAAAATTAAAGGGGAGCTGGGGTAGTTCAGTGGCTGAGCTCCTGCTCTGCAAGTACAAAGTCCTAGGTTCAATCCCTGGTACCTCCAAAAAAAAAAAAAAAAAACAACTTAAAAGTTTGAGGCAAATATATGTGACCTTTGATCTTAGATTACATCTTGGTTCACACTGATCTCTTACAAAGAAGATATCTGTGACAAATAAGACTGACTGTTATTATGATTTGCTCAGTTTATCCCTAATTTCTTTATTCTGTTTCAGGATCCCATATTACATTTGTTTGTCATGTCCCCTTAGGCTCCTCTAGACTGCTACAGTTTTTCAGATTTCCTTTGCTTCTTTTAAGAGCTGGCAGTTTTTAGGAGGACTGGTCAGGCATTTTGTAGAATGTCGCTCAAGTTGGGTCTATTTGATATTTTTCTCAGGGTTAGACTGGAGTTATGCATTTTGGGGAGGAAGGTGAAAGAGGTAAAAGTTCTACTATCACTGTATCATATCAAGGGTGCACGCTCTTCACGAGTTATCACAGATGATGTTAACCTTAACCATCTGGCTGAGGTGGTGCTCTTCGCTTTCCCTGCTGTAAAGTTGACTCCTTTTTTCTCCTTCTACCTACCATTCTCTTTAGAAGGAAGTCACTAAGCATAGCCCACTCTTAAGGGGGTGGGGAGTTGTGCTGCACTCCCTGAAGGTGGAATATCTACATAAATTATTTTGAGTTCTTCTGTATAGAGATTTCTTTATTCTCCTCTATTTAATCACTTTTATATCATTATGGATTCATGGATTCTTTGGGTCATATTCCAATACTACATTATTTATTTTGTTGCTCTAATTTTTACAGCTTTGGCCATTGGAAGCTCTTTCAGTTGGCTCCTATGTCCCTTTCACATAGCACCAACATTATGTTTTTTGAACACTTCCTTACTTTCTGGCATTGCATTTATTAATTTTATCAAACTTTATTTGGGGGAGTGGCAAACATTACCTTAGAATACATGCTTGCCATGCACTGATTTATTTTAAGATTCTCTAAATTCAGGGGAATGTGATTTGGTTTCTTTGTTGTTCAAAGCTAATATAACATGGTAAGAATCGTGTTGTCTTATCTGTTAGATGTTTGACAAGTGCAACAATGGAATGTGTACCAAGTAGAAATCTACAACTGACATGACTGAAGTATATCCAAGTAAAGTATTTTGAGAATAAATGTTCTTATGTGTATAAGCCACTGTGGCTAACAAAGCAAATTTGTAAAGAAACACAATTTTTGTGGGTGATATTGTCCATAAGACATTAATGATATTCCTTCTGTTTCTCCCTCCAACGTAGCAAATTGAGCACCAGCTCAGTTGAGGAAAAAAAAGAATTTTATAGCACTTGACAGAGCTCTTGAGCAGTGAGGATTGAAATTTGCAGTCAAGGACACTGCTATTAATCAGGTCCAGTTTGGTTCAATCCTATATTGTCTTGATCTAGGGCAGCCTAAGAAGAAAAGAGCTGTCAGAAACTCGGATACAAAACTTGCCTCCAAAATTTTTTTTAAAAATTTAATAATTATCTTTTTCCAACCCAATGTCAAATCAAAAGTGTCACTGATATCACTCTTTCCTACCACTTTACACCAACATAACTAAATATTTTAGCGATTGTGGTACATCATAGCCTTTATGAGCTGGCTTGACTAAAAACTACTCACTGATGAATAAAACATGTGTGAATATATCTCTCAGAATGACATTTAATGCTTCAAAGAGCAAGTTACATTTCTATATGTATGTACTAAAATATGCTCTAAGTAAAGGATTTGTTTTAGAGTATGATTTGAAGTCACTTCCCATTGGCTATGTGACCCACTAGCCCCTTTTAACCTCTTTAAACTCTTTGAGCTTCATTTTACTTTTCAGTAAATTGTAGGTAACAGTAACCACTCCATAAAGTTGTTACAAATGTTACATGAGATAATCTGTAGTAAGGACCTTAGTACATTATATTTGTCAAATAGAAATGCTCAATAAGTGCTTCTTTTTGTTTAATTTAGGGCTGGCTTTTGGGAATGCATCTGTGCAGTCACATAGGGCTCTTCCCAATCAGAAGGGCTTGGTTTAATGCTTTCTTGTTGCCATCTTGAAATTCTTAAATTATTTTTGAATAAAGGGCATTGCATTTTCATTTTGTACTGGGCCCTGAATATTATGTAGCTAGGCCTGTGTTCACACAACTGAACTGTAAGTCTTTTGAAGTCAGGGATGACTAGATGTCTTAATACCCCTAATATATTCCTCAATACTTAACTTGGTGTCCTGCATTTGAAAGATAATAATTCACATTTATTGAAAATGATAGCTATTTAGTGGCTTAAGACAGTCTATTGAGAGTTTGATTGGTAGATATAGAAGACTTGCCTGGGAACTGCATGCAATTATTTCAACCCTTTGCATCCAAGTGGCTTTAATTACCAGTAAAAAAGTTAAACAAAAAAAATTGTTATTACTTCTATTTCAATCACAGTGCTGTTATGAATATCTAAAACAATACCATGATCTTAATTAAAAAACCTATCTGTATTCAAAGAGTCAGAGTTCTTTATAAAGTTCTTGTCTTTAAGGAGTACATTCCTATAAATTCAAGGGGCATTACTGTCATCATTTGGGGTGTGCTTGCTGAGATGTACAAAGGAGCTCCCTTCACAACCTGTCAGATATTATGCCATAATAAAACAGCAGGACTGAAAGAGGCTAGACTTGGCAGCCTACTGTTGCTCCTTAGGCTGGAGTTGCCCTGTCATGGGTTCCTGATAAACTGTGCTGGCTCTCACTGCTTTCTTCACAGGGGGAGAACACCGGACCCATGGCAGCAAGAAAGCTGAGTGGTGTATACTGGTCAGGGTCTTGGAATCCCAGGGAGAGTCAGTGTGATTAATTTCACTTTCTGATAGCATATGTCTATTCTTACAGCAGATTCAGATCTTCTTTCTTGGAGAAGATTCCCTTAAAAAAATGATCTTCATTGTTCTGGTTTGGGCATATATTATAGATTCGGATATTGTTGTTGCTGTACAGGGGCTTAGAATCCTGATTGAAGAACATCCAATTAGAAAGAAAAATCAATATAGATGCTACTGCTACTGGTACTCTCTAAAAGTGAGTTAACATAGTTTCCTGGAGAACAGGGCTAACGGTGCTCCAGAATGACCTATTCAATGCCAGAGGGTATAACTCTTTTCTATATGGACTTAGGTCTTGAGCCAGCTATCTCATAAATACTTTAAGTGGGACACTGAAAGCACTTTACAAGGCCTGGGCTAGTGTCAGACTTAGTGCCCATGAACGAAAGCCACCTCAGAGGGGTCCTCCAATGCAATGAGTCTATAGTGTTATTCTTTATATTTGGAGGAGGGTGATGCTTCAGTCTCTCTCTTTTCTCTCTGTATTTCTCTCTCTCTGTCTCTTTTTGTCTCTCTCTACACACACACACACATACACACACACACATATTTTGTATAAAATATATTTACATATTTCTGTTTATATAAATATACATATAATTTTAAATTTTCATTTACCATATCATATATTTTTAAACCAGCTACCTTTCCTCTCTTTAGGTGTGGAGTAAACTAAATTAAATCAGCATTTTTTTTTAACCATCTGCTGGGTATAAATCAATACTTGTCTAGGAAGAGAAACTAGTTCTAGGCTTGGCACATATCACTGTTACCAAAACACATTTCAGCTCTTTGGCATCTTGGCTCACGGCCAAGTTGTGCCTGCTGATCCTCAACCAAATGATTTGACTCCAGTTGATTGATTTTGTTTAAGTGTAACAAACCAATCTACTGCTATAGGACAGCAAAAATACAATTGCCTGAAATCTCATAACACAGCTTCCTCTGAGATATGAATATAAAGGATCAGCAGTCCATGCATTTGCATCAACAAACTGCCCAAAGCAATTTTACATCTTAGCCGTGTACATCCCCTGCTGATGTTTTTTACTCCACCTTAGAAGGTGAATAAATTGATTTACATATTAATGAGAAACATCTGAAACCAAGCAATTAGGCAGGTGAGGCGCCAGTTTGGGGGACAAATATTTTAAATTCTGTTAAGTAGAAATCCAGAACAATCTAAAGATAAATAGACTTTGTATTCATTTTCTCTTTTAACCTAGGCTGAATTAATGAGAAATTAATTGATTCTTGACAACTTTAATGAGTCTTCATTAACTATGTAATTGAAAAGAAAAATCCATGGCTGTAATAAGCATCTTAATTTCTTAGAGCCAATTGACTGACTGAGTCATGACTCACTTTGAGAAGTTCCCCAAATGTCCTGCATCCATCTCCAGACAAAGAGAGTAATCTCTGTTTCCTGTTGTCTCTGAAGCCTCATCCAGGAGAGGGGAATGTCTCTGGCCCAGGCTTCTTTTTCTTTGCCTGTTTGCATGAGAAGGATGGTGATTATAGGCAATCTTGGGAATGGAATGAGCTCTGGCTGGATGATTCTAGCCTTATTTTTTTCATCAGGAACTTTCTGTGTGACTTTTTAAAAATCACGTAATTTTTTCAGTAATTATTTGTCACTTATCTCTTCTTGGCTTCCATTTTCTCATTTGGAAAATGATGAAGATTAACTCTAGGTTCCATGTGAACTCTAAATTATATGTTTCTAATGGCAAATTATATGGTGACTTTTGTATTTTAATGACCCAATCAGCAATTATCCTGTCATCAAACCCAAAATAAAGTCTCTTTTCAGCAATGTAAACACTAGCCAAATTTTTAATAAATGACCAACTGGAATTGTCTAACAGTCCTTTCATTCATAGTCTATGTTGGTTATTTTTCAAAAACGTGGTAGTTGTTTCAAGTTCACCGGGGATCTTTCTAGAAATACAATTTCTCAGGCCCCATTCCAGACCTACTGAATAAGAAATTGCTGGGGTTATAGTTGATACTGAGCAAGAATGGGTTCTTTCCACCCAATGCACTTTAAAGACCAATTCCTGAGACACGGGGGTTTCAAAGAGAGAATTTATTTGCTTGCACATAGCAAAAGAGGTCAATCACCTTATGGCCCAAAAACTGCTTCCTGGAACTGCAATAATCCTGATAGTTTTATGATATCCAGGCTTAGCAGTTTATGCTAATGAGTAATTGGAGTAGGGCTTGCTCAGGTTCCTTCATTAATAAACATTAAGGAGCTGAACATGATGGGGGGTGGGTACAAAATCAGGGTGAGTCACAAAGTTATTACAATCACTAGATAATCATTTTCAGATATCAAAGAATCTGGAATAGGGGTTACAGAACAGGAGTCAGTTACAAGGTTTTTCATATGGATTTCAAACAGAGGAGGGTGGTGTGGTTACCCTTTCAATAGAAATGCTCATATACAAGGGTCAGATCAGTCTGGAATAATTATTATAATAGCCAGTCTTAATAGGCGAATGACAATATACAAAAGCAAGATCCTTCTGGAATAACCCATCAAAATGGCAGATTTTCAGTTGGAAATGACCACACACAAAGGGTGAGTTTGCTCAAGCCAGTTTCAGTAATATCTGATATTAACCTTTGGCTATTTTATAATATGAAGAAAAAGACATCTGTATAATGCTTCAGTTATCAAAATTATTTGTTAATTCTTAACTTTCAGTTATAGAACTCAGCAATCTGTGTTTTTAACAAGCTCTCTTGGTGATTCTGATAATGCTAAAGTTTGAAATCCACTGGTATAGATAAATTATTTCCTCTGCTTCATATCTTTAATTCATTTGTAAAAAAAGAACATGTTTTGGGAATGGCTATATCTCAGTAGGTGGCCCTTATCCACGAACTATCCAACTGGTATTATGTGTGTCTCTGTTCATACAAACAAAAGAAGAATTGTTTCTTCTTTTATCTCTGCAATATAATTATTGTTTTATCCATAAGATTTACCCAAGAAAATGCAACTAACATTTGTAGGTCACTTTAGAATTTCCAAATCACTTTCCATAGGTAGTATTTCTTTATTTTCACCTTGACATTATAGATAACTGAGGTTCATAGAGATTAAATGTTTTTATAAAGTTACATGGCCAGTAAATGCAAGAACTGAGTGAAATCATCACTGAAACTCGCTACCTTCAGACTTCAATCAAATTTCCATCTGAATTATAGGCAAAAAACAAACAAAGCAAAAGAGAGTAGACAGATGATTTTTTTAAAAAACTTTTCTCCTTAAAACAAGAAAAAAAAAAGGGTCTGGGGTTAAAAAATAGTGTACATGGATGGGCAAATAACCAGAATCTTCATGTTCCTGTATATTAACTCTTTTATTTGTAAATAGATGTCTAAATTTATAAGGTGATTGATGGTAAGACAATTCATAGAAACTCATTTTATTCAGAAGGCATCATACAAATGCAAATATTCATAATATCTTTAAGAAACTAGTTCAAACATAAGATTAAAAAAGCAGACTTATAAAAGCTAATAGGTACATCAACATGCAACCTGAGAAAAATATTAAAAAATCCAATGGCATATTTTAGAAAATATTCTGAACTCAAATGTCCAAAATGAAAGGTAAAGGAAAGAAAATATGCTGGGTAAAGGTCAGACATTAGACTTTTTCTCCTCATTGTTATTTAAATCAAGATACATTTCACTACTCACAACACTTTTAAATAATATTTAATTCAAGTAACGAAATAACGAAAACATCAAAATTTTGCAATAGAGATCTTAAGTGAATAGAAGGCACCCTGAATTGAATCTGGCTTTTCCAACTGTTTTTTTTTTTTTTTTTTTTTTTTAAATCAAACCACTCTTCACAATCGTAATAATGAAGAACTCAAAATAGGGCACTTATTAACCAGAGTTATTGCACAAACATTTATGTAGAGCCTTAAAAAAAGACAAGTGGCTTTACTCAGTGCAGAAGACAGCAATGCTGTAAATTAATCCCAAGGCCCTCATCTCCTGATTCACTTGATGGTTTATCGGTTCTACAAAATGCATGCAGGCAATTTAGATGAAAGATGAAAGCAAAGGCTGCAAGGGCCTGCTGTTCAACTCAAAGCATTATTTGTGCTGCAGATCCTCATGTTCTAAATGTTGAGAGAGCACCTCAACTCTGTTCACTTGATTTCATTAGCAGAAATAGCAGTATGGAAATATGTGTTACTGAGTTAAAAGGTTAATAGCTTTGTTGAAGAAAGAGTGTTTTCAAAATAAACATGTTATTTAACTTAAATAGGTAACTTTACAACACTCCTAAAATACATAACAGATTATGAGTAAACATGCCAAATTATACAAGTATTTGACATATGACTTTTCTGCAATTTATTGTCTTTATGTTTTAAGGTATAGAAAAAGAAATGATTCTTTTCAACTCAAATTGTTAGGCTTCAATAAGGACTAACTTCTCAAAATGAAGTTTAGAGTAAAATTACTTGTCAATCTATTTGACAAATCACAGTTAATTTAGGAACCCATTCTCATTCAGCAAATAGATTTAAGAAGGACAATGCTTATTTCCTGCATTTCTGTGAGCCCATCTACCTCTATTGTGTTTCATAATCTATTTAGTTTTCTATATGAATACCTTCCCAGCACCTGGTATACTTGGAACTATCTTTAGACTTCCATTTAGTTTTTCCACCTAAAGTTTGCAGCAATTGCCTTGTCCTCAAAACTTTTCAAAGCAATTTACATTATTCAAGGAAGATATATAGTGAAACCACTGTATATAACAGGGAGAACAAAGGACTCAGATGATGTCAACCCAGCAATCTGTTCAGTTAAACAGGTAGAGTTCCCTATTGTAAAATAATATAAATTAACATGTACCATATAAAAAATTCATGATTTGAATCTACGGAAAAATAATTCAGAAAAAGCATTCTCTAAATTGGAAAAAAATCTATCTATAAATGCTGTGTTTATATCATGAATGGCATCTCCATGTATCCAGCCAATCTATTGCTTGGCTTTTACCAATTAGAGCACAATGATTTTCACATTGGTAAGTCAAGCTGCATTTGCAAAGATGTTTATCATCTTTTTGGTGTCATTGCCACTGAGTATAACAAATAGAAAAGATAATCATTAACAACCAACCAAAATTTCCAACTTACTAAGTGGTTTTGTTTCAAATATCAATCTCTAAGTTAAAAATGACCCAGAATATTTTCCCAAACAACTATTATAAATGAGAGTTGAGTTTCCAGATCAGTTGACCAAATCTTATTTAAATCATAATATAACTGAGCCAAAATGCATACAATAAAGCCCTAATGCATTTGAATTGCACTGTCATACTTTAGAACTTACACATATTTTGTACAGCTCTATGTACAAAGCACACTTCTGATGGAGTCACCCTTTCAAATCTGTATCTATGGAATTTTTGCTGTTTCCCAAGTTGGAACATCAGAAAATCATCTCTCTCCTTGACAGACTGTAGGAGATCAGACTTGATTCTACCTACCCTGAGGGTCATCCCATCTGTGGCAGAGGACACTCTTCCTAGAGTCTTTATCACTCCCTCCCTGGAGCTTCCAGACTCCAGCAGAATGAGAGGCAGTGGTATGACAGCTCACAAGAGCCTATTATTAAACTTTCACAAATTTCAAAAGCCAGTTGCTAAACACAGCCATTATGAAAAAATTACATCATATAAACTTACAATTAAATAAATTGTGTTAAAAATAAAATAATAAATATAAAATTATCAATTCCTAAATTATTTTATTATTCATACTTGAAGATATTTATGTCTGTTGTATTTGAATTGTAGAAATATTATATAATGATATGCTTACTGCACATCTCATCCTAATTTTTCACTCAGTGATGCCATGTTGGTAACTTGAATTCAGCCATGGTGGGAGTATTTGCACCATGGGAATTGGCAAACACTACAGATCAGAGCTCTTTCTTCTGGATAGCCAGCTTTTCCTGGCAACCTCTAGATTCTATGGCATCGTTTACAAATGATCTCTTCCAAACAGTAAGAGATTTAACACTTAACATTGAAAAAAAAACATGTCACTCTTGCCGTTCCTCTGGAAATTTTGAGCATTTTCCTGTAGATGAAATTGGAACAAAGTGAACACCAAGAATTACTGAAAGGAAAAAAATCACGGCACAAAGTCTGTAGTTTAATAGGTGTTATGCAGAGGATAGTTGAGGAAGAGAGACGTGAAGATATCTTGGGTTGATTATAGGTACTTAAGTTGATGAACTTGTTTCTTCTTCCTTCTGCTATTTGAATGATGACCTAGAAATTGGTCCCATCACAGACAAAATCCAAAACTAGAAGTGCTAGAAGCCAAAATATGTCCTTATTAACAGTAATGAATCTGAGTCAGTCTGCCTTTGTTAAAGGCATCTTGGCTCTCTTCCAGCTGGGTATTTAGCCTTTATAAACCTCAGTTTCCTTACCTACTAATATCGAAGAAACAGTATAGTCTTCATAAGATTGTTGTGTGTATTAAATGATATCATGTATTTAAAGCAGAGGTTCTAGTCCTGGAGGAACAATAGAATCACCTGGGAGCTTTGAAAAAATACTGACATTCAGAGGCACAATCCCAGAGATTTTAATTGGTCTAGGGTGCGGCTGGGCATCTAATTTCCCAGGTGATTCCATCATGCAGTCTGTGTGGAGAACTATTGTTAGCCACTTTCAGTGCTTCAGTCCATCATATCCTAAGGCTGCCTAGAAAATTGCCAAAGGGCAAAGGTATTAAGAAATATGGGAGAAAATGTGATTACTAATTCATTCATCTGTCAAAGGAGCTCCAAAACCTTTCAGTGAGGATGGAGCCACCATTTAAAATTTTTATTGCACTTGAGTGGGCCTCCTACAAGTGAGTGCATTTTGAGATCCATTTTCTAAAGTAAAGGAAGTCAAAATCCTTTTAAAATAAAGCTTTTGGCTCTTCCGCTACTTTGTGCACATTATTTAGTGAAAGCTTTTTGAATTAATCCCTGTTTCCACCAAGTTCCATGCCACCACACTACTTGTCTAAAGCAGACTGATGTGAGTGCTTTTTACCTGGCCTCATTCCCAATCTCCAGCACCCACTCCGTGCAGCCACCGGGGAGCTTTTAAAAACACACATCAGATCTCATTCTTCTGCTCAAAACCCTCCTATGAGGGTTTCCTATCACTTTTAGATATAAATTCAAATTTCTTACTTAAAAGGCCATTAAAAACTGGTCCCTGACCTCCTCTCTGATCTAATTCCTATCCCTCTTCCCATCCCTCACTCCACTCCGGCCTCCAGGGCCTCTGTGCTGTTCCTTGAACACATCCAGCAAGCTTTCTTCTTAGATCCTTCACATTCCCTGTTTCTTCTGTCTGGAATAGTCATCCCAATTCAAATGACATGACTCTCCTTCCCTTTTTTTGGACACCTGCTCAAATAATGTCATCTCCCCAGGGACCTACCTGACCACCTTGTTTAAGATTTTACTCCAACTCTTGTCACTCTTCATCCCCTTATCAAACTTTATTTTCCTTTATAGCAATTAATTACATTCATTATAACACATGTTTATTTTTATTGTATTTTTCCCCAATAGAATTTGAGCTCTATAAAAAAGATAAAGTTCATCTCTTTTGTTTGCCACTGTAATCCCAGCATACAAAACATGGACAGATACAGAATAGGAACTCAGTAAACATTTGTTGAATGGATGAATAGATATGTAGTTAGGATGAGTGGTCTTCAAATCCTATACGTCCCAGAAAACTCTAGAATTTTTTCGCTTCATTGATTAAAACAGCAAGACCAATTAGCTTCAGAACAGATGGCAAACCCAAAGCCAAGCAGCCATCTTGCTAATTTGGGCATCTGTCACAAGATGAATTAGGTAGGAGTGTGCAGAAATCTGTTAAGATTCAGCAGTACCAAAGGAAGCACACCTCAACCCCTAGTAGGCCCACCATATGTGTTTTTATGATATCTGAAGGGAGCACCTTATTCTCAAAAAGAGTTCAAGTGGCAGGGATTAAACCAATTTTATTTCTCTTATGTTAGTGATTTGAAAGAGAAAGTCATCTTATATTTTACGTGATTTGACAAATTCAGATAAACACACCAGATACTGTAATTTGGCAATTTTCTTCTTAATAAGCTTACTGTTT
Organism: Tolypeutes matacus; assembly: GCA_026826555.1. Lineage (NCBI taxonomy): Eukaryota > Metazoa > Chordata > Mammalia > Cingulata > Chlamyphoridae > Tolypeutes > Tolypeutes matacus. The sequence continues at coordinate 29,906,675 of JAKSZT010053770.1, forward strand.
GTAAATCAAACAATCTTACCAGGGGCTCAATACAGTAAATGCAGTGAATACAAATGTGTGATTAAATGTTTTCAAAAGAGAAGAAAAACATACTTTTTCCCTTTCCATAGTATTGATGAGATCAGCTGAGGAGTCAGCAATAGATATCACCCCATATTATTGTTACCATTAACTCATCATTGCTAAGAAACAATAATGAAACTGATGTCTTCTCCCCCCCCTCGCCCCACCGGAAATGGTGAAACAAAACAACCTGTTAGAAACATTCAAACAAGCAGTTTGGTTATTCTGGTGCACAGTGACATCAGATGACTGATTAGCATGATTGCCTGAATTCACCACATTTATTGATATCATATAGACACAGCTAAATTCAAATGAAATATGCTTTTATTGAAGTAAGAACACTTTTCTTTATAATACAGGAAATTAAATGATCAGTTCTTGTCAAACAAAAAGTAAGTTGTTTTAAGGAAAAAGAATTCTTCTGACATTTAGTCAAATTTTATTCTTTGAGGAAACAAGAAATTCTTTGACAGGAAAATATGTTATTGCAAGTGGATATATATTACTCCGTTATCTTTTGCAAGTTTTCTATTTTCTCAGCACATAAGGAACAGACGGAAATAAAGCTGATCCAATGAAATAATTCCTTTTACATCAGTGATAAGGAAAACTAAATTTCAATGAAATAACCTAACCAAATTTACCACCTATGTGTATATGTATTTTGGAAACTTTATAGGAAGTATAAAGCCAAAGAGAAATCATGGGAAATATTAAAATAATAGTTATCTTTTCATTTCCTTTCAGACAACTTTATAGTTGTTATTTGTATTCTTCTCTAAATTCTCATTTTCCCTTTAATATGAATACAACAAGCTATATCATTTGTTCCAAAAGGAAGTTTAGCTTTCCTAGAGAGTTTTTCTCACTCCAAATACATTATACTCACTTGGGCTGGGTCTAATCATCCAATTTTAAAAGGCCTATAAATACGCTCAGATTGCTGGTTGGTAAAATAGCCTTTTCTAATGTACTATATGCTATGTTCAATTCATGCCACCATTCCATTCAGATTTTAAATATAACCATTTTACAATAAAATTAGTTGCTGTCAAAGCACACTACAGTGCAAAATAATATTATATCAGTATAAGCAAATAATCTGGAGCAATATTTGGGAACAATTGATTCCAATTGAATATTTAACTCACCTTGGATCATACTTGTAGTGTTAAGCTCATGGCAATTAAAAATATAGGCTGTCATTCAATAAGCAGAACTTTTTCAGATGCCAGTCATTATTCAACCCTTAAGAATATAAGGAAATAAAAAAAGAAAGCTATGGCAAATCTCACATAGAAAAAACTACTAAAACTTTTTAGTGGGTTACATGAGTGAAGTATGCAAGCTTTCATTTTACCTAGAGTTGATATAGACTGCAATTAAATATGTTAATAATACTAAGACAGTATATCAATTGGCCTTGTGTTGGTAGTTCTCCCAGGCAACCAATAGAAATAAAACATGGAAACCTACACTCTCATGGAAATATTAGGGAATAAGTAGGAGCAATGCATGACATATTTAAACATTTTGGTGACTGGACCATTAAAAAAAATTGTGTCCTGGCACATAGATTTTCCCACGTCAACTTCCCTATAGCCAGATCTCCCAAATTACCATGGTCTCTCCATTGGTAGGTGACTGGAAGAGAAGAATAACAGAGGGGGAAAAGGGAAAGGAGAGCGACAGTAGTCAATTGATTGCAGTTAAAATATCATTTATAAATTCTATAAAAAACATATGAATATGTGAGCACATTGCTAGAGTTCATGAGACCATGAAACTGGGGGTCCGTAATCTTAAGCTGCATTAGCTTTGTGCTACATCTGTCACAATTAGTGGAATATAATGGTAGTATAGATTAATCATAGAAAATGATGGAATGAGAAAATAAAATTGTATTCTGTTGTACACATATGGTGATTCTAGCAATGGAAGAAATCATAACAGTGAGGTGGAGCCAGTGGCCACTGGACACTTTCAGGGCAGGGAGGGGATGTGCAGTTGAAATACAGGGGCTTATCTGGGATTTGGAGGTTGTCCTGAGTGCCGTTGTGGCAACGGATGTAGGCCATTTTAAATCAGCACACACCACTCAGAACTGAGTGGGAGAGAGTGTGGTCTACGGTGTGAACTGTGGTCTATGGTTGGTGGCAAGGCTCCAGGATGTGTAAGTTCATTGAGGGTGGTGGGCCACACTTGTGGGAGATGTTTGTGTGGGATGTGGTGGGAGGTATGGGAGGTGGGCAACATAGGAATCCCAGTGGGTTCCGTGTAATATTTTGGGTAATCTAAGCACCTCTTAAAATATATGTATATATATATATAAATAACATTTTTGTAAGCAAATGCATATATATGCATATCTATTTATATATCATTTTACAAATATTGGTATGTATTGTGAAAATTTTGATTTTTACCCACAATAAAAAATAAATTAAAAAAAAATTAAGAGCATATATTTCATTCTTTGCTTTAATTTTAAGAATTTGATACCATATCTTTAAAATCCCATTGACAGACATTTTGATTAAAATCGGTTTGCCATTTCTCTCTATATTACCACAAAAGTGGGGAGAGACATCTCTCTCTGTGTGTCTGTGTATGTATGTGTGTATGTGTGTGTGACTGGATTAGGAAATTATGCTGCTAATGCTCTGGATAAATTGTGGGACCAGCTGAACAACCTGAAATACTTAAGTCTAGTTACTAAATTACTTAAAGATGTAGAACTCTCCTTTATTTAATGCTGCATATTGAGGTCTACTGATTAGTCCTTACACTCATCAGCCAATAAGGGGTTTGGTATGGGAACTAAGAATTGGGGATAAGGGAATCTGGTACAAAAAATGTGCCTGAATGAACATGGATAAATTCCCAGATTTCAAATTTGTTAAATAACAGCAAATCATTGCCTAACTTAAAAACAGATTCAAAATACTTGGGGTCTGTGTATAAATAAATTGTCTGTGATTTATAAATGTCATTTTTGTTTTCTTTTTAACTATATCTCTAGAACATTTCCATTGTAATGAATGGAAAAGCTAATTCAGAGAAAAACAGAGGGAGTCCCTAGAATTAAACCCGTTGCTGAATCTCCCCAGTGCTTTTCTGAGTCATTGACCAATGACACAACCATTATCTAACTCTTAAGTGCAGAAGAAAGATAAAGTTTATACATGGAGAAATGTGATTTGCCAGAGAAGCAAAAGATGCTAGAAGCTTTGAATGCAATAGGAAGGAAAATGGACATGGAGAAGAAAGATGAGAAGGAAATTTGAGAGAATATGTAACATAAAATAGGTTAAGACTTTAAAAATTCTGTGAAAAAACTCAGTAATACCAGTAGATCTTAAGAATGGGAGAAAACACTTTCCTTTTTACCTGGGGAGGATATAATCAAATAAAAGCTCTGTGCCCTCTAACAATTGTTATGAGATCATCAATTTCAAAGGTAATGGGCTTCTCTGTAGCTTGTAGTTAACACTGAATTCACAGTATACTAAATAACAAATCAAGTCTTAATGATCATTGTTCACAAAAGTTTCAGGAGAAAGAAGAGATCAAAAGACAAAAGGTCTTTGATTCTATGGCACAAAGTCATCTTTTACTCCTATCTTTAAAAATACTTATTTTCTTTCTGTGAGTCTCTTCGCTCATTCACCTGTTGCTCTTCAAGGCTTCAGGTATTGAAGGTATTATCCTTCTTTTCTGTATATTCTCCCTTTTGATGCCATTCTCCATTTTACATTTACTGATGTCACCCACAATCCATCCCCGAGCCTATGTCCCTGAGCTTCAAACTTCATTTCTAACAACTTACTGGCAACTTCCAATAGAGTATCTCATAGGAATTACAAGTTCAGCATTTCTAAAATTGCACTTATCTGCCATCCACACTCCTTCCTCTTATTTTTGCTATCTTCATTAATGACACCATGAACTATCCAGTCCCCCAAGACCCCAAACCTGGCAGCTGTCCAGAGTTCTCTCTTTGTCTCTCTCCTCTTAACTTGGTCCCAAACTTAGGAGCAATATAAAGTAGTGATCAAGTGATTCAAAGCCTGACCATGCCACTAATTAGCTGTATGACCTTGGACAGGTCAGTTAGCCTCTCTCTGCCTCTGTCTTATAGAGTTGTTAAGATGATTAAGTAGTCAATATATACATTCAGTGCTTAGAGCACTGCCTGACATTTAGTAAGCACTCAATAATTTATTATTGTTCACCATGCCCTCATATATGCTGTTTTCTCTGCTTAGAATACCCTTTCTAGGATTTTATTTTTATTTAGATGCCAGGCTGATCATATAGAACAAGAAGCATCTGGGATGCTGTCTTTGCTGATAGATGGTCTTCTGGTTGTAACAAGTGTCCTCCGTGTTATAAGTAATAAATCTCCTCTAATTTAAGGAAAGGGTGATTTGGATTTTAACTTCCCTTTCAGTGAAGAGGAAAGTGAATACACTTCGTCTGGAGTGGATCAATCAGTCACATATCAAAACCAATACTCAATCCCTTAGTAGGAGATTCTCTAGGCCTTGTAAAATTTATCTGTAAGCCAATCTTCTCAACAAAAGAAAAACTTTGAAAGACAGGACAGAAAAGTTTGTCTTATTCATCAATGCCTAAGAGAGTTCCTTGTCCAAGATATATAAGTTCTCAATATTTTTAGAAGAAAAGAAAGGAATGAAGTAAAGGAAGAAGATAAGTAAGAAGGGAATTTGGGAGAAAGGACATGAAAAAGAATGGCATACCTCTACTGGTACAAATAGATATTTATGACACAGTTAGCTGTATATAGTATACATATACATATGCATAGTATAAAACAGTAGTTACATACTAACATAGAAACAAGGTCATAGAATAAAAATGTGAAAATGGGACTGTTAATATGAAACTGAAATTTTGAAACAGGTGAATTATGTTTTCTCACTTTTTAAAGATACAAAATGTGAGGAAATATCTACTTTCAAAGAAACTACTACAAGTTAAGAAATGCCAAAGAGGAATTTCAAAAAATAAAAACAAATTTTAAGAAAATACAAGAGATTTGTGGTTGACATTTTTAAAGTAATAGGAAAAATAATAGTGATAAACTTTCATCCTTTATTTTTTATTCCTAAGCACCTACTAGTTTCCTAATGGAAGGAAATGTAAACCAATGAGATTAAACTCAACTGATATTGCAGTATCACCAAAATCAAACTCCAAAACACCTGGAGGAAAACAAGTGTCTATTTTTCCCTTTTATTTAGTATAGAGTGCAACTCAAATGATACTTTTTAGCAAATATGGCAGAAATTCTGATACACACAGGTAAGCAGAAGGCCAAATGTATATGTATTCCTTTGGAACTCCATTTTCAGACTTGAGGGTGTGGGGCGGGGGGGGGGGCAGTATCTCAAAATAGTGGTTATAAGCTTAGAGGTTTCCCCACTGAAACTATGCGAACCCTCCCCACACCCACACAAACCACCATGTCCCTTTTTCAGGGTGCTTAAGGTGGGTAGCTGATCTGTCATAACTACTAAAGTTCTCCTCTGGTACCTGTAATAGATGATTCTCCCTCGGTTTCTCATCAGTTTTATTGTTTTTGCCTGTTTACATGCTTGAAGATGGTGGCTGAACCTCTCACTTACTCTGGAGTTTGCAAAAGATATTTGATATTATCTTTCTATCATCATCATCACCATCATCATCATCATCAACAACATCATCATCATCAATGACTTGGCTACTGATGTTGACTTCACTTTTACCACCTAGGGCCATACTAACCACATCTGTGATTCAATTGTTACTATCCCTGAGGGTGGAGTAGGGTCCTCTTTCCAACATGGTTCACATTGTTTTATTTTGCCTTCAAACACAGTGAATCACTCTCTTTTTCTTATACATTCCTAGTGATGCAAAACTTTTGGTTAACACATTCCCCCAATTTGATACTTCCCTTCTATAAGTCATAAGGGAGTTGAGTTGTAGCCAAGTTAGAAGGTAGTACTGATTTTGGTAAAAGACAAAATGCTATAATAAAGCTTGTAGAATTCATACACTTCTCTGGTATAAATTTCTAAATGGGAGCTTGAGATAGATAAATATACACACATGCATAAATGCACATATGTGTATTATACATTTTTAATGATAGTAGTTCCTCTGCCATGGATTTGTGATAGATTGGAAGAAAAGTTTAGCCAGGGCTGAGTATTTGTGGCTCTGGGCAAGGTCTAGTATTAAGAATCAAGCCAATCTTTGATCATAGGCAGTAATTGAGATAATAAATGCACAAGTTCAAGAAACCATCATAGCTGAAGCTAAGCAACTAAAACACTGGAGTAGAGGTGGATGAAATGGAGAAGGTTGCTGAAAGCCTAGGAGGATAATGACACAAGGAAAAAAACCTTAGCCAGAGATTGAACCAATTAACAAGTACTTATTGAAAATATAGTACAAATCTGATATTCTGCTAGAAAATATATATTGATATTAGGTTGGTGGAAAAGTAATTGCAATTTTGGACTGTGAATTTTAAATCATTATAACTAGGCTCAAACACATCTTTATTAATCAAAATAGGAGCCATTACAATCAACACATTTTTGTCAACGAGAACTAAGTTTGTTTATTCCTGTAGAGTAAAAATCTGTGCTTCAGGATTCGATGAACTCTTGGAAAGCATTTTCTGCATCCTGCTGGTTGTGGAAGTGTTTTCTCTGCAAAAAGTTGTTGAGATGCTTGAAGAAGTGGTAGTCGGTTGGCAAGAGGTCAGGTGAATATGGTGGATGAGGCAAAACTTCATAGCCCAATCAGTTCAACTTTTGAAGTGTTGGTTGTGTGACATGTGTTTGGACGTTGTCCTGGGGAAGAATTGGGCCCTTTCTGTTGACCAATGCCGGCTGCAGGCGTTGCAGTTTTCGGTGCATCTCATTGATTTGTTGAGCATACTTCTCAGATGTAATGGTTTTGCCAGGATTCAGAAAGCTGTAGTGAATCAGACTGGCAGCAGACCACCAAACAGAGACCATGACCTTTTTTTGTGGAAGTTGGGCTTTGGGAAGTGCTTTGGAGCTTCTTCGTGGTTCAACCACTGAGCTGGTCATTGCCAGTTGTCATATAAAATCCACTTTTCATCGTACGTCACGATCCCATTGAGAAATGGTTTGTTGTTGTGTAGAATAAGAGAAGATGAAGCTTCAAAACGACGGTTTTTAAAATTTTCGGTCAGCTCGTGAGGCACCCACTTATCCAGCTTTTTCACGATTCCAATTGCTTCAAATACAGAACGACCATAGAATGGTTGATGTTAAGGTCTTTGGCAACTTCTCGTGTAGTTGTAAGAGGATCAGCTTCGATGATTGCTCTCAATTGTTTGTTGTAAACTTCCGATCGCCGGCCACTACGCTCCTCATCTTCAAGACTCTCGTCTCCTTTGCAAAACTTCTTGAACCACCACTGCACTGTACATTCGTTAGCAGTTCCTGGCCAAAAGCATTGTTGATGTTGTGAGTTGTCTCTGCTGCTTTACAACCCATTTTGAACTCAAATAAGAAAATCACACAAATTTGCTTTTTGTCTAACATCATTTCCATAGTCTAAAATAAGTATAAAATAAATAGCGAGTAATAAGTCATTAGCACAAAAACATAAAGTGAGAAATGCACATTAAAATGATGTATAACTTAATCACATTTATTTAAGAATGTATTCCATTCCATCAAATGACAAATTTCAACAATGCAAAACCGTAATTACTTTTGCACCAACCTAATAACTGCTACAAGAAGGCTGTGCCAAGAGAAAATAAGAAAGAATGATTTTTTCCTGGATAAAGACAATCCTCTGTATATTTGTCTGTTAAACCTTAAGTTTAAGGACCAGAAGAGTTAGAGTGTCAGGGGATTATTTGCTGCAGGTGATTCTGACCTAATATGCTAGTCAGAGGATGCATATAAGCCAAGTTTTTTCTCCCACCTTAACTTAATTAACAGTAATGATGCAATTTTCCAAGGGTAAGTACGTATAAGTTCGTAGCAGAAAAAGACTCAGGATGGGCTGTACTTCTAAATAGTCCAACATGAATATAAACACTGACTCAGTTGAGATTTCTATCTCAATAAACTATCAGAGTATCTATGCTTCCCAATTTAGGATCTTTCTCTGATCAGGAGCATTATCTTTCTTGTCAATTTCCTTTCTAAATCCTTTAAAATCTACAATAAAAAAATGTTCACAAATTTTTATCAAAACCTTTCAGTTGTTTATCAGTTAATGATACTAATGAGGTAGATGTGCTAATTACGGAGCTTTTAAAGTAACCTAATGCTATAAATGCTGGATCTCAAAAAGAGTTTAGATTCCTATCTAATGATCTCCTTCCAATTAACCCTCTTCCAATCTATGCATGCATATGCACATATATGCACTGAGATCCACAGGAAATATATTTTGCATTTTATAAAAGTTTTAAAAATAGATGCAGATAACAGCTAAGTCAGATCTGAACCAATCAAGTGGAAATCACCTGGTGTCCATTATGCAATTAAACAACCTTGGGTATAGCTATAAATGTAGTATGTCTTGCATAATAGAAAGAAGCCAATAAAAGCCATTTGATTAAGGCAAATGAGTAGAATTTATTATTTAATCTGATTCTGTGCAATAATGGACAGATTGCAAATATTTCCCCATAAACACTAATAAAACAATCCTATTTTCTCATTGATCTTGCAGGAAACAAATTTCAAGTTAGTAAAAATTGTGGTGGTTTTCTTTTGCCCAAAATTAACTCTTGCAAGCTGCCAAACAGTGTAACTTCCTAAACTGGGAAAACGGTACCGGTTATTTTAGTAAATGTTTATATTTATCCTTCACATGTTTTTCTAAATCTTCACATCTGAAATGCTCCTCCTAAAACCAGCTAAGCATAATTTGATAAAATGTCTCTTGTTCCTCAGAACAAAGTTTTATTTTTCAACAAAGTAAAACTTGACTTAGATACCTTATTGGGGGGAAACTCAGGCTTTTCATTTAGACTGTTCAATATTTTAGAATCTGTATTAGATGCATTTCCCTTACTACATACACTCTTGACCAATAATCCCAAAGAATTCTATGCCTTTCTCTGATTTTGTTTTCCTTATCTGTTTTTATTTATTTTTAACATTATGATGTACCACCTGAATCAGATTTTCTCTACCATGATTGCTACAAGCTCAGAATATCCCTAATAGGTGAGATTCAGTGGAATAGGCACCAGTTTTCTAGAAAGTTCTCTGCCATTAAGGTATTTTGTTTCCACAGAAAAACAGTAAATATAAAAATAAATCATGAATAGAATGAGTAACTATCTAAATTTTTAATTGTGAATATTTGTGTTTTTAATTCAAAAATGAATATAAATGGTTGTCTTTTATATTTTATAATGGAATATCATAATGTATTTTAAAAAAACTGATTTTTTAAAAATTGAAAGTTTAACAATTTTGTGCATTTATCAGACATTAAACTGAGTGTCTACTGTATTCCAGGGACAATTTCCAGGAACTATCATAGACTTTCTATGGTTTAGAAGAAAAGACAAGCATGAAAACATTGGGTTGCTTTTCTGGGTTTTGACTGCAAAGCACAACAGTAATCTAGTGAATGAGCCTGAAGAATGCCAATTATTTAGGCTTCTACCTGAGGATGAACAGTTTACTCTAAACTATGAATAATGTGGAAAAAAAAGTATTTGATATTAACTAAATGTTGGTCAAGTACCATAAGATATCAGGGATTGGTGTGAAATAATTTGAACTTTCTTCTGTGCCCTGGAGTAACTAAAAATAGCTTTGCATTTCACATATATTGCATCTCACAGAAAGAACACAGGACCAGTCTAACTGACACCAGCCATTAAGCCATTGAAATTTGATTTCCTTAATAAACATTATTCTTTATTAAGCAGGAGCTCCTGCTTCATGAATTTCCTCATACGTGGAGAAAGAAATTATAAAAGAGAATAGGCAGAAGAATGAAAATAACTGAATAAATATTTTACATTGCATCTATGTAGAGCAAAGAATTATGTTTTTCAAAATTGACATTTAAAGGACAAAACGTAGCATGGTCCACATATTCATTAACTTGACAATGTCAAAGGGACAGACCAGTTTCCTTTAAGTTAGAGCAGAGCATCATGGCAATAAGGTAATTTTATTTTCTTGAATACTATTGGAATAACAGAAAACAGAAGAGGCATTTTTAAAATATTACTTAAATATAAAACAAATAAATGTTGCTAGTTTTCAAAACATATTTTGTTTTAAGATTCATTGTGTAGATTATAGCTGGAGGAGCAGGTGGAGAAAATGCAATGGCAAAATCTTTCTACATTATCTTCACCTCTGTGGAGCTTTATATCAGGAGATTATTATTTGTTCTTGCTATCATATTTCAGAAGACACTACCCATGATGGAGAAGCAGAGGGTCCTTGATGTGAATCTCTTTTGGCGATTTAATCATAGTCATTAAAGAAGGCAGGATCATGAACACTGCCAGCCACCAGCTGCAAATACAATAACTGTGAAATTTATTTTTGCAAATATACTGGCAATTTTATAACAGTGTGAATGAATATGAAGGCAAGCCTATTCAGTTGGTACATCAACTGAATTAGGCATTGAGTTCTGCAGAGTGCAATTGCAGCTATTGCTCTATCTGAACACTCTCTAAGTCCCTTTGAAAAATTTAAAAAAATTACTTTACTGAAGGGTGAATGTGACTTCCCTGCCGCATTTTTGGAAAATTTTGGTGAATATATAATTATGTCAAAATAAAAAGTTTTAAAACAATTTGCCATATCATAAATTTAGATTTTTGTAAATTGGGTTTTCTTGAAGGGAGGGTGCACTCGTTTCATTTCATATCCATTGGCATAGAGTGTGCTGATCAGTTTTTTATTTATTCACCAAATATTTATTCTTTGCATAGTATGTGGCTGGCCCTATGTTAGGTCTGGGGATACAGCAGGGTAAGGGAATAGAGAATGACCTGGCAAGGAGAGGGGCACCTATTTTACCTAGCATGGTCAGGAGAGGTTCTCTCTGGGAAGGTGACATGCAGCAGAGACCCAAAGGAAGTAAAGGAGCAAACTGTGTGGAAATTTGGGGGAAGAATCCGATTATATATCTCAATAAACAAATTCTTATGAATAAGGAATAATCATCATTGAGATCTACAATGTTTATATTAAATAAAATATCAGAAAGATGAATTATGGATTATGCATAATGCTTGATGCATAGTTTACATGTAAGCATATGGTTTAGAATTGCCACGATGGAGAATAGCAGATGTTGTTCAAATCCCTGCAACTTACTATCTGTAAGACATGAATATATTTTAATTTCTTTTAGCTTGAGTTCCTCATCTGTAAAATAGGGACAACAGTATCTCATGGAGTTATAAATGAGATAATGTTTGTATAAATCTTTAATACAATATAATTGCTCGATGTGGTAGCAAGAGTTATTATTTAATAATAACAAATAAATGTAAATTAGAACTCTACTCCATTGCCTTTGCTAGAATTCATTCTTTCAAAAACAAATATTAAGTCCTGACTGTGTGCTAGGCACCATGATGAGAGAAGGGACTGACGAAAATTAAGGAATACAAACATTTTTTGTTGGCATGAGAGACAAACCTGAAAAATTGTTTGTCATATAATGCGATGATAATAAAGAAGACAAAGTAAATCCATTCTATTTGAGGGCCTGGGAAAAGGCTTCACAGTGGAGAGAAAGTATAAAATTGAACCTTGCAGGATGAATTGAAGTCGATCAGGTAACTGAAATGAAGAGAGTAGAGCAGACAGAGCAGAGAGCATGGAATAAAGTCACAGGGAGGCAAGCAAAAAAAAAAAAAAAGTGCACCTTTTTAGAACTATGTGTATATAGTTTTTTGACTACTACACAGGGTACCTTTAAAGAAAGAAGTGAAGTCGGAATTGCAGGCTGGAAGTAAGTAACACAGTCTCTTACATGCCTGCAAGCTTATATGCCACAACAAAGAATCTAGACTACTTATGAGAAATTCTGCAGGGGAAGCGCGGCTGTGTTTCCATGTCAAAAAGTTCATTTGGCAGTAGTGTGGGGGATGGTGTGCAAGAGGTGCTGATATTAAGACTTTAAGTTAATTGTATGTAGGGTTTCAGAATATCCTGGCTCCGGGTCTGGTGAAAAGGACGTAAAGGAAGAGACCCAGAGACAGAAAAAGAAATGTAATGACTTCCCAATCTAATAATTTATTCTTCAGAAATTAGTGAGCACATAATCCACCATAGTTCAAGGTGCTGGAACAATGTCGAATTTTAACTACTACAACCTGGTAGCCAATTGGACATGGAAAAGAGAGGAGGAAGAAGGAATCTAGGACACTTTTAAATATCTGAATTAGATGACTGTGTAAACCAAAAGAGAGAGTAGAGAAAGAGGAGGAGATTTGGACAGTTGGGTACTGAATTCAGTTCTACAGATGAGTAGACATTGGGGCGAGGTTCACAGGAGTTTAAGTCTGGAGTGAGAGACACTGAATCACTGTCATAGCAGCAGAAGTTAAACTGTAAGGGAAAGATGTGGTCACCTCAGGAGAACATGTACAGTAGGAACCAAGCAAACTGGATGAGACTTTGCAAAGGATGGGAATCTACCTGGGGGAAATGAAGTGGGGAAGAAATGTTCCTTTTGATTTCTAAGATACCTCTTTCTTAATATATGCTCTCAAAGATTCTTTCTTGGTTATCTTATCTTCTCATTTGGCACTCTATTTACAGCTCCTCTATTTATATTTATGATAGTGATTCTTATAATTCTATCTCCAGCTCTGGATGAATCCAAGTTTTTTATGCTTTACATACCTAAATTGTTCTTTAAATGATTTTACCATATCCAACTTCCATAGCACAATCAATAAAATGAAGCAGAGACAGATGTTTGAAACAATGAAGTTTACTTTTAACATGCTTAGCCCAGTGTCTTGCCCATAGTAGATGATCAATAAATTTTTGATGACTGAATATCAACCCAGCTCTAGCTTATGCCTTTCTCATTTTAATCTTTAAATGAAAACATGGAACTATAAGTCAATATTTATTCCAAATATCATCATGTGATACATAGATATCAACTTTATATTTTTGAAAATTATATATAACTCCTGGAAAGAAATTAAGAATATTTCCATTTGGAGATGCATTTGTTGACTGTGAAGAAGAGATGAATTAATATATGATAATTATTTTTTCTTTAGAGTGATTTAACCTCATTCATTAAGCCCCAAATAATTTGCAAATAATTTTAAACAGCATATAGATTTTTCCAGAAAATCTTATTATGGATTGATCTCAGTTTTGATGTTATTTTGCCTTTACCAGAAGAAACCCATATTCCAGGTGTTTCATGAAACTCATTTTATAAATAATACTGTAAAGAGTGATAACATAAAGAGTTGTCCAAAGGGCTTAGCTATCCTCAAAATAAAGCACTCATTACTTCAATTAGTCATGAGAAACAGTGAATTATAGGGAGCATATCTAAAAAGCTGTTCCACAAAACATTTAAAAAAGTATTAATATATCCTATTCATACACAATAGTTGACTTTCTTTAAAAAGTGTGGCTTAATTCATTGTCAAACTTAGATGTGCTAAATAATTTTACTATGGAAACCTCCTGACAACAATGCACACTGGAAGAGTCACACATAAATCAAACCATTATTTCTCCTCTCCACTGTCTATTTGTAATGCAGTCACATTAATGATGGGGAAATTTTCCTATCTGCATTTTGACAAACAAAATGTAACAGTGAAGTGCTCACTCTATAAGCAGTAGCAAGGCTTTAAGCATATTTAAAAGCAAGCAAGTATATGAATTAATTAATACAGAACAATAAATCAGACCATGAGAGACTTGTTTATCATTAGCTCCTGTTTTAAATGGAAAAGGCTATACATAATTTAATAGAGATCACATTATCACACCATGATTAGTGTGTACAATCCTTTGCCACAAATATTTCATGATGTGTTTAACTATTTACCATGGAAAATGATTAAGCATCAAATAATTAATAGCATAATAGCATTCCAACAAAGTTGTTAAGAAAGTGTTAAATAGATTTGAAGCTAGCAGTTTGGGAACACATCACTTATTCACATTAATTGGAGAGGGTCCATCTGAATTAGTGAAAAATTTGACTTGTAGAGCATTTTTAATATACATGTGGTTTAATAATGTGATAATTCAAACTATAGAACTGCTCCCAGAATTACTAAGCAGAGGTTTCTCTGAGCTTAAGCCTAGGGAAGATGTGACTCATTTATAAGAGACATATTAATTGTATGCAAATGTATGCTTTTAGAACTCTAAAACAAAATACGTAGCTTAATATGCAGGTTAAATATTTCTCCTTGAAATTTTACTCATGCTGTTCATTTACTTCCATTTTTTTTTCATGGGTAGTACAAAGGAAAGGCTCCATGGGTATGTATACATTGAGGCTTAAATTAATATGATTTTTTTTCTTCTTGTTAGCAAGCATTTGCAGAGCCATCTATCAGGTTCTCTGGCTTCTGTAAGGAGTTTTGTTGCTTCCAACACAGGGTAGGCCCATGGCCCAGAATTTTCTATCAGCCTAAATTTTTTCATTAAGCCTTCACAGGATTTCTATAAAGACGAATCCCTATGATCCTATGGATTTCTATACCACTATATTCTATGGCATGGACACTGTAGTGTATAGGAAGGGCTATGGAATCAAAATGATTTGGTATGAATCCAAGTACAGACTGTGACTTTCATCAAGTTTTTTTTAACCCTTTTGTGTACCAGCTATAAAATAAGAAAAATGATAACATAGGATGGTTGTTAGGATTAAATGAGTTAATATACATAAATTGCTTAGAAAATTTCTTGAACATGGTGAGCGTTTAGTAAATGTTTTTTATAATTATTACAACATATATGCAAATTTATCATCCTTAGTTTCAATGCTAGTTTCTTGTTTTTTTGTTTGCTTGTTTGTTTTCCAGTTCCTAGAGGCTTTATTGGTAAATACGCTTTAGAAAAGAAATGATCAATCCTCTTCTTCCAAATCTATGGAATGAAGAGCTGTGCTTGGGGACACATTAAGCAGTGTCAAAAGAGAGGAGATGGCTGCTGTGTCCACCTTTTATTCATAGACCCAGTCGTGAGCACAAGATGTGTAGTCAACCAATTCTTTGGGCTTAAACCATTGACTGGTTTCTTTTTCAGCATTTTTTACTGAATCACTGCCATGAACAACGTTCCTGCCAACTTGAATGCAGAAGTCCCCATGGATGGTGCCTGGCTTAGAATCTGCTGGATTAGTCTCCTCGAGCATCACTCAACCTGTTTTCACCACATTCAAACCCTCCCAGGCTATGGCCACAAGGGGCCCTGAGTTCATGTACTTCACCAGCCCTGGGAAGAAGGGACGGTAAAAGTTTTCTTAATGATCTATTCAGTTGGCAATTACTGCATGAAATTGGCAATTATCTTTTCTTCTATTATCCTGTTGAGGTAAGACCATATTTGTTGTTTTCAGAGCAAAACTGATTGAATTAGCTGAAATTTTAGTATTTTTTTTGAAATATTCCCATTTATTATAATTTTCAGCATCATTAGGGGGAAGATATTAAAGGCTGTTAAAAATTTTGTCCCTTAGAGAAGGACTGTTTTATTTTTCTTTGCTTTTTCAGTATAGTATTTAATTTACAGATGAAATATGAGATAGAAACACCCAGATAGGTAAGTACTAATGAGAAACCTAAAGAAGACTCTTTTTAAAAACTTATAAATCTATCCTTGTCCTAAGTTGGCAATAATGTATAGTGTTGTTTTAGTATTTCTGACTCATTAATAAGTAGGCTTTCCATCTGGTTTAAACAAACTATCTCTCAGTCCCCGCCCTGGCAACACACAGTTTTTTTTTTGCTTCTTGCTTATGATATTTTATTTTATATCTGTCAAGGTACATTTTCCTTGCTGTATTAGTCAGCCAAAGGGGTGCTAATGTGAAATACCAAAAATGGGTTGGCATAAAGGGTATTTATTTGGGGTAGAAGTCCACAGATACCAGACCATAAAGCGTAAGTTTCTTCTCACCAAAGTTCATTGCCACATGTTGGAGCAAGACAGCTGCCGACGTTTGCCAGGGCTCAGGCTTCTTGTGCTCCTCTTCTGGGGCTGTGTTTCTCTCCGGGCTTAGCGCTTCTGGTTCCTCCACAAGGTCAGCTGTAGACTCTCAGGTGAATGGCTCACTTCTCTTTTTCTGGGGCCTTTTCTCCAACATCAAAACTGCTTCTCAAAAACCACTGCAACTCTGTTCTTGCCATGCCTTTTATATTTGGTTTCCCACGAACCAAGGGGTGGGGCTCAACACCCTACTGATGTGGCCCAGTCAATGCCCTAATCATAACTTAATCATGCCCAGATTAACAGATCAGTTTACAAGCATGATCTAATTATATTTTTGGAATTCATAATTACATCAAATTGCCAGACGGCCACATTCCACCCTCAGAATTCCAGAAATACATTACAATATTCAAAAAACCTTAAATCAGTAACAATTCAAGTACAAAATCATATTATAGGCAGTTTAAAGAAATACAGTTCATCTTGAGGCAAAGTCCCATCTGCTATAGACCTCTGAAACTTACAAAACCATTTAACTGCTTCCAATACACAAATTGAAAGACAAACAATAAACATTTACATTATCATAAGGAGAAATTGGGATGTTAAACATGAGTCATGGATCCTCTACAGCTCAGTAAACCTGCATGGCATCCTCCATTCGATTTCAAAGTCTGAGAGTCATTCTTAAGATGATGGTTTCTTCTCCTTGGGGCCACATGGGAACCCACCCTATCCACAGGCTTGCCCAACGGCCATTTTCTTGGTTCCACCCTCATCAAACATCTGGGTGTCGACCAAGCTCCAGACTTCACCCTCCAAGAGTGTTGGGTTGATTGCCACACCTTACCCAATCCTTGGGTTAGAGTCTTAGTCCCCCTAGTACAGTGAGGTGAAGACAACATCCCCCCTAACCTTTGGCATATAGGTTCAACCCTCTCAGAGCAACGAGTTGACCACCTGGCCTTCCCTAACCTTTGGCATACAGGTTCAACCCTCTCAGAGCAATGGGTTGACCACCTGGCCTTCTCTAATCCATGGGGGACAGGTACACCCCTCTCAGACCTATGGGGTGCTGACCTTAACTGTCCTAATCTTTGAGGAATTTGCTCCACCTTCCCTGCACCCTGGGATGGCAAAACTCTCCCAAAACATCAGGTGGTGCTATCCACCTTCTTCAACTGCTGGGGAAAACTCACCCTCTCTGCACCATGGGGCATCAAAACTTTCTCAGAACATTGGGTAGGAACATCCACCCTCTTCAACTGCAGGGGCAAACTCACCCTCTTTGTACACATGGGTGGGGCTCCTCTCTTGGCCCAAGGAGATGTCTTAAGTCCAGATCTCTGCTTCCATGGTTTTCTTCTTAAAGCTGATTCTCCTTCAATCTCTCCTTTACATGTTCTCTTTTGTCCAAGCTGACAGTGGTTTTGTTCATACAGCTCTCTCAAAAACTTTGCTGGTTTAGCATGCAGGAAGCAGGGGTCCAAGCCATCAGACAGTAAGACTTTCCACAAGTCTTTCCGAGATAACTGCATCTTCAGTTCTGAGTTACAAGTTCCAAGTTTAGTAAAGTCTTCAAATAGGGCATTTTCATATGGGAATTTGATTTCCAGAAACTTGGAAGTTCCAGAATCAGTTTGTTTTTCTTTGTGCCCCAAAGCTCAGTCCTTAGTGTATTTCTCTCATCTAGTATTTTGCTATAAGCTGCAAGTAGAAGCCAAGCCACATTCTCCAAATTTACCTTCGAAAGTTCTTCAGCTAAATGCTCCGGTTCGCCATTTTCAAATTCTGTCTTCCATATAACACCAGGAGTTAATCTTGCTAAATTCTCTGCAACTTTAAAACATGGATCACCTCTCCTCCAGTTTCCAATAATAGTTTCATCATTTACTTCTAAGGCATCATAGAAAGTCTCTTTAGCGTCCATATTACTATCAACAGTCTCTTCAAAGTGATCTAGGACATTTCCATCAAACATTTCACAATTCCTCCAAAAAATATCTCTTACCCATTTATAAAACCATTCCAACATTTTGGTATATGCAAAAGCACTTCCCCACTCCTCGGTACCAAATTCTGTATTAGTCAGCCAAAGGGGTGCTAATGTGAAATACCAAAAATGGGTTGGTCTTTATAAAGGGTATTTATTTGGGGTAGAAGTCCACAGATACCAGGCCATAAAGTGTAAGTTTCTTCTCACCAAAGTTCACTGCCACGTGTTGGAGCAAGACAGCTGCCGACATTTGCCAGGCTTCAGGCTTCTTGTGTTCCTGTCTTCCCAGGGCTGCGTTTCTCTCTAGGCTTAGTGCTTCTGGTTCCTCCACAAGGTCAGCTATAGACTATCAGGCGAATGGCCCATTTCTCTTCTTCTGGGGCCATTTCCCCAACATCAAAACTGCTTCTCAAAAACTACTGCCACTCTGTTCTTGCCATGCCTTTTATATTTGACTCCCCACCCACCAAGGGGTGGGGCTCAATGCCCTAATCATAACTTAATCATGCCCAGATTAACAAATCAGTTTACAAGCATGATCAATTATATTTTTGCAATTCATAATTACATCAAATTGCCAGATGGCCACACTTGACTATCTGTTTTCCTCCTCTTCTAAGCAAATTTTCCCATCTCAGATATTTTGAAGGCAAAATATTAACTTCCATTTTCTTACTTCTTTACTGTCAGTCTTAAAATAATGCTGTAAGAGTAGCTAGGATGAGCCCTACCTGATTTACCACAAAATATTACTAATCATTAAAGTATAAAAATCAAGAAACAAAACCAAAATGCTATATTGTTCAAGCACTATTTTACTACGAAACTTGTGTCTTGGGGTTCTCTATTGTCACACTAGTCCTAATGGTGAGGTATGCCTAAAAAGCAAGAGGTTTCTTATGTTCTTAACTTCCTGATTTCTATCAGGCATCCAACATGTATGGACTCAGGAATAGGCTGATGGTATGTGGCATTGCTGAGAATGCTATAGTTAGGAGGTTGATTAGAATGTGAAATCTTGGTTCCTTGATTCTTAGGGTTCCATGCCTCCATCCCTTTCTTCAATCTTCTCCATCCCATGCTGTCTCTGGGGAAGCAGAGGATCACTGGAAAGAGGCTTCTGTTCACTCCTTCTACATTTATCTTACCCAGACAGAGTTTATGCTTAGGTACTGCCACCTTTCTATATAATTCTTCTAAAGCAGGGGTTCTTAACCTTTTTTGTTCCATGGACCCTTTTGCCAGTCAGGTGAAAACCACAGACTCCTAACTAAGTCCACACTATACTGTATGTGTTTTAAAATAAATATATCACACCTGCACCAACACATCCTCACAAGAATAATGCTTTTTTTTGAACTTCAATTCAAGCTCAGGGACCCCTGGTTAAGAACCCCTGTTCTTAAGATAGGATTTCAAAAATGGCGTCTCTACTTTAGTATGCATTCAAACCATTTGGAGGAACTTATTTAAAATGCATCTTCCTGGGTTCAACCTAATTCAGTAGGTTGGGTGGGACAATAGAATCTGCATTTTAATAAGCTTTTCTGGAGATTCTGATATAGGTGGTCCTTGTGCATGGTTTCAACAATTGTTTCTTCTAATGCGTCAATCAATGCAAAGCTTTTTGATTTCTGATAAACCAGAAAAAATCCTAGGTTATAATAGCCAGTCAATCTGTAAATGATCATATAGGAGTTGTCAATTTTCATCAGATTTTCAAATTCTCATACAGTTGCTTCCAGAGTCATCACCTTTAACTACACTGGAAAACCAACTTATTCCTTTGACCATAAGGAAATGTGCCTTCCTAAGTTATAATCACGAAGAAAAAGCAGTGGAAAGCACATTATCAGTCTGATATTCATAAAGTTTCACCATGGAGAGTCTACTTGACTTTATGATCTGTGCCTATGCCCAGGAAAAGCCCTGTGCTCTAATTATTTGTTGAATAACAGTTCCCTCTACTGGCATACTTGCTGAAATTCTTCTTATATTATTTTTTGGAATAAAACATTTTAGAACTTTATATTCCAAGTTCAAAGATCTGTATTTTTATTTCATGTTCATGTCTAGTGATTATGCACTCCAGGTTGGAGACATGCTATGAAAGCTAGATGGTAAAGCATGCTATTATTTTCATTGTAACTTGACTATGAAATTATTACTAAAAGACAATTAGATTCTTGGCTTTCTGGCCAGCAATCAAGTCTTAAATTTCATTTCTGCATTATACATTTTTTTTTAAAAAAACAATTCACCTATGTCTCCTTTAAACATTTAAAAATAGAACAGTCAGAAACCCAGTGGGAAAGTAACCTAAATTGGCAATCAGCTGTTTTATCTTCATTACATGAACTTCTCAACCCCTTTGATAGGACCTTAAAGCATTCTATAAATGATGAAACAATATTTGATATAGGGTTAAATAATACTTAAGTCTACTAGATATTTACCAACATAGTCTGAAAAGTAAGGATATTGATATTTGATGTGGTTTTAAAGTTTGGGCAATTGGCTCTTTTCCTACCAACATGTGGAATTTCCATGTTCCTCTGTTAAATATTATAGCTCTCAGTGTTAATGAACTTTCCAGTCACTTCCCCATTATCCTCCTTTCCTATATACTAAATTCTTCCAGCAGGTTTTAAAGTGGGAACTGGGGACTCCAGTGACATCAAAACTATTTTCATACTAAAATGTTATTTGCCTTTTTAACTCTCATTGGTGCACAATGGAATTTTCAGGACATGTATGATCTGTGATAGCACAACAGACTAAATGCAGAAGCAAATACTAGCATCCATTTTTCATGCTTCTATTAATCCAGACATTAAAGAGATTTGGAAAAAAATATTTGTTTGCTTTGGAAAATATAGTTACCTTCATAAAATATATTATTTTTGTTAAAATGCAATGTGTTGTTATTGTTATTTAAATAAATAAATATTTCAAACTTTGTCAGTTTTAATTTCTAAATATTGCCAGATATAACCAAAATAAACCAAAGCTCTTTGAAGCCCTCAATAAAGAGTGTAAAGGTGTCCTGAGACCAAAATGTTTGAGAACCATTGCTCTAGTTAAACTAAATGACTTGCTGTTCCTTTTATATGCCCATTGCCTTTTTAATACCCTTTCTAAAATCATTCACTTCTTTTGCCTGAAATACCCTTTATCTTATACCTCCCATTTTTGTGTACTTAAATCTTCACCATCCTTTGAAATTCAGCCCAACTCTTCCACTCTCCTGCTCACCTTTACCTTAATTCTTCTTTCCCTCATCTAAGAGTTC
This sequence comes from Tolypeutes matacus, assembly GCA_026826555.1. Lineage (NCBI taxonomy): Eukaryota > Metazoa > Chordata > Mammalia > Cingulata > Chlamyphoridae > Tolypeutes > Tolypeutes matacus. Next base: position 29,928,243 of record JAKSZT010053770.1, read on the forward strand.
ATGTGAGCTTCTCTCTCATGCCATTAGTTATTTTTTTTACTTTTATATTATAAGTTACTTTTCTTTATGTCTCCTCTTTCCTATTAGCCTCTAAGATCACTGAGGACATTGAAAATCAGGATCTGCTTATTATTTGTGGTTTTTCCCTCCTCCTCCTATGACTCAGTATAATGCCTAGCACAAAATAGGCACTAGATAAATATGGCTTAGGGTATACCTTCCAAATCTTCCTTCTTAATTCAAAGAATTCTTTCTAAGCCTACTGCAGATTTGATTCAATGGGACAATGAAGAAATTGAGCAATGAACACAGGGCCATCTCTGAGCACAACTGTGAGCTTAGAATTGCCTCAAGTTGCTTCAAATCTCCCAGTTTCTCATTCTCATCCAACCATTCTGGCCCTTACTTCCTATCCCCATCCCCCTAATGCCCTTCCTATTCATGCCCATTCCTGGTCAAACATTCAGGAAAGAATTTCATTAAATGAATAATAATAATAATAATAAACTTCACATACAATTGGCTAATAAAATCTAAAGCCTCCTTTATTAGCCCCAAAGCTTTTTTGGAATGAGGTTGGATATAAGGAAGTAAGTAAATAAACCTACAAATGAGTAAATAATCTATTAACCTATTTTTTTTCTGTGGTACTTATATTTTAAATAAAGATCAAGGAACAATCTCTCACTTTTTTTTCTTTTTAATAATAATTTTTTTAAAAAAGATACTTAGATTACATAAATGTTACACAAAAAATATAGGGATTCCCATATGCCCTACTCCCCACACCTCCCACACCCTCCCACATAAACATCCTTCATTAGTATGGCACATTTATTGCAATTGAAAAATGCATGCTGGGGCTTTGCCATTAAGCATGGACCATAGTTCACCTTGTAGTCAACACTCTCTCCCACACAGTTCTGCATGTTATGTGATGATATAAAATGGCTTATATCTGTCATTTTGCAGTGTCATTCAGGATGATTCCCAAGTCCCACAAAAGCTCCCATATTACACCTGTTTTTCCCTCTCCCTGCCCCCCCAGAGCCTCCAGTGGCCACTGGCTCCACATCAATGTTGTAATTTCTTCCATTGTTAGAATCACAATATGTCTATAGTAGAATACCAGTAAGTCCACTCTAGTCCATACTTCTTTCCTAAATCCTGATGATTCTGGGATGGTGATATCCATTCCACCTCTAATTGAGAAGGGGCTTATATCCCATGGGGAAGATGGATGGGACTATCTTGCTTGCAGTTGCAGACTCTCTCTGTTCCTTGGCATGGTCATTGTCCATCTTCATCTCTTTGTTAGTTGTCCTGGGTGAGTCCAATGAGCTGTAGAGTAGATGTTGCAACTCCACTGAAGTTCTGGGCCCAACTGGCACAAGGACAGCCCAAAGACTCAAGTCTATTAGACATACACTTACAAACTCCAGCACCAAGTATAGGTTTAAATAGAAGGGACAGATGAGCCATGTGTAGGAAGGACATAACTGGGTCCAATGTCACTCTCAGGAGCACAAGCTCCAGAGTAAGGCCCACTGGCAAGGCACCAAACTCTGGAGCTATCTGCCCTGACCATAAGACCTGAGTGTCTCCGGAGCCCTCAGGAGCCCCACTATTTGGGGTAGTATCCACTTTGGCAGTTTATGAGATCCTGCTGAGATGTACATAAGTGTTACCTCTGGGAAACCTCCCAACTCACTTTGAAGTCTCTAAGCCATATAAACTCATTTGTCTTTACCTTTTCCCTCTTTTATTTGAGGTCTTTTTCCAATTGCATTGCTAGTTGGGGCTTGATAGTAATCCCTTGGTGCCAGGGAGGCTTATCCCCGGGAGTCATGTCCCACAATGGGAGGAAGGTAATGCATTTATATGCTGAGTTTGGCATAGAGAGGCCACATTTGAGCAACAAGGAGGCTCTCAGGAGGCAACTCTTAGGTACTCCACAACAATAGGCTAAGTTTCAATTTCAAGATCAAAGACTCATAAGCATAGTCATCAATATCAAGGGCCCATCGGTGGATCATCCTCTTTCGCCAGTCATTGCCCCTGCATTTGGGGGACTCTTGCTGCTCTATTAGAGAATCTGGCAGAGATCTCCAGCATGGGAATTCAATATTTTCTCAGTTATTGTGTGAGTCTCCACCCACTGTGACAATGCCCTGTGAGCATCTGAACATTTTTATACACCTTATATGTATGTCCAGGTGAACTTCCTCCAATGTATCCCCCATCATCAATCTTTCTTTTTGTAATTTAAATCATTGCAAAGTTTTTTTGGTTTGGTGAAAGAAGGGTGCTTTCTTGCAAAGGTAGGATCACCCAACATGAGTTCCAGCCTGACAGTTATTCCTGGTACAGATGTCCCTTAGTTTTGAAGTGTGGAAATAGTTTCTTCTGCTGATATTAGGTATATAGTAAAAGTACTTGAACTTTCACCTGCCATCTGAAACTCTACAGAGAAAAATTTCTTGAAAGTGCTTATCAAAGGCAGGTGGGGTTTGTCACCACACCAGCAGGAAAAATCCATCAACTGGTCCATGACAAAGAAAGTCCCTTTTTGGATATTGATTATGGGGATTATTTGACATGTTCAGTCATAAATTTCCATCTAGTTTTATTCAGACATTAATTAATCTTAAACACATGAGCTCAGAATAACGTGAACTTGAAGTTTCATTCCTCTTAATGTTAGATAGTACATCTCAATTAATCAGCATTTACACACCTTTTTTAGGTGACAATCAAAGGAACATCTGGGATTGCCTTCTCAACTTACAATCGTGCCTAAAGATACTTGCACTTCAGGAACTTGAAAAATTATCAATTCAATGAAATAGAGGCAAAGTGATTAGGTAGTTATTCAATAAATACTTGCTAAATGATTGAACCCAATGCTTTGAAGATTAGAGATCAGAATTACCATGTATTATTTGTTCTTCAGAAGACATTTGGTCTAACAGGAAATATACCCAAAAGAAGAGCAATGGTCACTACTTATACTGATGAAAAAAAAATTAAACAAAGGGATAAAAAATGTTTGGAGATGGAATTAGCAATGAGATTCTTATGCCCAATCAGTGATTCATTGCACATATTGTCTTCCTGTGTTTTGTCATGATTACCAGATAGTTTCTCTGATCAACAATGAAATGAACAGATACTATCAAATGACCTATAAATTAATAAGTATTAATGGTTTTCTTACCTTAAAAATAACAACATTAATAAGCTCGCTCAGAGGTTAAAAAAAATTCCTGAAGGAATATTAAATAAATTTTATAAATAAGAATTTAATGGGATAGAATAGTTAATATTAAACCTTAAAATGCGTATTAAGTATGACAATAGATAATTGAGACTAGGATATTTCATCTTAAAATAAGGGTAAAATTTTAGAATCAACAACAACAAAAAACACAGGAGGAGAAAATAAGAAAACCCAACGTGTAAACATGGCCATAAAACAGAAAAAAATTTAAAAAGTTGAATTCAAGGTATTCTGGTGATAAGCTCTCACAGAGAGTAGAGGGGGCATTTGAATTCCTATAAGTAGGGGATTTCATGCTGACTCCACTAGTTTTCTTCTCATAAAGACCCTGTGATTACATTGGGCACACCCAGATAATCCAGGCTAATCTCCCATTTTAAGATCCTTAACTAAAATTCCATGTAAGGTATGTTATACATTGCTATATATGGTAACACTCAGAGTTTCTGGGGTTAGGATGTGGACATCTTGGGTGGGGGGCATTATTTAGCCCATTATAAAAGTTAAGAACCATATTAGCTCCTCCAATATATGCCAAGAAACCCAGAATAAAAATGTGCATAATTCATGAAGTGCATGTGTTTATCAAATTCTTAGGGCTTTCCTGTCAGAACAGTCTGAGTTCTTTGATATTAGGGATGGAGTTTAAATCTTTTGACCGGTAGAGTTTCTGACACTGGATGATACTCATTCTAATTGTTAGATGAATATAAATGCCTGTTATTAATAGGCAAAGCTTGTGTGTCAGAGAAGAAAAGGTTTAAAAGTCTATGATAATTTCACATGGTTTCCACTTTCACAAAAAGCACCAGTCTCCAACAATTTAGGAAAGCAGAAACAAACTACTCAGTTTGGCTGATAGATACATATTTCGTGACCATCTACTGCAAACTTAGCATCGTTGAAAATGGTTAAGCTCTCAAAACAATTCCACTCCCTAAAAGCATCAAGCATACTTGAAAAGGATTGTAGTAGCTATTTTTTCTTCAGTGTTTCTTTGATGAACTCACAAACATTAAATTAGCCCATTGATTATAGCTCATCAGCATCTAGAGAAATAATGTTAATGAGAAATTTAAAAAGCAAACAGCAGGTGCAGCTCTTACTCTGCATGAAGATCTTAAAGAAGCAAAAGGATGGTCCGATTCAATGCATTAATCTTTCTTTTTTTTTTTCTTTTACAAATGCTCCAACAAAGGCTAGAACTGATATTTAGAGACTCTCTGGAATTAATTATAAACATGGACTCACAGCACAGTATGTTAAAGTTTTCTTAAAAACATAAGAAAAATATACTCCTTACTTATATTCATTATTTATAATTTGGTGTACAGTTGAACTTCATGTTTCTTATTGGTTCTATGCTAATACATAATTTTCTCTCATGATCTCCTAATGCACATTGAAATTCCCTTAGTTATTTTTCTCTGATAGTGGGAGATCCTAACAGGATCCATTCCCATTGTTGCTTCCTCTTTTCCTCACTTAAGAACTTAAACTGGAAATAGTGGGATTGAAGATTTTTGTATGAGCAGTTAGTATGGAACGAAAAAAATTGGATGAGAATTGAAACTTATGACTCCACAAAATGCCACTGCAAACATGATTATCTATTTGATATTTAAGAAGATGGAAAAGTATTGTCCTCCTTTCAGAGAGCATTAGAAGTAAATTGATGATGAAGTGTTAGTGTTATTAATGCTGAAACAATGACAGGTTATTGGGGAAAGCCCATAATAGAAAACCAAACACACAAATCAAGTTATTACCTACTTCAGAGATGCATAATTGTGACTGGTTGGACTAGGATGGCCACCAATGAAAAGTGGTAGCCATTCTTGTAGATACCTGTGAAAGCAGAGGCCTGGACTGATGTTCATAGAGTTCAGCTAATTTAATAATTGGATTTGATTATGAAAAAGGAAGTATGAGATATGTATAAGATGTGTAGTAGACATCACCACTGTTTGTAATATCTAATTTCCCTCTCCCTTTTGGCATAAGCAAGATCACAATTCCTTTGTGCCTTGAAATTAGTTGCAGCAATGTGACAGCTCTTGCCATTAAAATAATTAGTGGAAGTGATATATATCACTTTGGGCAAAGGGATTTGAGAGCCAGAACACAGTTTTCCCTCCCCTCTTCCTCTTCTATCATGAGAGGCAACATTCAAGATGGTGGGGCTTCTGTGAAACCTGGTCCCAGGGTGAAGCCTGTATTGGAGTAGAGCTCCCTACCTAAGCATGATGGAGATATAGAGTGAGAAATGAAGCTTTGCTTTTTAAGGCATTGAGTTTTGGTGGTTGTCAACCTCATAATAGCCTCTCTTATCCTGTTGATAGAAAAACACTTAAAATTTTGCTCTTCCAAGTATATTGGTAACTTTAGTAATAGAAGATAAGGATAGAAAAAGCAAGAAGTAAAAGATTAAAGATTAAAACAAGGGGAGGAATTACACTAGAACTACAGGGCAGTATTCCATGCTTGCAAGTTATTACTTCAAAGCAACAAAACTATTCACCTTTTCCCTTTACTGCATTCTTAAGTTTTCAAAATTCAAAAGCTAAAGTTTTTCAACTTTTGAGTATCTAAATACGATCTAGTTCAATATTTGTCTAGACGTTTTAGATCATCTGTTGAACGTCAATTTTATGTAGGCTTAAAATGAAGGCTTGACTTACTGCTATATAAATTAGTTGAATCTTAATTAATTTATATTATGCCAAAGTACATAGTTTTAATTGACAAGATTCCATATTCAGGTTGACTGAAGTTCCCCAGGTATTTGTTTCAATTTAAAGAGATACTTAAGAAAATTACCATAATGAATAAATAATTGCCTGTTGCTAAAACCTACTTTATTGACTTATTTGAAAAGTACCACTTGGGTTGAACCTCCTCAGAATAAATACAAGATAATTTTTAGATACCAAATTATAACATAAATGTATCTGGACAGGAAAGATTTTTACTTAACGTTGCTGTAGTTTTTAAGAGTCTATATTACAATGAATAGTCTTTTCTTATACATTCAACAAAGTTTTGCTAGTGTATAAGCTGTTTCAGTTGAATTTGCTTATAAAATTTATGATTCTTTTCTTCTTTCAAAAGCATATGATTTTATAAATAACTTTCTTCTTTAAGCCATTGTACTTTAAGGTTTTTTGCTATAGCAAAGCTAATTAGCTAATGCGTACAGGATACATTAAAATGAATTGCTAAGTTATTTTTTAAGATAAAGCATATGATTTTAGATTCCGTGATCAAAGATCAAAAGGTTTAACTTTGAATCTGAACAATTGAAAGCCTCAGGAGGAGAAAAAAAACCTAGATCCCTGTCTCAATATGTGCCTGCTTAAGCAGAAGCAGAAGTAGAAGTTAAGAGACAAATGGAAATGTATGGCATTTTCACAAAATCAGAGCATATATTACTCTTTATGTTCATCTGAAAGATCTAACAGAAAATAATAAATCAGGAATAGAATGACTATTTATATATACCAACTCCTAGAGATGCCCTTCTTATTTATTTATTCATTTGGATGGAAGTTGGCATTGCAATTATTATAGAAAGAGTAAAAACAACAAATCAGCCAGTGAATAGCTATCTCTTTTTTTCCTTTTCCAAATCACATGTATGTGAATTTTCAAGAAATAACATAACCAGGAGAGTCAAAGGTCAGTGATTCTCTGTGAGCTGCAAAGTTATGCCAGTTGGTACAAAGGAGACCATTAGCTTTGAGTCTCTCTCAAATGCTTTCAAGTCTGGCCTTACCTGTCATTGAGGCATACTATAATGTCCAAAAATGCTCATTACTGCAAGAACCATGTCCAAGATAAAAGAGATATCCCACTGTGCTGAACTTTTCTGTTATATAAAAAGCTGTCTTTTCTAGAGGTAATTATTTTATATCCTAAAATGAATATCTATCAAGTCTTTACTTGGGGTTCCCTCAGGTGAATCAAGATCTATGCCTACAAATGTCTAAATTATGTGAATGTTAATTATGAAACATAATAAATAAAAAGCAAATGAATTAACGTTCAAAAATATGTGAGAAAAATGACAATGAAATGGAACTTAAGAGAAATTAGGAGACAGGAATTCATAATGAGAGTGAGTTATATAAATTAGAAAATAAAAAATAAAAAGGCAATTATTTATTGAACACTTATTATTTGGCACCATTCTAAGTATTTTACATGTATTAACTCATTTATTTATCTTGCCTCAGTGAGGTAAGAATGGAAAACACACACATAAACACACGAATTCTAAAAACAAATGTAATTGCAGGAAAACTTAAAATAATATGTAGAAAATATATAGAAAAGAAATCCACAGATAAAACAAAAATGGGTAATGAGCTAAAATAATATGTAATCAATTTTTGATCCATTAAAACATTATATTCAACTAATATATTTGAAAAGCTGATGCTATACATTTTGATTCCCACAAAAGCTTAAAAGGGCAGCAATAAAATTAACAATATAGTCCATTCCTACTGATGAACACTCATGCAAAGATCCCAATTAAAAGTATAAAACCACCATGATTACAGTCCAGCAAAGTCCAGCAATTATGAAACTATTGTTAGGTGGTGTATATTAGGACTGAATGAACAAATATAATACTGTGGATAAATAGAGGCCAGTTTCTCATTGTTACAGAAAGATGTTACAAATAAGGAAAGTAGGAAGGCTGGAATAACTCTGTGGTGTTGGACTGGAATCAGAGTGTTCAAAATTGAAATCATGTTTTTAAGTACGCTTATAGATGGATGGCAATGGAAATAAATCTAGATGACTGTAGTTGTGTTTGAGTATACATACATCTATTTCCTACCTCTATCCACTGAGAGGGCCTTGAGGCAAAGATACCACGTTAACAAGGAATCTTAGTTTGTCTAGCTGCTAGGGAAAATATCACACAATGGTTGGCTTAAACAATGGGAATTTATTGGCTCGTGGTTTTTAGGCTTGAAAATGTCCAAAACTGAGGTGTCAGCAAGGTGATGCTTTCTCTCCAAAGTCTGCAACATTGTAGTACTGGCTGCCAGGAATCCTTGGGGTTCCTTGGCTGGTAATCACTGCCCCATATCACGTAGCAATGTCTTCTCCTTTTTCTTCTTGGTTCAGTTGACTTCCAGCTCTGACGCCCCCTCATGGCTTTCTCTGACTCTGGCTTCCAGTTTCTTTCTCTTTTTAAGACCTCCAGTGCTCAGGTTTATGACCTAACCTCCTTCATTTGGGCTACATCTTTAAACAACATCTTTGAGTCTTTTTGCAATGGGCTTATGTCCACAGGAATGTGGATTAAGATTAAAATATGTTTATTTGGGGGTACATAATTCAATTTATCACCACCTAGCACCAGATATTGATTTATAAATACCATGTTCCAATAAAAGCAACCAGGGTTCCTTGGAGAATTGTCTGAAAACAAGCCAGGGGATGGGAAATACAAGATGAGTTTGGGGTATCTTTCAGTGCTGGAAAGTATAAAAAAGTGCCAAGAAAAACAAGGATCAGGGACATGTTGAAAGGACACGGGCCAACTTGAAGGAGTTCCTAATGGTCAAATATGGGACAATTTGAGCAAGAAAAAAGAGAATGGCAGTAATGGGTTATAACCTATTGAATAAAATAAAATATCTATGAGTCCATAGTAATATAAAGAAATAAACTTATAAATAGATAAATGACGAGGATGATTGGGATAGCTATTCCTTACAGTAGAATTCCAATTACTAAATGTAGTAGAAATAATGGCAACAGAAAATCAACATTAGGCAAATACCATAGTAATAATAGTTGCAGGCAAGAATTACCAATCGACGCTAATATTAATAGGAGAAGTATTTACATAGGTTATTTCTGTAGTCTTAAAGTGTCTTTCCACATGATATTTATTAACAACAAAGGGATAAAAGGAACTTTACGGTGGAAAAATCTGGAAGACACTCTTAACCAAGTGATCAAGATTAACATCACCAGTAATAAGCCAAATCTGCCTGATGTTTTTCCTGATATGATGTTCTAAGTAGGGCACAATATTGACTCATAATTTTCTTGCCAAATCTTAATCTAATAGTGAGAAAACATTCACAAACCCAAACTGAGGGACATTCTACAAGTAACTGAGCAGTATTCTTCAAATATGTCAAGATCATAAAAGAAAAAAAAAGACCTAGGAATTGTTACAAACTGGAGAAGACTGAGAGACATGAGAACAAATGTAAAGTGGAATCCTGGATTCATTCTCCTCTTTTAATAGTTCTTTATGGGCTAATGACATTAACATATTGTCATATATGCCATAAATGTTTTTCCTAGTTTTCCCACTGTTCATGTCTATTTATGATTTTCTTAACATATGCAAATTTTAATTTTTTCCTAACCAACTGTTCTATTTTTCCCTTTTAGTTTGCCTAATGTTATTACACATAGATATATTTTCACTATTCCTAGAGATTTAATATGCACTTAATTTTTTAAATATATATATGGTTATTTTTATTGGAAAAACTGGTAAAATTCAAATTAAGTTTGTAAATTAGTTCCTAGTATTGTATTAATGTTATTTTCCTAGTTTCAATAAATTTTAATGGTTATGTAAGATGTGAATATTAGAGGATCCGGGGAAAGGATATATGGGAACTGTAGTGTTTTTGCTACTTTTCTGTAGTTAAAAGTTATTTCAATCATGCATCCAAGTTGCTTCTTGGAGCAGTCTGTCATCTCTGACGTCGTCTTGTTCCCAGGTAGTAGCCTCATTAAGACATGTCCTTCCTAGGCCAGTGGCTTTCGGAGCAGTCTACTGTTTAGATTCGTGGATAATTATGGTTTAGGCATTCGAAAGCAAAGCTTTTTATCCTTACTCACTGCTTTTTGTCAGTGAAATAGACATCTTGCCTCCTGAAATGATATTTTCACAAAGAATATCACTGAAACAGATGATTGGACCTGAAATGGATAGTTCTTCGTGGACTCTACCCTTTTTTTTCCCAAGGATTGTGTGTAGTATATAGAAAGAAATTGCCTTACACTGGTTCATGTTTGCCTTTAGCTGTAAATTGGATAGGTGTACACAGTGAATCTGAAAGTGATGTCTTTGTATATATCTGTATAATGTTTAGGTTATGTACGGAAAATGTCAAGTGAAACTTCATTGTACAGCCAAAACAATGTATATATGGAAAGTAACTGACAAATTCTGTGGTGTCTGTAACTTATTCAAATCCTCTGAATGAGAGGGTTAGAGGAGACTTCAAACTTCTACATGTAGAAGTATCATAAATGTGCTGCACATTTAAGCTCGTGAATATAATTAAAGTATTTTAATATGATAAAAAAAAAAGTTATTTCAAAATGAAAAGTTAAAATACCTACAATAGCCAGGTAATGTCTATTAAGAATTGCTGGGATAGCTTAATATAGCAAAATATTAGCAAAAATATGTTTCACTATATTAGTAAGTCCAAGAGAATAAATTATGATAATTTAAATATGTTCTGGGAAAAATTCGTAGAGCACTCATACTTTTAGGATTAAAAAAATCCTAGAAAATCAAAAATGAAATATAACTCAACAGGTAAACCACAAAAATGAAACTATTAAAATCAGAAATAAGAAATAATAGTAAATTTTAACATTGTTATTTAAAATTATTCTGGAGACTGGCCAGTGCAATAATTTTTTAAACAAAGCAGGATGGAGGAGACCAAATTATTATTAAGGGAATCTGTTTTGCCTATGTTTTCCTTATGAGACAAAACATTTTTGAAGAAGAGTTTAAACAGAAAGCAGAAGTCTGAGATTCAGTGATTAACTTTCTCCATTTTATTTTAAGCCACATTTGATTTGATATGGGAAGGGAGAGTTGATTTCACCGTCTGAGGAAACTTGGCAGCTCCTTTTTTGATAGGGTTAATAAAAAAGGAATCAAGCTTCCAGTTTTGGGGCTTCTGGATTAATGACTACTTAAGGAAGATAGGAAGCAGCAGCAACAACAGATTTTTAAAACCAAGACCTCAAAATAAGTCAGAACAGCTCATTTAGATAACTCATGAACCTATTTGGCCAAATTAAATGCATTCTATTATTCCCATTACAGCTGGGCACAAGGCAAGCTGTGATACAACCAAGCTTCACGGAAAGGAAGTGTCACAAGTCATGGACATCCCAGAAAATGGCTAATGAGAGGCAGGTTAACAGGAAGTCATCCTTGTATTCAGAGATCATTTACAGGCTTCTTCTATAAGTGGATTAGAAAGCCATATCTTCCAGTTTTGAAAGAGTCCCCATCCTTACATAGAATTTTAGAAAGTGTAAGGGACCTTACATATTATTTAGCATGCCAACCCTTTCATTTCACAGACAATGAAACTGATACCCATAGAGATTGGGAATTTTGCTTGGGCCTTACAGCTGGCCACCAGGTCTTCCACCTCCAGTACATAGAGCTCTCCAATGACAGGTTCATTTGTTTCATTATGTCAAAGCATTGTTGTGAAACCTCAGTGGCTCCTGTCTTCTCACAACCTAACGAGGTTTTCGAAACCTTGTTTCCCCTTCCTTTCAAGATAATTTCTGACTTTTTAAACTTATATATCCTAGCTCAAAACTATTGCTCCAGCCTTTCTGGTTTTAAGATAGTTTCCCGAGTCTGTTTCATCCATCTCAAACACACTTCAACTCTATATTCACACTGTTCTGTTGTTAGTAAACATGCTTATTTAACTGACCTCCTTTTTTGTACAGTTAAATTTTCTTCATCTTTTAGTTCCTAGATCAAGCTCCACCTTGACATAAAGCTTTCCCTGATCACATGATCCCTCTCACTTCTCCATTCTATCCCCCCAAATCATACTTGTCTATTTAAGATTCAAATTGCATATTTTTAGAAAAGTAATGAGAAAATTGTGAAAACTAAAACAGAATTTGAAGTCATGTTGGTGCAGAGAAATATACTATATGCTTGTGGAAGGAAAAAATATATTCATTTCAGTTTTCAAAGTCCAGTATATTAGCTAATTTTTTTTTCCTACATAGCTTAACCTATCAATAGAACTCTTCAGATTCTGGGGGTTAGGTAGCAGGATGATACATAAAGTCTTGCCTGGCTTATATTTGTTGTGGTTTTTACTGGTTATGACGTTTGGCTCCCCATAACACTCTCAACATTTTTATACTCAAATTGGGTTTTAATTTTCACGATACCCTGTTGATGGTAAACTTCCAAGAAAAAATCAAGGAGAAATACCCATAATCCATAGATGAAAAATCAGTTTTTTTTTTTTTTTTTTTAAGATTTATTTATTTACTGGGCAATTCTCTGTGTCTGTTTCCTGCCATCTCTTCTCATCCAGGATTCAATCCTGGAGACCTCCAATGTAGGAGAGAGGTGTTCTGCCACCTGTGCTACGTCGGTTCCTGGTTTTCAGATATCTCCTCTTGACTCTCCCCTGTTACGTCATCATCTTGCTGCATGGCTTCTGGGGCCTGGCGGCTCACAGGCACACAGAGCCTGGCAGCCCATGTGCCTTCTATATATATATATATTTTTTTTATATTTTACCAGGAGGTCCTGGGGATTGAACCGAGGTCCCTCCATATGGCAGACGGATGCCCAACCATTTGAGCCACATCCGCCCCCAGGGTTTTTCTTTTTTTTTGGTCTAATGGTTCTCACATTTCCTTAAAATGATATTTGTGACAATTTGAATATAACTGGAATATTTTCACAGTCTCTTTGCCAAAAATTACAGCTGTTCTCTTCAAACTTAACATTTCCAAAAATTCTGCCCTTCAGGAATATTGATTATTAGTCAAATGAGGAAGAGATGTTGTAAGATATCTGGAGAGACTGTCATCAAAGCTAAAATTTTTAAATGACAGTGGTTACATGGAGGATAAAATGTAGTAAACTTCATGTGGTTCTAGCAAAAATTGGAAACTCAGTTTTCTTCTACCTTCTTATAAAATGGAAGAAAATATAACTTAAATAATTATAGACTAGTCTAGGAACCCAGGAAACAAAAATACTTAAAATACACATTTTGTTGCTAACACTAAAAACATATTTGTCTAATTAATCTCTGGTAATATAAATGTGTACATAGACTTTAAGCTCATGGAATAAGGGACAATGTCTTTCTTGTCTTTCATTTTATTGCTGTGGATTGTGCAAAATAGAGGACATAGTAAGTGCAAAGTAAGCATTTATTGGATCGTGAATGAATTAATGTATATGCCTTGTTATCAGTTACTATGCCATTTCTTCAATTTTATCATGCTTAGCTAAAGTATAGGAAAACTATACGTTTGCCAATACGTAGTTCAATGATTTTGGGCATGCAACTTAATTCTGAGCCTAGTTTACTAATTTATAAAAGAAGAGGAAATTCTGCCTTGCTTATTTCAAAGACAGTTTTGAAGACAGTATGAGAGAATTATGCTAAAGCATCTTGCAAACTGTAAAGTACTATAAAATGTAAAGCATTATTTTAACAACATGGGTATTTGAAAAAATAAATTTATACTTGAGTTGACCTGATTTTTTTTTTAAAAAAAGGCAAGTAAAAAAAATAGAACATGTAACAGGAGGATTTTGCAAAACTTTACTCTTGGGATTTTCATATGGGGTTATACTTTTACAACTGTCAAAGCAGATGATGCAGAAATTTAAAATATACACAATACTTACTTAAGAGAACATGGCCTAAGGGCTGTGGTGCTAATTTTGATTAATTTTCTGCATTCATAAATGGCTTGCCATTGTAGGAAGACCAGTGAAATGCACTCATTATACAGTTTTGTGTGCTTGCCTTTACCCATTATTGTAATTTCTGGTAACCGATTTGCAAAGAGTGCTTTTAATGTTTTGTTTAAAAATTCATTTTAGAAAGATTAGGAATGGAGAACATTTCTTGGAACAGCTACTGGCAATGTTCAGTAGGAGAAAAAAAATCTATCCAATTTTCCTTTGCATACTATAAAAGAATGATTTATTGCTAGCAGCATTTTGTTACCTTAGTGGAGATAACCTCTTTTTACATTTCAAACTACAAGGGAGATGCTTCTATTCCATTTTCCCATTTTAAAAAGATCATGTTTGGAAAAGAACATAATGAAGATTGGCTTCATTGATTCAACAAATATTTAATGATTATATAGCACTATGTTAGGCATTAGAAATTATTTTTCTAATGTTTTTAACTAATACATGTAATTTTATTTTATTTTCACTCTAGACCTATGAAAAAGATGAGGTTCCTCAGGGAAAAGTTTCATATCTTCTTTATCTTTGTATCCAGCTCACAGGAGGTGTGGCACATAGTAAGTACTTGAGTGTTTAGTAAATGAAGTCATGGAGAATGAACAATACTGACCTAGAAGCCAGAGCCTGGAGCCTGGACATTATTGCAGGTTCTATCTTCAAGTCTTCTTAACATCTCACTGACATGGACTTAATTCATCCTTTCATTCCTGTGCATACAATTGTGTGTGTGTGTGTGTTTAAAGATATTTATTTATTTATTCCCCACCACCACCACCACTTGTGCTTGCTGTCTGCTTTCTCTGTCCATTTACTGCACGTTTCCTCTGTGTCTGCTTGTCTCCCCTTTGCTGCATCATCCTGCTGCACCAGCTCTCCACGGGTGTGGGCCAGCAGCTCTCTGTGGGTGCGAGGCAGCTTGCTCTCACCAGGAGGCCCCGGGAACCAAACCCAGGGCCTCCCATATGGTAGATGGGAGCCCAACCACTTGAGCCATATCCACTTCCCTATTGTGGTAACTTTTTAATCCTCCAGTTGTGAGAGTAAGTCTCTGATTTGAGATCTTTCTTATTTTTTAATGTAAGCATTTAGAGCTATAAATTTCCATCTCAGCACTGCCTTAGCTGGATCCCATAAGCTTTACTTTATTGTGTTTTCATTTTCATTTGCCTCAAGATCTTTCCTCATATCCCTTTTGATTTCTTCTTTGACCCATTATTAAGATGTCATTGTTTAATTTCCTCATATTTATGAATTTATACTATTGTTCAAGACTTCTATTTCCCTACTAAACATCTGTCTAGATGTTTTACCTATTACTGGAAGTGGTGGTTTGAAATTTTCTGCTTATTAATGTAGAACCATCTATTTCTCCTTTCAAATCTATCAAAATTTGTTTCATATATTTTGAGACTCTGATATTAGGTGCTTATATATCTGTTATGTTTTCTTCTTGGTTGACCATTGCTTTAGTTTCCTGGGTGCTAAATCAAATGCCATGCAAAGGGTCAGCTTTAACAATGGGAATTTATTGGCTCATAGTTTTGAAGCTAAGAGAAGTGACGTGTAGGATTCTCTCCATCTTTTATGAGCCTGGATCTTTTTCTGGACTCCTCCCTCATGGGTGTTCTACTGTATATCTTAAAACAAGCCATCCTTTTCCCACAGGCAGCTTTGTTTCAATTGTTTTTTGCACTGCTTTAGCTGTCAGTAAGCTTCTTCTGCATGCACAGTAAGTTCTAGGAGAGTGATCCAGAGATGAGTTTCCTGGTTTAGACTTTCAGGTTCCCACCTGATAGACTGACAGAAACATGGTGTCACTGCAGCATATATATAGGGGTTATGCTGCTCCCTCTGGAACAAGGTTAGGTATCCACAATGGGAGTGAAGGCTGGCTCCATAACACACTGGGGTGGGAGTCTGAGAGGGGCCAGAAAGGACACCATGAACCTTTTACCATTTTCAAAGCTGCATTTTCTTGATTTGGCAATCACCCAGTTGCTGTAACTCTTTAACTCTTCTTGGAGTTGTGAGGAAGATGGCTCTGCTAGTTTTTGCTAGTTGTTCAAAGATTCTGTGGTAACTCTTTAAAAGATCTCCCGGCCTCTGATCTCCCTGCTCCTCATACCATCTTATGTGACGCTGCCAGAATCTGAAGTATAAACCTGATTATTTAGTTTTTGTGCTTCAAGACTTTCAGAGGCTACCACTCATCCAGCAGTATTTTTCAATCTTTTCCTCCAAGTATCCCTAATTGTGGATTAGGTTGCACAACCTCCCCCGCCCCAAAGGTCAAGTTGTAGAGGATTTGTCTCTAAATTGACAGTCACAGCTATGATAGTCATTGAAGTTTAGCTTGACTTTAAATGCATGTGGGGTCTACATTTCTCTCTGTTATATATTCAAATCTATTTTCATTTTGAAATTTACTTTTCTTCATATCTTAAAATATAATTGACACTTCGGGAAAATGCACCATGTTTAATATGTGGAATTTTTTACCCTCTGGCACATATCTTTGTACTTCTCTCCTGCCAGAACCCAATGGTACATGTAAATCAGTACGAGAAAGAAAGCCCCAAATAACAAAGTCAGTTCTTTAGTAAAACAGAAAATGCCTTTCATGATTTGAACTCCTGAAGATATTTTTGCCTTATTCTGTGTAATTTCCCATATTTAACCTTCACTGATGCTTTGCCAAACCATTGTGATGCTCAGAAAATGCAGTGTTTCTTACAAGACTCTACACCTTTGCAAATACTGTTCCCTCTGAACAGAATGCTTACTCCTTGGCCCTGCTAATAGACTTCATCCTTGAAGTCCAAGGTTAAATTTTATTTCATCTGAGGAACCTTTCTCACCTCTCTCAGAATAGTCCAGATGCTTGTCCTGCTTCTGCGCTTCCATTATTTTTTTGTTCATCGATAGCATTTATCATGTTTTAATACTCTTTTTGGGCAAAGATTTATTGTACTTAGCCTCTTACTAGTGTCTGGTGTTTTAAAGATGAGATTAAATGTTTGTAACAAACTTAATAGAAAGAATCTGAAAAATTCTTTCAGGTAATTATATATTTTGAGGGCCATTGCTTTAGAAATAGTTTCAATTGTTTGGGGATTATTTGGAAAAGAGTAGTTTAATCTAATTATTAGTTCGCATCTTTAAATATTACAGAGTATTAAATCAGTCTCTGCATTTTAGAATGCAGATTTCTGTCTTCAGGATTTAAATCACCATTTGAAGCAACTAAATAGACTTCTTGCTTCCTAGCTAATTAATATAATTATTATTACATCAACCATAGTAAGAACTTGTTCTTTCATATATAATATAAAACTAGATTTGAGACTCAAACTCATCCTATGGTGAACAGTTGTTCTCTTATTGGTTTATTCCAAAAAGATGAATAATTACAAGCTCTAAAAGAAAGTTCACCATTAAAAATAAATGTCTGAATTATAATATTTTGATGGGGTGGTACCTCATTTAGAAAGCCTTGGCTTTGACAAGAGAAAATTTGAATGTTTCTAAGTGTATTGAAATTATACACTGAGATTAAACTTGCCTTTCAGGTAGAAAATTGTTTTTCATGCACTTTAGAGGTGGGTATAAGTTGAAACTTCAAATCTTTACTATGGATAAAGTTCATCCTTTGAAAAATGGAACTAAGAAACTTGTTAGAAAATTCCATATTTTCATCTTATAACATTAGAATGCCTTTGAAACAAAGCAGAATATTTGCCTTGATTATCACTTTTTACTTTTGTACTAGGTCTTCAGCTTAATCTTTAAATATATGTACTGAAGAAAATTCCATCCTTGAAACCATTCTTGAATCTTATCTAGTGGGATTGGGATGGAATCCTAAAAATCCTATTAGGTGAAAATACTTTGTACAGATCGTCCTGGCTACCATAATTTAAGGGACAAAGGAATTCAAAAATTAACAGTGGAAATCACCTATTCAGGAGCCTAAATAATCTGGAGGGGACTATGGCTGTGAAAAGAAAAATCATTGCTGGAATCATGCTCATTACTTAATAAATGACTTCCACATATTTCCATCATATGTATTCATCCCATGTACAACACCTTACACTCTTCTGGGTTTAGCAATATATATATATACTTCTTAATAAGGATGGACCATTCACTTTGAGGACAGGTTCTATGTATAACAGACCTGCTCAGTACCTTTTTCCCTCTCCCAGTTACCCTGCCCCCATACCTGGCACACTGTCTTTTACATAATGTTGCTCAGTAGATATTTATTGATTGCACTGACTGGTATGACCAAACTGTACCCTTAGGAGCATTATTTCTTATATTTAGATTAAAGAACATGTGTTATCAAACTCCCACGGTGGCCAGGAAGGGCTCCTTTTCCCAACCCCCAAGATATTAAGCTGGGGTAAAACCTCTGGCTCACTGCAGCTGACTGAGGGAGGAGCAGATATCTTCCTCCCTGTCAGCTGTTACAATGGAAAAGGGAGGGGAAGTCGGTGAATTCACCAGCAGAGCCACTCTGAATTTCAGCTCTGGACAGACCAAAACACAGAAAAATGGAGCTTCAAGCACCTCTATGCGAAGGTGCACCAACAAGCACCATCTGTTGGCTGGTCTGGAAATAGCATGGACAGAAACTGCTTTTGGTCCTCTCTGTATCTTAACTCCTGGTAGAAAATCTACACCTCATTAGCAAGTCCCTGGCATGATTTTGATAACTTTAGCTGGGCAAGTTTAAAGACTTAGAGTAAGTTGAACCAAATATCAGAGTAGAGCTGTGAAAAAAATAGGCAAGAGAGAAAAATTGGTCATCAGAGTAAAGTCACCAGCATATTCAGATGCCTGGACACCAGGAAAAAAAATTACAAGCCACACTAGGAAACAGGAAGAGATGGTCCTGCCAAAGGAACAAGCCAAATATTCTGAAGAGATACAGGAATTAAGATCATTAATCAATAATAATCACACAAATCTCCTAAATCAGTTCAAAGAAATGAAAGAAAATATGACTAAAGAGATAAAGGATATTAAGACGACACTTGGAGGGCATAAAGAATAATTTGAAAACCTGCAAAGAAAAGTAACAGACCTTATGGGAATAAAAGACATGATGGATGAGATAAAAAATACATTAGAGGCACATAAGAACAGATTTGAATTGCTCAAAGACAGAATTAGTGATTTCAAAGACAGAACATCTGAACTGGAAAAGACAGGAGAACAGAAAGAGAAGAGAATGGAAAAAATGGAACAGGGTACCAGGGAATTGAATGGCAACATGAAATGTACAAACATACGCATAATTGGTGTCCAAGAGGAGAAAAGAATGGAAAAGGGGCAGAAATAATATTTGAAAAATCATGACTGAAAGCTTCCCAATCCTTATGAAGGACATAAATATAAATATCCAAGAAGAACAATGCATCCCAAGCAGGATAAATCCGAACAGATCTACCCTGAGACACCTACTATTCAGAATGACAAATATCAGAGATAAAGAGAGGATTCTGAAAGCAGCAAGAGAAAAGCAAAGCATATATACAAGGGAACCTCAATAAGGTTAAGTGCTGACCTGTCATCAAAAACCATGAAGGAGAGAAGAAAGTGGTATGATGTGTTTAAGGTACTAAAAGAGAAAAATTGCCAGCCAAGAATTTTGTATCTGCCAAAGCTGTCTTTCAAAAATAAGGGTGAGTTCAAAGTCTTCACTAACAAAAACTGTTAGAATATGTTATGAAAAGACCAAAATTACAAGAGATACTAAATGGAGTGCTGCAGTTTGAAAAGAAAAAAACAAGGGTGAGAGACTTGGAGAAAAGTGTAGAAATGAAGATTTTTTAGGAAGGGTAAGTGAAAGGGTAAAAAGACAGACAATAGTACAATATGACAACAGAAAGCCAAAGGACAAAATAGATGAAGTAAGTAATGCCTTTATAGTAAAAATATTGAAAGTTAATGGCTTGAACTCCCTTATGAAAAGACATAGACTGATAGAATGGACAAAAAAATACATAAGGCCATAACCAGTTTAAAAACGAAAGGTTGGAAGATGATATTCCATGCAAAGAGTAATAACAAAAAAAGCTGGGGTAGCAATACTAATATTGGACAAAATAGATTTTAAATGCAAAACTGTTATAAGGGATGAAGAAGATCCCTATGTATTAATAAAAGGGACAATTTAACAAGAAGAAATAACTATAATAAGTATTTGTACACCTAACCCAAGTGCCCTAAGATACATGAGGCACACACTGGTAAAGCTAAAGGGAGAAATAGATATCTCCACAATATAGTTGGAGACTTCAATATACCACTATAAGTATCAGATAGAATATCTGGACAGAGAATAGAAAAACAGAGAACTTGAATAATTTGATAAATGAACCAGACCTAACACATATCTAGAATATTGCACCCCAAAACAGCAGTATATAAATTCTGTTCAAGTGATTGTGATCGTTCGCCAAGATAGACCACATATTGGGTCACAAGATAGGTCTCAATAAATTTAAAAAGATTGAAATTATACAAAACACTTTCTCTGATCATAATGGAATGAGGCTGGAAATCAATAATAGATGGAAAAAGGGAAAGGTCATAAATATATGGAGATTAAAGAACACACTTAAATAATCAGTGGGTCAAAGAAGAAATTGCAAGAGAATTCAGCATATAACTTGAGACAAATGAAAATGAGAACATAACATATCAAAACCTATGGACACTGCAAAGGCAGTGTTGAGAGGGAAATTTATAGCCCTCAATGCTTACATTAAAAAAGAAGAAAGAGCTAAAATTGAAGATCTAACTGCACACCTACAGTAACTAGAAAAATAACAGCAAACTAATCCCAAATCAAGATGAAGTAAAAAAAATAAAATAAAATAAAAAGAAAAGATCAGAGCAGAAATAAATGAAATAAAGAAGAAGAAGAAGAAGAAGAAGAAGAAGAAGAAGAAGAAGAAGAAGAAGAAGAAGAAGAA